>CM039679.1:199909156-201109156 GCA_022537955.1 Schmidtea mediterranea | reverse complement strand
ATTTTTATCTAAGCAAAGTATATTTTTTTTTGCCGAGGAATAAGGACGAATCCCTACACAAAAATTTGATAATAATTATGACAATAATAATGAGAATAATAATAATAAGAAGAATGATCATGACTTAAAATAATAATGATAAAAATTATGATAATAATAATAGTAATAATAATAATAGTTAAATAATTAAATAAATTTGGCAACGATTTAATTAAAAGATAACGCCAATAAAAAACCTTTCGTACGATATATTTCGATAGCACAGCTATCATCTTCAGATACTCAAAACCAACTAAAAATATTATGAATTAACATTTAATTTAAACAAATTATTTTTTATTAATTTAATTTTTTAATAAATAAATATTTTTAAAAATATATTTTAAATTAATTTAAAATTTTAAAATTTTTTCACTTATATTCTAATTTTTAAAAATTAATGTAATTTAAAATTTTCAATTATTTTAATAATATTAAAAAAACAAACATGATTTAACATACGTAAACTATTTAAAAACATTCAAAACATTCGTAGTCACAGCACTCTGCACATTAATCTTTGGATCCAATGACCTTATCAGCAATGCTTCACATATCACTCGTTCCCAATAAATATTAAAACTTCTCAACAAAAGTAATAATAATAATAAATATAATAGTAATGGTAATAATAAGGATAATAATAAGAGTAATAGCAATGATGATGAATTAGAATAATAAATATAATGGTAACAATGAAAATGCTAGTATCAATGATAAGGAACATAGTAGTTATAATAGAGATAAGAGTAAGAGAGATACCGTGTGAAAACTTACATAACAAAGAGTTTACAGACGGATCAAAATCATCAAAACGGACAACGATAAGTAGGACAATGGGAATAGATGTAAGGATAAATGAGATAACAGCATGGATTAACATTTGAAGGAGATAGGAAAATAATGGGACTTTAAAATCGAAAGTGAGCATAGGCCTTCTATCGGCAGCTCGTTCGACCCATGGATCGTTCGGTCAATTATAGCATTAGCAATAGCACTCACTTTTTGCGGACGATCTACCCACTCGAACACAGTTCCAAAGTTGCTTAGCAACGGTTGCCGAGTGGTAAGCGAAAGATATTTGTATGGGG
The DNA here is from genome assembly GCA_022537955.1 of Schmidtea mediterranea. NCBI lineage: Eukaryota > Metazoa > Platyhelminthes > Tricladida > Dugesiidae > Schmidtea > Schmidtea mediterranea. Next base: position 201,108,026 of record CM039679.1, on the reverse strand, counting down.
TTGTCTGGGTAACAACCATATAGTTTCAAAATATCAACACCCAGAAACCAACCATGTCTCTGAGTTCCCGACTGAGAAATTTTGTCGATTCCATCTCTAAACCGAAAATATCTGATTAATTACGTTGATAAAACAGCATTAATATTATTTGTAGTTCAACTAGTTAATTAATTTCGATCGCCAATGACTTAGGTATTTTGCATAAATGATATTAATTTCAGCAAATTCTTTACTACGTGTCCTATGGCTGGTTTGTTCCTTAGGTTAATTCCTAATAGTTAAAACTCGCTACAGACTTTCCCGAACTTCTATAGTGCTCTCTACTTTGCTATTTATGAATTATAGAGTAAGATCGTGTTTCTCAAACGAAAAACAAAATAAACTAATTATCGCATTTTATTATCATAATATCTCTATTTCATCAGCGGAACAAATGAAAAAACAAAACATATTTAACATTTGAGATTTTTATTATATACTACATCATCAGTCGTGCTTCTGGGTTCATCGTCGACTCTCAGGCAGATTGTTTCGATGAAGACGATCCATAGGTCTCCACTGTGGATGCCGTCTGGCATACGCATGATCTCCCAACTGCCGCGATCCGAGCCGGCTCTGAAGTGTTGGCTGTATTAGTTGTTCAGACAAGATCAGCTTGGTCGGTGTGTCCATATCTATCAGTCTGGGATCGTCCAGCTTGAATGAAACTCCGTACTCTTTAGCGAATCCGTCCGTACTCGGGATCAGGCCACTAGCGATATTAGCGTTCACGCGGGCTAAGCACCGTCTAGCCATGTTTGCTCTCCAATGATATTTCTTCTCGAGGTTTTCCATTTGCATTAAGTTGAACTCGGCTCGTTGGCCAGCATCTCGCGCTGTGTTCCTACACGGTTCCCGCTTGATCGCTACACTAGGTAGCTCGATTTCATCTCCACGATCGTTTGGTCGTCGGGGCCAACTGGTTTCGCCATACGTGGCCAGAGAGTAGCCATGGTCACATACGGCTTGTCGGTAATTTGCGGCTGAGTGAGCGGGTACCTGCAGAGTAAGCCACGTGTCGTCTATCCATCCACCGTGCGGATCTCTGCGATCTAAATAATCAATTCAAATAATATCATAGTGTAAGTAGTATTTTATGGGTTAGTTAGAAGAATCTTACGTGGTCACTAAGGTAATTATTATCATCATCGATCATTAGGCGTGAAAAATATATCATTGTAAGCTGGGTTATTTACCTCGTTGCTATTCGATGTAGCTCCTCTCTATTCCGGCTTCATTAGGCTTTTGTCGATTTCGAAACCTATCTGCAAACTGCTCCTTCTTGTTACGCCTACCGTCTGAGTGCGGTTGATGTTGTTTGGACATTTTCGACATTGTTATGTAACTGGATTTATAACTCTATATATAGGTTCATGATGTTGACTCATCGCCGCTTGACTAGTCTATCCCCCCATTAATTATAGTTCGTTTATTTGTTAAAATTTAATATAATCCACTTTACCACTTTTTTATTTTTATTTTATTAATATTGTAGAAATTATTTCCATCATAGGTAACTAATTGCTTATCTATTTCCACCTGAATCGTAGGTGTAACTCACCATTTACCGGGTTTTCTATTAATCGTGTTTTACGGCTGGTTGGAAGAATTTTTTCTTTATCACTCTGTTTGTTACATTATATTTTCTAGTAATTGTGTTTTACGATTGTTTGGAAAAATTATTCTTTATTGCTCTGTTTGTTACATTATATTTCAGGGCCAATTTCTTGGTTGGTTTAATATTCCCATTAAGAATATTTTGTGCAGAATTATGAGATTTCTCTTCGCTTTATTAATAGAACATAACACTTCGCGTTTCATAAAAATTTACTGGAGTGGTTTTTGTTTAGATTTGTCTCTGATGTCGACAATTTCCGAGTACTTATTTCTGGATCTACGGTGTCTCTCTTAGTGTTATACCGACAGGATGAAATTTGTTCCCTTTGGATGCTTATCCCTGAGTTTGTTCAGAACAGATACATTATCGTCCTCGTTTTACCAGTGGATTCATGAATACTGGATCCCTTTTCATTTCTACTCTTCGTTTAGCGATTCATTCCTCATCAATCAATGCTCGAACCTCTACTACTGGATTCACATCATTCACAATTTCATATCGGATTTCAACGTTGGGTGGAAATTCACTATCAATTCTCAATACCGAGTCGATCAATAAGTTCTTCGATACTTCGCCTCTGATAACGTTTGCTATATGTATTTATAGATTTCGCACGTGTTTGTCCTTATTGCTTAATACATCCTCTATGGTTAATTTATTAATTGTCCTTTTCCTCCGTGAAAGGCTGTTCGTTTTTATTTATTTTATTCATACAGAAATTCTTTATGATTGTATCTTAATTAGTTACTTCCCTCATTGTTGTTATATCCTATGTCTGTGAAAAGATATTGTGGTTGATTTACTTGCTATGGATTAAATAGTTTTTCTGATTAAATTTTAGCTGTCCATTGTACATATTACTTTTATAATAAGGATTTATTTTTCTCGATGAAAGGGTTATCGTGACTTTATATAAGTATTTTTATCAGGATTACCCTGCTTTAGTTCATTGTTACTTAAACTTCATTTCAGCGAGAACATCAGATTTGCTTTGCTATTAGCATTCTACTATTGCTATTTAAGGATATTATCAAGTCAGTATTAATTTAATTGGGTTCTTAGTTATTACTTTAACATTTTCCACGAGCACAATTTTTTGGTACATAAATAACTATGGTCAGTTATTGCTACCTTGAGAATTATATAGTTTATCAATTTTTAGATTGACGTGGTGTATCTCTCCTTACGTTTCAATCATAGCACAGAATGTTATTTATGAATTTATTCAAAATTAGTTACATCGATTCCGAGTTTCCATCTCCCGAACCTTTAAATTTGATCCTAAGAAATATATGTTGACATTAGATTTTAAGAGTGCCCACTGGACTACTCGGTGTGATAACTTTAGCCGATTTGTGATATAGATTTTTGGTCGAGTTTTTTGGAGATTGGTGAAAGAGAGACAGCCAAATGACTAGTTCTCGATCTTCCCACTGCCCCTATAAAAACGAATATGATTTTACGTTCGAGCCTGTCATTGCGCACAACGGAACTCTCACGAGCACAAGCTATAGGCGGAGAAACCGCACTTACACAGCTTGAATAGCTGTGTCGTATTTTAATGTCTTGCATATTGTGTGGCTATGGGTCAGAAAAATTTCGACAGGTTCAACTCTCATTTAAATATATATTTCGAATCATTATATAGTCATCATATTTCTCTTTGGCATACATAGATACATACGAAAAATATTTCCCACACATACGCTCAAGTAGGGCTTACATAAAAGGATGCCTGAGTACGTATTGTGGAAATTATTATCGATAGTTGATCTTGGATTAACAGTGATTCTCGAATTCTCTGAAGAAAAGTGACATTGCTTACTAAGCGAATGCGTTAAAGTTCTGTGAAAATGGATTTGTATATATACCTGTTCTGTGACCCTTACCTTGCGTGTTAAATTTTATGCGGTAAAACAAAATTTGACCTTGATATTATTTGTCTAATTTAATTCTAATTTTTTATTATTTTTTCGATTTTATTTGACAATATATTCATTAGCTTTTTATTTAAATTATTTCTAACTATAATTATTTCATTTTTATTCAATTTTTTCATTAATTCTTTACTTCTACGTAAATTGTGAATTTTCGGTCAAACATTTTGTTATTATGTTATTTTTATGTCATTTTCGTGTGGGTCTTGATGCATTTGTTATTATTTTAATTTACTTTTATGTTTTTCAATTTTATATTTTTTAATTATGTCTTTCTCACATTTCAAGGTGGTGTTTTGGTGTTTATGGGTCTGATTTTAAATTTGCATGTTGTGTTTGCGAGCTATTTCCAATCCATTCAAACAAAACTTAGTGCTAGCCCAACAGGTCCCTTACTTTCTTTACATTTTTCATCATCTAGCTTGTTGTTTACTTCTCAAATAAAATATTTTTGGCAAAAGCACGATAACGGAATCAAAACAATGTCCAAATTAAACATAAACATTTATTATAACATTACTAAAAATTTTTATTGACCCACAAAAATCAAATTCGATTCACATAACATTTATAATGATATCATTTACAGCTATATGTAGTCGTTTCTTAGTTGTTGGAGCTTCCTGCGTTCTCTCTGGGCTAGTCCTGTCCTTGTATGGGTCTTCGGCTTCCCGGTTGGTTTTCTATGACGGCTTTGATCTTGATAGGCAACTTGTGCCGGGGCGAACACCAAAGGGTAAGTGACAGCACTCCCATCTTGGCTTGCCACCACTGCGACCTCTAGCCCTCTAATTTGCACTTTCTGGGGCTGATTCGAGGCCTTTTCTTCTCTCCACCCTCTTTGAGCCGTTGATAGATTTGTTTCACAGGGAGGTTCAATCCACGTGGCTACGGTTCGCTGTAGTTCGCGACTGAGCTGCACGTATTGCTGATGGAGACTGATGTTCTCCATTCGTAATTTTTTTAGCTAATGCCCGATTTCTTTGATTGCGTCCATGGCTTAATTTATAAACAACATTAGTGGCTTGCATTTATTCAAAATTCATAATACAACAAAAAATAATTGTATGGAGAATTTGTGTAAATCCTATTTAATGGATATAATTATTATTCACATTAAATAATAATAGTGATCCTAACTTTTACCTAAATACATTTTTGTTTTTTATTAACTATTAATTTACCGGTTGAGTTAGAATTTCTTTTACTTATTTAAAAATCTAATTTTCAACCTTATCTAAATTTTAATTAGCTGTTAATCTAAAATTTTATTTATTTATTTATTTTCACCTATAACATTATCCAATTTCTAACATTTTCAGTGGAATTTTTCGATCGGTAAAATTTAAACTAACAACAAAACATTTATTTTCAGCATTACCGGTACATTTCAATAGGCATTCATTTCGGGATTTGTTTTCTGTAGGTCCTATCATTAGCTTCGCGCCTCAGAGGACGTCGTGAATAAGCATGCTCCTCACTTGCTCTGTCAGTTAGAATATCTAGGGTGTCAGGCTGTACTGGTGCGTCTTGCTTAGGAGAGCTGGGTCGTCCGGATTAAAACCTACTCCATAATCAGCAAGATGGCCATCAGAACTAGGAATACGACCGCTGGAAATATCAGCATTGATTCTCGCCAATCGTCGGCGCTGGAGGTTCGCCTTCCATCGATATTTTCTTTCAAGGCGTTCGAACGGTTGTAACATGAATTCTACTTCATGGTGAATCTCCCGAGCCGGATTCCGATCGGGCTTCCTCTTTATGGCGAGGCTGGGCATCTAGACATCCTTATCTTGATCCCGGTTTCGGTAGGGCCATTCCTGGCTTCCGTACGTAGATAGCGAATATCCACGATCCCACAGCGTTTGACTGTATCTTCCTGCGAATCTGCTGGGGATCGTCAGAGTACTGCGTGAATCATCCGTCCAATTGCTTCGAATGGTGCCAGATGCTAATAGATATACGGATAAAATATTACGTAGATAAATCTTATGTTAGTTTTAGGATGAATCAGTTTTAATGGAATTATTAATGGTCATATTTAAAGAATAAAGTTACTGATCTATCCACTACCTTATGTGTGGTCTTCTTGGCCAAAGTTCTGGTCGACCTTCTCCAATCGGCGGATCTCAATGTAGTTGATATCCCTCTTCTTCATCTTTTTCGTGTTCAAATTTGACATGTTGAATGTAATGATGTTGTTATGTATATTCCACGCATATTTATATTAATTGACGAGGGGCTGACTGCGTATGGTTTGTCGTCGCTCTAGAAGTTGTATGTGCGGTATGTTTATTAGAGTTAATTAATTTATTTATTGCAGTGGCTGTTTCTGACAATTTTAGATAATTTTACCTGCCTATCCGGTGTACATGAGTAATCTGCAAGCCATCGCTTGATTACTTTTTTGGATTTACGTTTATGACTCATTTGTCTGTCTGATTTGGAAACAGTTATAGAATTCCACTAGTTACGTCACTGGTGTGTATATTCGGGTCAGTGTGTGTTATGATTTTCATGTATTAATTATATATTAGTCGCTGAGATCGTCCACTTTGGAATGGACTTTGGAATTGGTTATATTGATATTGTCGACATGATGAGGTTAGTTAATTCATAACTGATTCGCTACTTCCTACGAAACTATCGGTAGTTATGGACTTATTAAAGGTGAATCTATCATTTGCGCTTGAGATGGCATTGTTTTTAATTGGATTCATGCGTGGGTACTTCTTATACGGTTTTATTTAATTATCTAATTACGTTTGCAGGATTTTCTCTACTAATTTGTATTCGCCGTTTAAAAGTTGGATTGATTTTACTATTAACCCGGTGAATTCAAGGGTCGGTTCATCATTTCAATACCTCATTTAGATAATGGCCATTTGATTCCTTCCTCGTCAGGTTCGGTGGTTGGTGAAGTACGAGTTTAGTTTTCGCGATTTAACTATTTCTATTTAAGGTTTTTTCTCGAATGATTTCCGGCTCGTCGAGTTTTTATTTATGCGTGAAGTTGGGTTTAGTATTTAATTATTTACTTTTAGGATTTCGGATTGGTAAATTCATCGGGATTCATAATCTGGGCTATCTTATCGTTCCGCGTAATATTCCTCTTTAATTTTACGATTATTAACGACAATTTATTTGAACACATTTGAATCTTATCTGTTTACTTAACTATTACTATTTTTTGGTTAGAGTTAATTTATTATTAACGACAATTTATTTGAATATATTTGAATATTGGTTGTTTACTTAACTATTACTATTGTTCGGTTAGAACTAATTTAACTGGTTTATTAATTTAGATTTACTATGACCTATCTTCCGTTTGGGATTTCTATCAATTATGTTTTTAACAAATGTATTTTTATCACGAATCTTGGGTCAACCTTATCGGAAGGTTCCTTAATTCATCTATTATGTTCGATTTTATAAATAAATTCGAAACTTTTCTTTAAATCCTTTTGTTCATTTTCGTTCAGTTAATATTCTATTACTTAATTACAACGGGCAATTAGTATTGTCATTTTAGTAGAGATTTAATTGTTTTTTTACTATTTTTAGGGTTAATTTTGTCTACATTTATTGACGTATTGCATCTCATTCTTACGTGCTTCAAATATGTTACTGTTACCCTCGCGATATGATTAGCACAGTGTTTATAAGGGGAGTTTTGAATGAATATCTTCGGTAATTTATCATTATAGCTCTCGATTTTAATCGACATTGCCTGAGGGTTGGTATTTCTGTTTAAATGTAGCGCTGTTAAATTACTTATTTTTCTTACAAGATAATTAAATTATACCTTATTACTGGGTCCTTTATACTTTATCGAATTTAAGTTTTTAGTTGTTATCGATATAGGTTAACACGGTTCTACTCGGGATTAGAATTTTTCTTTTGATTTTGAAATTACTATAAACGTCTTGGCTATTGCATTGATTTCCGCGACCCCCTTTCCCTACATCCAAAATTTGACCTTAAGAAGTATATATGTTCATGTTAGATTTTATGAGTGCCCACTGGACTACTCAATGTGATAATTTTAGCCGATGTTTTGAAATTTAGGTCGAATTTTCGGGAGATAGGTGAAAGGGAGTCAGCCAAAAGGCTGATTCCCGATCTTCCCACTGCCCCTATAGGTAAAATGATTTGACGTTCGACCCCTTCGTTACGCAAGACCAGGTTTCTCACGGTCACGAGCTATTGGCGGATGAACAGCATTTACACCACTCGATGGTTATATATGATTTTAATGACTTGCGATTTGTGTAGCTGTGGGCAGGAAAAAATTCGACAGAAGAAAATTCATACTTTCGAACTCATAATTGCTCATAACATATTGTCATTACATAGTTACATCACTTCCATAATGCATTCATAACATCCACTCATGCTCACTTCGATAGTTTTTCCGATAGTGCTTGATAATAGTTCGAGACGTTCGTTCCGGACGCTTTGTGATACAATACTATTTTTTCTGATAAAAAACGTCAAAATTTTTTACGAGAAAAAGTGATCCCTCACAAGTAATTGATTTTCTGTGAAAATGAATTGGTATTTATACCTGTTTTGTGACAATAACCTTGCGTGTTATTTTTAGTGCGATAAAACAAAATTTGACCTTGAAATTATTTGTGTTATCCAGCTTTTATTTTTATTATTTTCTTAATTTAATTTGACAATTTATTTCTTAAAGTTTTAATTGAATTTTTCAACCAAAAATATTTTATTTTAATTCAATTTTTTATTAACTCTTTGCTTTTAGATAAATTGTCGTTTTTCGGTCAAATCTTTATGTTATTTTGTTATTTTTATGTTAATTTCATGCCAATCTAGGTGAATTTTGTTATTATTTTGATTTATTTTTATGTTTTTGATTTTAATTGTATCTTTTTCGCAGTTATAAATTGTTTATTTGATGTTTATGGGTCGGATTTTAAATCTGCATGTTATATTTGAGTGTTATTTCCAATTCATTTAAACAAAATCCAATCCTTGGCCAACAGAAGGTATTCATGATCATTTTATTTGAGCCCATCTATCATCAATTTTATGTTAAAACAATATCGAAAACGTTTGGATATGAAGTGTTGACGATAAAATAATTATTTGATGCAGATTTTCTGTTGGTATTGTTATAAATTTGATGTTAGTTTCAGCAGTAATATTGAGAAATATAAATTAAATAACATATGTACAGGGTTCTAATAACATGCTTTAAATCGAAAATGGGATTGAAATTTGGAAATTCGGGTCCCTTCGCCCTTAAAATTCCAGATTTTAAACTTTTAAAAATTGTCAATTTAATCAAGAAATTCAGTTCTATTTTTAGAACGGAATTTCATTATTCCGAATGCCGACTCGGGTGAGAAGTAAGATTTGAGTACTTATTGGTAATTTAATTGATTTCACTTTTTAGGAATTGTGGAAAAATATTTGTGTATTTTTCTTTTTGACTCGAACTTTTTTTTGGAATTGAATTTAGTACTCAGAGGTATGGTAAGTTTAATAACTCTTGTATTACTTTAATAAATAATTTTGGAGTTATGTGTTTCATTTTCTTTTTCTTTAACTATTTAATTAGCTATTTTAATTGTAAAATTAAAATTGAACGAAATTTCCTCGAATTATTAAGTTAACAAGAAAAAATTTTATTGAACAAAGAGTCCTTTATTTTTGTTTTTATTCTAATATCAAATTTGTTGCGATAATTTCTTTTCTTTTTTTATTTGGGAAATGGAGGCTTCTATCTTTGTTTTATCTTTGCTAATCCTTTCGGCCTTTCTCCTTGTCAACCAGTCCGAACGAAAGATTAATAAAATTTACTCAGGTTAACTCAGATTATAATTATGATAAATAATAATGAAGTATAAAACTAAAAAAACATTTTTTATAGTAAATAAACGTTGGAAAATTATTTATCGATCAGATCAATTTAACATAAGCATTGTTGCATGTGGTGTTGTGAACTGAACATAAGGTGTTTTAGTCATCTTGGTCTTAACCTAAACATTTAATCAGGATCATCATGAAGCTGAATCTAAGTATCCTAAAAACAATATTTGGTTTTTCGTAATGCAATTTAATTAAGACCCGAATATGTGTATAAAATCCTGTAAACAAATGTGATATTAATGATGATGGTTTTAAAGAATTCGATCAATATTCAACAAAATCGACACAAAAAATTATTGTAAATAAATCAATAAAGTAACAATATTATTTCTTTTCACTTCACTGCTATTGTGAGTGTAACTTTAGTTTTATGCCAACGGCGGACTACTCACAATGTATTATTTTCAACCGATTGTTTTTTGTTGAATGAATCTGAGCCAGCTGACTTTTGTAAAAAAAAAATAGACGAATAATAACAAAAAATTTATTTACTATTTTATTATTTTATTATTCAATACCAATCAGAGTTATAAAATGAAACCTGAATATTTTTAGATTCATTGCTTCTAGTTGATTATAATGATTGTTGAATTTTCTTCTCTCTTCTTTTTGCTTCGCTTTTTTCTCGTTATTCGTTTCTACATGAGGTACATTAATCATAGCTTTCGATTTTTTTCCTTCTAGTTTCTAGTCTTTATATTCTTCTTTTATTTAAGGTTTCCTCATAATCATTCGCTCTCCACTGAGGGTTTAAAGTTGAGGTTCTTGGAGAGGAGATCTGACCCGGCGAACTACCATTCACTACGGGTACCTCACACACCGGAAGTACTAGCTTTAGACTAGTTGGTGAAATTTTTCATTTTATTTTCTTGTGTGTATGCGGTTGATGATTTAATGGTTAATAATTGGCATATGATAACAATTAATAATAATAATAATGTAATTCGAATTTTACGCACAATAATAATCAAAAAAGATAATTAAAATAATGATTAAATGGTCTATAGTGATATTGGGTGAGTTGATGATTTTACGTTGTTGGTCATAATAGAGATTGGATCATGAGGTATCTCGTATAGGTCAAGTACCATGGAAGAGAAGCTTCCTTGGGACTTGGTCGATGCGAGGAAAAATATTCTGACTTGTCTTTCATTAACATTGTTTTTCTGTTAATAAACTGATGAAAATTCAAAAATTCAAATAATCAAATCATATTATTTGAACAATAAACATTTGAGCACTTTTCCTAAGATCTTTCATAAAATAATATTAAATCAATATTAATAATATAAATTTACTTTTCCTTACATCTGAAGAATTCTTTAAAGTTCAATAAACATTTTTTTGAAAAAATAGCATTAAATTATGTCCATATAGCATCGACTTCTATAGGGGGTTTTACACACATGTTTTTTGATGCGATAAAAGTAGTGGGATACAGGCCCGCTACCCCACCGGACAGCTGGGACAAAGACATATACTATCCCCGGTAAAAAATTTGTTTTTACAAGTTTAAAAGTTCAAATTTTTGAAGGAAAAAGACAATGACTTATCAAAATTTTCTCAAGGTCATTGGATAAGTCATCATATTTTTATCAAGGTCATTCAAAATTTTTTCAAGGCCGTTTAAACAAAGAACATGACTCATTCAAGGTCATTGGATGGGTCATCAAAAATTTCAAGGTCATCCAAAAAAATTTCAATGTCATTGAAACAAAGACCATAACTAATTCAAGGCCAATGGATGAGTCATCATATTTTTCAAGGTAATTTAAAAAAAGACCATGACTCATCAAATTTTTCTCAAGGTCATTGGATAAGTCATATTTTTTCAAGGTCATTTAAAAATTTTTTAATTTTAATTTACTACTTATTTTTATAAGTAGTGTTTTAATTATAAATATTTTTAAATTTTTATTAATATTATTATTATTATTATTATATAATTAAAATGATTATTACTTATTAAAATGATTATTGCTTATTATAATGATTATAATGAATATTATTATGATTACTTATTATTATTATTATGATTTTTCTAATTATTATTATTATTATTATTAACACGTTGACGGACAGTAGGAACAAGCGAAGTTCGAAAATTGACACTATATGTTTTTGTGATTTTTAGAATGTTAGAAGTATAGTTTTACTCTTTCTGCTTAAATAAACTTAATTTTGATTAATTTAGTACCTTTAATTAGGTTGCGGCTATAACCGTCATGGCGCCAGCGGACTCTATACACTAAGTGATAGGACGATGGCGGCTATAACAGCAAAAACACGATCGCACTACTCCCTTCACAACCACGTGCATACTGAATCTGCAACTCGTATAACAGGTGAAATATGAACTTCAACCTAAAAAGATGTTTTCAAAACACGACACTATGCTTCTACGTATACGCCAGTAAGTGCACATTTGTGCTGCTATAGCCGTAGTGTCTAAAAACGACCGTTTCGTTTTGGACGGCTATAGCAGTCATGCCACATTGTGAACTTCGCTTTGACGGCTATAGCCGCAATTGTCCGTCAACGTGTTAATAATATGATTATTACTTATTAGTTACTATTTTATTACTAATATGATTTTTTAATTAATACATATACTATTTTTATTATTAATATGATTATTACTTATTAATAATATGATTACTTTGTATGATTACTTATTATTATTATTATTATTATTATTTATTATTATTATTATTACTACTACCTATAATTTAAAACAATGAATAACTAATAATAAATACAAAAATACATTAAAAAATTCATAAAAACAATTCATGTCGATTAACACAAGTTATTGTTCGCGTTTCTTCACGCTGGAAACTCGTCATGAAAATATAATAAAAGTAATTATATTTCTAGATAACAAATTATAATAATTTTAAAAATAAAACTATAAAAAAATTATATTATAAAAATGAAAACTATAACAAGTTTTCCAAATATACTGAATAAATTAAAAAATTTAACAAAATACTGAGTTTTAAAAAATATTTATTTTAATCAATCCGACAACAACACGTCGTCAATATCAATGTTCTCATCACTGACCTCAAAACTGTGACTTAAACCACCGAAAAGCTACCCAAATTTATCCTCATTAATTAAAATAATTAATTAAAAATAATCAAAAAATTAAAATCAATATTTTCCGGGAAAATGGGTATGTGCCGATGCCATTTGACGAGACGAGTACGAAAATAATAATATGAAATTAATTTGGGACCCTTAGAAAAAGTTATTAAAAAATACAAATTAATTAATTAATTAAAATGACAAAAACAAATAAATTAAATTAGGGAGAAATTCTCCAAATTGAATAAATTTAATTACGAAGGGAACTGATTATTCCCTAATGTGATTTATTTCGTAGTCTTCTCTCGGGGAACGGCCGAAAATAAAATAAAGTTAAGTAAATTATTAAGAGTTAGAATCATTAAGTAAATTATTTGTTAAAATATTCATAACAAAACTATTGTTAAATTTAGAAAAAATACTGACGTAATTTTACACTAAAAATAAATATTTGTTTTGTTGATGTTAATATATAAAATTTATAGTTTATGAATCGTAATAAGATAAATATTTGATTATTGTAGAATTTGTTTAAATGTTATTATTTTTTAAATTTACAATAAATTAAACATTTATAATTATTTATATTTAAAATACGATTGAAAATATTCAATCAATAACAATGGAAAAATATTACTGATAAATTATGTAGAGTTTATAAACTTTTCGACAGTTATAATCTGACGACACATGTTCTTATTCAAAACATCAATCATCAACACAAATAAATTTTCAACAAAATAACTTGCAAAATATTGCAAATTCAAAATATTTTTATATATTGATGATAAATAATAAAATTTTTGATGTCTAATTATATCAAATTATTTCTTCTAAACATCCTACAATTTTCTAGAAGAATATGATGATCTGTAATTTTTTTATGATTCTTGAACTTACTAAATTTTCTAGAAGATTCTAAAAATTTTTAGTAGATTCTGGATTGTTATATGATGACCTATAGTTTTCTTGATTTCAGACGTAACAAAATTTTCTAAAACATTCAAGAATTTTCTAGAAAAGTTCAAAAAGTTAGATTTTGCATTTTTCATCTTGTAAAGATGAAATACAGTGGACGTTTTCAAATTTGGTTCAGAGATTTGTAAATTATTCAAATTTATAAGAAAACTTTTTTAGGTTTTACTATTTTGAAAAATACTATGAAGTTTTCAACCCATAAATGATCGATAGTTGTTTTATCAAACAATTTATGTTTCATGAACTTTTTCTTTCAACTGTTGGGCCAGAACACAAATAGACTTGAAAATTGTTTAAATGCATCAGTAATACAGCACGAAACCCCAGCATTAAGATAACTTAAAATACAACATACAACACCAACTAAACACTTTAAAATCTGAGAGAATATAAATAAATATAAAATCAAAAATCATAAAAGTAAAATAAAATAAATACAAAATGCATCAAGAACCGCACGAAATTTACATAAAAATAACATAATAACAAGAAAGGTTAACCGAAAAACGTCAAGTTCTATAAAAGTAAGAACTAATGAATTAAATGAATAAAAATAAAATATTTTTGTAATAAACTTAATTAAAAATGTAAAAAATAAATAACCAATTTAAATTAAAAAATTAATAAAAATTTAATTTAGATAACAAAATAATTTCAAGGTCAAATTTGTTTTATCGCAATACAAATAACAAGCAAGGTAAAGGTCAAATTATAGGTATATACACTGATGTGTTTTGACAGATTTTAAGCTTATTTTTCAGTCTTAATTTTTAGTCTTATTTTTTTTGCTGACATTGCCGTATGAAGCGATATGGATGAATGCTTATGAAATTTTGACCAACTATGAAATTATGTGCATGAAGGTTTATGAATCTATTGACCAATTATGAAGATATATGAGTGAATGATTCATAAATTTATTGATCAATTTGATTAAATGTATTGTGATGAAGCGATGAACAATGTTTTGTGCCAACGAACTTCCGATTACTAAAGGAAATATGTCATGTCAAATAAAAAGTACCATGTATCGAAGCTTTTACTCAACACCTATGGTAAACTTATTTATTTAATTTTTCAGGCCCACAGCCACACACCAGCAAGACATTAAACTTATACATAATTATAGAGCAGTGTAAGTGCGGTGTAAGTCCACCAATAGCCCGTGCCCGTGAAGGTCCGGGCGTGGGTAACGCAGAAACCCGAACGTCAAATCATTGAACTAAATAGCGAAAGGGAGTAGCTCGGGGGTGGGTCTTTTGGCTCAACTTTCTTGCACTCAATTTTCGATAAAATCGACATAAAATTTTTAATAACAATCGATTAAAAATCACTAACACTTAGTAGTCCAGTGGGCACTCATCAAATATAACATGAACATACATAGATCATAAGGACAAAGAAAGGGAAATGATAGTATGTAAAATTGCGAAATCGTTGCAACAGTTAAAATGAATAGCCATCGGAAAAAGATTAATCCGAACGACCAAAATTATGAAAAGAAAATTTTAAATAATATCTAAGAATTAAATAAATTAATTTGAGTTGAGACGGAAAATATGCGTAATTTTCGGAAATAATTAAAATATTCATCATAAAACTATAAAATAAGGGCGAAACGCTGCTCAAATTTTCCGAATTAATTAAAATATTTATCGAAAATAGTAAAGTAAAAGTGGAATGTTGTTCAATTGTTAGTATAATATTCTTATAAAACCGAAAAATAAGAGCGGAACGCTGCTCAAATTTTCCGAATCAATGAAAATACTTTATCGAAAACTAAAAAATAAGGATGGATTATAAGTAAAAATATATTTTTTTATAAAGCTGAGGAATAATGATGAATCCCTACACAAAATTTTGATAATAATAATGACAATAGTAAGGATAATGGTAATTATAATAATAATAATAATTATAATAATGCTGGGCACTGATGGGTTCTTAAAATAGTTTGAACTGCCTAAGGGTTACTATCCCCACCCAGCGCCTACACAAGAATTGAACCGCTAGTCACCCGTCAAAAATTGACGTTGGTACTGTGAACTAGTGGGTGGAAGGTTAGCAAAAGGTGAGCTCCTTCTCAAGAACTGCTAATGCCCTAACCTCCCTAGGCTCCATGAGCTGTCATATAAGACTTCATGCTCTACTCGATTGTCCTTTACTCACCTATTAATTCATAGTTTACCTAATTAATTGATCACTCAGTTCCCCCATATTCAACAACTTCAACTCCCATCCAAACATCAATAGTAACTTCAATATTAAAATTAACATTAACAGCTAATACTTAAGATAAATAAACAATCAACATTTATAAATTTTAAGATTAATAAACAATTAACATTTATAAATTATAGTCAAATTAAATAGATGATCACAGAGTTAGACTCAACATTTCCAAATGAATGAGTTAAAATCCATTGGCGCCCAAGATATGACCAAACAGGCGAGCTCGTTTTAACTTAAACTGTCGCTCCCTTTCCTTTTTACTTGGCCGGTTTCTCCTATGGTTTCTTTTAGGTAAATCCCCTGACGGACGGGAGGGGCCTGGTGTTATAGTTCTTATGCCGTCATCTTTTCCCGTGACATTCCGCAGTACTATTGCCTATTGTTCGGCCGATAGCAGGACACCACTCTGCATGAGGCCTGTACGGATGTCGTCCCTAAGTTTCCACTTCACTCGGCCACCTGTTTCTCTAGCTCCTGGGCCTTCTGCTCGGCCAGCCGCAGGGCTTCATTCTTCTGACCTAACTGGTCCCTCAATGTATCTATTTCTGCTCTTAACTTAGTTGCTGCCTCGGGGCGAAGCCACGTTTGCTCCATGTAGCGGCACTTCAACACCATGGCCTCCGCCCTCTGGGTTTGAACTATTGCTGTTTGATGATAGCCGGCTATGTCTTTGCGAAATTGTTCAACATCCTTCTGTGTGGGTTCACTGAACAAAATTTCTTTTTAGTTTCATTTTTATTAACTCTAATTTACACATAACGAGTGTTAGTATAATTATAGGTTTAAACAATATCTTTAGGGTAAGTATTATGTCATCTAGATGGGGGAAGGGATGGGTATGTCCCCTTTATTTCCTTATATGTCTTAAAGGCATCTATCATCGCACTCATAACCACCTAATTATAACAAACACCAACAACAATAACATCGACAATGTCTGTGATAGCCAGGGGTAAACGCATGGCAACTATATTATTAATGTTATAATCATAATACGAAATTTATATTTTCCACAAAAGAAACGTTTTCCAATTTTCCATTCAAGAAGCTAATTTAATTCACAAAATTTAAATTTACTAAATCCAAATATAAAAATCCCTAATTTAAATTTCTATAAAATGATTTACAAACTTTTTATTGTAAAATGGAAATTAAAAATTTTATAACAATATAAAATATCTTATTTTATTTTATTTTTGTTTTCTTTTACTTAAGTATATTTTACTTAAGTATATATTTACTATAAGTAAAATATCTTATTTTATTTTATTTTTGTTTTCTTTTACTTAAGTATATTATCTTTTGCTTTTCACTCGTTGTCATAGCAACGGGTCAAACAACTGGTGATTTTCAAGGTTATAATTTTTGTATTTTTTAACTAATATTTTTATTATTTTTAGATCGCCTGCCGCAGCCAGATCGTCCGCTGCACCCCATTTCGATGTCAACACTCCCTATCAGGTATGGTTTTTAATATACTGCTTATTTTATTTACTATTAAGTCCCAGATCGCCCAAAAACACCCTGCAAGTGAAATCCCTGTATTGGATTATTTATTGGAAAATCTTCTTCCACCGGTATGGTAATTTCTTTTTGTGTCATGAATTTTTATTTCAATAAAAAATTTTATGATCTTGTTACTTATTTCCTTTTTATGCAATCAAATTTTATGATTTTCTATTTAAGCTATAACTTTAGGATTTAAAATTAATCATAACGATAACTATTGTACCACGTTTAATAATAACAATAATAATAATTTTAATAATAATAATACAATAATATTACCTCAACATTAATTACAGTTGGTATAATAATAATGATAATCGTATTTTAGTAATAATAGTAATAATAATAATATTTTAGTAATAATAATATTAATATTGTTGGGCCAGAACGTAAACGGCCTTGAGGAATGTTTAAATGGATCAGTAACACACACGCAAATACAACATGCAATTTAAATAAACCTATAGAAACACCAATTAAACCCTATAAAATATGAGAAAAAGGGAATTAAATATAAATTAATAAACATAAAAATAAATTAAAATAATAACAAAAGGCACCAAGATCCGCACGATACCAACACAAACATAACAAGAAAACACAACAAATTCGACAAAATTGAAAAAATTAATAAAAGTTCATGAAAATGAAACTTTACATAAAAAGATTTGAATTAGTAATAATTCAATAAAAATCTTAAATGAAAAATTATAAAAATAAATCAAAAAATAATAAAAATAAAGAATAGAATTTACTAGAAAATAACAAGGTCGAATTTTGTTTTACTGCATCAAATTTAACATGCGAGAAAAATAGGTATATATACTGATCCATTTTCACATTTAAAAAAACCATGTTTGAAAACCAAAAACCATTTTGAAATTTTGAATTTGTTTTAAAGCTATTCAACTTATTTTTAGGTGAGAAATGTTCATTTTGGAGCCCTCTATCCACATCGCATCCTTGCAACCTCGATAGAGCTCTGCTCGGATGTCGGTGTGGGGGAGAGGTATTTTTGTTTTATGCTATTACATGTAATATTATGCGATTTTATGGATTGGCGATTGATGGTAACTATGTTCATTTTATTTATGAGTAATAAATATTATTAATATTAACACATTGTTTTTATATTTAATAAATTAACTTAAATTTTTCTGTCGAAATTTTTCCGGCCCACAGCCAACACATAACGCAAGAAAGCAAAATCTACATAGTACAGATGCATGTAAGTGCGTGGAAAATCGCCAATGATGTGTACCCGTGAAGACTCAGCGTGCGGAACGCAGGGGTCGTAACGTCAATATTATCCCTATAGCCGAAAAGAGAAATAAGGAAGAAGTCTCGGGCTGCTTCCTCGTTTCTGTAAAATCGACCTAAATTTGAATTACATACGGCTCAAAATCACCACACCGAGTAGTCCAGTGGGCACTCAGTAAATATAATATAAACACAATATGCGCCTAAGGTCTACTAAAGGGAAAGGGTACTGGAATCAATTAAAGTGAAATCATTGATATAACTACGTGGAACTAATATTTCGAAATAAATTAAATAAAAAACATTGATATGATTAAACTGACTTCATATTTGGAACTAAATTAGTACAAAATTATTAAATGAATAAATCAACGATTCGGTTAAATTAAATAACTATTGATTATAGATAAGGTAACAATTAAATGATTTATTGCTTACAATTAGAGTAGTTTCTTTATCAAATTATCGTAAATTAACAGGGGTAAAGTGATTAAGTTATTATAATTATAGATAAACAGTAAAACCATACAAGCAAATCATGGATCAAATTAGTTTTAATAAAAAGGTGGTAACAATTGAGTAAAAGCATGTAATTGAATTATTAGTTAAAAACGAAGTAGCTTATTGAGTAGCCAATTCCAGGAGTGAAGAAAGGAAAATAATTGACTATCACTAAAGTAATTCGTGGATTAGATGATAAAATAATTGACAAATTAATTCATAGTTTAATAGTAAAATAAAATGAATTGGTTACTTGAAAGAATGGAATTAACTCCGAGTCATTGACATAAAACTTGAATTAACTGAATCGTTGATACAAAATAAAATTCGCATTATTAATAGATTAACTTTGTAGATAATTTACATCAACGGGATTAAATTTTTATTAATTAAATTCCAAGTGAGACGAACAAAACTTCACTTAAGAAACGGATAATTCCGAGATCCATATACGAGAAAATATGATCCGTAGATATCGTAATGAATAGAATAAAATAACTAAAATCTTCAAAGATTCAAAAATCCATTCCTCCTTGCATAATAAATATTCCATCATCCAAGAAATAGCGAATAACATCGTAGATAAGCAATGAAGGCTCATTCTAATAATCAAGTAGAGAATAGACCCTGAACCCCTATAATGACATCAAAATCATGCGAAATCGAATCACAAATTAAACTACTCACCACGTACCCGATCGATGTGCTGCCGTGCTTAAAGATCACCCTTGACGAGTTCAATAAAATGCTTGACGAACTTCTAAACGAATTGACAACATTAACAACTAAGATGAAATATACAAAACTTACTGGATCGCGAAATATCGAATTTTTGTCAATCGCCGAAACATTAATCACTAATTAGTTACTGAACGGAAATAGCTAGCGTAAACAATATCAATGTTAATGATAAATAAACCGATTCATTTAGAACAATCGATAATTTCAGTATTCGGCAAAATCGACCAAAATAATGGAAATTAATTCGCAATCAGAGGGAGCAACTAAAAAGCCAGAAGCATTCTTAGAAGGAAAAGGACTGACGGAGCTGGTCGCCATGCATAGTGGTAATTCATTTTGCCTTTTATAATTATCGCTTTTAATAATAAATAAATGAATTTTGATGGTAAAATTTTTCGGTAACATTAGTAAATAATTTGCAGCTTTCAATTAGGATTAATTTCAATAAACCATTTATATCACGATGCACCACTCGTAAGGCGGTAGAATGCACAGTATCACCATTTTGGACAGCTCCGTAATAGGATTAGTAATCTGGCGTTGCATTAGGACGAACGGTCCCGTAATTGAGTTCCATTGAAGAAAATTAGACTGGTTATTTCAGTAACAAAATGAACCATCAACTATATTGATCGAGGAGATTATTGGCACTTAAGAAATGCATCTAACGGATAGAAATCATAAGGATGCTTACACGTCAAACTATATAATGCGACTCCTCCTTGACTCATGATAGGTTTAGTTACGAAATACCTCACCCAAGACCTTGAATGATGAAAACCATGACAGTAAATACTCGAACATTTTAAAGAGAGTATCTTCTTGTAATAACCTGAAATCACAATCCGTATTAAACCATCGTAGCCAAAATTCCGAATAGAATAATATCGATAATCACGTTTCTGAGGCTTCCCCGTAAATGACTACCCAATGACGATATTTAATTTCAGCTCTCAATGCTACACTCTCCCTCGCAGATCGCTGGAGAGGGGCTTGGGCCCAACACCGCCAAGAGCGATGCCCGGAATTTCCGCCGTCGCAATTCCTCGACCGGGAAAATCTGGGAGTGGGCACATCTACGCAATGGAGCCCGTCAGAAGAAATACTCCAGCAGGCCCGACAACAATTGGAGGACTTGTTGGCTCAACAGCGAGATTTGGATTCCCAGGTGGCCCGAGCTCGCCAGCATTTAGCAAATGTAGAAGAGGATTTGCTGGCGGGTCGGATTGCCAATTCATACTGGCACCCCCAACAGACCTCACCAAGCAGCACACGCAGCACTAAAAGGCCGACGATGGCCATTTCCGGCTTCACACCCGAAGAGTGGGTAGTGAGCAAATTCCCCTGACAGTAATAACAATCATGTGTTGTTTTGAACCAATATTATTGAGTTGTGTTTTCTCATGATGTTAATTCTTAGCTAATAAAGATCATAACTTATTGTTAGTTGTTTTTGCCAGGTAAAGTCCTCCCTCCGTGCATACGAGTTTGGTTTAATTAAAAATTAATGTGATACCCGTAACATGAATCTCTAGATTTGATTTTGTTTATGATAGATATGAATCCAACTCAGTTATTACAACGGGAACTATCCCGAGCACAGCGGAGCAATCGGACACTTTATGGACAAATCTTACAGCTGACCAAGGAGTTCCAACAAGTGAAATCTACCTGGGCAAGCCCGGCCAGGCAAAAATCTGTCTACCAACGCCTAACAGCGGCTCAAAGGGGCTGGGCCGAAGAGCGCCAGTTAAATCAAAGTCTCCGGACTCAAATTCGAGGACTGGAAGTTGCGCTGGCGGCGAGTCGGGAAGGGCAAGCGGTAACTTACCCGCTCATCTTCGCCCCATCCCAGTTATCCTACCAGACGAAGACCCACGATCCTACTCCTGTCAAAGATTCCCCAACCGCCCCATCCAGCAGTCGTCGACCGGGACGTAAAGAACGTGCCCGCCGCAAAGCCGAACAACTATTGAGCAAAAACTCATTGTGAATAATCAACTGGACAGACGAACTATATTTTTCCCTTGAAACCATATTTATGATTAAATCGAATGTTGTAAATTTTCCATATAATTAATTAAAATGGAATGGTCATTGAAAGGTCGTGAATGCTCTCCTTAGGTCGTTAAAACGATAGTATTCTTCTCTTATTAGTAAGCATGAACTTCAAATCTCCACACGAGGGACCAAATGATCAAAAGCGAGCGCAGGTCTTCTATCGACAGCTCGTGAACCCGAGGGTTGTCCGAGCAATTACAGTACTAGCGATGATACTCAATTTTTGCGGACAATCCACCACTTGAACACATTACCAACGTTGCCTAGCAACGGGTGCCAAGTGGCAGTCAGCATCATTTTGTATGGCGTTACGGGGCAACTAGAAGGATAAGCAAGATTCGAAACCCTGTAACCCACCAATATTAATATGAAAATAATAATGCTAATGATAAAAATAATAATAATAATAATATTAATAATAATATCAGGATCATTCTAGAGATAATGATGAGTTATCAACCCCAATAATATTATATGCCGACATTAATGGTACTATATAGCTTATAACAATAATAATACTATGCTAATAATATTGTTAATTAATAATAATATTAACGATAATAATAATATTTTAGTAATAATGATAATAATAATAATAATAATAATAATAATAATAATAATAATATTAGGATGAAAATAATAACATGGATATTAATAATATCAGAATCATGATAAAAGTAATATTAATGGTGCTTTATAGATTTTTACGGCAACAATAGTATTATACTAATAATATTTATAATAATAATAATATTAATAATCATTTGGTAACAATAATAGTAACGGTAGATGGAATCAATAGTAACACTAGAATGAAAGTAATGAAAATTTTTGCAATAATAATCAAAATAATAAACATACGAAGCTCACAACATTAATAATAATAATAAAATTAATGATAATCGCAATATGAAGATATTAATATTGATAACAACAACAATATCACAAAAATAATAATATTAACAATAATAATAAATAACAAAAATAATGAACTTAATAATGAAATTTTTAGTAATAATAATAAATTTAAAAGCATAATAGTCACGTCAACAGTTGTTTTGTGGGTTATAGGGTCGTGGATTTGGTTTTATGAACTAACCGAAAATTTTCTCTAACGAAATAATGAAATCTCAGTAATGGGTTAACGTGAAATTTTTGGAGTTATGTTCGGAATCAATTTTGACTTTTATGTTTAAAATGTAAATTAGTTTCGAATGATGATGTTGCAAAGAAAAAATCTGATATGTGGCCGATTACACTTTCTGTTGTGGTTAGTCTCGAATCATAATGTATAGAATTATATACTAACTTTTCGTAACGGAATATAATTTTTCAATTAACAAAGAAAATCTATCTAATTCTTCTAGATGGTGGTCTATATGTTTTTCTTTCAGTGTATTATGAAACTTTATATTTATCCTTTCCCAGGACCTCAACACTGCTCTTTCGAGGGTTGGGCGATAGGATTTAGGAAGAGGAGAATATTGGACGGACCGGGCTACTGCCTTCGCCGCGGCTTCCCCCACTAACAACCGGTTCGATCCGGGGTACCGAAAAGAAAACAATTTAATTTTACTTCCTTGTCTGCAGGTGTACTATAATTCGATTTATGTGCTTTAAGATTAAATTCCTTCATGATGGAGGTTCAACAATAACGGAGTTAAGTCGAATCCATCGATCATAAAAGAATATTTCTTTAAAGGTTGAAAATAAAAATAATAATAATAACAAAAATTCAATAACTAATTCATATTAAGAGTAATCATAAACAAATACAAAAAAAAATTACTTTGTGTCAATAAATAATTTTTAAAAGGTAACAATATCTGGTAAAAATGATTCACGAAAAAAAATGAATGGTAAATATGATTGATTTTTGCTCAACCAGCACCGCCTTATATATCATGATTGTTTGTGTGTGTGTTTTGATGCAGTAAAACAAGGAATTTCTCGAATATTCCAAAATTATAAAAAATTTTATTCTTTTTGATTTAAATTTAAATTTTTACATTTCTGCTCAAAACCACACAGGCGTTATCGTGCTGGTTAAGCAAAAATTGGGCTTTATCAGTTTTTGCCCAACAATAATAATAGTAATAATAATAATAATAATAATAATAATAATAATAATAATAATAATAATAATAATAATAATAATAATAATAATAATAATAATAATAAATGTAATAACAGTAACAATTAATAAAGGTAACACATATGATAGTAACAATGATAATGCTAGTATCAATAATAGGGAACATAGTAGTTATAATATGGATAAGGGTAAGAGAGATACTGTGATGATATTTAATATAACAAAGGGTGTACAGGCCATAGAATAATCATCAACACGGACGACGATAAGAAGCACTATGGGAATGGATATAACAATGAATGATATGAGAGTATAGGCTAGCCTTTGAAGGAGATAGGAGACTAATGGGACCTAAAAATCGAAATCGAGCACAGGCCTTCTATCGGCAGCTGGTTGGACCCATGGATCTATCGGTCAATTATAGCATTAGCAATAGCGCTCACTTTTTGAGGGTGATCCACCCACTCGAACACAGTTCCAACGTTGCTTAGCAACGGTTGCCGAGTGGTAAGCGAAAGATATTTGTATGGTGTTGTCTGGGTAACAATCATATAGTTTCAAAATATCAACACCCAGAAACCCACCACAACTTCAATGTTTTAATTCACATATTTTAAAAAAGGCCTAGTTTCAAAATTGTAACTCAATTATCTAACGATTAGACATTGATAAAAATTTGCAATTTATCTGAAAATGTTTTTATTGTAAGTTCTAAATAATGATGTAAAAACCTTTAATCTGTGCATTATACTTTCGGAGAAAATCGCTTTGGGCCCATAGGTCACGCCGGTTTCCAAAAGGTTAATATTTGTTAGATTATTGTTAAAAAAATATTTTTTACCATATAAATATATTATTTCCTAAATCTTTGCTAAAAAATGAAATTATAAGATTTCGGATTAACAAATTTTTAAATCTTTATAATATTTATTTTATTATTTAACAATAAAAAATAATTTAAATTATTAAGAATTAGTTTTTCCTTTAAATTCACCTGTTTAATTAAAAAATAATTTATAATGTGAAATTTTTAGAATCATATATAAGATCTGTACAATAATTTGCAAGCAGTAATTACTCATTATTTTATATGTAAATATTGCAAAATCACATTATAAGAATTTAAATGTCATTTAACTATTTTTTAATTCAATCACCCATAATTTAATTATTTACCAAATATGTAGAAAAGAATTGTTATGATGTCGATTATAATATAAATAGTTTATTACAATAAATAAACCGAAGTGCATTTACTATAATTATATAAAGGTTATATAAATGGTTTCTAAATTATAAAGTTTGTCTAAAATATGAAATATCTTTATATATGTTTTGGCCTTCTTAGTTTTGTCTATGCAGAATATTATTTAGATTCAAACAATAAATTCCAGGACATATTAGTCTTCATTAATGATAATGTAGAAGAAGAAAATGGGCAATTATTAAACAGAATAATGGTACTGATTTTATTTGTAAATAAATTTAATTGAAAATATAGGATCATGTCAGTAACGCTTCTAAGTCACTTTGGAAAGCTACTAGTCACATGGAATCGAACATAGCTGGAGTTCAGTTTGGAACCGTTCACATACGAGTGCCAAGTACATGGTCAAATCACTTGAATCCGATTACATGGCATCAGTGCAATAATGCCTTATTCTTTGTGGCGGTTGATAACATTGACAAAAATGAAAAACCAATTACAAAACAGCTGGGAAAATGTGGGGACCCTGGGAATTTTACTAGGTTTCCAGAATCATTTTTTAAAGCTACTAAACTGAATGACACATTTAAAAGAGGTTTTCTATTTTTGATAAATTTGTAAGAAAATGACAATTTTCAAAAATAATAATAATAAACTGTTGTTTTTAAAATTAAACATAATTTTCAAGGTAAGGAATTCATGAGAGAATTTGTGAAGCTTCGGTATGGGGTCTACAGTGAAGAACCATTAAGAAATCGGTTGCTAGCATTTGATGGAAAAAACCATATTCAGGCAGTGTAATTTTTTATTGATTTATTTTATTTTAATAAATATATTATTTAAAATATTTAAAGCCATGATTTTATCATTCCAAGATTTAGTAGAAAATGTGTTGTTTATTATTGAAAATAATATCCATATGTAAACAATCAAGATTTGATTTATGTGTTTTTTAATTTTAACTTTAATCTAATGATTTTAAATTATTTTGCGCAATTTTCATTTTATTTAAGTATTTTGAAAAAATGGCGAATATTTATAAAATAAGGTTTTTAGGTTTTCATATAGATTTCATAAAGATTTTTTAAAGTTTGTAAATTACTCCTTATTATATATCTTTGCTCTCGCCTTTAATCTTTACCAATGACTGAGTCAGGGATTTTTTAAAATCATACTTTTGACGAGTTATGATTTTATGTATCAAACAAACTGTTTCTAATCATGACAAAGAATTTCAAGTTTATAATAAATAATTTCAAGGATAAAAGAATCGGTATCGCCTTCAATAATATTAATGCTGCAATTATATTATTCAAGTGTCTTTTTCAAATCACTAAATTGCTGTTGATGCATGTGTATTTTTGACAAATCTGGTATACATAACTGAGTCTATCCAAACACATTAATTTATTATTAATCAAAACTGATATCAATTCTTGATACTCATTAGATGACATAAAATAATGTTTGATAATGGAATACAAAAATAAATCAAATAGAAATATATCCGATCTTTCAATCATATACTTATTTAAATACTTATTTATAAATCGTGATAGAAATTGGCTTAAAAATTTCACATAATGATAAATCTTTTGTGTTGTCATTTTTAAAAGTCACGTTGAACCATATTTTATAAATAAAAATCTTTTAATCAAAAGTGTTATAGATAAATAGGATTTTACATAAAATTTTTGAATACATTTTCATTTAAAACGATATTCTTATTATACAGATAAGAATATTTATTTCACAAATCGAGTTATTTTACTAACCAAATAATATATAAGCAATTTAGATTACAAGAAAAATTGTTGAAAAAATTGCTTTCTCCTATTTTAAAAGTTACAGCTAAAATAAATTGGGATTTATAATTCCGTTGGTATTTTAAAGTCCCAGCAGTTGTGATAAATAAGATAACCGATTTTAAGGTTTTTATTTACTAAAATTCAAAAATATAAAATATGCTTTATAACAGATATTTAAACAACATAATAATCAATATTAAATTGATTATTATAACATTCTTCTATACTAGGACAGCACCGGGCTGGAGTTATATGGTCTATATTTTTGTTTGGGATTTCGTGTGGTTTGTTGTCACTAAAGGATTGGTTGGAGGAACTTATTTGAGACAGTGTCAACTCGAACGTTCTGGAATTCAACTCTTGTGAAGTGTGGCGAAGTGTGACTTGTTTGTATTTTATAAAACATTTGCGATCTGATAATTCGATACGCCAACAAGCTATCTTCTCATTTTTCGTTTTTGATAATTTTTGTTTATCAAAGAGGAACGAAACGGATTTTTGATCTATGTGGATAATAAGAACGGAGCTGAATATAGTATATTTCTCCATTTTTTGCAGGATTCGATGATGGCAGCCTCTTTATTTCTTGATGATTGAGTGGTTCTTTTCTGAGTTGTTAAGAAGGCGTGAATAGAAGCGATTGGCTTATCAAATTGACTTAAAACACCACTTATAGCTTGTACAGATGCGTCTGTTTCAATATATACCGGCTCATTTGGGATTGGGGAGATTAGTGACGCTTTAGTAAGCTTCGATTTCAGTAACTTGATAGTTTCTAAACATTTTGGGGATTAAGGGCTACCTTGAGAGATGGTTGTCCGAGATTTAGTAAGGACACTAATATGGTGGGAATTTTCTGGAATCCACTTTGAGTAGTCTGCAAATAATTTAAGGGATTTGAGAAGTTAAAGAGTGCTTCAAAACGTTCTGGATCTAGTCTGAGAGAGTTGTTTTCGATAATATGTCCTAGAAAAGGAATTTAATGGCGGGATGTTATTGATTTTTCCTCGTTTATTTGGACATTGTGATATTTAGCAGCTTTCATGAAGCGATTAAGGTTGATGACATACTTCTATTTTGTTCTACCGCCGATGATTATGTCATCTAAGTAAGCGAATGGTTTTTGAGAAAATTATCGTCGATAAATTTATCTACTATTCTTTGGAATATTGGCACAGCGTTAGTGCATCCGAAAGGTAGTCTCAAGAATTTATAAAGACTTCCATCAGCTTCAAAAGCTGTCAGAGCATAGTCTTCAGGTTTGATCGGGATTTGGTGATAAAATGCTGGATAAATTTTTGAAATAAAATTAATTCGAAATATTTATCTTAATGATATTTTTATTTAATAAACTAATTTTTTATTATATTTTTAATTCTGCAATGAGGCTTTAACAATTGTTTTTTTTCTCTTACATCATAAATAACAATAAACATTACATTACAGAGTTTGCATTTTCCTTTGTTTTCATTACCAACGTAGCATTCGATAATCCAATGATTTTGATTTTACAGTCTACATTGCAACAGTATTTGCTTTCTCTTCGTTTTGGAACAGCCAGCTACTTTACTCATTTCTTAGATTCAATTACAGGTAACCCCCGTTCAACGTGGGATTTTTGTAAAAAAACATTTAAAGACTCGAAAAACTTTATATTTATTAAATAAACATTAGAATAATAATTAAGGCAAAAACATTAAGAATAAAAAATTAAATAAACATTGAAAATAAAATTATTAATAAAAAAAAGTTGTATTAAGGATAGGAAAAATATAAAAATTTGCTCTGGTAAATGGCAAATAACATTAAGTATTAAAAAATATAAAAAATTAAATAAACATTGAAAATAACATTAAGAATTAAAAAATTATACAATCTATAAATTTATAATTTATTCATTTTTCTCGACGTTGTATAAAGGAATCTAGATCCCCTTGTTTGTCTTTCTACATTTATTGCGCAAAATTTGCCGATATCCATCAAGCAATGCATTACAGCCACGTTTAACAGCATTTACTCGCTCGTAATCTTCATCGTTCTCTTCTAACAACTCCATGCATTGATTGTGAAGAGAAATGGCCTTTTCGATAGTTTTTACAGTCAAATTTCTGACAGTAATAGGCCAGTGTCTGAAAAATATTTTTTTAAAATTGTCGGTCGTATTATAACGAATTCGCACTCGCCGGGTCACGGTGAACAGGGCTACCTGTACTTTTAATTAAGTTAAAGTTATTTGGCCATTATAAATATACTTATTTTTGTAGTTGATTATTAATAAAAAAGCAAATTTATTATTTAATTTTTCATTTTATTTATCTAACTTTTGATAATTGAAACTTTAAATAACACAGTATTTTGCACTTTCTTTTAAACTCATTTTTTGATAAAAATAAAATTGCTTCTAGTTTAAAACTGAATAAAATTTAAAATTTCAGCACTTTCAAATTGTTTATGCCATTTATTACCGAGTACTTGTAAATTTTACTATTGTTAAAATATAAAAAACTGATTAAAAAAAACCAGATAAAAAATAAGCATTGGGTGGAATACCTGGCAGATGTATGTCCGGTGCTTCCTCTTTTATCCCAATAGATAAATATAATTATTGGACTGTCCTGTGCGAAACAGGATACATGTAATCCTTAGTTCTGTGGAACATGATAATGTTTATAAGTAACCTTCATGATAAATTTTTAATTTAGTTATGCGAGGAATCATGCAGGAATTCCTTCGCTTTGATAGCATAGTTGTTTAAATTACGTGTCACTTGATTTGAGTTTAAACTTCTTCCTTTTAATTTGACACAAATTTTATCGAAAATAACTTTTTTGTTATAACAGCTGGTGTTAACAAATTTGCCTGGAAGATTAGATTTCCATTTCTGTGATATATACCAAAATATTTGTGCACTAACTACCACTTATTTAGAAATAAAAACTAAAAAAGACCAAGATACTACTTCTTTCGGTAATCCCAATTTTTTCTTAGTGTATACTCTATTTTCGGACGGAGGGTGCAATATTTATTGATAACAATAAATAATTTATGTGAATTACCATTTTATATAAATTAGTTGTGGAAACGATATAAAGTGGAATGTCGTAAAAGACAGACATCAGTGCATGGAGTCCAATACTGAATGCAAATATGAAATAATAAAAAATCAACATCATAACCACTCTATAATGTTTGATACGGAAACTTTTACGGTAATTATATATTTTGTTCTTCAACACATTGTTTTAATGGAATTATATTAACCTATTTATTTGAATTTATTGTATATTAAGATGTTTTGTATTAAATTTGGTGATGATTTGAAATTGGCTTATTATTATTATTATTATTATTATTATTATTATTATTATTATTATTATTATTATTATTATTATTATTATTATTATTATTATTATTATTATTATTATTATTATTATTATTATTATTATTATTGTTATTATTATTATTATTATTAATATTATTATTAATTATTATTATTATTATTATTATTATTAATATTATTATTATTATTAATATTATTATTATTATTATTATTATTATTATTATTATTATTATTATTATTATTATTATTTTTATTATTATTATTATTATTATTAAATAAAATAAAGAGCAAATCTAACATATATATTGTTGGTGAATAGGGTGGATTTTTATTTATTTTTTCTAGGGTATTTGTGCATCTACCCCCTAAACGCCATCAAGATTATTATTCTATCCCTCCTATGTACCCATGGTGATTGCCATGTTGGTAATGTACATAAGGGTTGAAAATTCATGAGCAGGTGAGCTCCATTACTAGAACTACTCCTCACGATATTTTCACTTTCGGGTTCTTGACTGCCGATGGAAGGTCTTATGTCTTTCTCTTTCTATATCCTTGTCCTTACTCGTCTATTCTTACAATTTCCATACTTATTTATCATCTTTACCCATTATTTATAAATGTATCCTTCAGAAATTTGGGCAGCGTTCCTCCCTTATTTTTCCGTAAATTTCCTATTTCATTTGTTCAATCACGGAATCGACTACATTTGTCCTAGTTTACCTTTATCTTTCCCTATATTAAAAATTTGATTAGCAGTTCTTTAACTCCCGGTACATTTCCCATGATTTTAAGTAATTACAACCCTCTGCGATCACTTCAATAAACGCTACTCTCTTCTGTCAGATTATATCATTCAACTTTTGGAAAATTTCTTTCAACTTTACATTCCTAAACTATCCTATCCTTTCCTACTTGATTTTTCATTAATTTTCCATAAATATTTTAAATTTCCCCTACAAAACTTTATTCCGGCCTAACTAAAGTCGCACTTCCCGAATTTTATTTTCTACTCGCTCCGGCCACTTTTCAGCAGTCGCTTCGAGTTATACAACGGCGCCCTGCGTGGAGGTCCTGTGCGTATTGCCAGACCCTACTGCGGACTGCCGAGGTTTCAATGGAACACAACTCACGAGCACAACTAGGGAACTTAATCCACCAGCCGGCACGTTATCCGTCCCATCGAAAGCTATTTCGATACATATATATATAAATAAGATTTTAGGGGGATTTGTCAGAATAAAATCAAAGTAACAAGACTTCGAAATATATATTTATACAAAAAATAACAGTACTTACAATCCACAATCATGCAACCAGATTTGAAAAATTGGCATAAATTGGCATAAAAATTTTGACTACAAGTGATTCACGGTTTATCTAAGAATGTCTAAAAATTCTGTAAGTCTGTAAGTCTGTTAAAATTCTGTATGAAATTATGAAAATGACTGCTGTATATATAGTGTTTTTGTGCCTGTGTGCGACCAATGGGCGATTTTTCGCCATTTTTAGGGCTCTTTAATTATTTTATTTACTTCAAAATATTTTTGTAATTTTTTATATATTTTTCTTTATTTTTTGATATATTAATATTTTATTGTTGGATTTTATTTTTATTATTGTTTTCTTAAAATATTATTTTTAAACCCCAATATTTTGTTTTCTGGTCGCATCTTCTGCCTGTGTTTTTTCTAAACCTTATTTTGCAAGGTTTTGGCAGTTTATTTTATTTTTCGTATGTTTCTTTCTGCAGCTGTAGACTTTTTAATGATTTTAATTAATTATTTGTTTTTATTTAATTTTGTTATATTTTTAATTTGTTTTAATTAATATGTTTTTTATTTTATTTTTGGTCTCTTCTTGCGGTGAGTGCTTATGTTACAGCAACCATATTGACAATTTCCAAACGACATTAATTATTTTGTTTTAACTTATACAATTTTCACCTTTTTGTTTAAATTGGTTTTGTAATTTTTGTTTTAATTTTGGCTCTGAGACCAACAATATTATACGATATAATTTATACCACATTATATTTCGACCGACTCACTGTCATAGTCAAGTAGATATGAACTTGAAACTATATAGAATAAATTACTTTTATTTAAACAAATTTCTTATTTTATGTTTTAAAAATATTGATGATGCTTATTGATAGATTTCAAGTCTTACTTAGATGATAATCAGATCTTGGTTATGAATATTTATGTCATGGATACAATCTCACATACATTGGAATGAGTGCTTGTCACTTCCGTTCTCAAGTTCTAGATATCTGTCGACTGAAAGAATTTATTAATATTAATGAACACAATTGGTATCTGAATTCTGTGTTTATAGGTGGATTTCAAGTCCTACTTAGATTTTGTTCTGATTTTGGTTTTCAATATATATGTCATGGGTGCAATACCACATACATTGGAATGACTGCCCGTTATTTCCTCTCTTAAGTTTTTGATCACAGTCGACTTAGCAAATATTAGTAAACGCAATTTAGAGATGAAGGATGAAAATAAACGTAAAATATTTTTGTTTAAAATTTTAAATATTTTATTTAGAATTTTTTAAAACTTCAGATTTATAAAAGCAAATTTTTTTTAAATAAAAATGATTTATTCTGTATAATTTCTAGATTATATCTACCTGGCGATGACAGTGAGTATGTCGAAATATGTTATAGTATAATATATATGTTGGATTGACGTTTATTTTATTTATTAATCCAATTACAATGTTTTGTGATTGTTTTAATCAACTATTATTATTATTATTATTAATATTATTATTAAAAGTTGATTAAGAAAATCAAATTAGATAATAAAAATTACCATATAAAACCCTGAAAACTTAAAGTAAAAGAAAACAAGTATTAAAGATAAAATAAATTATTCAAAAAAGTACTTTCAAATTGATATCGATATAAATATAAAATAAAATACTTTAAAAAACGTGTATGTTAGAAATGATTGTTCAATTGAAAGTAAATTATCTAAGTCCAGTGATTATATAAGATCTCAATAAAAATCAGTTGCTAACAATATTTTTTTAAAAGTAGTGTTAGACAAACATTTTTAGCTTGTGGCACACAGAATATTGAAAAAATATGCCAGGAAACAACTAAAAAGTAAAACTCTAAAATTTGATAAACTTTTAAAGAAATTTGAATAGAAAAATTGAATCTTACTTTGTTGTAATATAGGCGAAAATAAACTGTTATTTCTATTACATTTTAATTGACAAACTTTTAAATAAATTTTTTTATTACTCAAATAAGAAAGAGTCGATTTTTAAATTTCATATCATAAAGTCATAATAAAGGATTGTCATATTTAAAGGAAAGGAACAGAGAAAGAAAGGAAAATTATTTCACAAGTAGAACTGTCTCACTGTTTCATTTCATAGCTGATGTGTCCTTATTGGCATATACGAAAATGTGATACATAATTAATTACAATTTATTTAAAATATTTTTGAGCTTAAAGCAATATTTTTTGTTGTAAATTTTTGTATCAATAAACATATATATTTTGTTGAAACTAGAGTCAGAAACAAATTCAATAAATAATGTAATTAATAATTCAAATTTAATAATGACACATTATTAATTATTTACTTATTTCAGAGTGAATATTTTTGTGATGATAGACATCGTTTACACAATAAATATGCCTACAATCTTCATAATAAAAAATGTAATAAAAGAAGTGTTACAAATGTTATTCTCAATCACAAAGACTTCAGTAAATCGTTTATTATTATTATTATTATTATTATTATTATTATTATTATTATTATTATTATTATTATTATTATTATTATTATTATTATTATTATTATTATTATCATGGTTACTATTATTATTATTCAAACTTTAAAATCTGTTTTTTTGTTGATACGGAATCATTTAAATAAATTACAAGGTTAGCCAATTTCCGCAATGTTTATTCATAAAATGAAATATGAAATATTTCGACCGAATATCGATCCTGATCACTCATAATCAAAATTTAACTAGACTTTTGCTTTCTCCTCTTCTCTGATTGATATTTTCTTTCACTCAACTGTATTCAACAAATATATTTATTTAAACAATTTTCCCAAATTTTCAAATTTAATTTATAAATTTAATAGATTCAAATAAAATTTTAAAATTTTATAAAAATTAGAAATTATTTATTCAGATTTAATAAAAATATTTTAAAATCGAATTTGCATTTTAGAAAATTGCAAATAAATATTTAAAAAATTTACTATTCTATTATTAAATTTTCGATTATCGACATTTACCCTGACTAGGTTTGTTATTTTATTTAAATCCTATTTATTATTATTATTATTATTATTATTATTATTATTATTATTATTATTATTATTATTATTATTATTATTATTATTATTATTTTTTTTTTTTTTTTTTTTTTTTTTTTTTTTATTATTATTATTATTATTATTATTATTATTATTATTATTATTATTATTATTATTATTATTATTATTATTATTATTATTATTATTATTATTATTATTATTATTATTATTATTATTATTATTATTATTATTATTATTATTATTATTATTATTATTATTATTATTATTATTATTATTTTATTATTATTATTATTTTATTATTATTATTTTTTTTTTTTTTTTTTTTTTTTTTTTTTTTTTTTTTTTTTTTATTATTATTATTATTATTATTATTATTATTATTATTATTTATTACGATTTAATAACATACACATTTAGAAAGTGGCAAGACATCAATAATTTACGAAAATGTTAAATTCAATATTGTCAAAGGCCAGACTGAAAAAATTGTTTTAGTGCTAGATACATCTGGGAGCATGGTCAATGTAATTTAAATATTTAATTATTTTTTATTACATGCATAAATTTTTAATAATTAATATGAAAATGTAAAGTAAAATTAATGAATTTTCAGATTATAGAGAATATGAAATTGGCTACAATAGCGTTCTTGGAATCAGTGGGAAACTCGGCTTATGTTGGAATTGTTCGCTTTGACTCGTCAGCAACTATTCTTTCTTATCTAATGCATATTGGAACACATAGAGCTACTTTGATCAGGGAAATTCAAAACTTATATGCCAACGGAGGTACAAATATTCCTGATGGCTTGGTAAAAGGTGTTCAAGTAAGATGTATATTTGAGCTTTAATAAAATAACATGTGGAGAACAATTTTAATTCAATAATTAAAATTTTTTTGTTTTTGTAGAATATTTTTAGCATAATTATACCATTTGTTTTAAAGACAACATACTGATAAAATTGTGGAAAAAAATATTCGTTTTTGTAACAATAATAAAAATATCAAAGTTTCATTTTTCATCTTTAATTTATTCAATAATTTTCATATCGATCAAAACCATTTTTCCTCCGTACAAAATATTTTGCACAGCCTTAAATTTGTTTATTCTTCCACTGCAACATAAACAATTTTTTGTTTACCAATGATTGTATTTCAACACGACCCAATAGGATAAAATCTTCTGTTTTATTCTTTCTGTTTTACAAGCTGCTCTCTTGATATGAAAAGGATTTCAAACAAAGTTAGAATGAGGCAACAATTATTGCAAAATGGTTTAAATGACGTAAGAACCACCAATAGGATAAGTCCAACTCATAAATTCCTATAGATTTCAGTTTGATTTCGTTTCGAAGGAATATTTTTGTTTGAAGAACAATCTTAATTTAAACATCTGAAACTCAATATCTAGTATTCTTAATTCAGCGGTTCTAAACATTTTTAGTGCAGTTACTCTTTTATAATATTTGTCATGTGTCGACCCCAACGATAACATTAAGTGAGCTACTTATCTTTCACTCTGGCTCACTGCATTGTTACTACGATTACTATTGCATTGATAAGTTCTAGCTCCGACAATACATTTAATTGTTTTAAAAGATAATTTGAATTTTAGATTTTTAGACTATTTTGATTAGGCATCTTGCATTCTGATTTATAAATTATTTATAATAACTAGCAGAGAACTTAAATAAATAAATCATAATTAATGGGAAAAGTATGTTTTTTATAAAAAATAAAATTTCTGAAAGCCTTGAACAATTCTGGTAAATCTTCAGACGACCCCTTTTTGGTGTCGTGACCCGCAGATTGAGAACCGTTGTCTTAAAAGTTTGAAGACTCACTAATACTTATGTCATCAAATTTTTCTTTTAAATTCAACCGAAATTCATTAGTTGCATTATTTTCTTGAAACTTATTCATCTTTTGAAGTTGATTGACAACAATACTTTCAATAAACGATAATAAAAACTGATAACCCAGAAATAAATACAATTTTAAAATATATTTTGAAGGAACCATAAGGTGTAACTTTATGAATTATGATGCAAATTGTATTTTTGTATCCTTTCTAATCGATATCATTTTTTTCATTCAGCTGAACATTATTGTTTATTTTAAAAATAGTACTTACTTTTAATAAAGCTACCGAGAATAAAAGGATTTAACATGTTTTAGTTGTTAGATTCATAAATTTACTGATGAAATTTACGATTTGAATAACATTTTTATATGATTTTATTCCTACAGAATTTAATATGCTCCATATTTTTTGGTCATGTATGGATTTCAGACTTGGAGAATATCGAGACTTTATTCAATCTTTCATGAATAATGTGAATATTGTAGAAATAAATCGTCATGATAAATTGTAGGAAATAAAGCGAATTCTTTACATATTAGTAGATAGTTAGTAGCACACTGGGGCAATAATGTAAACCCTCCTTACCCTCCCCCACCGGGGCGACGGATTAAATTACATAATTATGTAATTAATCCGGATTAATCTTGATTACAAAATTATGCAATCAGGATAAATGATTTTGTGTGTATGTTTATTTTTCTTGAAACTTTTTAAATTTATTTTAGAATTATTGGCGCAAATTTTTTTTCAAAAATTATTTGTGGCGCAATCGTTTTTAAATATATTTTCCACGCGAATTTTCGAAATAGGTTACATAAGGTAAAGTTGAAAATTTTCAAAGTAAGTTATAGCTGGCAAATTACATAAGGTAAACATTTTAAAAGTAAATAGGTTAAAAAGTAAAAGTTGAAAATTTTGAAAGTAAGTTAAAGTCGACAATATTGCATGATAAAATTTGATAAAATTTGTTAGTATAGTTTATTGATGAATTTTTTTAAAGATGAAATTTAGTGAAATTTTTGCAATGAAATTATATTTTTAAAGGGTTAAGTTGGTTGAATGTCGGTGATCAAAGGGTAAATCTTATCTAAATGAGGAATTTTTAAAAAAAATAATGAATAAGGTATTTAATTATTCAATGCATAGTATGTATATGGTTAATGTTGTACAGTACTCAGTCATTGGTATACCGTACCTGGTCACTGTTGTTCAGTTAATTATCATTGGGCTGTTAGTGTGTATGGGTTATTGGTATTCAGAATTTGATATCAAGTTAGTCGACTTTTTATATGTTTTATGAATTTATTATTATAATGATTATTATTATTAATATTATTATTATTATTATTATTATTATTATTATTATTAAGAACTACTGTGTAACAACTACACCCAAACTTTAATCAATAATTCAATTTAATAAAATTCACTGAAAAAAACTTTTGAAAAAACTAATTGAAAATTTCATCGTTATAAACATGTATTAAAAACTCATTGTAAAAGTTAAACTAAAAATTTCATCTTTAAAAATTATTTAAAAAATTTCATTGTAAAAATTTCACTAAATTTCATCTTTAAAAAATTCATCGATAGACTATACTAACAAATTTTATCATGTAATATTGTTGACTTTAATTTACTTTTGTTGGGTAATTATTATTGAAAGTCGATTCCCTCTGACTCCTCGTGTCCTTTCCGAATCAAATAACCAAACCAAACACAGAATAATTTTATTTGCACTTTATCACAGTTACAACTCAATCCGATTTATTTCAACGTATTGTAATCACAATTTCACTAATTTATTTGCACCTTTTAATCACCGTATAAATTTGATTATCTTAGGGTAGGTTATCCAATGGAGAACCACCCTTTTTGATAGATAACTTTGACTTTACTTGGGTTTAGATTCCTCTACTGACCTAGTTACACTACTCGCTTACGTCGATCCTCTGGTCCTTTCGTGTTTTTCCTTTTTCCATTTATACTCCTACTCAGACTGTTTTCCGACGATTGTCAACAACATTTGCTACATTATTAAATTATTAACAATAATAACTTTCTACAGACCACCTTAGCCGACATTTGTCAATAACGTTTGCTCCATTACTAAATTACAAATTACGAAATAATTACCTCTCCATAGATCAGTGGCGCCCATTTAATATTGTTTAGGCCAATTTACCCTGTTATATTATTCCGTCTACACGCCAAGGTTTCCACATCTCTCGGGTTTCCCATTGCCTCGGGCTTCCCATTAACTCGGACTTCCCATTAGTAATTAATTTTTTTAATTAATTTCTTTTTTTGTCTCAAATTATTTTTTAGGGACCCCTCACTAAACTTTTTGTTATTATTTCTGGACTCGTCTCTCAATTTGGCGTTCAACCATACCAATTTCCCCCGATCAATACTACTTTCGAATTTTTGTAAATTTTTTAATTAATATTGCAATTTTATCATTTTGGTGTTTTATTGATTTTACTGTGCTTTACGTAATACCCCAACACTTTCAAAATTTTCAACTTTTACTTTTTAACTTATTTACTTTTAAAAATGTTAACCTGATGTAATTTGCCAGCTATAACTTACTTTGAAAATTTTCAACTTTACCTTATGTAACCTATTTCAAAAATTCGGGTAAAAAATAATTTTTGAAACGATTGCGCCAAAAATAATTTTTGAAAAAAAATTTGCGCCAATAATTCTAAAATAAATTCAAAGTTTCAAGAAAAATAAACATACACACAAAACCATTTATCTTGATAG
Organism: Schmidtea mediterranea; assembly: GCA_022537955.1. Classification (NCBI taxonomy): domain Eukaryota; kingdom Metazoa; phylum Platyhelminthes; order Tricladida; family Dugesiidae; genus Schmidtea; species Schmidtea mediterranea. Next base: position 201,068,747 of record CM039679.1, on the reverse strand, counting down.
CATAATTTTGTAATCAACATTAATGCGGATTAATTACATAATTATGTAATTTAATCCGTCGCCCCTGTGGGGGAGGGTACGGGGGGTTTACGTTATTAGGCCAGTATGATACTAACTACTTACTTATGTTCAATTTGTAGCGTAACAAAGTATACGTTTCATATTTATATCATTGACATATAATTACTTATTCTTCTAATTTCAAATGCACAACTCGTTTTATTTCTATACTATCCACATTAGCTATATATACAGAAATTGTCTATAAATTTGTTTAATTTTATTCCAACAAAAAGGCATAAATTGTTTTAAATTTTCTTAGTTATTTGGAGATTACAATGTATATCTAACTAAAAAACCTAAGAACTTTGCTAATGTTACTCTCAAATAACCATATATTTCTAAAAATATTTAAAAATCGTCTATAAATTTTTCGAGTTGCTTGAAAGTGACACAGTAATTTTAAAAGAATATACGTAAATTGTCTATGATTTAGTTTAGTTGTATTAAAAATAAATATGCATTTCTCACAAATATATATATATATATATATATATATATATATATATATATATATATATATATATATATATATATATATATATATATATAAATAATTAAATAAATTTGGCAACGATTTAATAAAAAGATAACGCCAATAAAAAACATACGATATATTTCGATAGCATAACTATCATCTTCAGGTACTCAAAACCAACTAAAAATATTATGAATTAACATTTAATTTAAACAAATTATTTTTTATTAATTTAATTTTGTAATAAATAAATATTTATAAAATATATTCAAATAACTTTTAATTAATTTAAAATTTCATTTATATTATAACTTTTTAAAAAAATTAATGTAATTTAAAATTTCCATACTGGTTTTGATACTGGTCTTTATACTTCTCCAGAAAGCTTTTGTGAATTTAAGTATAAGAGAAATATGGTGAAAGGATTGATTTTCGGTCATGGTCTTTATCTTCTACTTTTGCTAATTCGGTAAAAAGTGTTGATAAATTAGTTGAGTTGTTGATAAAGAATGGATATTCTAAATCATTTTTATTGTTGATGATAAAAGAGACTGTTGATAAATTGATAAAAATCCTAAGGATCCATGTTTTGAAAAGTCTGAGTGTAATTTGTCAAATGGGTGTGAATTGAGTGTTGATCTAAATAATAGTAAAAAGGGATATAAAAAATTGAGCCTAAATATGTGTTAGTATTGCCGTACTCTTAAGGTTTTACAAATTATAAAAGGAAGTTAAGTAAACAGATGGGGAATTTAGAATATAAGATCGTCTCTAATTCGTGTAAGGTACGCAATATGTTTATTAATAAATCAAAAACTCCGGTTGGATTGTGTTCTGATCTGGTTTATCAATTTACATGTAATGGGTGTAATTCCACATACATTGGAGAGACTTCCCGTCATCTCTGTACTCGAGTTCTAGAGCATTGTCGATTGAAGGGTTTGACCAATATTAGTGAGCACAATAGAGACTGTAAAAGTGAAATAGGAATGTCTGATTTTAGAATTTTGTTGAAAAGTTTTAATAATTATTGGGAACGCGTGATATGTGAAGCATTGTTAATAAGGTCATTGGATCCAAAGATTAATGTGCAAAGTGCTGTGACTACAAATGTTTTTAAATAGTTTACGTATGTTAAATCATGTTTATGTATTGTTTTTTAAAAAAAACCAACAATATTATGAATAAATAATTTTTTAAAATTTAAAATATTAATATTGAAAACAACTGAATGCATTATTTAAATAACCTAATCGAATAATTTATTCTTGGCATCAAAGTTTCTTTTCAAATATTATATTTAACTTATTATTCTAAAAGTAGTAAATTTCATATTTTGTGAGAAGTCTTAGAGCCAGCAATTTTAAAAATACATTATTGTAATATACTTCAATAGCTTAGCAGTCATTACCAGACACTAAAAAACTTCCATAACAATGATTATACATACAAGGTTATTAGTCATTACATAATTATGTGTGCTGAATCCTATAAAATTTATTAAACAATTGATTAAACACTCAAATTACACGTGGTTAATGCATTTTGTATGTTGATTTTTGAGTTAAATAGTTTTTGATACCTTTAGAATCTAAAGTTTAGATAACATCTATATTGCGATATATACAGATTAAAAGTATATTTTTAGGTGCTTGGCGGTGAAATTACAAATGATAACAACGTAATTGGGTCTATTATACTTTTAACTGACGGGGAGAACAATAACAATATACCATATAGTTATGATTATGTGATAAATAAATTGATAAAGAAAAAACTTACAGTCAATGCAATTGCTTATGGCAAGTTAGCGGATATGAGTCTTAACATGATTACAACTGGAACCAATGGAAAATATAAATTCGCTAATCCAAATACCCAATACACAGATTTAGCTGGGAAATTTTTCAGTCAATCCTGTGATATTTCTGTAGACCATCTTATCAAGGTAAAATATTTTCAATTGCTATAGTTAATATAGATTTAATTGATGACATGTTTAAAATAAAAACAATTTAAAATTTTTGTTTATTTGAAATAATTTTTCGTCAATATTTTACACCTTAGCGTGCCACAAGAAAATTAAATGTGCCGCTATGAATTTTTCAATTCCACTTTTTTATGAGTAATAAAAAATTAAGTCAAAATTTGTAATAATAAAATTTGATAAAAATAATTTTATTTTCGCGAATTTTGCAAAATAGTACTTAAATTTGGGACCATGTAAAAAATAGGCCCGTTTAATAAAATTTTTAAAAAATTAACACTTAAAATAAAAAAATTAAACTGTGTTCAATCAATCCATTTATTTAAAGAAGATCAATTATTTTTCTAAGTTTCCTTTTGAATAAATCTTTAAACATGAATTCACTAATGAATGCTGCTCTACCTGTTGAACCTTTCATTTTTTGATGCAAAGTTTTACCTTATTATAACTTTCCAAGTGTTGTGTGTGTACATTTGTATCTCTACCTACAAATGCATACTTGTGACACACCGTTTTATGAGTATAATCATTCATGTCCTTCAATTTTAGATAAGATTTCACTCATCTGAAAATATTGATAAAATAATACCATAGTATTTCTGATCTGAATTATTTCAATGTACCACTTAGCTGGTGAAAATGATGTGTCTACTATACAAAACAGAATGAGTTTTTTTAAATTTATACGTTAATTTTTACATGATTCCAAATTTGCTTTGAGTTTTTACAAATTTAAAACTCACCTTATTTTGTGAACTGATATTTTTTCATTATTTGGTGTGTTGCTAGTTTAAAATTTTAATTAATTTAAAATATAGTTTTTACAGACAAATAGAATTAAAATAAATTAGAAGAATAATTATTTTTTAAATTAAAAACTAAGTTTAAAAATTTAAAAATGCAAATTTCTTTTCAAAAATCAATTTTTTCGAAAATAAACTTAATACAAAAATAAATAAATTTGTTTTCTATAAATCAAAAATTTTCAAATATTAGCGGCCGCTTATAACAGGAAAAATACTGTAGCCTCACACTGAAAATATATTTGGCGATATTCTGTGTTAAACACTAAACTTAACATTTATCAATATTTAAAACAATTGTTAATATAATATTATAAAAAGGTAATGCTATAATGAATATAATAAATAATCGATAAAAGCGACCTTTATAATGGGTCACTATTATACTGGACCACTTTATCGAGCTCTTATCGAAGATTTTGAGTATACCCAATTAGCATATTCTGTTACAAATATAAATATATTATATAAATAAAGAATACACTATGGGACCAGCCACAAAATGAGATAACATCTGAATTAACTGAAGATGAAGTTTTGCATTTTCTTTTTATGTTTGAAGCTTTCGTTTTTGAAATTTGGAGTACTCATATTAATGTTTACTTTTTACGTGACGTTCTAAATTTGTACTGTGTAATTACCAAGATTTAATTTACTAATCTTGGTATACTTATACATATACATTTTTTATATTTTGTGTTTTTATTTTCTTTTCGAAATCAAAATTTTGCGTTTGTGATTTTTATAAATCTCGCCTCTTATTAGCAGATTTTTTTTGTTAAAATGGTTTATTGGAATAACCATAATTATGAAGGGTATGACATAAGCTTTAGGAAATACTAATTCGTATGATGAAAGGAAGAAAAATAAATTGAGAACACATTTTAACGTTAACCGGATTTTTAGAATTTCGGTTAAAAGTAACCGGTTTATTTATAAATATTTTTTCGGTTTCGGTTTCGGTTAAGGTTAGTGAAATATTTAGAAAAATAACGGTTAACCGGTTTTTTAACCGGTTTCAATCCCTGATTAAAACTTCAAAATATTTTAAATTTATTAATTCAATAGCTTTTTTTCTTGATATTATTTTAAACAAGTTTTTTTAAATCAGTAGCGTACAAATAAGGAATTTAACAAACATCATAAAATTTTAATTAATCACTTATATTAATTAATTTAATTACAGACTAATACAATTTTGTAAATTTAAATTTTATATTAAAAATTGTTTTATATGAACCAATTTCATATTTTTTAATAAATAAACTGTATCTTAAAATATTAAAATGGTTCTAGCTCCTATAATAAATACATTAAAATAACAAAAATCACTATTTTTTCAATAATTAATTTATGATAATTTAAAAGTTAGCTTTTCTTCATCTAAAAAGTGTGTGTTCTGAACGATTAATTATTTTTTAAAATTAATTCTAGGCGATTGAAGAAACGATAACAATTAATCTGTATGAAAAAGTCCATACTCAAAATTTGACTTACATCGATAGATACATCGGCGTAAATCTGAAAATAACAATGACTATTCCAGCGGATAAAAGCAATTATGAGGTTACATTAATCACCCCTAAAAATAAAAGAATTGTTCCCTCGAAGAAAATAACACAAAATAGTGGAACAACATTTAGCTTTGAAATAATTGGAACTCCCGATGTAAGTTTACTGTTAATATAATGTCTATTTTATTTTTAGATAAATAACAATAAAAATATTTTTGATATTCCAATTTTAATTTTTTAAACAACGGCTTAAATTTTTAAAAAATAATAATATTTTATAAAATTTTATAAAACAAGCCCCATGTCTCAACATGTATTTGTGCGATAATGACTATAAAGTGACACGAAGCCATTTATTCAAGAAACATTTAGAGAGAATTTTATATAAAAATTTTATATTTTAATTTCTCCTTAAAATTAAAAATTGGAAAAAATATGTTTTTATCACAGTTTAGTTATTATCGCGGTGGTACAAGTTAAGACATACGCCTAATTTTTGACACATGATTCACAGTTGCTGATTTTTGTTTTAAAAGTAATTTTGTAATATTCTACAAATGTAAAAATGTACATTTTTACTAAAAGTAAAGTAAAATTCGGCTATTGTGTAGAACACTACCCTAGACTTTTTAAAAATAAATTAAATAATAAAAAAGTCAATATTTGTGGACAATATACTTTAAAATCTAAAAGAAATAATGTAACAAGTTTTATTAAGAGTGCTTACTTAGAACTTACTTTACTCTTAATGTTGATGACCAAGATAAACAATAGCCAGTTTGGCTATTTTTTATTATTTAATTTATTTTTAAAAAGTCTAGGGTAGTGTTCTACACAATAGCTGTAAAATTCGTCAGTTGCAATAATAGTTTTTAAAGTAAATATTTTACCAAAAATCAAAATATTTTTAAAAATAACAAAAAATTTAACATTTTGCAACACAAATAAAATTCAAAAGCAAAAAATTTATTTATATAAATAAAAATCTTCAAATTCATTATCAAATTATTTCTTAAGGACTAATCATTTTGGTTTTTTAAAGAACTTGAAACTTGCAACAAAGACATTTTGTATCATATATTAATTATTTTATGTTTATTATTAATAATTAGTTTTCGCTTAATTAAATAGAAAAAACCGATAAAGGTAAGGATTAAGTTTTTTAAAAAAATATTCAAATAAAATACTTACATAACAATTGAAACAAACAAAAAGGACTAAGTAATGTATCATTTTCTGAATAGTTACTCTTTTTTATTGTTATTGTCTAATTTGCATCATCACTTTAAATACTTCAAAAATCCAAAGCGCTCAACTTGAATGCTAAATCTTTTTATTTTGTTTGTAAAAATGTAATTATTTAGTTGTATCATGTCTATCAAATAATTTTTGTGGAGGATTATGATAAGCAACAGTGATTGTTTACGGATTATTCTGTCAAATAATGCAAATGGACGAAGTGATATACCAAAACCTCCATAGTGTTAAATCGGATTTCTATGAACCATAGTTAAGGCTTGTTTAATATGTCTTTGAGCCCTAACCGGTGTTTGCATTTGTTTATTCGGACTTTGTTAATTTAATTTAATAAATATAATCTTTCAAATTTATCATTTCTTTTCAACTTGACGTTGAATAAAATTGCAAAACGTAAGCTTTCTTTTCACTGTCGGCATGAAATTTGTCTTTTATTCAATTCTCATTCAACAACTTGATAAAAGATTGGAAAGGTTCTTAAACTAGAATTAAACAAACATTTTTCCATACTTCTTTTCCTAATAACTTTCAAACAGATACAAACTAAACTGGAATCTGATTGAAAATTTGAAATATGTGAAAAAATAACCTTGAGAAATTCAGGTTCATTTATTTATTCAATTTTTGCTTGCCACTCCTTATGACATCTACCATATCATATAGTGGAATACTAAGTGGACTGAAATGCTTCTATATTCTGTTATTCCAAGAAAATGTGCTAAATTCAGCATTTATTTGTTGTTAACCAGACACATTTTACGAATTTCAACTACATCGACTTCTTAACAGTTTGCAGTTGATGAAAAAAGTTACCCACCAGGTCCACAATTGTTTTAATGATTTTTTGAATATATGATTTTCTTGAAAAAAAATTGGGTTTTTTTAATAAAAGGTATTTTTTGGAATTTAAATTTTATTTTATGACAATCATATATTAGATGTTTGTGTCACCGCTAGACCACGTCACCGCTGGACCACATATCTCCTCCCCCAGGGGCAAAAAACTTTCTAAGTCTAAAAGTACAAACTGTAAAAGTACAAAAAATTTTTAAACAAAAACAATGACTCATTAAGGTCCTTTAAACAAAGACTATGACTCATTCATGATCATTGGATGACTCACCATATTTTTCAAGGTCACTTAAACAAAGATGATGACTAATTCAAGGTCATTCAAAAACTTTTTCAAGGTCACAGAATTTTTAATCATTTTTAAAATATAAATTATCTACTTACTTTTTATAAGTGGTATATATTTTGTAATTTTTATTCTATTTATTATTTTTATTATTATGTTTTATTAATATTATTATGTTTTATTAATATTATTATTTTTTATTAATATTATTATTTTTCAAGGTCATTCAAAAGTAGGTCAAGGTCATTCAAAAATTTTTCAAGGTCACAGAATTTTTAATCATTTGTAAAATATTAACTATCTACTTACTTTTAAAAGTAGCATATATTTTTATTCAGTTTTTGTTATTTTTTATTAATATTACAAGTTTACTAAAATGTTATTAATACTATAATAATTTTTATTGTATTAATAAAAAGTTGACAAATAAAAACACAGAAAATCAATAAAATACATTATTATTAACATCAACATTATCACAATTTTTCGTCAATTTTTAGATCCATGATTTGCTACGCATCTTCTTTATTTCTTTTCCACAAGCATAAAAAGAAATTATTCAAGGTTAATAATACCACAAAAGAAATTAATTAATAATAAATAAATTATGATTTAAACATTATTTCAAGTTTACAACAATGTTATTTATATTATTATTTTTATTTTTATTATTATATTACAAGTTTACTACAATGTTATTAATACTGTAATGATTTTTTATTATACTAATAAAAACTCATAAAATCAATACAATACATTATTAATATAATTATTAATATTACAAGTTTACTAAAATGTTATTAATACTAATAAAAAGATAACAAATAAAAACCTCTAAATAAAACATATTATATTGAAATAAATCACAATATACAAAACATCAGTCTGATAAGTCATATGAGCTGTCATAGCTTGGACTGTGAGTATAGCTGTGCGATACTTGGTCATAATCAATGGCATCGATTCCTAAATAATGTCCAAATGCGAGACTAGAATTCCTACCCACCCAATTACGGTTATTGTTTTTAAATGTAAATAATTGGTGGTTCTGCGTCCCAATCCTAGTTTGAGGCACCGTAAATATTGTGTCATTATTAAAACAATCTAAATATTACTGGTGTTCAATCTCTGTCCCCAACAACTTCACCCCCTTAGCCCTCATTGTATCTTTACTACCTAAAAGACTACAAATTATTTATATCTATATACAAGAGTTCTGTATCCTCAGAACTAGCGACATAATGTTTGTTAACAAATGTTAACCAACCCCGTATTCCTCCCTCGTAGAAATTAAACTTTTCCATGTCCTGCAGAGGTTCTATGGGTTCCTGTAATGTCACGAGAGCTGACGCCTATGACATGCCAGAAATTCCATGAAAATTGAGAGGTTCTAGACTATTATAAGCAATTGCTTTTGCGCGAAATTGCTGAAAATAATCCGCAATAAGGAATACGTCTAATTTTGAGTAGGTTAACATATAATCTAACATTGTTTTACAATTTTGCTGTGTTCAAATTTGTTGGGCTGTAGCGTATTCATCAGAAGATACAGAACCCCAAATAGGAGGCAATTCAGTCGTCGATTCAAGAACCTCAAGAGATATCGCAAAGTCATAAAGGAAAATAGCCTTGGCTCTAACAATTGCACCACCAAAAACATAATCAGTTAAAGTATCTTAACTGCTTTTGCTAAAGATGAATTAACAAAATGCATGCTGTTTTTAAAACGAACAGGCAATATTTATTAATGTACGCGATGAGGGAGATAAATTTTTCAGAAGTGGCCGGAATAATATTTAATTCCCAAGAAGAAAAATTATTTAAATCATACTTTAAAATATGATGGAGATCATATCCCCTCAAATTTTGAAAAACCACAGGTAATTGTTTCTGGATTCGTCGAGAAACATTACACTTCCTACAAGCAGCTCCTAAATACTTACCTGAGAAATGACAATGATCCTTAACTTTATCCCTAATAAACTTTTTACACAAATAACAAGTGCGACATTCCTTGAACTCTGGTTCCTCATTGAAAGATAGTGGTACTATAGTTTTTTGACAATGAACCTCGTAATATGGCAAGACAATCGAAAGAGCGATTTCATCAATCTTTTTCAAAAACGCCAAAACGCAATCATCGTCAATAAAATTATAATATTGTTTTGTATTTGTATAGTCATTAATTAATAGTAGACCTGCTGCTATCAGCATATGTATTTGATGATACCTTATATCCAGTGGTAAAATTGATTCAAAATCCGCATAAATTACGAATGGCGGGGTAATAGATTTTGAATAATTAGAAAATTTTAAATATTTATTTTTAGGCAACGTATAAAGGGTAGTGCCTGTTTGATTTTTAATGCACAAGGAAACATGAGTGTCAAATGCCGGTTTTAATCTAAAGTCATTAAGACAATGGGGACACCAAAGTACAGAGTTTTGGATATTGCAAGATGTAGTCGCATGGCAGTTCATTAATTTATCCAAATCAAAAACAGCAGTATAGAGATAATTATCGCCGTCCTCCAAAAGAAGTAAATAAATAGGTGTACCGTCAGCAACCTTGGAGCGGTGAATTATATCTAAATGTGGATGATGGGGAATATAATTTATATCATCATTATATGTTTTAGACGGTTTTACGTTATAAGTCAAAACATTTATAGCCAGCTTTAAGTCCTTGTTCTTTCTCTCGAACTTGGGAATATTACAGAGTCGCATAGGACAATCGTCAATGGGGTTAAAATTCAATTTTTCCAAATAATTCTCGTAAAAAGTAACTCTGTTTCTATGGGTGCGAATTACACTACGTTTTAAAAGGGCTAATATACTGTATATAAAACAATGATGGTCATTGTTTAGAACATTAACTATAGCTTTTTGCCAGATAAAGATCTCGGTGTGGGGATATAAATATGGCCAACTAGTCTATTTATGGGATACTATTTAGTTAATATAAAATCAATTTCTTTAATTTTAACAACCCGCCATCCACTCTCTAAATATGTGAAACGTTCTATTTTATTATTTAATTTATTAATCCCATCAAGCAGAAAATTATCAGAGAAAAGTTCTGCCTGATTACTAAAAAAGTTATCTTTAATTTCACCATCGAATTGTATAAGAATGGCGAATTGTATTTTAACGGACCCCATTTTGTTTATTTCAGATTTTAATTTATTAATTATTTTATTTGTTAGGGAGATTTGAATTAGATTTTCATGTTCAACATTAAACCTAATACTTTTATGAGTTCCATTTAAATCTGACCTTATTTCAGGTTCATTATCAACATTAATCGAACCCCCTATTTCTTTATCATCGCTAATGATGATTTCAACCCTTTTAATTTTAGAGGAAACACACTGAATAATTGAAGCAGCAGGTCGTTTATTATTATTATTATGCCTCGACGTTTTATTATTATTATTATTGTTATTATTATTATTATTGTTATTATTATTGTTATTATTATTATTATTATTATTATTATTATTATTATAATTATTATTATTATTATTTCGTTTATTTATTTTCCGAAAAAGAGACTTTTTATTTAATGTAAATTGATTTAAGTGGGTAGAGTGCCTCTTAAAAAACTCTAAATATTTTATATCCTGGGCAGTCTCGCATTTGGGACATATGAAAAAATTGATGCCGTAGAATTTATGACCGTAGTATCGTTTCATTTTACCATGACATCTTACCGAATGACATGTTGAAGCGATGCAATACTTCGGATATAATTGGTCTGATAAAAATATATATTTTAAATATCGATAATGTTTTCAATAAATATTAAAATTATTAGGTTTAAAATAACAAGTTCGTAAATTTTATAACAAATATTTCATAAATTCTATCATAAATATCATTTTGTCATACAATATTAATAATATTTAATTAATTCTATCATTAATTCTATCATAAATATAATTTTTCAAATACTATTAATAATATTTAATTAATTCTATAAATTCTATAACAAATATTTCATAAATTCTATCATAAATTCTATCATAAATATAATTTTTTCAAACAATATTAATAATATTTAATTTATTCTATCATTAATTCTATCATAAATATAATTTTTTTAAACAATATTAATAATATTTAATTAATTCTATCATTAATTCTATCCTAAATATAATTTTTCAAACAATATTAATAATAATAATAATAACAATGATAAAAACTAACATTTATCCTCATCATCGCTAATGCATGCATCATCCACGTCAATGCGGGCATCTCCAGAAACGGGTTCATATTCAGGAACATTATTTTCTTCATCATTATCCAAATCTACTAAAATATATTAAAGAAAAAATAACATTAAAATTTACCATGATTTATATCATCATCTTCAGTATTATTGATAACTATGACTTCCGTCAGCGTATCGTCTATTATAATTACTTCATTTTCTAAAAAAAGTATTTTATAATTTATTAATTTAGTAAATAAATTTACCGCTATCATCTGAATCCTCAATTAAAATAACTTCATGATTTTGATCATCGTTTTCGGTCACATCGAACCAATTGAATGTACCTTAATTAATCAATAATAAATATTAATAACAATAAAATAAAAAATTTACCGTTTTCATTGGCAAATAATTGTTTTAAAATACTATAATTTTCCATTTTCGAATATTGCAAATTTTTGAATTAATTGTGACAACTTTAAAATCTGTCAATGTTTATAAAGAGAATCAAATTTTCAGGAATTAGCCAATCACATTTTAGCAATACACACATATAGGTGAGAGATTTTTACGAATGCAGTTAGGCATGTTTTCTTTGTAAAACACATGCAGCCTATACTGTGTAGGCATGTGTTCTTTGTAAATCACATACAGCCTACACCATGTATGCAGGTGTTCCTTGTTAATAATCACGCGATTATCATGCACTGTCTTTGTGATAACGCATTAGATTTATTAACATTAATTAAACACATAATAATAATAATAATAATAATAATAATAATAATAATAATAATAATAATAATAATAATAATCATAGTAATAATAATAATAATAATAATAATAATAATAATAATAATAATAATAATAATAATAATCATAGTAATAATAATAATAATAATAATAATATTAATGATAATAATAATAAAACATAACAATAAAACATAACCAAACATTAATACATTTATTATACGTCAAATCGATTGGATAATAATCAAGCTATACAATGTTGACCACATGTTAAGGTCCATGGTTTTTAATACATAGTTTTATTATACACAATAGGTTTACCCATTGTTTGCAGTTTCGAAACCATTAAAGCCGGATAATAGAAACCCATAGGATCAAATACAAATATCTTGCTAGGTTTCATATATATTGCTAACCAATGTTCTCCACCGAGATGAGACGATTGAGTGTTGACGATTATGGCTTGATTATTTCGTAAATATGGAATTTTATCAAGAGAAAATACCCCTAAAAATTCATGTCCTAGTATTTGTTTTCCAATTAGATAGACCTGAACAGAGCTACATAAATAATATTAATAATACATGAAAAACTTACTCCATGACAAATAATCATAAATTATCTATACATTTATACCATTCAAACCAACATTTTCAAACCAATACTGTTCTGTTTGCAGTTATTTGAACCTCATTTTCAAATAATCCATATATTACAACATACACCAGTTCAGTTGTAGCTTTAGAAAACTTTATTTCTAATCGTAAATTTCCATTTTGAGGTAATTGACTCTGATTTAAATCAAAATTAAGGTTTTTATCCAAATAACCCATATTCTCACTATACTCTGCATATATGAAGCACAATAATTATCATTATCGAAATCTTGAGTATATGTTTTTCTATAATCACTATGTTTTGATAAAGTTAACGATGTTACTCCAAAATTTTTGAAAATTGAGCTTGATGTTAAGTATGATCCATTATATTGAGATTCACTTTGAAATGTTACCAATATAAAGTTGGGCATTCTTCTATCTCCAAATATTTGTTCCTTATAGAAAGAAGCTGAACCTTTAGCAATAGCAAATTGAACAATTTCCTTTGTTTTCATGTATATATTGCATGTTTAGAATCAAGCCCCAGTTGATGACCGGCTAATACAGAAGGCTCAACACGAACTCTTCTCACCAATAATTTTGCATCAACTAATTGAAGAATTGGTGCTGTGGTAGCACTTGTTAGTGATAATGCCGAATCAGATCTTTTCAATCTAATGTGTACATTAACACCTGGGAGTAAATATTTCGGTTGATCCATAAAATCGAGTTGTAATGATGAGCACATGGTAAATAATTTCGAACCCTTAATCCACTTTTTTCTATCATCATCACTACCATAACCCATAGGAATTAAACATGTATTTTAGTATCGCTATTGTAATTTATAATAGTTTCTATTAGAACTTTGTGAATATATGTACTGTTACCACCCTCAATCTTGATATTATTAAATATGAGAACTGCATCTTTAAAAAGCGTATGAAACAAGAAATTATTCTTTATCTACAACTTTGATCTGAACAGTTAACAATGTATAGTTCAAATCGAGATATTCAGTTTGGGAACCGTTAATATAAAATTCAATATCAGTTCTACTATTTATAATAGAATTCATCGCGAATACGTCTTCAAAGGCCCCCATTTCAATTACTGCTTGGGGAGATGGTCTATCAAATAAACACAATTCAGATTTACCATAAATCATTTTTGAAATATAGTTCCATGTCCTTTCATTCGTTTGTTTATATGTTTATGATGTCTTTTACGTTTTTGAGCCGGTGTCGGTTCTTGTTTTTGAAACATACCTGCAACAATAGGTAGAACTTTCCCTAACTCGGATAATGCATTTGATTTCAGAGATGGTAATATTTTCTGCTCATTCATTATCACATCTTAAGCGGTTTTCATACCAAAACTATCAAGGCGTTTAAGAATAGGAAGAGCAAATCTACCAATAGTTCTCAACCATTCTGATCCATACTGTTAACTAATAAAATATGGTAATTCACCACAACTTTGGCTACCACTATACATACTAATAATATTGTTATTGGCCATCTAATTTACGAAAATGTAATGTCAAATGAGTTTTTGTATCTTTACTAAATTCAATAAATTTACCGCTATCATCACGAATATTTATTTCTATATTGTTTATACATGTAGTTGATACCGGTAAGTACATAGGATTATCGATATTTATATTGACAACTTTATCCTGGTCATATTTATCAACCCAAACAGATTTCAATAGAGAAACCAAAGAATCACCAACAATTATAGGATCGATGATGTTAGTATATATGAACAATTGCCTATAAAGTTTTATTATTTTTGGTTTGCGTACACCAAAAGCACTTGCCCGATATATATTAGCCAAATTTTTATCAAATGCAACTTCACAAATGTTATTATTCAGACTGAATTTACATAATCCATCTTTAACAAATTCATTAGTTTTAAATATATGTAAACAATTGAATGAAATATATTTATGTAATTCTTCAAGTGTTTCAATATATAAATGTAAATGTATCTTCCACCTCATTAATATATGATACAGATATTTTGATGTGTTCGGTCATTACACTGTTTTCATCAAATGTTTTGAAACGTAATAAGTATTCAGTACCAGGAACAACTATGTTAAGCTTATCACTACACATTCGCTTGGCATCCTCAATACTTTCAAACTTTATTGTAAATGGACTATAATCACAACTAACATTCAATCCATCTTTGAAAAACATGGCACTATTTTCATCTAAAATTTGATTCGAAATATGACAATATCGTTCAAAATTTTTGATTGAGAAAATACCACTACAGGTTTTGGGAACACGTTTCTTGTAACCGATTTTACAATGACTATAAAATGGGAATGTATTGTACACAAATGTAAAGTCTTGCAAAGCAACTTCCCAATTTCCATGTAAATAAATGGGATTTTGAAGATCAACCAAAGATTTTTCGCTTGGTTTTCCGGATGGATTAGTTGGCAACTATTGCTCGGCGAAATTTTATAGAAACTCACTTTACTAGGTCTTTTGATGATATCCATCAGGGTTTTTGATATCCATGCCATTCGACATAGTATTGTTTATCCTTACCCATCATTTTAGTTTTCAATATTTTCTGAATTCTGAAAACTGTAGGTTTGGAAATAACTTGTAATTCCTGTTCATAGAATTTCCCTTGTATTACATTGTTATCACTATCTTTAATAACATACATTACAGGACTCTGTTTAGTATTAATTTTAGTAATTCGAAATACCTCATCACTCAAATTACTATAAAAAATTTTGCTGAAAGGTGAAGCAGATATTTTACTAATTCTAACGTGATCACCAACTTTATATTTATGTTTTGTAATAGTAACTTTTTAAGACTGTACTCGTGTTTTTGAGCTGATATCTACGGGTCTCAAACCATTCAGACCTCGATGTGATGAATTATTATAACTAACAAGTATTTTCGGTAATACATTTATCCATATTTTATTACCTTGGTGCACGAAATATTTCTTCAATTTATCCCTCAATGTCCGGTTAAATCTTTCAATATGGGCGGCTTTGTATTGAGAATGTACAGAATAATGATTTATTTTAAGACGATCAAGGATTTGCTTAACTTTACTATTGTAAAACTCCTTACCTATAATAATAATAATAATAATAATAATAATAATAATAATAATAATAATAATAATAATAATAATAATAATAATAATAATAATACCTAAATCCGTTTGCAAATTGTCTGAATGCCCATTTTTAAATATATTATTAATTGCTTTAGATATTTCCTCTGCAGATTTTGTCTTTGTTGGTACACCGCGGGTATAACGACTGAAAACATCGATACATGTTAAAATATATTTATAACCCTTGTTAATCTTCGAATACGGTATCAAATCCATTTGCCATAAATACTTAATACCGAATGTCTTATAAGCTCTTGTTGGAAATCTTTTCCGCATTGGTTTGTTTAAACTGTACGCAAGCTGATCTGACAACCACTTTTGCGTTTCCTTTTTCGACTTTGGGACTCTTTTCTTTAACTTTTCCACTCCACCGAAACCTGCTTCGTCTTCTGGGTTTGTCCAAATCTTCTCCATTACAACAAGATGATTTAAATTTTAATTTAACATTAGTTAATGATTGCCCCATCGTTTATTGTGATAATAATGATATTGCTAATGGTAACATTGCTCCGATAAAACCACCTTGTTGTTTATATATTATTTTTTTTCATTTGCTGACGATTTTTATTATTTACTAGTGATAACAAAGGCTTACGATGTTTATTCAATACTGGTTTTTTAGATTTACTGATTTTAATTTTACCTCTGACTACTTTTAGTAGAATTTTGAGTAAATCATCGACAAAAAAATTTGGAAATGATTGTAAAATAGACATTCTTTTCATACTTTAACAATGCATTAAAATATGGGAAACTCCTATGATTTTTTACAATTTTATCTGTTTTCTTACTCTTTTTAATAAGGTTTTTCGAAACTAGATTCATTGCAGGGTAATTCTCGGTTATTAGTTTTTTAGATTGTGTATAACTAGTCTTTGGTGGATCTGCATTCTTTATTTTCTTTTTAATACTTTGTCTAAGTTTTCGGACATTTTTAAGCCTGGATTTCATTAACATTTTTACATGTTAATGTATTCAACTTTGTTTATAAACCACGGAACCTTCTTTATTGAAAATATCTGTTTTACCCGTAAATCGTCATTGCATTGTTGTGTGAAATCAAGAAATATATATATCCATGTGGTGATTTTATAGCATCTTGAAATGTACTGATGAGAAAATTACGATTATTAGGGTATGCTTGTCGAACAAGAAAATCAATAACTGTTGCATCTCTAGGATTCTTGAAAATAACTAAATATTGAACATTTAAATTCCTTGTTCGATGAGCGCCACCCTGATAAAATAGATTTTGAGTAATAAAGATCAAAGTAACACCAAAATGTCGACTGATTTTTGTGAATAAATTATTGAAATCCTTTTCTTTATTAGCTTCCTGATACAAATCATCAATAATGATGACATCACCTTTCCTTAATCGACTTGACCAGTTTTTATCGAAACCCTTTACTATTCTCATGTTTTTCAATTTACAGAAATTATCTTGAGTTAATCCATGTTATTCATCTGCACCCCTATGCCAATAAATCTTGTTGAATTTTGTTTGAAATAAATTAGATTTCAGTAATTTACACACAAACATAGTTTTACCACTACCACTCGGGCCGACGATTTGATATACCGCATCATTTCTTAATTCCATTATTAATTTGTATAATTATAGGTTTTTGTTTATATTATATAATTTAATGAACTCTTTCTAAAAATCATATATATATATATATATATATATATATATATGTGTGTATATAGATTAATATTTCTTTATTGTTTAATTATGTTATCAAATATATAAATTATAAAGGAACTTTCGATGTGTCAAAAATGACGTTTCCGAATGGTAAACCCCAGCAAATTGTTGATAGAAGTGGAAAATACCCTATAATATTTTTCAAATCCGGCCAATGCAGAATCATGGGATGCAAGAAACCTTTAGACGTCAATAAATTACAATATAGAATAAATGAAATTAAAATACAGTTAATTACGGTTACCATGGATATGGGACATTGTATCAATCTATACAACATGTCAACAAAATGTCTTTGTATGTTCGAGCCAGAATTATTTCCTGCACTGAGACTTTTAAAATACACCCTAATGTGTTAACGTGTTTAACAGTGGGAAAATAGTCATATTAGGGTTGCGAAATCTAAAGTACAAAAATATTGTTACAGGCATACAAAATAAAATGACGAGATTGGTCGACATCTGATTAGCTAATGATTGATTAAAACAACTTGCTTATTCATTTTATTTCATTTTTAAAATGGAAAATACTATGCCGATGACAGGCTCAATATTATCAAAGAAGGAAATTGAAAATTATGGTAAATTTATTTTTTATTATTATTATTATTGTTTACAGATAAATACCAAGAAGTAATTTTAGAACGTTTGTTCTTCTTTTACCCTCAACTGCGAACAATTCTGAAAGAACAACCAGAATCAATGATTCCAGATCTGGTATACACCGAAACAAATATCTGGATCTTCAATATCATAGATCAAGCTTTATGGGTTGTAAAGCTTGATCAAAAAATGATTGAAATAGAAACCGAATACCCATGTATTCTGGGTTGCATCTTCTGCAATTTTAGATATCAAAGGTATGTCGAATGGTGTCTTGTGAAATCGCTTAGAAATGCGAGCAAAATTTAAACTTTTTAGGAAATAAATGTTTTTATTTTGGTTGTTTTTGGTTTGATATTTTTTAATAGTCTGATTTTATTATTAGAAATCTTTTTATTAGTATAATAAAAATTAATATAGAATTAATTTTTTAATTTTAATTTTTATTCTATTACTTATTTTTATAAGTAGTGTTATAATATATATAGAAGACACACATAAAACGCAATAACCATGCAATATTCATGCATGATTCTGATTGGTTTATCAGTATCTATCAAGGGTATAAAAGCTCGATACCACCTTATAAAGATCATAAATCAAACATGACCAAGAAAATCAATGCTATCAGTGTCCAACCAGTTCAGATGTTCCACAATTATAAAATATATTTTTTAAAGGAAGCTATCAATATGCAATTGGCAAATTCAGTCAAACTCAATATAACTCAATTTCAATCTCTCGCTGGGACTCTCTTAATGATAAATATCAAGGATATTGATACGGTTTTCAAAAAGATCAATTCTAATTTAAAATGCAATGAAAATGCATTCTTCACCAGTCAATATACCAGATATTATGATGCATTTACTGAAAAATGTTTCAAAGAACAGGAAAACTGGTATTTAACAATAGCAATCCAAGGATATAAAGCTGATCAAAATTATGTGCTTTCTCCAATCTGGAAAATTGTTACTGCTAAACTTTCACAATTATTTTAATGCATATTTTAGTGTTTAATAAATGTATTAATGTTTTATTTTTCTTTGTTATTCTATAAACAAAATTATAATTAGTTTTAAAATAGTTTCAAAAATGATGCCTGAAAAAGGTAAAATATAAAATAATTAATTAATTTTTGTTTAGAATATTTAATAAACTTTTTGTTTGATAAACTCGAAGAAATAACCGGTGTAAAAATTACAGATATGTTGACTCTAGTTGAAGCATTGAGTAAAGAAATTTCATGTTGTGATTCAGAATGTCAGAGTGATGATGAAGAAATTGTTAATTATACTGAAATTATTAATGATACTGAAGATACTGAAATTATTAATGATACTGAAATTTTTAATGATGAAGATGAAGTTGAGCCTAACGAATTTAAGACTTGTGTTAGCCATGTTATAGAAAATATAATGTCATAATATTGTGGTGATGAAGAATGTACATGTAATAATCAATAAATCTTTATAAATGTAGTTTTTATTAATAATAACAGAAATATTTATTAAAATTTAAGATAAACTTTATTACATATATATAAAACCGAGTTAATAATTTAATAAATATCTGCAATTTTCGATATAAATATCTGAACGTTTGGCTTCTGCGGCAACTTGAATAATCGCTATCCATCCACCGTTTGTTTCTACCCATGGATCAATTTTTGAATCTTTTTACCTAAATATTGATAAATTAATAACAATATAAAGTAATTTACCTCTATAGACCATTGAAAATAATTTTCATAGTCGGATCCAGATTTTAATATCATATGTTTCATATACATTAATCCTACGATTATTCGCATTCATTTATTATTTTCATCAAACATATAACTAAATATCCATTGGAATGCCTTCTTTCTCTCCAATGTTGGCAAATTGAGAATTTTTACATAATCAAATGGGATGTCTTCTACGATTTTCTCGGTACGGTTTACCATGAATTTTATGTTTTATAAGATATCATCTTCTTCTCTATTATAAGAAACCAGCTCATTCAACAAAGTTATAAAAAAATTAGTTTCTGGAATTTTATAACAATATTTGGAAGTGTAAGCTTATTTATACTATATTAGACCAATCAGAATCATGCATTTAAATTGCAATATTAAGAAAATATGTAAAAATATATAATGGAAATGGCAATGATGATTTGTTGGCACTGTTAACATTAAATTCCTTGGTAACTGGTTGTTGAACTTCTTTCAATATACAATTGAACTGATCAGATGTTTTATTAGAATAAAATTTTATATTATATTGAACTTGATTCATCATTTTTTCATTAAGTTTACGATTTTCATTCAATTCTAATACTGATTTTCTTAATTCATTTTTGATAATACCGATGGTCTAATTTAGATATAGAATATCATCATATAATTCGTTTTAAGCACTTTTTAAAGTCTCATATGTGAGTTCAAATCGGACTTCTAAATTACTCATTCTTTCAGATAATCTTTTGACTGGAGTTTTCAAATATCTAGGCCTATCTATCATATACATGATGCTGCTGGTATCCGGACATACACATCTTGTTGAATTTTTACCTTGAACGGTTACAACAACTGAGTTAGCCATATTAAAAACTAATATTATTATTAAAATTTCTTTAATCATTTTTCAAATCTATATAAATTAATATTTATTGTTTATAGTTAAAGGTTTGTGTGTGTGTTTAACTTCTCATTGGTTTAAATTAGTCTAAAAGTAAGAGTTATTTCAATTTTTTTCATTATATTTGATGTACCGAGCGCAGTGAATGAAATTAAACTATGAATGAAATTAAACATTATGGTAATTTATTATTACTATTATTATTATTAACTATTTTTAGATGATTATTTTAAAGTTATCAAAGAATGTCTGGAATTCTATTATTCAGATATATATATGAAACATTGAAGAATAATCCCACATCAATAATTCCAGACTTGGTATTCAATTATACATCTATATGGATATTTTCTGTAATCGACGAGTTCCTATAGGATATCGAACAAAACAAAATATTAAAGAATATGGAATAAAAATAGAAAAAAATTACAAAATATATATTACATATAAAAGTAAGTAGATAGTTTATATTTTAAAAATGATTAAAAATTCTGTGACCTTGAAATTTTTTTTGAATAACCTTGACCTACTTTTGAATGAACTTGATCTACTTTTAGACGACCTTGAAAAATAATAATATTAATAAAAATAATAATGAAGATAATAATATAATAAAAAATAATAATAAAAATACAATAAAAATTACAAAATATATATTAATTATAAAAGGAAGTCGATAGTTTATATTTTAAAAATGAATAAAAATTCTGTGACTTTGAATTTTTTTTTGAATGACCTTGAATTACTTTTGAATGACCTTGAAAAATAATAATATTAATAAAAATAATAATAAAAATAATAAAATTAATAACATTGTAGTAAACTTGTAATAATGTTTAAATCATAATTTATTTATTATTAATTAATTTCATTTGTGGTATTATTAACCTTGGTTAATTTCTTTTTATGCTTGAGGAAAAGAAATAAAGTAGATGCGTAGCAAATCATGGATCTAAAAATTACCGTAAAATCGTGATAATGTTGTGATAATGAGCACCAGCCATATTTAGATTGTTTTAATAATGACACAATATTTACGGTGCATAAAACTAGAATAGGGACGCAGAACCACCAATTGTTTACATTTAAAAACAATAAAATTGCGCTTACCAATAAAGACGATAAGCGTAATTGGGTGGGTAGGAATTCTAGTCTCGCATTTGGACATTATTTAGGAATCGATGCCATTGATGATGACTAAGTATCGCACAGCTATACTCACAGTCCAAGCTATGACAGCTCATATGACTTATCAGACTGATGTTTTGTATATTGTGATTTATTTCAATATAATATGTTTTATTTAGAGGTTTTATTTGTTATCTTTTTATTAGTATTAATAACATTTTAGTAAACTTGTAATATTAATAATTATAATAATAATGTATTGTATTGATTTTATGAGTTTTTATTAGTATAATAAAAAATTATAATAGTATTAATAACATTGTAGTAAACTTGTAATATAATAATAATTATAATAAAAATAATAATATTAATAACATTGTAGTAAACTTGTAATAATGTTTAAATCATAATTTATTTATTATTAATTAATTTCTTTTGTGGTATTATTAACCTTGAATAATTTCTTTTTATGCTTGTGGAAAAGAAATAAAGAAGATGCGTAGCAAATCATGGATCTAAAAATTGACGAAAAATTGTGATAATGTTGATGATAATAATAATGTATTTTATTGATTTTCTGTGTTTTTATTTGTCAACTTTTAATTAATACAGTAAAAATTATTATAGTATTAATAACATTTTAGTAAACTTGTAATATTAATGTATTTTATTGGTTTTATGAGTTTTTATTAGTATAATAAAAATTAATATAGTATTAATAACATTTAGTAAACTTGTAATATTAATAATTATAATGTATTTTATTGATTTTATGAGTTTTTATTGGTACAATAAAAAATTAATATAGTACTAATAACATTTTAGTAACTTTGTAATATTAATGTATTTTTATTGACTTTATAAGTTTTTATTTGTTAACTTTTTATTAGTATAATAAAATTAATATAGAATTAATAAAATTTTAGTAAACTTGTAATATTAATAAAAAATAATAATAATAGAATAAAAATATATACAACTTTTAAAAGTAAGTAGATAGTTTATATTTTAAAAATGATAAAAAAATTCTGTGACCTTGAAAAATAATAATATTAATAAAATTAATAATATTAGTAAAAAATAATTAAAAAATAGAATAAAAATTACAAAATATATATTACTTATAAAAGTAAGTAGATAGTTTATATTTTAAAAATGATTAAAAATGCTGTGACCTTGAAAAAGTTTTTGAATGACCTTGAATTAGTCATCATCTTTGTTTAAGTGACTCACTGTTCGTCTAAGAATGTCTAAAAATTTCTAAAAATTTTCTGCCTGACTAAATTTGTCTAAGAAAGTCTAGTAGTCTAAAAATTGTGAAAATGACTGCAGTATATATAGTATTTTTGTGTCTGTGTGCGACCAATGGGCGATTTTTCGCGATTTTTCGGGTTTTTTAATTATTTTATTTATATATTTTTCTTTATTTTCTGATATATTAATATTTTATTGTTGGATTTTATTTTTATTATTATTTTCTTACAATATTATATTTTAACTCCAATATTTTGTTTTCTGGTCGCATCTTCTGCCTGTGTTTTTTCTAAACCTTATTTTGCAAGGTTTTGGCAGTTTATTTCTTTTCTCGTATGTTTCTGTCTGCAGCTGTAGGCTTTTTCAAGGATTTTAATTAATTATTTGTTTTTATTTAATTTTGTTATATTTTTGATTTCTTTTAATTAATGTTTTATTTTTATTTTTGGTCTCTTCTTGCGGTGTATGCTTATGTTACAGCAGCCATATTAACAATTTCCAAACGACATTAATTATTTTGTTTTAATTTATACAATTTTCACCTTTTTGTTTAAATTGGTTTTGTAATTTTGTTTTAATTTTGGCTCTGAGCCCAACACAAGTTAAAGCAAAAAATGCAACTAGATAAAATCTATCAATTGCCAAAACAAGATACAGCAGTCAAGTGATTGCGGAATCGAGATAAACATAAACATTTTTAATTATTAAAGGAGCAATAGTGTTGATATTTTTAGAATCGATTTTCCACCTCCTAATTTTCAAGGATATTTTTAAAAAAGTTTTCTCTAGAACAGAGGTGGGCAAAGTCCTGTCTGCCATGACTATTATCTGGCTCGCGAGACATTCGAAAAAGTTATTTAAATTCATATTCATGAGTCCTGGAAAACTAAAGTTTTTCAAAATCATCAACTTTTTTCAATTATCAAATCATTCAACCTTGAATTTTATATTATAAAATATAATAAGTATACCAAACCATGCATTGTATTGATTAAATTTTAAATTTTAAAATATGCCCGGCCAAAATACTTGTATAAATTTCTTGGACTTGTCCACTCCTGCTCTTGAACATTGTTTTTTTCAGTTTCAGTCGGGATTGATTAAATGTTTGTCGTCAGTTTTCCGTGAATGTGAAAAATAACATGAAAAATATTGCATCTTATTAACCATGCAACATTTCCACGTATAATGTTTTGTAAGGTTTCTGGACTCTGCCTGTTACTGAAATCTAACACGTTAAAATTATGAAATTCCAAATTTTATTTAAGTATTAAATTTTTAAAATTTATAATGTGTCCGAATAAGTAAATAAGTAGTTAAAATTTTACCTTTTTGCGGACATTCTGGAACTTTTTATAAAAGTTACTTCCACTAAATTATTAATCTTTCGCCTGTCTCCTGTATCACCAATGATACACAACAACTGGAAATTGATAGAAGATTAATACTTGAACAAGCAAAAAATTAAATGACACGATTGACCTCATAGGCTACTATTAATGAATTACAAAAATATTTAAAAGAAATGTTTTACTTGAATTTTTACACCAAAAATGAAAAGATAAGAATTAATTTTATAATTTTTAAAGCCTGGAATGTATGTCGTAGAATTGAAATCTCCAACTAATAAACGATTCAAAAGAAATACAGATTTCTTTACTTTGGCTATAACAGTGTCGGCCAAACCATCAAAGAATAAAGAAAGAGACATAAGCCCTAGTGGAGGAATATCTACATCAGAGATAAAGGAATTGGGAGACACGACCTCAGTCACCGTTGACGTTGATTTGACAAATTGTGGGATATTGAAAGATGAAAATGTTACAGTTATCCTTAAAATAGAAAGTCCTAATAAACCTTTAAAACATTTACAAATGACTGATAACGGATTAGGTAATTATGTTTATTGTAATGATATAGACAGATATTAATTGCCATGTTATTGTTTATTTATATTACTTAATCCCATACGCTACTTTTAATTATTATATAAACGACATAAAATTTTAAAATAAATATTTATTCAATGAAAAACATGACATTTTATTACAATGATATATGAAGGTAGGTATTCATATCGAAAAATAATTAAAATATTAATTTTATAATTATGATAATTATTATGAACACAGGACAAGAAAATAAATAACAAAATAAGCCGTTGCTGCAAGTTATGCATTTAATTAAATGAGAAAATTTTCCATTCTAAGTAATATTTTTCAACTTTCCTATCAATAAAAGTATACCTTGTCATTCATTTTCTTGTCTAACTTTAATTTATGATGCTACAAAAAAACTATCATTTTATATTATAAACTAAATTTTTTATTTTGCATATTTATGGATTAATTACGTAAAAAATTGGCGTTTTATTTATCAAATTTTAAAACTTGCAAAAATCAGACAAAGAATAAAATGTTTTTATGGAAATTTTTACTTTGTTAAAAATTCTTGGTAATTCTTTATGCCACTGATATCATTCACATTTATTAGATACATATTCTTGTACACCAGTAGTGCTAACCCGCGGCGTACCTTGACCATTTTTCCGACCTGCTGAGATATAATGAATATCTAAAGTGGCCCGCCACCCCAGTTGTTGACTAATTCAATTTTTACCAATTTTCATCATTCAAAAATGGTATTTAATTTAGTTTTTGGTTTCAAAAGAAACCTATAATAAATATAAATTATATTATAATAAAGATATATATCAGTAATTAATTAATTTATGAAAATTTCTAGTTGAAATACATACCATTTCTATATTGATGTCTTTAAATTTGACAAAAGTAAACAAACAAACAAATATTAAAAAATTATATTTATTTTGTATTTATTTTAAAAAATTCCAAAAATAGTAATGTCACTGATATTTAACTTTTGATAGTTTTGTAAGAAGTTGAGGAATTCCTATTAACCTGGAGTCCAAACCTCTACTTTTAAAAATTAATATTTGGCAATAGTTCTTGAATACATGTGAAAATTTACTCGGTTATTATAAGACCAGGTTATAACAAAAAAATTTCTAGCAAAAGGCATTTTATTATATCTGAAAGTTACTGTATTTATTTTAATATATTCGAATAATAATAAACCAGCAAATGTAATGTTGAGAATTTGGTTAGTCTGTTCCCTTAGCCCCATGTAGTTTAGTAACTTGGAGAATGGATTCAAAATTTGAGACTTTTCTCTAAGTAACAACAATTATTAAAATTAAGGCCCGGAAAAATAAAAATAGAATTTATGAATTAAAATGAAAATAAAAAAAAGACTTCACTCGGGTAGACGTTTTTATTTTCAAAAATGTGTAAATTTTGTAAATTTCGTTATTTTTGTAATTTTATTGTTTTATTTAAATGTAATTGGTAAATTGACTTTTTTTAAAAGATGAATTTGTAAAAAGTGGTAATTAACTTTAGCTGTTTTAAAAAATGTTTAAATATACAATTTTTTCATCAAGTTTTTTGAATCAAATTTAAAGGAATTAAATTATTTGATTAAAATTTATGTCACTAGTAACTATTCAAAGATCACCAACTCTTTCTGAAGGAATCGAAATTGCAGATTCATTAGATAATTTATTCGATGCAACTGATAATACTAATGAGGAGTTTTTTGCTGAAAAAGGAATTGTCAAATTGCAAAATAAAGTTGGTAGACGTTGTTCCAGTATAATAAAAGAAGAAAAAACTGTTCAGTGTTTTTTGAAAAGGATTTTAAAATTTATCAGACACGGATACAAATTAAAATTGGATGAATGGGATGCTTTGATGCTTACACAATTTACGATGAAGCAAGAGAACCAGGCTCTTAAACGTGAATTGTCTCACTCTCTTTATCAATACGATGTTTCGTGTAGAGTTGTGACTCGTAAAACTAAAGAGGCTACCACAGCTTGAGAAGCTCTATCTACTCTTAAACCACAAGTTGGAATTACATCTCATATTATTTCTCCTCAAGCTGCACAATTCGATAAAAGTGAAGCAGGAAAAACTTCGTTGAATTGAAATGTTAAATGCTACAGTTCCAAGTCATATTAAAGCTGCATTTGGTAAAATCCCAACAAATATTTAAGAATGTTCTATGGATGAATATCATAACTTTCTGTTTGATTGTCTAGTTTTGGGATATTTGATGGCAGCGTTGGGTTCAAGTCATAGTGAACAATTAAATGAAAAAGCCTGGGTAAATTCTGACGCAGACATTCTCGTCCTCAATCAAGTAGCATCAACCCATCTGAATCAATTGAATAAAAAATTACAATTGTTGAATCTGTCGATCGGGTTCTTCATCAACTGCGGTGTTTTTGCATTCTCATCAGCTTTGTATCAATCGATAATAAATTAACAAAAAATAAAAAGGAATTCACCACCATTATTTCATAATTTTTCTTGAAAAAAACTATTTATTCATAATTTATAATAAATAAAATAAATAATACAAATGAATAAGTTTAACTTAAAAGCCATAAATTAGTATATTTATATAAATAAAAATAGAACAGTGAAGAAAAATAAAAGATTTTACTGAAAATTAATTTTTACATTAAGGTAATTAAATGCAGAATTATTCAGATTAAATGAGGGGAAAATATGAATTTTTGCAAATGAAAAATTCAAAAAAAAAGTCAGTCTAATTTCCGGTAAAGATTTTGGTTGTTTCGCTGAAAACTGAAGGAAAATATGGAAATTTACTATTTAAATGCTAAATACAGATTATTATAGAATAATTATTTTAAAATAAAAGGACATTTTATTATAAAAAACAAATTACAATTATGTTATTTCTGCTAGGCTTTCACTCATTATGAACTCTTGAATGTCAATATTAATTTTACTTATGCCAACACGAAAAACATTTTTATGAATTTTTTCAAATGAAATATGACATAATGTTATAACAACTTATTAATGTAGGGAAAAGTTTCCTATATTTTATAAAAGATTTTTTAATTAGGCGATGATGCAATGGAAGATGACAAAGTATTTACAAGAGTGCTATATGCAAGAGATCTAGAAGATGTTGGTTTCTACAGCTTTCGGGCGGATATTACAATTAACAATATTGTAAATGGAGGTAACGGCTTATTATTTTATACATATTATTTTATAATAACAGTAATTGACCGTTAATTTAACTTGTAAACTTTTATGACATATTTTTATTTATCAAGAGAAGTATACGATGTAACATAAATGGTCAAGGTTATAATGCGTAATCGCCATTTCGAATGTTTTGTTTTACGGAAGTCACATTTTGAATTTTTGTTTAAATAGTCCGATTTTGGTAAAACAGCATCATTTTCAGGTTAATCTTTGTAAAAAGCCGATAATAGGGTGAGATCACAAAATAGTAGCTAAATATTAGTATACTAGGCATAAATGGGTTGAAAGGGTCATGGTGTGGGTCGGTTTTTGAACTTAAAAGCCAGTTTTAGTTTAATTCTGCATAAAATGTCGATTTTAAAGTCAAATATATTAGAAAAGTATGAATTAAGGGTACTTCAGTCTCTATTTTTATTATCTGGGCAAGTATTTCTGAAGTTATCTTGTCTTTAGATGAAAAATTATATTAAATCCAGCATAGCTGGCTCATGTCCTTCGCCACATTGTCCAATCCATGATTATTGTAACAATTATATCTACATAGACTTGAGTAGCATATTCAATAGGATCTTGTTGCGTATTGTCGGCCATATCTGCATTCTTGATAATTACTTTGCTTGAATTTACGAAAGATTTATATAGTTCGTATGGAATTTTTTTTATTCCGTCAGCCTTATCGTTATCAAAATATATCGAGCTTCTTCAATAATTTTACCTGTTTGTTTACCATTTATATCAACTACAAATTCAACTCCACAATAACAGTTTTCCAAATTTGAATCATAAAATTCAGTATTAGCCGGATAGTTAGGAAACGAAAAAATCATTATAATTTCCAAAATTGAGAATATTTTTTTCAAAATAATATATTCCACTTTAATTTAAAATAAAAATTTTCCAGAAACTTTGAAGAAATAAAACAAATCACTACAATTAAGTTCCGAAAATTCAAAATCGATTACTATAAAAAAAAATTGAAAATTTGATGGTCACGCAAACGCGAGAAAAATTTAATCGGCCGAAACAATTATTATTATTATTTTCATTGTTATCATTAGCTACCGTAGCTTTTTCAATATTATTAAAATACAAAATATTTCTGAGTTTTTCTTAATTGTAAAATATTGATATAATTTCAGAATGACAGATTTCATTCTTCATACATTTTATTCACATTAACTTATTGTTTTCGATTTATACAACATTATACATTGTACATTATACATTTAATATGTTAATTTGAAAATTTTAATAATATTTTACATAATTAATATTGGCTATGATATAAGTGTTAAGTAAAAATAATAGAAATGTTAAGTTAAAAAAATAAATTGTCAAGTATTTTATAATTGTATATAGGTATAATAATTGTTAAGTAAATAAAATTTTCAGGTAAGTAAAACAATTTTTTTGTTAAATATAGAAAAAAAATCAATATTATTTAATTAACCTAATTCCTTTTTTGGTGGTTCTCTTTGCAATGCCTTAGTTGCTTTACTAGGACGTCCTCTTTTTCGTTTTTGACCAACTGGAATATTCTTTGAAATAAGAGGAATCACACAAAATATGGTTCTAAATCCTAATTCTATTAAATGCTTGCTACATGATTTTTGCCAAACTCCGAACATGTACAAGGACCATTTTTCCATTTTTGATTTTTTAAAGTAGCTAGTTTTGAAATTGTAATTTGCAATAAACTTGTAACACTTAACATAATCATCGAAATCATTCCAATCACAATTCTCAATTTTCGTTTCGTAAGAGTTGACATTTGGTATTATAATGCTGACAAATCCTTTGCAGACACTGAATAAACCAAATTATGTTCATTTGAGTCACCCACATGCACTTTTTTTTTAACTTTTTGAAACTACACCTGTTTCAGTTCATTAAAAACTCCTATAATAAAATGAAAAAATCAATAAAGTTATAATATAGGGACATACATACTTACTCGTGTCTGCATGTAATTTGTTCAACTGAATAAAAACTTATATTATAGGAAGGAAGGAATTAGAAGAAAAAAATTTTTTAACGTAAAAACATAATACATAGTAAATAATGCATGCAAACTTTCAAAATGTAGAAATGTTCAGTTCACTAAAAACTATATAAAACTATTTTCAGTAACTTTTTAGACAAGTTTTTTTTTAAATTAAAGCCGAAAATTTTTGAAAAAAATACCAATAACTCTACTTTGAGTTGTAGAGAAAATTAAGAAATAATTTCGTAAGATTTTTCATGAAATTCAATCAATTTAATATTTTTACAACTTTTATGATATTTCAAAACTATCCATCGAAATTCAAGGTTTTTGAAGAGATGAAAAAATAACAATGTAACAATGTAACATAAATTTATTTTTTACCTCATTTGCAATTTACCAGGAGCATTGAAACCAGAACCTTCAAATGAGGTGTTTAAAAAATACGGAAAACATAAGTTTTCCGATAACTTAAGTTTAAAAAATTTTTTTTATAAAGAATAAAATATCCAAATCATTAATACTATTGAAAATGAGGAAGATTTTTATAAATTTGGGAAATTAAAAGAAATTTCCAAAGCCTCATAAAATCAATAATTATCAAAAATTTGGATTTCTGTTTAAAGGTAAAAAAGATGGCAGGCAAAACAAATTTCCAAGGAAAGGAGGAATAGTTCATTCGAATATAGAAACTTTTAAACAATAAATTTTATTTTAATAAATTTTAGTTTTCAATTAATCGGACTTACATTTATTCGAAAATAATTCCATTAATTCCTTTAAATTGGCATAAATTATTAAAAAAACATAAAAAAATTAATTCAAACTAAATTTATAATAAATGATGATTAAAAGTATTATTTAAGAGCTTGAATAATGATCTCATAAATATACGAGATCACAATCCAAGCCCGAAAATATACTTTATTAAAAATTTTACCTGTCAGCCATTTTAAAAATGGCTAGTTCATAAACTTAATCATAATTGTAATTGGTTGTTCATTAAAACTTCTTTTGTAGAAGTTTTTAATGAACTGAATCAGGTGTACTAGTATGCACTGGTTAAACTTTTTGTGTTGATGAAAGGTTCAGTTTATTGCAATTTTTCTATGTCATTATTGTTTGGATTTTTATCAATTGACTATTCTTTGACAATTTTAATTGCTCCTATAAAAACATTCTCTGATAGTATGAATTGATTTTACATCTTCATTTTTGCCTTCAACAGCATTTTTGTGTGAGGGCTTCGCCAGATTTAAAACCTTCATACCATCAAACAAGTGAATATAACCATTCTTTTTTAAAATATTCTGTAATTTTTTCTTCTTTTTCATACCACTTATCAATAAATAATTCAGCTGCCTCATTGAAAACATCTTTATTTTGAGAAAATTTTAAAATTTTTGTCTACTGCTGTTTTGTTTTTGGTATCATTAAAATTTCCAAATTTTTCAATTGCTCTTCTAACATGAATTGCACATATACCACGTTTGTATTGATTATCGTCTACAAATTTATGTTTGTTTGAATCCATTTGAAATTGAATCAGATGCATCAGCCATTATTATCTTTGGTTTTCGTTCATAACTAATATATATTAATTTGAGACCTGAAATTACACTATTAAATATAAATTCAAATCATAACCGATTTCTGATGTTGTAACCGCAATGCCAAATGGAATTAGTGGTTTTGATTGTCTGTAGTTCCAACCATTAGAACTGGAAAGCTTTGCCAAATTAATTTGTAGGTTGCGCATCCATGCATATTTACAGCTGTTAATATAAATTGGAATAATCTTTTTGTTGTAAACAAAATTCTTAAAGTAAAATTTATTTCATCTTCTTATTTTTCATCAGTGATATAATAAATGCATACCTATGGTTCATCTTCATTGTCTGATACTTTAAAGTGAGATTTGCACATCGATTTGCATAATCGATTAAGAACAAGTTTGTTGTCATTTTTAAGGGGGTTGAGTTGGTTGAATATCTGTATTCAAAGGGTAAATATTTTCTAAATGGAGAATATAGAGGAGGAATTTATAATATTTTTAGAGATTAGTTCAGATAGATATCAATGTGTGTAAATCTTTTGAGAGTCGAAATATTGTCATTTAAAAAGAAATGATTGGTTAAGAAGAGAATTTATGATCTTTTAAGGGATATGATTAGTCAAGAGATGAATTTTATTTTAAGGGAATTTCAAGCAATATATTCAATATCAAAATAAGTCGGAGATTTTTATCAAAATACTGAATATAGCCAGGATTATTGTCATTTAAAGAGAAATGATTGGTTAAGAGAGAATTTATGATATTTTTAAGGGAATTTGATTGGTCAAGAGATTAATTTTATTTTAAGGGAATTTCAAGAAATTTATTCGGTTGAATATCGATATAAGTCGGTGATTTTTATGTAAATAATGAACATAGCTGGGATTATTGCCATTTAAAGATAATTGATTGGTTAAGAGTAAATTTTATATTATTTTAGAGGGAAGCGAAGGGGAATTTATGATATTTTTAGGGGGATTTATTCGGTTGGAGATCGATGTCAAAAGATGGATACTTAGTGAAATCGATACATTTTCATTGATTTAAGAGTTATCAAAATATAACAATAAAATTTTGGTTATTTTGTAATGATATTATTGGAATCTGAATAAAATATACGATACGTGTTCAGTTCTAAGAAATTGTTCGATTCATGTATTCAAGTATTTATTTGATTTTATTATTGTATTTGTAATTTAATTAAAAACTAAAATTGATTTGTATTTAAAAAATTTATGTTACCCATTACTTATGTTGTTATTGAAAATTTTCTGAATAATTTAAATATTTAACATTATTTCCAGGAATGAAGAGAAATTGTACGATTAAATACTATGAGCAGTCGATTACATACATTAATTTTCATTCAAAAGGTACCTTACAATCTTAAAATTTTAAAAAATCTAACAAATTTTTTTCAATTATTTTACAACTTAGTTAATTTAACTATTTGATAAGTACTATTTTCTTTACAATTTGCTACTGTGTTGAAATTTTTTTTAAAAATTTTTATTCAAAGTACTAACAAATTTTATTAATGATCTATCAAGACTTGTCAAAAATTATAAAACTTTGGTAATTATAATAAGTATTACTCTATAACTACTATTTTCTTACCAATTTGCTGAAGGTCTTATTTTAAAATTTCTTCAAAGTAATAACATTATTTACAAATTAATAGTTTTATTTCAAATTTAACAACTTTCTCACAACTTTAATGAAATTCTAATGACATGATAATCATAATTTAAGGATAAGTCTTATTTTTACAAAAACAAATATTTTACAACAATTACACATACATATTTGAATTTTTAGTATATTTTATTTGTTAGAAATTCAACTTATTTAGTAGTTGATCGATAATCATTTAATTTCTAGTAATGTGGCAGATGATAATTATTTTATCTATTAACTTCATTAAAAAAAAATTCGAAAAATTTTTTTTAAAAAATCTATCAAAAAAAATTTGCACACAAAATTAATTATCTTGATTATATAATTATGTAATTAAGATAATCTGAGATTAAATTACGTCATTATTTAATTTAATCTGTAGCGAACCACCCCCTATTTTTATTATGCAATGGTGTGTGGGCACAGAAAGCCACTAACTTACTACTAATTAATTCAATTTATCTACTGAACTGTTATTATTAAAACTTAGTAATTATTTTTTCTACATAACAATTATTATTTTTAACTTTTTGATTATTTTACTGAAAATTTAATTATTTTTTTAACTTAAAATTGATATATTTTACTTAACATTTATATATTATGTAGAATAACTATAAATAATAGATATTCGAAATTATATAATATGTGTGTATGTTGAATTTGTATGACTGAAGATTATGTAATGTATGTCTGAATGTCAAAGGTGTGATTTATGTATGCATGTGTGTATCTTGGTTAAGATACTTGCAAAATAATATTTTCCTCCCGGGAGTTTCTCACTTTTTTTTAGATAATAAATACTTTGTCTTCAATGTCTTCTAAGAATTAATATTTATAGTTATTATTTTATTTTATAAATATATACTTACAATTATTATTATTATTATTAAGATATAATTAGAAGAACTTTGGATCTTGGCAGTTTAAGAATAAACCAAAAACAAACTAAAAAGTTTGAAGACAAGATTCTGCCTGCCAAAATTGATGATATTTTAGTTAGAGGAGATGAAAAGAAAAAGGTATTAAAAATAGATCTTATAGCTACTGGAAATGATGGAATGATTGGCAATAGTAATTTTGTTTTCATAATTTAACATTTTGAAATATATTAACTAAGATACATCCTTAATACAACTTTTAATACAAGTGGAATAAAAATACAACTATATATATAATAGAAGCACCATTTGAACTAGATTGTTCAAATTGTGGTTTTGTAAAATGCATCATAACAACAAAAAGTTAAATATTGAATTATAAATTCTGTAAAGATTTATATAGGTCTCATATATAGTCTTATATAGATCTTATATAGTTAGATCTTATATAGGTTACTTTTTCAATATTATATTTAGTTTCAAATAAATCTTGACTAGTAAAACAAAATGAGTATAAATAAAATTTGAATGTATAAAACGTAAATTTTAAATCTAATTTTAATTCAAAAAGCAAATTAAGTGCAAAAGACTAATTAAAAATTGAAAAGCGAAAAATCAATATTTTCCAAAAAAAGTTATGAGCAGGTGACAACTGATAAGTTAAAGACTTATTTTAAAATAGTTTTAAATCGAAAGAATGTCCCGAGTAATGCAATTGCAAAATTTCATAATAATT
Source organism: Schmidtea mediterranea (assembly GCA_022537955.1). NCBI lineage: Eukaryota > Metazoa > Platyhelminthes > Tricladida > Dugesiidae > Schmidtea > Schmidtea mediterranea. Next base: position 201,033,514 of record CM039679.1, on the reverse strand, counting down.
AATTGAATAAATATTTTAAGTTTTGCCATAAACCTGACAGATATCATACTGGTTTATCACATGAGAGAAAATATTGAAAGTTTATTGAGTTTTATCAGAAGGAATATTGGATAAATAGTTGGTATGGCTCCTAGATAAATTGGACTAATGTCCAGAAGCTCTACATAAATTAAGACAAATTACAGTGACACACAAACAATTTTGCTCGTCACACAAAATATTGAAAAATTAATGCAAATTTGAAAAGAAAAATTAAATATCACCCTGTGTTGAAATTCGTGGAAATAAACTGCTTTTATAATCAAATGTTTCTTAACAAATTTTGAATTAATTTTTTTTATTACTCAAAGTAAAAAAACCCAAATTTAAAATTTCAGCTCAACTTTTACTTTTCTTGTGTAATACCTCAGTGCTGTAGAACATAGTTTGCGTATTACATATCACGGGATTTAAATTTTGCAGCATATTGTATATGGACATAGTATTAGGATGAACATATCAGTAAATACTATACCCAAAAGAATTTTAAAAATTAGTTTATTATTAGGATAATTCTACAATTTAAAATGGACATATTATTTGTAATTTTATTGTTGGGACTTCTGAAAAAATGATTGTTGAACCGACATTCTTTCCTACAAAACCAAATAAATCTAAATGAAAGACATTTGTGATTTAGGCTGCAATCTTAAAGCCACAAATAGTTGTGAAAATAATCATATTCACAAAATCAATTATTAATCTCCAATTTAAAAATTAATTTAATTATTGTTATAAAACATTTAATTTTGTTATAATTTCTTCATAGTCAGTGATTATGAAATTAAAATCCAGTCAAATGAAACAATTGTCATCAGAAAAACAGCATTTGCAAATCCAGCTGAAAAGATTATGTTCGAGGTGGAATTATTAAAAATGAACGTTACAAATCCTTTTGAAATATCTGTCAGAGGGGTCGACAACAGCTTCAACTTTGGAGAATGGTCTAATTCAGTACCATATAACTGGAAATACGAAAAAATAATTGAAGACAGATTAGGCAGAAAGAATAGTGAGAAGCTGCTTGTTTCGTTTACATTACTTTTGTTGTCTTATCTATCTGTGTTGGATATCAATTAAACCAAAAACATCTAATGAACAGAATTGTTAAGCAACTAAATTTGATTTTAAATTGATATAAATACATGCAAATGTTTATTAAAATAAAATGTACAATTATGACAGTCTTCCATCAAGCCTCCAAATCTTTGATAATCTTAGGTATTGGTGAATTCTAAGGACTTATTTGAGTAAATTCTTTTTTGATTGTTTTAATCTTTGAGCCATTTTTCTAGTTTTTCAATAAAACTTTTGTTAGCTAAAATATTTAATTTTTATCTTTGAAAAGAAACTTTAGCTTAATCACTCTGTATGATCTTATTTTATTTAAATTTGTTGTCTTATTTTGAGATTGTCAAGTTAAAACATATTTGCTAATCTCTTGAAAAAACGATACACAAAACTTTGTATAAAATAATTCATTTTAAATTATTATTATTTTAATTTTTGTCCATAATAATTTTGTTAATGACTGTTAAAGTACTATTTTATTCAAAATGGGAATATCATCATTTTGTAATTACCGAAATTTGTATTAATTAAAGAAATTTGTTTATTGTATCTTCGGTGTATTAAACCGGTTAATTTATAAATAAGTTAGTCCTGCTAAAAATGTGAGTTACGAAATTTGGCAGTTGAACCTAATTTTTCAATCAGAATGTCATTGTACTTAGCAATTCGGATGTGACTGTCAAATAATTTCTTAGAAAATTCTTAAAATTTATATTTAAAATAATCATATTTGAAGATTTTTTAAATTAAAAATGTTACCATTATTTTTTAAAATATCCAGTTTCTATTAAAACAAATTTTTTCATATAAGGAAATATTAATTAAGTATTTAATTTGACAATTTTTCAATAAATTATTTCAAATAATTTTCTAAAAAATCATAAATCAAAATATATATTGAATATATATTTATATTTAATTTCAAATTTTATTAAAATTTCCAATTATTATTTGTATTAATGGAAATTCGTTTATTTATTAAAAACATTTAATCAAATATTTTGTAAATAACTTCTTAATAAATAGAGTTAAAACACGCAAAAATCAATTTATCAACGGCCAGGATTCCAGGCCTAAACACGAATTAAGAGTTCCTGAGACAGTAATTACACAAAGAAGACCAGAAAAAGCAAAGAACAAATTATTGGTCGAATGAAAAATCAAAAAACGTTAAAATTATGTATGACACCAGTGTAGAACTCGATGTAATAAGTAAACAAATTGCTACTAAATTAATGACTGCTGATGATACAGTGGTTTAATAAATTATCATCAAACTGTAGTAGATGTGCTAACAGATCGGTTGTTAAACCTAATTCGTGTGTTTTGTTAAACTAAGCATCAGCGACTGATGTTTATTAATAATTTGATGTGATATCAGGATTATTCTCAGAATGTTTTATGTGAAAAAAAGTTAATGAAAAAAGACAAAATATCAGTGATTTCAAAGAAGGATTTTAAATGACAAACATTCAATCTTTAAACTAATAAAAGTCGGTTTCTCACGTGCATGTGTGACTGATGATATGATAGAGATCCAGAAAAATAATAATGATGATAATAATAATAATTGATTAAAAGATTCACACAACATTAGCATTGAATTAAATAAAAAACGTGAATCCAACATTAAAATGGGTTCTGATGAGTGTCAATTTTTAATGAAGAATATTAAATATTTAGGGAATACCAAAGATGTTAACGGAATCCGAACTATGGATTATTAAAAAATATGTGATAAAAATATGGAAACGACTATCATTTGTTAAAAAATAAAAAGGATAAATGGATGTATTTAATAAATAATAAAAAGATAAAGAAAAAAATAGAGATAAATTACAGTCAGATTGAAAACTTCATGTAGGAAGAAGAGATATTTCGGAATTCAGTGAGATAAGCTTTCATTCAGGTGTTGCAGAAACAAGTATTCTGAGTACAGCCCCAAACAAATCTGAACATGCTAAAATATCACAGAATTTACAAAATGCTTCAGAGAGACTGAAAAAATTCCTTAACTAACAAGAGGGATGTTATATTATTTGACAACAATAGGTTGTTTTAATATTACATGTTCGATTTGCCAAATTAACAAAGTATTCATTTTATATTTACCTTGTGGACATATAAACATTTGTTCTTCTTCTTTCCAAAGCACTTCTCGTAACTGTCAGATTTGTGATGTAAATATTGAAGAATATAATTCTGTGTTTATCTAATTGTATAAAATAAATTTTCTTTAATTGTTTTTATTAATTGAATTTGATAAAATTTATAATTTTAACTGATTTATAAATTTGTTGCTTATTTAAATATGTTTTAACCATAGAATATATTTTCATTTTCATTAAATATGGACTTTATAAAACAATATTTTGTATTTTTAAAGTTTTATAAATATATATCTAGATATTTATAAAACCACCATAGTTATTTTTTATTTATTGATAACCAAAATAGATATCGTTAACAATTTACAACAAACATGATTTTAAAGATACGTAGAAAATTATCTAAATGTTTTAAAAGTGTATGTAATACTCTAAATTGAGCAAAATAATCTATTCAATAGAAAGATGTACTTAAATAATGTTTGTTTCACAAATTATTATACTTTAATTCTGCATGGTTTTGTTTAATCTACCATAATAACTATATTTTTTCTAACAACAATCTATAAATTGGTTATGTTTTTATTAAATTAAACTAAATTAACACACCTCTAACACTTATACTTAAATTGCTTTTGCATGTAATGTGTTCCTTAAGATTTGCTGTGTATTTATAACTAAATCTCAATAAACTTGGCTAATAGTACATCAAATAACAATTTATTTTAAACCTACTTAGATAATTTATCCGTTGATTTACTAAATTTATTCAAATGAAAATGTATTTCTAATAAATATTCATAGGTTGCTGATGAAAATTCGTAAATGTTGCCCTAAATATTTATATATTTCTATCAACAATACATGTATTTTCTAAAAAATTGTTAAATTTACAAAAATATTATTATATTTTAATCTAAATTGATTAATGACACACCAATATGTCTATTCTTTACTATATTATCTAAGACTTTGATAAATATCGCTGAAAATACCTATGTGTTATCTAAAATAGTAAATGATATACAAATGCCCATGGTTTTGCTATCTAATATAACTATTTTGTTAAATGTGGCCTAGAACTGATTTTCGTAACATTATGTTTAGGTGTAAATTTGATAAAACTTTCGAAATATAAATTTATCACAAAATTAGTTTAAACGCGAATAAATTATTTAAAAACTCTGATTGTTATATTTATTAATATATTTAGAAATTAAATATAGATTTAAAACTATGAATGCCAAGTTAAATGCTTGATTAAATAATTGATAATTAATATAACTCTATTATGATTTTATTTTATCATAGTTTATCAAATATTGTGTTCCAGAAGTTGTGAAATTAATATTTATGAATAAATGTTAGATAACTAATTCATGACTAATTCTATGATTGTATCGAAATTATTAGAATTTCTGATTTTTATCAATAAAATATATGATAGTTGTACATGTTTTTTGAATCTACTAAGCTAGAAATAATTCATGTATTACCTGTTGAATTATGAAAATGTATTGTAAAATTATAGATAAAAATAATAAAATTAAAATATTTAAAAAAATACTTAAAATTTCTTTATTTGAAATTATATTAATTTGAGATACTAAAACCTTAATTAACCTTTAACGTAAAAATAATTATATATCTGTTTACAATAAACCACGTTGAACTTTAATAATTAGCGTGATAATTAGAAAATATTTATGTAAAATCATGTCTGGTTATCTGATATTTGTTTAACAATGAAATATATAAATAGTTGGTTAAAAAAAAACTAAATACAACTACGATGGATCATAAAAATAAAGGTGGTTTTCATTTAAAAATTTAAATTTTATATCTAATGTTTTATTTAGATATCTTAAAAAGAAATTAAATTGATAATGGTAAAGAAAAGAATGAAAAACGGAAATTTAAAGATGGCAATTTATCTTTGGATTATTTATTTTTTGTTCGAGTGGATACAAAAAAGCCTGTTGATTTTTTACAATACAACTTAAATTATCTGTATTGTCCAATAATTATATATTTAAGGTAACTTGTTTAAATTTAACTATTTTAATTATTTATTTATTTTATTGCTAGAAACAAGTAACTTTGGAAATATGTTTTTACATTGTTAGATTCGCAAAAATTAATTTTGATGATAAAATGATATTAGGTCAATTTTTCACCAAAATGCATGAAGATATTCAATTTGATGAATACATTATGTATGTCAAATGTGATTTAGATATTATGCCTGATGACGATAGGATAGGCATATTTAACTGCATGGTTACTGTGCTCATTCAAGGATATAATATATGCAGAGATCGAATCATACCTATTTTATTTTACTTCTGCTAATTTGCATTCCAATACCAAAATTTCAGTCATAAGCTTCTAAATTTCAACTTGATTTTGAACAGCATCTTTTCTTTTAATTTCAGATAACAAATTAAACATACATTCCTTAAAATTATAGTAATTGAAAGAAGTTAAACCGTTCATTTTAACTTAAAATACAAGAAAATTTAAATTCCACCTTTTATTTTCAATTACTCGTACATTTTTTATTCACATTTTAACTTACCACTTTTATTAACTTAATATTTAAACAACTTTTTTCATACTTAAATATTTTACTAATTTACATTTTTTAATATGTAAAACACAATTTGCATAAAAAACTTTACATTTTTAAACCTTTTTTAAATCACCTTTACATTAATAAAAGATAGCAAATTTATTAAAAGGTTATTCAGATGCATGCAAGTTTGTATGGACGGAACATATTCGCTCCTTCGAGGCGGAGAAAATGAAACTTAAAGATATTGTCGATATGACACCTCTAGATGTCAAACAAGCATTCATTTATATTCATAATAGTAACAGAACTATTTAAAAACTTTGTTTAAATATTAGGTTATCTTGTTAAATAAATAAATTGAAAATTAAGCGTTATTTAGTTAGTAAGATATTAATCCATAAAACAAAAATAACCATTGTTAAAACTAAATATTGTTACAAATGAAAACAAATAATATAAATCTACTGAAATTAAAAATATTTAAATTTATGTTTAAAAAATAACAAGCTTTTTAAATTAAAATTTTACAATAACAAGTTTTGAATATCGTTTAATTCATGCGTATTTGTTTAATCTAAATTTTAAAAAATCAAGAATTTATCTTTATTCTACAATTAAGGGCACTCCAAATGACCACATTCCAAAGTTTCCATTGTAATCCACTCCTCTTATTGATATTTCCCCCACTTTTTGAAGCATAATATTTGAAATATCTAATATAATCTCAATTCTTTCATAAGGTTCGGCATAAACAGATTTTTCAATTATGTAATCAGAACTTGAACGAATGAGGATTTCATATTTAGAAACTAATAAATAATAAACAGATATAATGATTTTCAAATGATAAAAATAATAACTTTTGCCTTCCATTCCATCATTTCCAGTTGCAATTGTTTTTAATTTTATGAGTTTATTTTTTAGAATCTTTATTACTGGCTCTTCCATTTGTGCAGGGGGTATTTTATCTATGAACGCTGATGGACTCACATTTTTCACCAATAAAGAATTGAAAATGACATCCTTTCTAAGAATTTCTAAATTTAAAGAAATTAACGATTTTAAGTTAGGTAAAATCAATTTTATCACATTATTCATTAAAACAAATGAATCAAAACTTCATATATATTATTCTCAAACTGTGATGCACGATAGGTGGTTCATCAAAACATTTTCAAATTCTTTAATTTAAATTTTAAATCTTTTTTTTTACCAAATTAACATTTAATTGAATTTTTATTGATTGAAAAAATTAACCTTTTATTGCAAATTGATTAAACAATCACAAAACATCACAAAAAAATTCACAAAAGTAACAGAAATGGCCGAAGAATGTTATACAAGGTTGAGCCACAGGGGAACAATAGAAAAACAAAGGCCAGCAGGAAACTGATACGATCGGATAAACGGCATCGATGAAGAAGAGGAGAATCGTGTGTTGAGACAGATGAAGATGTTCTTAGTAAGACGTACCCAAACAACAGGGCTCCGCCAGTAGAGTTGGTCGGAGCCGTATATTAACAGAAGAGGGGATATCCTCAGAGGTTCAAAAAGTGGGATAATGTAGGAAAGGTAGGCGAGAAAGTGTACAAATTTTTAAGGAGAAAAGGGTTTGAAGGAGAGATAGAAAGAATTGTAACGATTGATATGGGACAGGCTGTAGAAATTATGTATAACAAGCTGCAAGGAAGGTCAATTGTAACAGTAAGTATAAATGAAGAAATTTTCGAGTGTTTATTATACACAGGGGCAAGAACCAATGTGATGAGTTTGAACTGTTTTAACAAATTGAGAGGACAACAATTGATGAGTAGCAATGACAAGTTACGTTGCGCAAACGGGAGACAGTTAGAGACAATAGTGAGAATAAAAGTACAAGTAACCATTAGAGATATGTCTAAGAAAGTTATATTCATTGTGGTAGAAAAAGTGGTACCAGATTTTATTGGAGGAGTGAAATTACAAGAGGCGTTTGGAAATGGGTTATCAAAAAGGAAAGATATCGAAGTTAAGGCAAAGGATAAGAACTATATCTGTAATATTGAAGCAAAGTTTGGCAGACAGACAAATGATGGTGAACTGTTGACTCGAGCCTTGGGAAGTCTAAAGATCAAGGACGATCGCAATGTAAAAGAAATTATAGCGAACAGTAGAAACGTGTTTATGGCCGATAAATGGGACGTGGGGTGCACGCATCTGGAACAACCGATTAACATTAAACCATATCGTCAACCATTCAACATGGAAACAAAAATAGAAGAAGCAATACATAATTTATACGAAAATGATATTATACGAAAATGCAACTCCTCTTGGAACACACCACTAAAATGCGGGGGGAAAAGGAGAAAAAATACATAAGACTTTGTCTGGATTTTAGACAGTTAAACGCAGTAACGGAGATGCTGGCATTTCCAATGCCAAAAATAGACGAGATGTTGGATGTTTTAGAAGGAGAAGTGTTTTTCAGCTCGATTGACCTAGGTAATGCGTATTACCAAATAGAATTAGAGGAATGTTTTCAAGAAAACACCTCTTTTTCAAGAAAGAATGGACAGTACTGTTTCAATAGAATGTCGTTTGGAATCGCAGCAGCATCATGTACATTCTAGGAGATAATGAATAAGGTAATCGTTAACATTGGGTGAGCAAACTATATTTTTACGATATATTGATTTATTTGAACAATAGAGAAAACCATTATGCAATAATCGACCAGGTGCTAACGGCAATTTGGAAAGCTGGACTAATGATTAACCCAGAAAAGTGTCAATACAAACAGAAATTAAATTCTTAGGACACATAATCAGCAAAGACGGAGTACGGACAGATCCTTCTAAGATTGAAGCGATACAAAATTTTGAAAAACCAAGTTGTTTAAAGAAACTTCGTAGCTTTTTAGGTATTTTAATTATTACAGAAGATTTATCAGTGTGTATGCAAAGAAGGCCAGAATGTTAGAACAACTATGTAGTGGTCCGAGTAACAAGAAACTGAAATGGACAGAGGTAACAAGTAGTGTGTTCGAGGGATTGAAGTTAGCACTCACGACGGCACCGATTTTATGTTTTCCAGATCTGAAAAGGGAGTTCATCTTGGATACAGATTCCAGTTTCGATACCATTGGAGCGGTACTTTCACAACGAGATAAAGATGGAAAGGAAAGCGTAACTGCGTACGGATCATATTCAATGACGAGCCACAAGAAATGGTATTGTATTACAAGGAAGGAGCTACTAGCAATATATTACTTTTGCATGCATTTTAAACACTACATGTACGGAAGAAAATTTACGCTTAGAACATATTACAAAGCCATCAAATTTATGATGACAACAAAATACCAATTACATCACAGTTCCAAACGTGGATCAATTATTTGAGCAGTCCGGACATGGTTGCCGAATACAGAAAGGGTGTTAATCACCAAAATACAGACATGATATCGAGGACTAAGTGTAGTACATGTGTTCAGTGTCAGACGGCTCACGAAGATCCTAAGAAAGGAAAATTAAAAACAAGACTATTAGACTCAATTAGAGATGAAAGAATAGGCAGCAGTTCTCAAAGAAACTTTGATAAAGAAGAATAAACAAACAAGAAGTGACGATACCAGAAAACGAGATAGAAGATACGATACGGGACATACATAGACTATTTTGTCATGCTGGAGTAGAAAAGATAACCATATGAAAGATAGATATGTTGGAAAATACCTTGGGAGTCAGATTCAGGAAATTGTTCGAAGTTACGAGGTTTGTCAAAAATCTAAAACTACAACAATAACAATAAAAGAAACTAAAATCGACAGAAATGTTCGAAATTATAAAGTATAAAGTATATATTTGGAATGATAGACCAGTGCAGTAAGTATCAGAGCTCGACATCCATAACGAGGCAAGGAAAAACGTAAGGAAAAAGACGAGGAAACGATAAAAAGAACTATTTTCGAAGAATGGATTTTAAGATTTGGTTGTCCAAATGAGATAAGAGTTAATTGCGGTAAAGAATTTGGGTCGGCGAGGATGAGAAAGTTCACAGAGAAGCTGGATATTAAGTTATGTTTTTCAAGCCCATATTACCATCAAACAATTGGACAAATAGAAAAACAATTCAGGACAATCCGAGAACTGATAAATGCTACTTTACGCGACAGAAGGAAGACGGATTGGGCAGAGATCCTCACAGAAGTCGAATTCACATTAAATGCTACCAAACAGAAAAAGACAGCAAAAACCCCAACAAAGATGGTTTTGTAGAAAAAGATTAGCAGGAAAATATGGTATAAGTCCAAAGAAATACAGATAAAAGAAGAACCAGAAGAAGAAACAAAAAGAGAGTTCAAGGTTGTAGAAGATGTATTAATAAAAGTAGAAACACACAATAAAAGCCAAGACAGATATGAGGGACGATACAAAATGATTGAGTCCATGACAGACGGTTTATCCTAAGAAACAAAGATTGTAAAAAGATCGAAAGAAACGTGGAGAAACTTTAAAACGTTCTTAAGAAGGGAGATATAAAGTTTAATTTTATAAAAATATTTTAAATTGAATTTAAAATATTAAATTTAAAATGGAAAAATGAATTATTTTATTTTGTTTAAATAAGAATAATAAGAGGAGATAGTTCATTTTTGATTGAAATAAAATCTATGGATTTATTTACAAATATCTTCATTTAAATTTTAAAAATTATTTCCAGTAAAATCTCAAACTCTGTTTTAAAAATTCTAATTATTTTAAAAACTATTTAATAAATTTTATAAAATTGAAATTTAACAAAATTTAAATAAACTTTAAATAAAATATTTTTAAACATTTTAATCATTAAAAAAAATTTTTTTTGACCGGGTAAAATGGTTTTGTCAATTACTCATTGTCTTTGTTATATCTCAGCGGTGACTCATCATACCAAAATGTTCGCCGAAGAATGACGTATCGACTTAGTTATCGTACGGATGATTCATTCGTTTTTCAGCCAATCAGAAGGTACTGTGCCAGATGGCTCACAATTCTACTGTAGTCGACTTGATTGATATTAGTAAACACAATTTGTTATGCCGGAGGAAAATAAATGTAAAATAGTTTTGTTTAAAATTTTAAAATATATATTTAAGAATTATAATTAAATTTTGTCTCGGTTTTATAAAATTTTATAAATTAATGTTTTAAAATTTGAGATTGATAAAAGCAAAATTTTTAATTTTTAATAGAAAATTTTTAGAATATAAAAGAAAATATTTATTAAAATATAAGTAATTTTAAAAGTAATTTTAACTAAATAAAATTTAATAGTTTCAAGTTCATTACAGTGAGTCTGTCGAAACATATTGTAGTATTATATATTTTATAATTGGTGTTTATTTTATTTTTTATTGCAAAGGTTGTCTTGTATGACATTTAAGTAAACAGAACAACAATTCACATCTGTTACAAAGTATTTTCAAGCAATGAAAAATAGGTGGGTCGCCAATTTATTTTGGTTATTAGATGGTACGTGAGCAAAAAAGATTGGGAACATCTGGTAAAGTTTATTCATTTAAGAAAACTCAATTTGTAAATTTAACGCTTAAATGACTTTGACAAATGGTTTGGCTAGCTCAGTTTAAACTACATATTTGAATATTTGTTTATTTTTAATTAATTATTTTTTTATACATTTTACGATAAATTTTTTTATGAAATACAGAAATTATTAACGGTCATAATTATTTTGATACACTTATTAATTTTTGAAAAGAAAGTTTCCTACAAATTTATTACAATTTTCCTCCTATTTTGAAAATAAGAAAAATTGTATTTATTTTTTTTCAAAAATTAAAATTATATCTCTTAATCTGAATAACAAATAGGTTTTTTGTTCTACTTTTGAATAGAGATAAACAGCAAAATAATTTTATTTTGTTTCAATTTTGTCATTAATGAAAAAAATATGTTTATAATAATCTATTGTTATGAATAAAATATAAAATTTTATTGGGAATTATGTAGGCATTTATTTGCATAATAATTTATTATAAAGGCTGAAATACGAAAATGATTCCAGAATTCGGATTCAATGATCAAACAATAATAAATCTTCGAAACCTTGCAAAGTTTTCCAAAAATGTTATGAAGCGGATAAAAGATTTCATTGATTGTGGTAAAATAATATATAAATAATACTAACGTAGTGAATGCTCTTTATATATTTCAATGATTCCTTTGAAGTTATAAACACCTTTCTTTGAGATATCTTTCGGTAGAATTAATTTAGTGAATACCAAATCACCTTTAATTGAATCATCTTCTATGAAACATTAAAATAATGCAAAAATATTTATAAAAAATAGTTGATGTGTTTTACCCAATCCATCATCCATCATTTTCTTTTTCACAATTATACTATTTGGAAGTTCTATTTCTAATGAAACTCGTACAAGATAGAGATTTGAGGAGTAAAAGTTTGTCAAAAAAACTGTTGCAGTAATGATCGTGTTCCCATTTACCTCCTCGACAAACGAATGCGATAATTGAGCTTCCGGATGAAAACGTCTTTCATCGTCAGTGAAAATAGTATTATCCAAAGAATAAATAAATGGTTTTTCCTTTAGTGACCTTTTGACTCGCTTTGATCCTTTTCTGATAAATTCGACATACAAGTTTCCGCTCTAAAATTATGATAATTAAATTGCATTGAAAATTTCCAGATTTTCTGTTTATAAAAATTAGGCTAATACACTTTATGATAAGTTCTTTTAAATAGTATGATTCCTATATGAAGTACTCAAAACACAATTGATACAACTGGTTACAGATTTTGCTTTTAAGGGGTTCGAGGTGTTAAACACTTATGAAGCTCCATCAAATTAGAAGTCGTATTTTAAGTAAAAAGGTTTTCAAAATTTTAGAAGACCATCTTTTTGATTTCCAAAAACGGGTTTCAGTAATTGAATTAAAGCTATATAAATAAGTAACTCACAGCCTCAACTCTCCCTTTTGCAGAAGATTTTGCTTAGAAAACTAGTATTTTTTCAAATTTATTTATTTTTCAAATCGAGTTATAAAGTATGAGCCCACTGGCTTACACGTAGACCCAAGAATTATGTAGGTTACATACTACATAAATTTAATAAATAGACTTTTAAAAGAGGAGTCAACTGGCTCAAAGTAGGTCATACACACAATATATTTAACCCTAATTACGTAGGGTGTGGTTTTTCGAATTTGGACCAAGTAACACTTTTTTAGTACAAATAAAAAATAATAAATATGGAAAATAAGTTCTAAAATAATCAATATTAGAATACATTTACCAGCGGTAATCTTAAAAAATGTTGAGACAAATAAATGAAAACGAAATGGAAATGAGTCTCCGAGACTCATCCCAACGTAATTAGGGATAATTTATTTAAATATGCACCAAGGGTCATTTAATCAGACCTCTGAGTACATTTTATGAGACCCTGGATTTTTTAAATGTTTTAATTGGTTAAAACTTTATTTGTTTAACTAAAATTTTATATTAATATAAATAAATATTTTAATTTCTTATGATTTTTTTATTTGAATTTTTGGAATTTTTCAATAAAAAGGTAAGTCAATTATTTATTAATTTATATACCAACAAATTACAGTTTACCCAAATCTCTTTGTTCTTTAGACATTTTGGGAAAATCCTCTTTATGTGATGGTAGGAATTGATTGTAATAACGTATGAGTTTCGAAGATCAAGGATTCTGTCTGAATTTATTGCTTAGACACAAGGTCTAAAATCTTTAAAAGATATCAATATTTTGCTCAGAAGTCTTGAAATTGTTTTAGTTGATTATTGAATATTCTGAATTGTATTCAAATATCGTTTTATTTAGTGTAATGTTGAGTAATAATGTTTATCAACGTGCTCCGTTTCTCGTTTGAGTCTAATTCATAAATATCAGTCCATCATAACTTCGGCAATTGATATTTTGTGATAATTTATTTAATTAAATTAAATTTTAAATATAAACTTACACATTTCGATGACATTCTCTGTGCGAGATAGTTAATGTCGGGGAAGTATCAGTAGGTACTCTGTAGTAAATATTATAAAAATAAAAAAAAGATAAACAAAGATATCTTAATTGTATTCCTTGTAGCAATTGTTTATGCCGTTGAAGCATAAGAAATATTTTAGAAAAAATTCGTCATTTTTCAAATAAAGTATAAAAATTGGAACAATTTAATGCCTAAGATCTAATTACTTGTCTAATTTATTATTATTTTTTTTATAGAAATATTGTGAACCAAAATAGTGTGCAGGTAATTTTTTCCTTTCGTGAAATTTATCTAAGCATAATGAAAATACAGTATAATGATTAGACTGTCTATTTAAGTCTAATTTAATGCCGCTTGGTGTATATAAGTTATACACACACTTTCGTGTAGAAAATTGACGAAATTATTTTTAAGGAACAAAATGTAGGGAAAAATCAAAGGGGATAAATTTTAATAAATTGTGATTTTTATTATTTGTCAAATTTTCTGTACTTTGATTCAAATATTTTCCATTTCATATATATTTTGCTGATTTGAATATAGAAAAAAGATTTATTGTTTAAACACAAGGTCTGACTTCTTTAAAAGATATCAAATTTTTGCTCAATTGTTTGAGTGTTTGATACATATAAAATATCACTACCTTAACATGCAAAAGATTGAGAGCTAAAGACTTTATCAAATTAAAAATGATCTTTCCTGTTCATCACTTATATACATTTACTTTTAACAATGAATTATATATAACAGACCTTGATCAGTCACAAGTTTATCTTTCTCAAAATTGTTCACATATATTTAATAATGATGAACTATAATTTTTGAAATTCGAATTTAAACCTAATATTAATATTGTCAAAGGAACTATTAAAAGAAATAATATTTATCAAGATGTAGCAAAACGAAAATTATATAAATTGCATAATCCGACGTTCATTAGTTATAGTTTTATTAATCCAATACTGACACTTATATTTGGGTCGACAAACATGAGCAGGATTAAGTTCTCAATTCTCAAAATGTACTTTCAAATATCGTAATCTTATATAAACAATACAGAAATATGTATTCGTCGTGATAGCAGAAAATTGAAAATATTTCCAAAGGATAAAAAAGTTTTGGACACTTCATTTTCGTAAATTAGATGAGTAATAACGAAATTTCAATGTATAGTGGTAGCTAAACTAGTTGTAATTTACCTTATTTTTAATGATAAAAAATGTGTTCATTAGAACTCGACAAAGCTTTACTTGGTGCAAAAGCAGTACAGAATCCTACTCCAAAATTTAAAAACCATCGATCAAATAAAAGAAAACTAATGAAAGTTCATGGGACTAAAAATGATCTAAGATAAATTTTAATTATATATATTTGACCGACCGTTATCTCAACTGGTAATTGAGTATGGGGCATTTGAAGAATTATTTACCATGAATTCGCTTACTGATAGTAGAAATGAAACTAGTAAATCTTATCGTCAAAAGTTTAACATCATACTTGTTTTCAGCTCCAATTGACCAAAAAATATAGCACTCAGATACTTTATATTCTGCATACATTGAACTAGTGTGAGAATTCCTCGATTTTTTAAGTTTAAAAAATAGATATCATATTTAAAAAACCACCCAAATAAACAATGTGAATCAGAACTTCTATACATTATCATATGATGACTAACGCATTGAAAGTGTCATTTAGCTTAAAATGAATTTTAAAAATGTCAATTTAAACAATGCTTAATATTGTAAAAATAAATAATCGTAAAAATAAATAATGAATAAATACTTACTTTGATAGAGTTAGGAATAGAAAAACAGTACGCAACTTTATCATTATCTGGTATTTTGGCTGTAAGTTTTATCTCCATGTTATTCTTAGTAGTGAGTTTAAGGTCATATTTTGATGCGGTTAGAGAGGATATCGAAATAGAAATCTTTCGATCGTCTCCCATTAATTTATCAACGAAGATGAATGGAATCCGCTTCCCGGATTTTTGGGAGACAACGATTTTTTCCTTTAGAACCTGTTTTAAAGGAAATTTACTATAATTTAAATATCAATTTATAAATTATGATTTTTATCTAAACAAAATATATATATTTTATATCTTCATTTGTACATTTTTAAAATTTATTACAGGAATTCAATAGTTGGATGATAATTTGGAACTTGCGGCTGCCCATATAACTTTACGTAATATAGTTAAGATATAAATGGCTTGAAGATTAGAATGAAACACTGGGCCTAATGATCCGTGGCGAGGGAGGATATTGTCCGGCACATGTAAATGCACAGGAATCAAGCTAGAGGTAACAAATTTGTTAATTTGCAATTTTATATTTAAATTTTCATTTTATTTATAATAAATGTATTAAGATAAAAGTAAAAATTACTGTATTTTCTTTAAGTTTTCCATCGCATGATTCGAGAGCTCTAGCAAATCTGTTCATTATATCCAAACTTGAACTATTTATTTTAACATGAACAAAATTTCCTCCCGTGTTTCTTGTCAATTTGGTCAGTAATACGTCTGACTGATTGTATGAAACAACATTTGTTTGTATTGACTTTCTAACAATAACATCAACAATGTCATTATAGGGCATGTCCTCATTTTCTTCATGGTTTTCCCCATCAGATAAGAGCAGGAGTGTTCCATCAAGTGTGGCATTGTTGAAAATCGTGCCTCCCAAAACCTAACATAACGAAATTAATGATTTGAAATTTAATTTCCTCATTAAATTAATAAAGGAATTAGTACTGGTGTAGACGAAAATAATAATAATAATAATAATAATAATAATAATAATAATAATAATAATAATAATAATAATAATAATAATAATAATAATAATAATAATAATAATAATAATAATAATAATAATAATAATAATAATAATAATAATAATAATAATAATAATAATAATAATAATAATAATAATAATAATAATAATAATAATAATAATAATAATAATAATAATAATAATAATAATAATAATAATAATAATAATAATAATAATAATAATGTATACCAACCTCCACTCCGATTTGCAATCCATGCCCAATGTTTGTTCCACCATGAACGTAAATATTGTCTAATAAATTGTTTATTATTTTTTTATTTTCCATTTTATTCATTGGAATCATGTCAGAAAGTTTTGAAGCAGAATCAGAAAATGTTACTAGTCCAATTTCTGCTGTGTCTTCAATTAAATTATTCACAAATTCTTTAATTGCATTTTTCATTGTAGCGATATACTATCAAAAAGATAAATCAAAAATTAATAAAAGTGAAATAAATAAAAGGTCTATCTAAATATATGTAGTCAGGATTTAATAAAGCAGCAATTAAATTATCAGAAATTTTTATACTTCATTGAAGGTTGGTTTGGATGCATAACTAATCATTTTCTTTTCTGTATTATGTATTCTTAAATTCATTCTTTTTTCAGGTAATCGACGGTTTACCTGTAAAAGCTATTATTTAGAAGCTTATAATAATTTTTATATAATGTGATTGTACTTTTTGGTCTGAACTCAGTGTTTGTGTCGATGTGGTGCTCCCTACACCTCTGTTTGAATCTTACATCTCTATTTACATTTATGACCAAAGTAGTAGGATGTGAACTCATCAGATAAAAAACCCCTTGGCGTACGTAATATTATGTAATATCTGACCTCTGTCCACGCTGTTACTACCTGGAGATTGACCTCTACCCACTATGCTGCTACCTACTAATTGACCTTTGTTCACTGTTACCAAGTAACCGCACGATTATGTCACATGCCCACTTATCCCCTAATTCACACTTATTATGTCACGCAGTTGTGGACCAACACCCTTACCTTCTAGAACCTTCCACACACCTACCTTCTGGAACCTACCGTTCTTAAACCGTTCACACACATATCAACCAACGACCACCGATCCACACCGATCCACACCGATCTACGACTAAGTCTACGATCTAAGTTGATAACAATAATTGAGAAGAATTGTACAGATTTTCAATAATTTTACGGGTACATATACGCAAATGATACTTATTTAGAAATTTATGTAATTATTTAGAGGGAAAATTTGATTGAGAAAATTAAATTAACCAAAATTTTGGACGTTAAAACTATTTGAAATTAAGTAATTATATTTTAGAATGAATTAATTTTAGTATTCAATTTGAAAATACTACGTCTTTAGTTATTTTGAGAGGTAGTTATCAACTTCTGAAATTCGATTAAATATTTTTTATCACATACATCGTTAAATTGGATTCATTTATTTGTCTTTTATCAATATGGAAATTGTGTTTAATTAGACTAAAACTTGTAATAAGGTATTGAATAATAGCTAGTATATTAATTTATCATGTATGCCCACTTAGTATAATATTGAGCATGTTTTTTAGTTTAAATTTAGGATTCTCGATAGTTTTGTTGAATTTTATATCTAATCGAATGTCAATTGATATTACTAAAGAATTTATTGAGAATTTGATGTAAACTTTTAAGAGAACTGTATCAATTTTAGAGAGAGTATTCCAACGTATTAATATTTCAGAGTGTTAGATATAATGGAAAAGTTAGATTTATCACTATGGATTGGGATTTTGATCAATTCTAGTATGCTTTACAAGTTGGAATATCGAGTTTAGGTGTAGTAAATTAATAAGGGAAATATTGAGTGAGAAATTTAATCGATTAATTATGACGTAATAATAATTTGGATATCAGTATGAGTAATTTCATATTATACAGTTTTAAAAGAAATTAATCAAAGGTAAATATTGAGTAGAAATAATCATTTAATGTTAGATTTTACTTGAAAATTATCAGTAATATATCAATTTAAAGGGATAAATTATCGCTAAATATTGAGTATGTGCAGATCAACATGATAATGATTTTAAATGACTTCTGTTTTGTTGATTTATTTAAAAATATTAATGAAATTATGTTAGATTGAATAGTATAATTTTCTAAAATATATGTTTTTTTACCAATTAAGCAACTCTTCGTTATTAAAGACATGTGTTATAATATACTTAGTATTTAGTAAATATTGGTATACATAAGGTTATAATAGTTCAAACTTTTAATCACATAGGGTTAAAATTATTACCTCTTTTATCCTTTAGAGTTAAAAATATTACGTATTTCATTAATTTGGGTTAAAATTGTTATTCTTTCATTACTTAGGGTTAAAGATTTTACCTATTTCTTTACATAGGGTTAAAATTCTTAACCTTTTACATAACTTTATAACAAATCATGTAATAATTTATCCATAAATTTATCGAAAAGTATTATAATTTAAATAGTTTGATTCATAAACTATTGAAATATTTAATAGGTATCACATAAGACCTGATGAATTTTTAATGGTAATTTAATCAATGTATGGTTACATAAAGCATTAATGTCTGAAATAATTGGTTAATTAGAAACTCTAAAATGATGAGTTTTAATTAGTATTTAGATATTTTCAAAGCTCTTATTAAAAACAAAAGTTTATTTAGATAACATTAGTATCCAATTGACTGATATTGAGCATGTTTACCAAATACGTGTTTGTAATAAATTTACGTGTATAAGCATGTCCTCTAAAGTTTATAAATAACAATTTTCTCATAGTGCCGAGTACGTGCTCATACTCATGAGCAAGTGAAATAAATAAAAGTACTCACACACACAGGAAAATGCTGATTGGTTGGTGAAGGGTTTTCTAAGAAAAATGGATTTGTAACTTATTTCTGTCATTATTATTATCTGATCATAATATTTATTATGGCTGATATCAGTGAACATGATATGGCACTTTTCGTGTCTTTATTGACCAAACACGCGTCAGTTTTAGTTAAGTCTCAGCTGCCTGATGTAAAAGTACAAATAGCCGTTTCTTTAAAAGGTCTGTGTTATGAGTATTTTGTAGCCACTGGAAAGCCGATGGACACGAAATAGACATTGAAAACGTTGAACAATATCAAGACCAATGTGAAGCAAAGGTCTGACGTTAAACGCATTGGGTATAAGCCAATCAAAATGCAACCATGAAAAGCACAGCTCCTGGATTTGATAAAGGCAGTAGAAAATCCAGTATTTGCTTATGTTCCTGGTAAGTTGAAAGTTAAAGTTTTAGATAAAGCCTATATGACTACATTTTAATTGCATTTGGCCTTACTGTTGGAATTACGCAATCATCCTCATTCCCCTCTTCCAACCAAGTTCGAGGAGATGAGAACTGTAATACATGCTTATCCTGGGCGCCTCCAAAGAAGCAAATGAAAAGAGTAATGCCCGAAGAAAGCGATACATCAAAGAACTTGAGCACAGTAGAGCTTCAACGTGTAGTTCTTTTAAAACAGTTAAAATATTTTAGTGCTAAAAATGCTCGCTCAATTTCATTTACCCCATTACCCATTGGATCTAGTTTTCAAAATCAATTTTCTCATAATTCTGGATTTTCTCAGTTCATTCCAAACGATACTGCACCCATTGCAATGTATTCTTTTTACATGTCTATCGCTTCATATGAGGATATATCTGACAATTAAATTATAAGAGCCGCAGTTATTACGGAAACGTGTATCAGTTTACTTTGCTTATTTTGGATTTGATTGTAGAAATACGTTAAAGTTTTGTGGGTAATTTTTTCGGATGTTTCCATTGTTTGAATTATTGAAATATGAATATTTTTTTATGTTCACTTTTCATTAACGATAAACATTTTGAAGTAAGCAGTTGATGAACAAACAAAATACAAACATCATTAGGTCTAGAGGTTTAAATAAGATGCACAATTTTCTGGCGCCGTTTTTCTCATCGAATTCACAGTTGGTTTAGATTGTCCTTATCGCCTACAATAAATGGAATAATAGGTTCTTTCATTACTTTATCCGGAAATTCGACAGGATCATTCAAATACTAAGTGACGTTATGCAACACAAACCAGGCAACAATTCAGATTGATACGCTTTCTAATTTTAAACGAACACCATAACAAAGAACTGGAAATTGCCTTTTCAGTTGTCTGAATGCTTGTTCAATGACAGCAGGACTGCATGCATGTGTATTCATGATGTAATGATAAAGGGTGTCAATCCATATCCATTGTCTGCCAGAAGGACATATTGATTATTTGCACTCAGGAGATGGCAGTATATATCAGAATTTTTCAGGAAACATTTTTCATTACAAGTGGCCTGAAACACAAATTCAGACATTTAACAATAAATAAAAAGGTTTCAACAGTTTCATTTACCTGGACATTTAAAGAACGAAACCCTTTTCGGTTGATGTACTCGTCACCATGCTCTTCACTTAGTTTTTCGATCCTCACATGTGTACAGTCTAATGCACCGATGGTTGCAGGAAATTCACGAGCAGCAGTCAACTTTGCTCTACCTTCCACATTATCTTCAAATATTATTGGGAACTTGCTAAATTCATGACGTTTATGAGATGCCTATTTTAGAGTGATTGTAACAGTTTTTGATACAGTCGGTTGAGTCACTCTGTAATCATGACCAACTCCTTGCTGGAAGCTCGGATCTGGCAAATATTGCAGAGTGATTTCCATGTTCTTCCGGATGACAGAGCTCCACCATAAGTTTCAATAGAACTGTCATAAAATAGACCAGCCACATGACATAATCGCTGATAAATTGGTGTAATGCATTGTAGTCCTCATCCCTCCTCACATCCATAGTTGTGCGCAAAGCGTAAAATTTGCGATTTCTGAGTTCAAACTGCTCCACGTTAACATAAATAAAAAATGAGGTTGCTCCTGATCAACTTCAGGTTTTAAGAGCATATGTTCAAAAATCAGAGCATTTTTATTATTCAAAACGTTAAGAGAACAACGCATGTGTTCAAGGTTTCCAGAAAAAATGCTCATGAAGATTTACTCTGAGCATTTGGTTTTGAGAATAAGCTCATTTTTATTCATAAATCACCAAGCATATTCTTCAAATTTCTTGAGTATGAGCACATGCTTAACGTTATTCATACGGCCAAAATACTCAATATTCAAAGACAAACAATCAGACAATATTAAATCAAATCCATCTAGTACCCAACTAAATTCGCCACAAAGTTGAATTAAAGCCACACCGTAAATATTATTAATATCTATATCAAGCAATTCACTGCTTTCACTAGTTTGTACAAAATGCTTATTAACAAAAGTAAGACCACCTTGAATCCTCCTTTATAGAAATTATAAATTCCAATATCTTGCAATAGTTCCATTGGTTTATCTAAAGTTATTAACGTAGAACTCTAAAAATTTCCTGGAATACCAAAATAATTCAATGGGTCTAATCTATTATGAGCTAAAGATTTCGATGGAAATTGTTGAAAAAAGTCAGTTAAAAGAAAACAATCAAGTTTCAAGTAATATCATCATTTAGTCAAGTAATTCACACATTTAGTTTTATTTCAAATTACTCAAGGTTTTTCTGATTCATCTTCACTGAAACCTTCCAAAATGGGTGGTAACTTCTAAGTATTTTCAAGACCCTCTAAGGAAATCGCAAAATAATAATAAAATGGTGCCAGTAAAAGCAGAGTTGGTCAGAAGTTAAGTAGTCAAAGTTTTCACAGCCTTAGCAAAAGATTCATTAACATACTGATAAGAATCGTATTCTAAGCTTAATAACATATACCATAAGAGATAATTATTTTCACTAATAATAGAAATGCAAGATAGGTTCCAATTATGACATTGATTTATTTCATATTTGAGATTATGATGTAAGTTGAATTATGAAAAACTACAGATAATAATTCCTTCATTCATTGATTAACAGTACAACTTTTACAATTAGGATCAAAATATTTTCCTGTAAAATTATTGTGATCTCTAACCATAACTACTATCGCCTTGCACAAATAGTAATATTCGCAATTATCAAATGAAAATTCTTCATTAGGTTTTTTCAATCTTCTTTATAATATGGTAGCACAATGTTTATCTGAAACTTTCTTCAAAAATTCATAAACTCAGTTTTAACCAATGAAATGATGGTAACTTGACAATCCAGTAAAATTGTTTATTAATAAGAGTCCAGCTAAAAATTTACAAATATATTTGAAAATAACAGTTATCTTTTGGTAAAATAGATTCAAAATCTGCATAGATAACGAACCGACATGTTATAGCTTTGGACCAGTGAGTAAATTTAAGGAATTTATTTTTTGGTGATGCATATAGTGTAGTACTAAACTGATTTTTCTTACATAATACTTGATGTTTTTCAAAGGTATTTGACTTTCGAAATACATTTAAACATCATACACACCATTGTCAACGAATTTAAAGTTTATAATCAGTGCTTTTATTAAAATTCATCAACGATTGTAGATTAGTTACTGCAGTATAATGATATATTTCATTTTGTTTTATCAATAATAAACAAATTGGATCCAATCCAGTTACCTTTGTTCAGTGAATTATATTTAAATGTTTCATAACAATTTATGTTTTATCATTAAATATTGTCATTATTATAAATCATTATATTAATTGCTAAACCAGGATTTTTCTTCTCAAAAGCTAGAATATCACAAGTTTATTTGTCCTTCATATATAGTAAATATTTTCATGGTTTATCTCTATGCATCTTGATTTTATCAAATTTCAATACAGCCAAAACACTGTATATGAAACATAAATTATCGGTATTTTTTTGATTAACTATAGCCGTTTTACCCATTAGTTTTTAAATGTGGGAATATAACTATGTCCAGATAATCTAGATATACTGAAACTTGGTTACTTTCAAATTTATCTCTATTATTCGGTTTATTTTCCAACTAATTCCTAATTCTGTTCATTCAACAATCTTTTCATTTATTTTCTTTATACTCTTATCAAGAAAAGACTTAGTCATTGAAGTAGCACGATTTGATGTACTAACTATTTTTATTTCCCAATTTTTTTCAAATTTCACTTGAACTCTAAACTGAATTTTTAAGTATTTAATTTTGTTTAAAGATATTTTTAATTTTTCCAAAAGAGAAAATGAAATCACTATTTCTTTTACTTTTATAATTCGATGTGAGCATAATAAATCATATTCAATTTCTGGTTTAATAATAATGTCAGTTAACCCTTGTCCAATTTGTAAATCATCTTTGATAAATATATTTTCAAATACCTCAGATGTTATGGTGCTTTTGGTTTCCCTACGCCTTTAAATAATGACTTTTTATCTGTATAAAAGTGAGTCAAGTGATTATTATGGTCATTATAAAATTTAAGGTACGGGTGAAAGGTTTGGTTCTGTCAAACAGGGCATATATAATAATTATTCATTTTATAATATCGATTCATTATATTGTGACTGTTACGTGGCCTTTAGATTGACAATACTTTAAACAAAGTTTTCCTGAAATATGAAAAAAAGTTAAATAATTTTGAAAGAAATTAATAAACACTTACATTTAACATTTACAATTGAGATCTTTTCAGGTTCTCATAAATTTTTCATAAATCATCTAAATTAATAATAGTAATTACAGTCAAATCTTGTTACTATGCCACCTCGATACTATGCCACATCCATACTATGCCACTCTCGCTATTATACCACTTTCAAAAGGTTCCAACAAAATTAAAAATAAAAATTATTTACTATACCACTCTCCACTCTCGCATCTATGCCTATATTTTGTATTTGTCAAAAAGCACGAGTTTTTAAAAGCCTATGTTTTTGCACAATGCTAGATTATCACTCACGTTTCAAAGGTGAAGGGATAAATTCAGTAACTGCCCGAACCTTTGTCTATTTCAGACGAGTCATGGGCATCTCCCCCCGAACTTTCCCCCCAGCCATTTTCACCACCCATTACCTTTATACTAAATTAAATTTATACAATTTTATTTATATAAATTTTTATTTATATAAATTTATACAAATTTATACAAAAAAGTTTAAAGATTTTTTAAAAGTTTAATTTTAGCTCGGAGATCATTTTTAGAAGTAAGGTAAACCTTACCAGGTAAGTATAGTAAGTAACTCAATACATTACTCTTGCTTATAGAATTTTATTAAATACAAAGGCCTTAGTCAAATCTAATGTCTTTTATCAAAGAACTAGGTCAATAATTTTAGGATGTGTATTCCATAATAGAGATATAAAGTCAAAGATCGTTAAATTACCGTATTAATTTGAATATTTATACAATTTAAACCAATAAATCTTTTGAAAAACCCATAAGATGGAGTTGGAAACTGTTGAGAGTATTCGAAGGAAAAACAAAGTAGTCCTAAATGGTTTTGTTTATGTTAAACAAAAAAGCTTAGCAAACAATGGTATAAGTTATGAGTGTGAGCGTCGTCGAGGTGCAGGGAAAAATATAAGTGAATCTAGGGCAAAAGTTAAATTAAATAAAGATCTGTCAGTAGTAAATTACCTACATGAGCACACTCATATTGTTGATTAAGTTCATTGCGAGGTTTTGAAGGTCCGGTCAAGTATCAAACGAAAAGCAGAGGAAACTGAAGAAACACCGCAACAAATTCTGGGTCAAGAACTACAGCTACTAAGTCAGCAAGCTGCTGTTCAACATTGTGCCAATTCTATATACAGAGAAACATCAGAAGAGTTAAACAGAAGAGGAATGCAGGTTACCTTCTTCCAGTCGACCGCACATTTGAAATTCCAGAAGAATTCAAAGGTTTGGCTGACGGAGAAAGGTTTCTGCTTTACGACAGCGGATGTGATGATCCCAACCGAATCTTGATTTTCGAAACAGAACGCACACTAAATTTGATTAAAGACTTACAGCATTGGTTCATAGATGGAACTTTCAAGGTGGTATCTGAACTGTTTTTTCAATTATATACATTACAAGCTCTTGTAACTAAATCAATTGTTCCATGCTTGTATGTTCTCCTACCAAACAGAACACAGCTTACTTACTGTCATTTATTTGAAGAAATCAAAGTGCTGCAGCCTCAAGTTCATCAGACAACAATTACGACGGATTTCGAAAGAGCTGCAATTAATACAGCCACCGAATGTTTGGCAAATGTTCAAATACATGGCTGTTTCTTCCTTCTTGCACAAAAAATACTCAAAAACGTTTAATCTGTTGGATTATAGGATCGATATCAGAGTAATGAAGATTTTGCCTTGTCAATTTGGATGATTGCTACGTTAGCATTCGTTCCATGCAAAAAGGTCATCGAATCGTTCAAAACACTTCAGGAATCGTTGTTAGAGGAATTTGCCACTGTCATAGATTATTTTGAGGACAACTACATTGGTCGTCTCCGTCGTAATCGCCGTACAGTAGTGGTGTTCGAAACAAGCTTTTGGAGTGTGCACTCACGTGTTGGAAGTTAATCCGCAGTTTCCTGTCATCGTTCAAATATCTGAAGCTTCCTTCGGATTCTTAAACGTGAACAGAGCTTAAATAATGTCAACCTAAATCAGATCTTCGGTGGACATTTGCTGAACAACCAAAGAAGAAGTACAATGACTATTCTTCGAGAATTCCAAACATAGTTTCCGACTTCGACAATTGTGGGAAGTGAGGTGTGATTCTAGTGTGCGAACATTGAAAGGTTTAAAAAGTAAATAATTAAAACATCATTAAAAAATAATCAAAATATTACTTGTATCATATTCACCAATCTGCAAAAGGTCTTGAATGGTTGTCATCTTTGCCAATAGTAAAAAAGAAAATAGTTAGTTATATTATAAATACACTTACTTTTGGAAACTATACTACTCTTTGCTTCTCCGAATTGTCTGGGCTGATGTCCGTGATGTTATAAAAACATTGACCATCTACCCAATGTTATGGTGAGACATACTGGACACGCATAACCAGGGAAACCAACATCATTTATCTTGAAATATGATAATGTAACAAGCTTGCAGTAGTGAACATCTTCGTGAGTGACAGCTACACAAAATTTATATGTATTGCAACAATTCACTAAACTTACTTCTGCTAATATTTAATTAATTTAAATAATAATTGATTGTTTATGCTACAAAATTGGTCATTGACTCTAAATAAAATAATATGTCTATACTAAAATTACCTCATAATTGAAAAATTCAATCAAAATAGTGTGATTATTAAAAATCAAATTTATTAACATAGGCTGCTATAGTTATTTGAAAAAGATTAATATCAACATATATCTATAAAATATGATGGTGAAGTCAGAAACTAATTGTTTAATAAAATATTTTTAGTAAATTACAAAATAAAAATATAACTTATTGATTTATATCACATCAATTAATTTTTCAAAATATATATGCTTATGTAATAAATTATTGGTTGATTCACTACAAACAAATAATTTGAATAAAATATAACTAATATATTTAAAAACCAAACTTTTAAAATCAAATTTAATAACATAGGTTATTATAGCAACATGGAAAAGTTTAGTATCAAGATATATTAATAACATATGACAGTTATATCAAAAAAATATTTTTTTAATAAAATAAGTTTTAGTAAATTACAAAATGAAAAATAAAATTATTATCTTTAAGTTTTGTCTAAAGAATCTATAAGCTATGTATATATTATCTTATATTTAATCAATCATTGAAGTAATAATTGGTTTCACCATAAAATAATTAAAAAAACAATATTAATAAAGAATTTTGTTAATTAAAAGTTAAAAATAAAATAAAAAATTACTATTAAAAGATAATCATGTAAAACACATGTAAAATAATTGTATTTGATATTTCAAATTTTTAATAAAAAATTTGAAAATATGATGTTGTTACAAAATAATTTTTTAATTATTTTATTATTTGAAAAATAAAATTCAAAAGTATAAGTACTAATGTGAATATATTGTAAAAATTAAAATAATTTTGTTAACGTTCCCGACTGGAGTGATTTTTTATATATTTTTTGTATAGAATCACGGGATATCTTTTTATTCGGTATATATATTACTTATAAGGATTATTTTATTAGAATGTAAAAAAGAACTTTAAATACATGCCTCCCCGCTTCCTTCTGCAAGCGCCATGACCTTAGTGTTTTTGTTAAGTTATTGTAATTGTTTGTGAAACTCTATATCTTGATTTAACACCTAATAGTTTGAAGACCAACTAATACATATGTCTTTCAATTCATTATTTGGATCCAGCGGAGCTTCATTATTGGAAATAATTTCATAAAAGTAGTCCATGTTATGACGTTAATTAACAATGATTAATAAACGACACTTTTGAAATATGTAAAATTTTAATTTACTATAAGATGTTATATAGAGTACTATAAATTGCGCATAAATTATGTGAGACAAGGACAAATATTATGCGCAGATGAAAAGCTATTTTTCATCACATTTATAAATTTTAAGTTTTATAATTATATTTTTACGCATTCCCGGACATAGTTTTAACCATAAATTACGCAGAATATAATTGTGTTTCTATATGGACACATGTATAATTGTTATATATATATATTGTAATGCATTAGCTGACCGGAGTTCCCGTCTTGTCCTACTAGCTGATTTTTTAAATGTCGGTATATGCCGTCTTGTCCCGCAGAATAGAACAGTTTCTGTCAGTAAATTACGCCTTGTCCGGGAATGGGTTAACACATTCAAGCTAGTAATTCATCATTTTTTAAAAAAAGTATTACAACCTTTTTATATTACAATAGTAACTTTCTCCCTGGTTCGCTATTTAAATTATTTTTTATTAATTTTTGATTACATAAAGATAATTCACTTTGGCTTTATAATTAATAATTTAAATTGCTATTTTCATTTGTTTTGTCCATGCGTGTATTTTGATCATCTGGTGTAGTGTATGCATATTTGTATTTTAATATTTTGTTGGCGAATAGGGTTGGTTTTTTATTTATTTTATCTAGGGTTCTGTGTGACTCCCACCTAAACGCCAGCAAGATTATTATTCTATCCCTCCTATGTACCCATGGTGATTGCCATGTTGGTAATGTGCATAAGGGTTGAAAATTCATGAGCAGGTGAGCTCCATTTCTAGAACTACTCCTCATGATATTTTCACTTTCGGGTTCTGGACTGCCGATGGAAGGTCTTACGTCTTTCTCTTTCTATATCCTGGTCCTTACTCGTCTATTCCTACAATTTCCATACTTATTTGTCACCTTTACCCGTTATTTATAAATGTATCTTTCAAAAATTTGGGCAGCGTTACTCCCTTATTTTTGTTAAATTTCCTATTTCATTTGTTTAATCCCGGTATCGACTACATTTGTCCTAGTTTACCTTTATCTTTCCCTATATTAAAAATTTGATCAACAATTCCTTAATTTCCCGGTACGTTTCCCATGATTTTAAGTAATTAAAACCCTCTGCGATCACTTCAATAAACATTCCTCTCTTCTGTCAGATTAGATCATTCAACTTTTGGAAAACTACTTTCAAATTTACATTCCTAGCCTATCCTATCCTTTCCTATTTGATTTTCTGATTTATTTTCTGACAAAGTTTTAAATTTTCCCTACAAAACTTTATTCCCGCTTAACTAAAGTCGCACTTCCCTAATTTTATTTTCTACTCGCTCCGGCCACTTTTCAGCAGCCGCCTCGAGTAGCGGTCCTGTGCATATTGCCAGACCCGACTGCGGACTGCCGAGGGGTTCACGAGGCATGACCCACGAGCTCAACTAAGGGTTTTCACCCACTAGCCGGCATGAGATCCGTCCCATGAACCGTCTATTTAGATACATATATATAAATAAGATTTTAGGGGGACTTGTCTGTGGCACCAAAAGATTCCACGACCATCCAGAATAAAATCAAAGTAACCAGACTTCGAAATATATATTTACACAAAAATAACAGTACTTACAATCCACAGTCATGCAACAAGATTTGAAAAATTGGCATAAATTGGCATACAAAATTTGGTCTAAGAATGATTCACTGCTAGTCTAAAAATTTCTACAAATTTTCTAAAAATTTTCTGCCGGACTAAAATTGTCTAAGTCTGTTAAAATTCGGTTGTCAAAATTCTGTTAGAATTCTGTCTGAAATTATGAAAATGACTGCCGTATATATAGTGTTTTTGTGCCTGTGTGCGACCAATGGGCGATTTTTCGCGATTTTTAGGGTTTTTAAATTATTTTATTAATTTCAAATTATTTTTATAATTTTTTATATATTTTTCCTTATTTTTTGATATATTAATATTACAATGTTGAATTTTATTTTTATTATTATTTTTCCATAATATTATTTTTTAACCCCAATATTTTGTTTTCTGGTCGCCTCTTCTGCCTGTATTTTTTCTAAACCTTATTTTGCAAGGTTTTGGCAGTTTATTTTATTTTTCATATGTTTCTTTTTGCATCTGTAGGCATTTTTCCGAATTTTAATTAATTATTTGTTTTATTTAATTTTTGTTATATTTTTAATTTGTTTTAATTAATGTTTTATTTTATTTTTGGTCTCTTCTTGCGGTGCGTGTTTATGTTACGGCAGCCATATTGACAATTTCAAAACTACATTAATCATTTTGTTCTAACTTATACAATTTTCACCTTTTTGTTTAAATTGGTTTTGTAATTTTTCTTTTAATTTTATCTCTAAGCCCAACAATTTTTACTAAACTATTTTTCTGCTTTGATCTAGTAAACGTACTTAATGTATGCAATCAGCTATAATATTTATATTAACTTCAACTAGGAGTGTTTATTTCTTCTAATAATGGCTAAATGTATTACTTTGAATCATTTTTGAAATATTATATATAAATTATCATACATAAATAAATAATCATACATCTGCCATACTCCCGGATATGTCTAGGATTAGCACTATTTTTCTATGCTTAGTTTGAATGATATTGAATGTTGGAGGTTCATAGTAGATTTTTGGAAAGCTAAAAACATTTTCTGTAAAATAAAATGAGATATTTTTATTTAAATTAAATTACTAAAATCTGTATGATTCAAAATAACAGATGTGATACTTTTTTGATTACATAGCTTGTTTTGATAATTCTTCGCATATTTATTATGTGGTCTATTTTTGTCGTCACAAAAATATTTGCTCTGTAATGGTAAATAAAATAACATATTATTTAATAGTAATAATTATAACAAATATCCGTCACGAAAATAAAAAATTCAAAACTAAATGAATTAAATTATTATCACAACGGATCATTTCAAAAATATAAAACAATTTATTTATTATTTTAAGTAAAATGATTTATTTTCATTATTTAAGGCGATCGTTCAGCTCCAAATCAACAACAGAAATCACATCCGTTGTTACGTCAAGCAAAACTTATCCAATGTAAAATCAGAAAACAGCAAACGGAAAAGTATCAAGCGAAATTTAAAAGACATCAAAGAGCTTTAGAATCTATAAACAAATGAATCTGAGAATTTATTAACTTTTTAATTGATATTTAACAAACCTATTGTCTATATTTACCATGGTTTTTTGGTTTGAATTTTTTTCAAATTGTAATATGGAATTGTTTTAGGCTTAACTCTGTGATCTTCCAATAATCTTTGAGAATTTTAGAAAGGTTTATATTAGTAACATTATAAATTTACACACGAATAAGATTATTATTGTGTTTGTATGGTTATTTATATACATGGTTGTTTAAATATGTGATGTAAAATGGGGGTTTTTAAATAAGATACTACGTGGTGCGCCCAATAAATCCGTGCAATATCTAGAAAGGAAATATTATTTTGTCATGCAATCAAATTTTTATTGTACCTATATTATTTTAGGTTTAATTTGTGTAATTTGTTTTAAATTATCAGTACAGTTTATATTGACATTTGCTATACTTTGAAATTTAGTGCAAGTCATGATTTCGCAGCGTTATAAAAGTTTTAGTATTATCCCATGTTCCCAATGACCAAATTTTTCCCAACTGGAGGAGACACATGTCGATGACTCTCCATCACGTAGAGCAATATACAAGTGGATTACACTGTTTAAACATGGGATATAGTCAGTTTTGATGACCAAAGGTCTGGACGCTCATGTGAAATTTCTGACAAAATTAAAGAAAAGTGTGAATCTTTACTGTGAGAAGACCATCGCTGATGCTGTTAATGTGAGCAGA
The DNA here is from genome assembly GCA_022537955.1 of Schmidtea mediterranea. Taxonomy (NCBI): domain Eukaryota; kingdom Metazoa; phylum Platyhelminthes; order Tricladida; family Dugesiidae; genus Schmidtea; species Schmidtea mediterranea. The sequence continues at coordinate 201,001,623 of CM039679.1, read as the reverse complement.
GAAACCATACAATTATTTCTGCATGAATTGGTAGTGAGAAAGCTGGCGTCTAAGTGTGTTCTCCGCTTTCTTTTATCAGAGATGTGTGAGAAGCGACTGGAGTGCTCTCATGTAAACATTTTTCATCTAAACAGCATGATGAGGCGTTCTTTTATAATATCATCACACAAGATGAAACTCATCTCAGTCTGAATTTGCCAGAGTCTCAACGTAAGTCAAGTGAGTAGAAAATTTCCAGGAGCATCAAGTTTGAAGAAGATAAGATCTGGAATCTCCCACAGAAAATGCCTAATGCTAAGCATTTTTTCAGATGCCCATGTTGTTATTCTTGTCAATTTTGCTACAAAAACCCCAGACTCAACTCTGCATACAACTTTGATTTTGTGTGTAAATGGCGACATACTCGACGAAAATAACCAATCCACAAAAGTGCAGTATCCATGCGAGTTCTGGAGGAAAGTGGATTTGACCTATTAGATCATCCTTTATACAGTCCCCCTCTGATTTTTACCTCTTTAGGTATCTCAAGAAACATTTGCGTGGCAAAAAGTTTACAAATGCTAAGATCTGAAGGAAGAGGTGGAGAGTTTCCTGCGCGATCAGTCCTCGGATTTCTTCAAAGATGTATTCTCTGAACTGATTCAGCTCTGGCAAAGGTGTGTGAATGTAGATGGCTCTTGTGATGAAAAATGATGTCTATACATGTTATATTTTATTGTGTAAAAGTTTAGTGTTTCTATTCAATTGCTTTTCTAATTATTGCACGTACTTTTTGTGCGCACCACGTAGATATTATTATTTTTAAATACTTACTTAATGTAATGAACAAGGTTTAGAAAAATTAATTAAATGAAGTGGAAAAAATTATGTTTTAGTTATTAAACGTGAACTTAGTAGTGTCATTTAAAAAATGTAATTAGCGTAGAATTATCTGATGGGGATAATAAGCGCGTTGATAGATAATGAAAAATTGATTTTGTATGTAATAAATCAAAAAAAGATATTTAAATTCAAATTTTCAAATATTTTAAAAAAACTTTAAAATTAAGCTTTCAATTTTAATACTTCCAAAGGTCACTATTATTTAATTTTAAAATATTTTTTAAAACTGTTAGTATTTTGAAAAAAAAATAATTTTTTGCTAATCTACCGTATTTTACGGTGTCTAAGTCGCTACTATTTTTCTTTCTAAAGACAACTGTGACTATAATTATTATAGTTTTATAAATTATGAACTTTAAATTATTTAATTATTATTATTTAATTAATATACAGTGTTTTCATATTCATTTTGAATCCTTTCAGATTGACTTTGAATTTTCTCATATTGACTTTGAATCTTTTCATATTGACTTTGAATAAATTATTGGTTATAAAATAATTAATACAATTTACACAATATATTTTAAAAACATTACATGTATTACAGGATACAGTATGTAGTAATATTAATTTAATAAATATAATTTAATCCAAGATCTATTCTTCTATGCATCTGAGAATATATGAAAGCATATTCCTAAAAAATCCATTGCAATCAGATGTATTTATCAGCAGGGACCCATTATAAATTAATTCCATTAACTCTTGTTCGGTATTAGAGCATCTTCTTCCAAATTCTTTCCATATTAAAAACATATTTTCTTTTGAATTTAGAAAAGGTGTGTATGGCGACAAAAACCTTAAAGAAAACCCAGAATTCTCTACTAATGCCCTAATATTTGAGCATTTATGAAATGCCACATTATCTATTATAAAACACATGGTCTTATATTTAAATTTCTTGTCCTAATATAAGATTGCTTATGAATTCTTCACAAGATTGCAAGTTATAGGCAACAGCTTAAATAATGTCAACCTAAATCAGATCTTCGGTGGACATTTGCTGAACAACCAAAGAAGAAGTACAAAGACTGTTCTTCGAGAATTCCAAAAATAGTTTCCGACTTCGACAATTGTGGAAAGTGAGGTGTGATTCTAGCGCGCGATCAATTTGATAACGAGATGCACGTGGTCCGTCAAAAGAAGATGCGCCAACTCACAATTCTTGAGAGTTTTGGTAGGATAAGTAACTTGAGAAAATAAATCTATTTTTACAAACCTTCGTTACTAAGCCACTCTTGCTCAATCCTGACAGGTGGCATAATAACGAGATTTGACCGTAATTCAAATAAAAAATTACCATTTTTATCTTCATTACTCGATCTTGAATTAAGAACATTTAAAGATTTTTAAAGTAAATAATTAAAACATCATTAAAAAATAATCAAAATATTACTTGTATCATATTCACCAATCTGCAAAAGGTCTTGAATGGTTGTCATCTTTGCCAATAGTAAAAAAGAAAATAGTTAGTTATATTATAAATACACTTACTTTTGGAAACTATACTACTCTTCGCTTCTCCGAATTGTCTGGGCTGATGTCCGTGATGTTGTAAAAACATTGACCATCTACCCAATGTTATGGTGAGACATACTGGACACGCATAACCAGGGAAACCAACATCATTTATCTTGAAATATGATAATGTAACAAGCTTGCAGTAGTGAACATCTTCGTGACTGACAGCTATGGAAAATTTATATGTATTACAACAATTCACTAAACTTACTTCTGCTAATATTTTAATAATTTAAATAATAATTGATTGTTTAAACTACAAAATCGCTCGTTTAAACTAAATAAAATCAAATGTCTTTACTAAAATTACCCCAAAATTGAAATTTTCAATCAAAATAATATATGGTGTTTGAAAATCAAAACGTCCGCGATTTGAAGTCTTTTCTCATAATTGGGATTAAAAATAATACTAAAATACTTATTCAAAATCAATATGAAAATATTCAAAGTCAACCTGAAAGGATTGAAAATGAATATGGAAACCCTGTGAATAGCGAAAATAGTTTGAATTACTCGAGTCAAAAATTTACCGAAGAATGTATTTAAATGTGTTAAAAAAACTTTCCTTAATTTTGTAAAATTATTAGGTTTTTAAAGTAAATTGATTTGATCAATTTGATAAGTTAAAAAAAGTATTTTTTAATATAGTTGCGATGTTATTTGAAAATAACAAAGTATTATTTATTGTATTATAATATTGTATTATTTATAAATTGTTATAAATTCATTATTATCAAAAATTCCAAATAAATATGATTTATTTATCTTGGATGCAATGACCTCATGTAGAGGTGTAGGCAGTTTTTATATGCATCAAAAATTTTGAGTGAATTCCAACACAGATACTGCCTGACTAGAAAAGGTTGCTAGCAAGTTATTTTTTGAAATAAATTTGAAAATTACTTACATATCTCGAAGTTATAAGTAGCACTATTAAATAGAGCACACGCTGCTTTATAAACACACAACGAACTATTTTTATAAAATTTTATGAACCCATTATTATGAAGAAATCTGAGTTATTGTTAAAATATAACAGAAAATATTTTGAAATAGGCCATCCTTTTTTTTACCTGACTAATACCTTTTACCCGAACACCTAGTTTACTCTAAATTTCTCATCTGTTTACTTCCTTTTATAATTAGTGAATCCTTAGGATTTTTAATCAATTTGTCAACAGTCTCTTTAATCATCAATAATGAAAATGATTTCGAATACCCATTCTTTATCAACAACTCATCCAATTTATCAACATTTTATATTGAATTAGCAAATGTAGAAAATAAAGATCATGAACGATAAATCAATCCCTTCACCATATTTCTTTTTATACTTAAATTCACAAAAGCTTTCTCGAAAAGTATAAAGACCAGTATCAGTTTGTTTTTTTATAAATCTCTGTCTCATAGTGGTTATCTTTGCATTGAATTAATAAATCTAAGAACGCGATCAATGACTTTCTCTCCGTTTCACACGTGAATACAATGTTCTTAGGTAAATTGCTCATAAAATGTAAAAACGGCCCCACGTGTTTCTGATTTTTAAATACAAGAAAAATATCATCCACATACCTTTCGTAAACAAAGGAAGCAATTGTCTTTTCTAAACTAGCCAAATAAATTGATGCCATCGTTGGTGCTAAAGGAGAACCCTTAGTGATCTCAGGTAATGAATGTGATACCGTTCATTATTAAAAAGAAAATTTACATTTGAAGTTGAAAATTCATGAAGTTTACGAAATGCTCTTCTATCCAATATGCGATGTTCAGAATCATTTTCATTTTCATCCCACAACGCACAGCGCACAACATAAGTCAATTGTATCAACCAATGGTACATTTGTAAACAAACTGCAAACATCAACCAAAATCATAACATCATTTAAACTTTGTCTTTGTAACTGTGCAATACACGAAGCAAACTAATAGCTATCCTTACATTCAAACTCTGATCTCCTTAACGGTTTTAATAATCCATCCAAAAACTTTCCTATTTTATACTAAGCAATACCAACCATCGACACCACTGATCTTATATTTACACCATCCTTTTGGATTTATTGAAGCCCATATAGTTTTACTGGCTGCGATCCTATTGGACGATTTACATTGAACGTGTTATATGTGAAGCATTGTTAATAAGCTCATTAAATTTAAAGATTAATATGCAAAGTGTTATGACTATGAATGTTTTGGACATTATTAAATAGTTTGACTATGATAAATTGTGATAAATTGATGCTTCTGTATTGTTTAAAAAAATTTTTTTAAAATAATTTATAAAATATTTCATTATTTTTTTAAATATAAAAATTTTAAAATTAGTGTAAAAATATTTAAATATTAATTCAAATATTTATTTATTAAAATATTTAATTAAAAAAATTAATTTGTTTAAATTATATAAATTAATTCATAATATTTAGTTCGTGTGCCTGAAGATGACATTTAAACTTTCGAAATATTTTGTACGACGAGTGTTTAAATGACTTTTTATTTGAATGAAATCGTTGCTAAATTTATTTAATTCTTTATTTATAAAATAATGTTTACTAAATTTATTTTAAAAATTTGTTTTTCTGATAACCATTTTCCTAAAATTCCGTTTTCCGATTCCCTGACGAAAGTGAAAATACGATGTTCAAACTGTTAAAAGAAAGATGGATGTCGGCTTGAATTGTTACTTCTAACATTAGAGTAAGGCTAATTCAAGTTATGTATGTAATCTCTGTATTCCTTTTGGTTAGTCTGCAACGGACACTTCAATATATCAAGTGCCTAATAAATACTCTGGAAGAAAAAATTTATAAGAATCTAGTCAAAATCTTACAACATGAAATAATATAATCTCACCGATGGGGTTTCTGTATCAAACATTACGGAATAATTGTGATTTTGGTTTTTCTTTATTTTGAAATGACAAAGATCATTTGAATCAGTGCATTTTATCATTTTTGTGTGAGGCCTTTCAAATTCTAATTCGATATTTGAATTGCACCTTAATAATAATTATTATTTATGTAATTTTTATAATTTATTCAATAATATGTGATAATCAAATGTATCACGTTTTCATTATTGAATACTATTTGATCCGTGTTACATATTCTATGGGGTGGAAATAAATGGGGCACATAATAAATATATTTATAGTAAACTATGAGATCATCGCGCACCTTAGACCAGTGGTTCCCAGCTCCAGGGCCGCGGAATAAATGTTACCTAGCTGCCCAACGAATATTAAATTATTTCCATTTTATTTAGTGTGGTTAATTTTTTTTAGAATTGTAACAGAAGAAACCTTGTAAATATTTTAAATTAGTTTATTTGATTATCAAACTATTTTCAATATTAATGAATTAAAATTGCAGTCATAAAATTGAAAATAAATGCGCTTTCCAGAATGAAACAAACGAAACAAATAAATAAAGCGATCTTAGTTTAAGAGAAATAAGGTTAAGTGATTGATTTATCGTTCATTGTCTTTATCTATTACTTTTGCTAATTCAGTGAAAGGCGTTGGGTAAGAATGGGTATTCTAAATCATTTTTATTATTGAAGATAAAAAAGTCTGTTGACAAATAAATTTAAAAAATCATAAGGATCCATGTTTGAGAAGATCTGAGTGTAACTCAATCAATGAATGTCAATTGAGCATTGATATAAACATTAGTAAAATTGTGTATAATAATAAGTCTTAATTTGTGTTAGTATTGGCGTACTCGGAATGTTTTACAAATTTTAAGAGGAAGTTAAGTAAAGAGATGGGAAATTGAGAGTATAAGATCGTTTCTAATTGGTGTAAGCTACGCAATATAGTTATTACTAAATCAAAAACTCCAGTTGGATTGTGTTTTAATATCGTTTATCAATTACATGTAATGGGTCCAATGCCACATAATTTAGAGAGACCTCTCTGTACTCAAGTTCTATAGCGTTGTCGATTAAAGAGTTTGACCAATATTAGTGAGCAAAATAGATTCTGTAAAAATATGTTTGATTTGAAAATTTTATTGAAAAGTTTTAATAAATATTGGTAACGTGTTTTATGTGAGGCATAGTTAATAATGTCACTGGATCCAAAGATTAATGTGCAATATTATATAACTACGAATATTTTGAATGTTTTTAAATAGTTTGATTATGTAAAATTCTGAAAATTGATGTTTTCTTTTGTAATCTGTCGAGTAAAATGATTTAATTTTTATTAGGATTTTTAAATTTTTATTATAATTAAGGTTCAATTTTTATATTAATTTATTCTGATTATTCTGTTTGTTATTGCTCTTTTGGTTTCAAAAAATTTAGCAACTCGTGCCCCTTGTTTTAAGGTTTATGCTGTATTGTAGATGATCCACCTAAAAATATATCAGAGTTTAGTCTTGCCAAACTTCAAAAAGTTTGAGAACCAAGGTATTATAGGACTTATTATTATTATTATTTTTATATTTTATTATTGTTGAAGTATTTTCATTATTAAAATCTAATACTGAAATTATGTAAAACATAAAATACATACACAGAATTCACTAATCCGTCTTTAGTTAAAACTTTTGCCTGATTGTTAATAACTTCTTCATCATAAACTCCATATCTCAATTTTACATATTCTCTCATGATTTGTCTACCTGGAAATTAAATTAAAATTTAACTAAGAATATACAAATAATTTAACATCTTTAAATAAACAAGAAGAGTTATTTTCAAACCTGATAAAAATAGATGGGCTTTTTGTACCGTAAAGGAAAGCACCGTGAGAGAATCCTCAGACTTGCCAGAAACCTACACTATAGTTCAGAAAAGTTTGAGAAGTCTTTAGAAAGAAAGAAAATGACAATCATAATGAAGGTATAGACCAAAACAATAGTTGATAATAAAACAGAAACATAGACGAAATTTTACAGGACAAAGAAAAATTCCAATTGCTAATGAACACATCACGTTTAGAAAGAAAATAAGGTTAAAATGTAATAAACTACGCGCAGTTAAAAATAATAAAAAATTGATTAAAAATTGATAAGCATTTATTTGAAAAAGCGTATATTCTTGAAGTATTCTTATAAATTGATAAACCAATCACTTCGCATGGTCTTTTTAAAGACAGAAACTTTATACAACTTTAATATTTCATTGATGTTCCCGATATTTGTTCCTTTTTTTCAAATATCTTTTCATAATACTCCAAAAAAAAGCCTTCAAAAGCCTTCAACTGTCTGGGTATAAGCTCCAGTAACAGGATCTAAATAAAACATACTATGGTTAACTGTTTGATAGGTATAGTCAAAATTTCTTAAAATGGAAGCCAAACCTTATACCCACGTTATTCGTCCGTCACAATGGTAGTTCCTGGTCGTATTCTGCGTTTTATAACGTCGAACAAGAACCTCCTTGACCTATGCTCGACTTGCTCTACAAAATATTCATTTACATTTCCTCTCACAACACCTCCTATAACCCATTTTTGGTTTCTTAAACTTCTGCCTCTCCTATACTTTCTTTTCACTAGCAAGCACTCATCGATCTCAACTGTTGTGCCTTGTCCACCGATCATGCTACTTTCGTTTAAATTAATATAATGAAAAACTAAATCGTTAAATTTTTTGTACCAACGTGTATTTGTACTACAGTTTTTCTTTATATCTAATGCAACAAAAACTGCGTACATATCTTTTCTCCATTCGTTTAACGTATAAAAAACTTCATGTAAGCTCAATTTTGCATGCCAAAATAGTGTTCCATTTAATATTGATTTCGAAGTATTGCATCGAATAAGATCGTGCGTATTGAAACAAAGATAAACTGTGGCAACTTGTTTTGACTTCTGCATGTATCTGTTACACTTATAGTATACTGGAACAAATAAAATTTAATTTTCAATCAAAAAATTGACAATCCAATTGTCATTTAGAGATTTATAAAGAAATGTTGATTTTCCATATGCCAAAAAATAAATTCAAACTATTATTTATTAATCAATTTCTTATCAATTTTTAATTGCGCGTAGTTTATTGCATTTTAACCGAAAATAAATTTAGACAACATTCTTTATGAACTTACATTCTTTATGCACTTAATATGAAAACTTTAAAAAACACTTATGTCCACGACTTTGCTAGATTGCAGATTTTTCAAAAACAAGAATTATACTTATGACAATAATTTAAATGAAACTGAAAAAAATTAAGTTGGAAGGCTTTCGGAAACGGAGAAAAGTATTTAAGTGCAACTGAACAAGAAGAGAAATTAAAGTTTTTGTAAAGTACAATTCAGGTGAATTTACATAAAATCAATTGGCACTTAAACTAAAATATATTTTTCAAGACGATAAACAAAATATCGAAAACAATCACAAAATAAAACATGTTGTGAATGTAAAACGAACGTCTTACTCAAAACATGGCTCAGCTACGTAAAAATATTGATAATAAATACAAATGCAAATACGATAAAAACTTTAAAGACCTTGAGAATGTATCGGTCACAATAATCCAGAAATCTAATAACTATGATAGTTATGAGGAAAGGAGAATTGGTGTAAAGTACCAATAACATTGTATAAAAGATATAATTATAAAGATTTTTGATGGAAAGGTAGACTCAAAAACTTTACTCAAAGCTTTGCGAAAGGATTACATTAAATAACATAAATCAAAAAATCACAAAACACACTGAAGTCTTAGAATTGAAAAGTCCATCAAAATACTTTGAACAAAGATAGTTTAATGCAAATACACCCATACAGTCGGAATGGAAATTGATTTTGAGAGAACCATGATAAGGACACTGAGGTGTTAAGGAGTAAGTATGCTATATCCTCACTGAATTAAAGGATTTCAATTTTTGGGAAAGTTTTTTCTTATGAAATAGTTTTTTCTGCCTTATGTATTAAAGAGTTATTAAGGTAATTATTAAGGATAAGTAACTATTTATTGATAAGTTTATATTCATTTCGGTTAAAGAAAGGAATTTTAGTTAAAGTCTAATTTAATATATCTTTTTAACGTCCCAATTTTAACAGTTGTCCTTGTTCAAGTGTAATTAGTTTTTCAAACTGTGTACTTGTTGTACTAAGATAAATGTATTGCAGAATTTTAATTTTCAATAATTTTCTAATTACAAAAATAATTAATCTTTAAGTATTTATTATAAACGGCCAATTATCACTAGACCACTTTAATACCTCGCACATGCTTAATATTCTCTTAACCAACCCTCTAAAACCTTCAGTGCTGACTGAGTGAGTGACAGCATAATATACTTTGGAAATCCTTGATTTGTGTTATTTGATGCTATTTAGTGACACGTTATATAGAAATGAAGTTCTATACTTAATAAAAACTATAATAATTAATATAATTAAAATTTAATATATGAAACTATTTTATCTAAACAAATTTTAGTAAAAATGAATTGGAGAGGGCCAATCAAATTATTGTTAGGAGTATTGCCAATCGAATTTTGGTAATTGAATTGAGACTTGTAGCTTGTTATACGTAATTTATACAGATTTTTTGAATTTCAGTCGTTCAAACACAATCTACCTTCTATTGTTCTACTGTTACTCAACTTTGTATAACATCCATTCGATCTATGGTCATTTCTGTTGCATTTTTTACATCGAATTTTCTGACATAACCTTCTTATATGACCTTCTTTCCCACACTCATAGGATTTTGGGCATTTTTTATCTGGCCATTCCTGCTTATGTTCTTTTCTATTTATATCCAACATTCTATTTTACCCTTTATCAGGAATTCTATTCTCGTATGACTCATTTTGTAGCATAACCAGCATTATGATCATTCTTTTCGTGTTATTTCTGCTTGTTCTGTCTCTGCGTCTTCTAGTATGTCACCCTTGCGTAACATATTACAAAGTTTATTTGTTCTCTCCGTTTCTACCATTTATCTATAAGGATTAGTGTTTCCTTCATCTCTTTTATAATTTTATTTTTTGTAATATTAATTCTTTCTTAATTTTCTTATTATCCGCACATACTATTAAAATTGTGTCTGTTACTTTCATTTTAGTGAATTCTTTACTCAAAAAACAGTTTCACAAAATCCGGCATTTTTTAAAACTATAATTCAGACTCTTCGCCTTTTCACTTATAATTTAACAAATTTTATAAATCTTTGATAGAGTATATTTCGTAATAACGTATCTTGGAATCCTTTTACTTTTTATATGGTTTTTACAAAAATCTCTAATAAATCTTTATCGGCTATGCAAGCAGTAAATCGATCTTGTTCTCTTTTCTGTCAGATGCCGTCAGCATCGAGATAGATCTCACATGAATTTTTCCAAGTCATCACCTTGGCAAAACATCTTTGGCAATAATCTTTTGTTGATTGAATTCGTGTTTACCACTCCAACTATGTTAAGGCTATCACCAGTCATATTTTGGAAGATTCGATTGTAAATCACTAAAACAATCTATAAAAGTTATTTTAATTATGTTTTTTAAACAAATTTTCCGTTTTCTTTATATTTTAAATTTAAAATATTTTCTATAAACAACTTGAAAAATTTCCATAACCTTCAACTTCTCTCAAATCCCCACTCTTACTAATTTTTTAAAGTTTTCCCACGTTTCTTTGATCTTTTTACCATTTTCAAATATAATTTTTAACTTTTAATTTCATATTTTAAACAACTTTTTAAATTTCTGTAACTTTCAACTTCCATCACAATGTCTTCAATTATTTATAAGTATCCAATTACGTTTTTCTCAACTTGAAAAATAATAATTTTTACATATTTGCTTATTTCTTTAGATTGTAATTTATTTCTTTAGAATTCCCTTTTAGCAATTTTATCTAATTTTTTGTAACCAAAACAAATTTAAAGAATCAACAGAGGAATTTGATTCGAAATCAACACAAAAGAAACGCAATTAAAGATAAAGTGATGCAAATGAACTGTTCTAGTATTCCACAAGTGCAAATAATGGATCATTTTCTTAGAGAGATTTGGAATTCTCAAAGTAATTATTATCATTTCATTGGTTTTCTAAAATATTTTTCCGAGTCTGTAAAATCTATCATTCTTTATCTTTTTATGATCAATGCTATGATCAGGCAACTTTTGGGAGCCCTAAAAATTTTAAAAAATGTAATTTTCATCTCGCTTTTAAAATTTATTTAATGATCTAGCATGGCTACTTAAATTTGCTGCTTTCCGCTCCTGTTTTGCTCTTTTTAGTGCCTGCTTTTATTAAAAATGTCACAAAAACAGTTTTTAAAACTAATTAAAATACATATATTGTAAAAACAACTGAAACTATATATTACCTAACACTTGATTCAGTTCATTTGTAAAGTTATATTTTCAAACAATATAATTCAAACAATGCAAAATCATGAGAGTAGTGGGATGTGTCACCGCAAGAACAGTACCCCCTTCCTGGGGGAGGGGTAAAAATTTATTTTATAAGTCTAAATATACAAATTTTTGTAAGACAAAGCCAATGACTCATTGAAGGTCATTGAAACAACACCATGGCTCATTCAAGGTCAAATAAATTTTTAAGAAACAGTAGATGACTCATTCAAGGTCACTAGATGAGTCATAATATTTTCTCAAGGTCATATGAAAAATTTATCGAGATCATTCAGAATTTTTTCAAGGTCATGTTATTTTTCAAAAAATTTCAATATAATTTACTACTTAATGTTATAAGTAGTGTTATTATTATTACAAGTTATTATTATTTTTTTTAAAGATATTATTTCTATTATTATTATTATTTATTATTATTATTATTATTATTATTATTATTATTACAAGGTTTTTATTAACAACTCCTCTTGCACATGTCCTTGTTACTCACTCACTCCTATTGCTCATGTCCTTGTTATTCATGCACTCCTATTGCTCATATTTTTATAAGTCATGTGCGTTAATGTTTTATAGTATTATTGATGTGTAACAAAGACATTGAAAACATATATATAAATTATATTAAATAATATTTACTCTCATAAAATGGTATTAGATATTTTCGAATCACCCTTAAATCATACAGAGGTTTTATTTTATTATTATTATTTATTGAATTAATCTTCTAAATTAAGATACCGAAATTCAGTATTAAATGGAATCAGACTTTTTTAATAATCGATAGACTGTTGACAGAAACCTAGGATTATTTATTACTACCAAAAATAAATAAATCTTTTAAACATCACAATATTCAAATTCTCATAGAATTATTCGGTTTCAACAAGTCACTAATGAAATTATCTAGTTGTATATTATTTCTAAATAATATAAATCCTACATAAATTAATATGCTTCATGTTTTCTGGATATGCATGGATTTCAGGTTTGGCAAATATCGAGATGTTATTCAATCTTACATTGTTAATGCCGATAAAATCGAAATAAAAATCAAGTATAAACTGGATAAAGAACAAAAACAATATGTTACATGTTCAAGTTGTTTAATTATTAAAGTCAATATTTTATATTTGCCATGTGGTCATATCATTGATGTGTATCATTTTGTGTATATGTAATAAATGCTATTTTTTCTAAAGAAATATTATTTAAGTTACTTTTAATTATTGTGAACATGATTTCTAACCCTAATATGTAAAAACAACTAATAATAAAATAATATAAAATAATAAAATAATATAAACATAATAAAATAAGTAAATGTACAAGTTTATTTTTTCTGTAATATACAACATTTTTATCACATAATTTTTCGTCTGATAAATCCGTTTATGAATGATGATCATTCAGGAACCAGAATTTCGTTGAAAACATCTTGAAATTGACCAATATTAATTGCATCAAGCCTTCTATAGTGTCCATAGGCAAAACTAACATTTTTATCAACCCTGCTCTTTTATCATCGTGGTTGCTTAACGCTATTTTACTATTTTTAAAAGTGAAAAGCTTATGATTCCGGTACCCTATTCTAGTCTGAGGTACAGATATAATCTCGTTATTATTGTAAAAAAATCTAAATATGATTGATGATTTAGATTTGTACCTGCTAATTTTACGCCTTTAGACCTCATGGTCGACTTATTTCCCAATAAACTATAATATTTAGGGCGCAAAAAAACCCATTCACTAAACCTTTCTCCTTTACTCTCATCCTTAAACTTTCCTATAGCGGATGCTAGTAGTCTTGAATATAACGGATGAGAGGGGTTATTAATTAGATGTATCTAAAAGGTCATCCAAAATCATCGCTTTTAATAAAATATCTAATTTTTAATTTTTAATTTCCAAAAAGAAGCTGTTTGTATCACCGGAAATTAAATTTATATCACAATTATAAATAGTTCTATACCAGAGCTTCTTAAACTTTTGTAATTCACGACCCTATTTATGATTGCGAGTTTCTTGACGACCCAATACAAATATAAAAGAAAAATAAATTTATATTTTTTTAAAATTCCTATAGCATCTTCTAATTCTAATTCATAGTAAATGTTATTCAAGTTATTAGAATACTCTTAATAGAAATGCAGGTACAAACAATGTTTCCGAACTAGAAGATTTTATGATATATTTATCTACGATAATTGTTATTTTATCTTTATAACAATAATTTTACAAGTTAAAAAACATTTTCTGTTAAATTGTAAATTTTTATCTCTCGCGACCCCAGAATTTTGCTATGCGACCCCATATGGGGTCGCGACCCATGGTTTAAGAAGCCCTGTTCTATACTTTTGCAGCTCTATATACTGCAACTGATACATCCGTAGTTTGGATAGATTTAGTACTGATTGTCCGATGTAACTAGGCCTATCCAAACATATTGAATCCTTATTAAAATGCGCGGAAAACAGATTCTCATCAACTTCGATGGTTTTTCTGAATATGTAAGTGAATTACATAGTCGCAAATTCATCCACTTCTTAAGGTTTTCAACAGATTTACCGTACAAGCTATTATTATATAATTTAAATAAATCTTTATATATCTCACTGGCTACATTTGCTTGCAAGTCAGTATTTTTATCTATATAATTTTTAAAAATAGGTTTCTGTGTAAATTTTATACATCCATGTACATTCACAACCTTAGCCCCAAGTGAAAGATAAAGCCTGAGAAGCCTCCAATGAAGAACATGGTTTATTTTAGCATTTCATCTTTTAAACATTTATGATTATTAAATGTTTTTTGAGTCTTAAATTGTCTTGAACATTTTTGGCACAAAAACCTATTTTTTGGTTGGGGAGATTGAGGTATTAATATTTTAGGTTTAGGTTGTTTTAATTTTTTATCAGCAGATTCAAAACGATAAGGTATCGGAGATTTAATTCTTTCCGTATCCTTGTAACTGAGGATTCTGATACACTAAGTTTGACGCAGATTTCTTTTTGTGTCATTTTTGGATTAGAAAATCCATGTATTTATCTGCTTTAATGTTCTTTTTCAAGTTATTTAGATCTACTTCAGATACATCTTTTAATTTTCTGTAAAAATCTTGTTTGGCCATTTTTTAAATGATATTTTTAATTCTTTCTTTATTTCAAATCTTTAATCCATTCTTTTTTTATTTGTTTTTCATTATTTTTAATATTAAATATTTTGATTTTATTAATTTTTCTATTTATTTTATAAATTATTTGATTTGGTTCATGGATTTCATCTGTTGTTAAAATCCCGTCAGATAATGCTTTTTGTTGATATAAATAAAATTTATTTATTTCCATTGATAATTCCTGACATACTTCACGATAATTTTTTTTTCATCCAGTGAATCCTATTGAAAGATTTTCAGATAAAAATAAATATAAAGCATTAGATCCACCTAAAACACATCCTATAGTTACTGCAACACCTTCAACTATTCAAACTGTTTCAAGACCAGATAATACTGCAGTTGAAACTACTAAAACTCCAGTTATTGAAATACACGTTATTTTAATTGCTGAATCTGCTTTTGTCCATCGATGTTTTATTTTTTGGTAATGTAATAATCTTTCATCTAACTTTTTCTTTTCAAGTAAAAATTCATTATTCGATTAGATTTAATAGGTTTTATTATTTCTTGATTATTAGATGATTCAATTATTCGAGTTTTAGATTCTTTAGATTCAATATGTTTATTTATTCTTCATTATCAGATTCAATATCATTTATTTTCTGAACTTTAAGTATTGGATAAATACTTTAAAAACTTTCTTAATTCTAAATTATTCATTCATTTCTATTCGATATTTTTAAGGACCCGCTGGAAGAAAATTTCTTTTTTTACTTTACAAACATATTTTGTTAACCCAATCATATTTACTTCAATTTCCTTAAATTTAAGGATTTCCATAAATAATTTGAGAATTTTTAAAACATATAAAACAGTTATTTTCAAATATTTTGTAAAAATAAAATCATATAAAAAATTTCTAGAATATTCTATTTTAATATCAAATATTTTATGTTTTATTTTTTTATTGAATTCACTTTTATTATTTACACATGATGATCCTCCTGTACAGTAAAGACTCGCTTCAAATCGATCTGTGTAGTTAATATAAATCTAAAGCAAGTTGTGAATTTTCAATTAAAAAAAATCATTACCTAATATTTGTTTGATTTCTTGATACTTTAATATAGTTAAAAAAAGATTCATCTCTAATTTTTTTTAACTTCTCTATTTTTTCATTATTTGTTTTTATTTGTTTATTAACATCAGTCAAATAATTATTTATTCCATCATTCATATTCTTCTGAATCATTGTATAGCATTTATTTGTTTTTTCTATTTCATCTTTTAATTTCTTTATTTATGAAGATCATTCAAATAATTATTTATATTATTTTGAACTATTTTATTTGTTTTTTCAATTTCACTTTCTAACTTGATGATGTCATCTGATTTCATCAAATTAAGAATCTTATGTCCATTCATATCAATATCTCCTCTCATTCTATCTTCTGATTCATTCAAAAAATTAGCTTCAACTTTTTCTAGAATTTGAGATGCATTTACTGCTAATGTCACTCCAGCCATATTAATTATAACTATATATTAGACAATTTATTTTTTCTTCAAAAGAGTATAAATTATTTTCTAATGAATTTAGAACATAAATACATAATTATCCGCAAATACTAGTTCGAGGATCTTGAACTTGTTGAGTATTATATATATTGATCATCACCAAAATATTGAGACATTTCTCTAACAGGAATAATTCCATATGAATCAAAATATACATGATGTTTCCTAGAGCATAAGATCCAATGACTTCCAAATTCATTAATAGTTTGTAAATTGAAAATAATATTATTTTTATCTAAATAGTTTTTAATTGCATCACGCATAATTACTTTACAATCTTTTATCTTAAGATCTCTAAGAATATCTCGTAAATAAAAATTTGTAGTTGTTTCGTTTCCCTATTTCTTTAAAAAATCATCCATTTTATACTTGTCGTAAATGTAAATAAAATGAAATAGTTTCTTTATTAAAATCAAGAGTATTATTATTTTGATCAACAATTCTGAAATTAATATTTGAAATACATTTAGCTTTTATTATTGGAACATAAATAAGTAAAGAAACTTTTTGGAATAATTATATACCCACGAGGAACAGTTCCATAAGGTAAACTATACCCGTAATTATCTTGTTTCATATCTTGATATGTTCCTTCAATTAAATCACAAAGATGATTTATAGATTTAATGTTGGAGGTATTTATATTCTTTTCACCAGAACAACTTGTAGAATATCTCAGGTTTGCAAATCCTAAAAAATCATTTCATTTACCTATGAATAAAAAAGAATATCCCTCTTTGATTTTCATAAAAACTTTAGCTGTAGGTAAATCAACTTTGAATTCAATTTGACTTTCATCTATCTTTAGATGTTTTTTTAATTAATTTTGTCATTTTTGTAAATAAACCATCAAATTCATATGCACCAGAAGGAATTTTCATTAAAACAATAAATTTATCAGATCCCCTAACTCCAAATTATTTTGTGATGTTATATTAAAAATAATATTATAGACAGAAAACCAAGCCAATCCCATTTCATAATTATATTCTAAATCTAATTCAAGAGGAATAGGGAATGAAGTTGTAAAATCTGAGATGGTGGAATTAAATCTTAAATATGTCGAATATTATGTTGATAAAATATTTGCTAATTTTTCTAATTGTTGTTCCATTTTATTAAGAAACATTAATCATCTTACCACTTTTCAATTGGATTTATAATTGTTTCTCAAATAAAATAATACAATAACATTTCCCTTTGAAATCATTATGTTTTTCTATATCTATTGTATTATTCACACCATTAATTGCAAATTTTTCATCTTGATCAGAAACATCAAAACAAAATATTTAATAATAACTCTTAAAATCTATCATTGCTAATTGTGGATCAACTTCAAAAGCTTTATGAGCATTTATATATGCAGCATAAGGATATTTTTGGTAATTATCTTTAGTACTAAATGTCATTGAATCTAAAGGATAAAATGTTGTATTTAATTGAACACGTAAGGATTTGAGTTCCTTTCCATCCCCTAATGATTGAATTAATTTTGAATTATTAGTCAACATATCAAGTTTTTCATCTTTAAATCAAATAAAAATATATCTAGGTCGAAAATTTAAAACTGTTGGTTTCCAACTAAATTTCGTTCAAAGTGGGATTTCAATACTTGTTGATATTCTTTGAAGGTTATTCACATCTATTGGTTTTTTCATTCATTCTATTAATTATACTTGATTCTAATTTTGGATTACAAGTAATTGTTGGAACTAAAAGTGAAAGTGATTCAATCTCAATTTTTATTTTTGATTGATCAGTAAATTTTGTTCCATAAATACATGATTTAAAATCATTGTTTTTTGTTAATGAAATCTCAAAAGGAACCATGTATTTAAAGCAATATAATTATATCTATGACTCCAATGTTTCTTGTAATTATTAAAATCTGATTTATCTATAATATTTGTGAATTGATCATTGTAAATATTATATTGATCTCTTTTATTCAATTCGAAAAAAATAAAGAAATTAGAGTTTCCACGAATTGATCGTCTATCAAGCTCATAATAATTTTGAACAACTTTTTTATTTTTTTTATACATAATAAATAAATACAACAATTCGTATGTCTTCCACTTGTAAAATAAGACTCCGTGATTTCTTGGTTTTATCATTAACACAATCATCAAATACAATTAAATTCTTTTGAGATTTATTAAGATTTTCACATGGAATTATATCTGAGAATTTATTACTCATTGTTACATTTATTTCATTTTTAGTATCATGAGGAAAATATTCACATAAATCTGATATTTTAATCATCGGTGGGATTTTTTCTTGATTTTTGAAAATTTTAAGATAGTTGTTTTGATAAATGATTTTTAAATCCATGATATAATAATTGAAATTCTGGTTGATGAATAGTTTTACTGAATATTATAAGATTATTATAATCCAAGTAATTAGATATAATAACATTTTCAATAACAAAACACTTTTCCCACATCCAGATGATTCAATAATCAACATTCGAAATGATATTGGTAAAATTTTATTATGATTAAATTTTGTTAGATTATTATTCCAAATTGGAAGAATACCATCAATTTTTCTCGCAAGGATTTAAGAATATTCCATTCCCAGATTTTTCAATATTAATATAATGTTTCCCCATCATTTTCAAATGATCATTTAATTCAGTATTTCCTAAAGTTCGTAAATATTTCGTAAGAGCTTTTGATTGAAATTTATCTAAACATGAACCTGTTTTTGATTTAATAAATTCAGTTTCTGCTTTTGATTTTTCTTTTTCTTGATCTAAATTTTGAGCTTCTTTTGCATTTTTAATTGTAGTTGAAATTCCAACAGAAGCTCCTGCAGCTGCAGTTATTCCCCAGAAAATTAATGGTAATAATGCAGTTAAATGAAAAAAATTTTCATTTTCTTTTGCAAGAAATACTTTTTTATCTTTATATTTTACAACTTTTGGTTTATTGGAATCAATAATAGGTTTTAATTTCATTTGAAAATCTTCATCTTCATTTACCATTTTTTATATTACAAAAATGGTTATTGAATTTGAATTCAAAAATTAAAAGAAAAAGAAAGGTAATGGAATTTTTCTTTATCCAAAGGGTGGCAAAGTATAATATAATATTGATTATTACGATAGTGATGAGTATGAAGGAGGAGACTTAGTTGATACTTTATTAATTAATAATGATGATGATAGGAGTTAATTTCTAAGAGCTATTAATACAAAAACTGAGGAGATACCTAAAATCTAGTTTTCTGTAATTCTCTTTGATACATTCTTCTCCTTTTAAATCATATATCTTATAGGTCATAGGTTTAGTATCATAGATTTTTTTTATTACAAATATTTCTTTGCTCATTGAACATATATTATTCCTTTCTCAAACTTGTTTTTCCATTTGAATATTCTTACTCGATCTCCAATATTGAATTTTTGTTTTTCAAAAAATTGTTATTTGTATTATTATTTTCAGTTGTAATTTCTCTAATTGAATCGGAATCGTTGCTTGCTTCTGTTGGAGTTGTTTTTCTCGATCGATGGATTTTATTATTATAAAAATAAATTAGACTATCTTGAATATCAATCCAAATTATATTCCCTCTTTCTATAAATTTTTTATACATTAGGTTTTTAAGTGTTCTATTGAATCGTTTTAATAGGATTATGTGATGAACCTTGTGTTCTTTCATCTGGTTCATTGAATGTTGAATAGATTTTTATATCATTTTCATCTAAAATCTCCTGGAATAATTTGTTGTAGAATTCTTTAGCATTATCAACATATAATTTAATAGGGATTCTATATGGATTTAATTCAAATAAACTATGGAAAGCCTCTTTAATTGTTTCAGCTTTTTTATTTAGTAATGGAATAGCCCAACCAAAAAATTTCGGGTATAAAAAAAATTTAGAACGCGATTACTACGAGCACATTAACGATATTACGACATTACAACATAACGACATTATAGCATAATTTTTATTTTCTTAACTAGTTTCTCGAGCATAAAATATTCTAATTTCATCAGATTTTGTTAAACATTCATTCATAAAAAATCATTGACACATTATTTTTAGGAATTGTTTCCATTTTTAACCAGTTTCTCAAGCACATATAATATTTTTATTAAACACAATTCATTCATTAAACATAATTCATTCGTCAAGCAGAAGAAATTCCATTTCGTTAGATTTCGTCAGATTTCGTCAATTAACTTTAGATGAATAAGATGCGTTTCTAGAGTAGTATAAGAATGTTGCATATAAGAAGTTCCCTGCCCTATTCATAACTATTTCCGGATTTGAGGGATTTCTTAGAAATTTTAAAATATCTTTCAGAGATCATTTACAAATTTTTTAAATACGACGAGATAAATTTTAAATGATTTTTTTACAGATAAATATTTTTAACAGTTTTTTCACAGTTAACAGCTAAGCTTGTAGCATAGGGGAAAACGACTTACTTGCAACATTCTTATACTACTATTATAACTAACAAGTATTTTCGGCAATACATTTATCGATATTTTATTACCTTGGTGCACGAAATATTTCTTTAATCTATCGCTTAATATCTGGTTAAATCTTTCAACATGGGCGGCTTTGTATTGAGAATGTACAGGGTAATGATTTATTTTGAGACGATCCAGGATTTGCTTAACTTTACTATTGTAAAACTTCTTACCTATAATAATAATAATAATAATAATAATAATAATAATAATAATAATAATAATAATAATAACTAAATCGGTTTGCAAGTTTTCCGAATGCCCATTTTTAAATATATTATTAATTGCTTTAGATATTTCATCAGCAGATTTTGTCTTGGTTTGTACTCCGCGGGCAAAACGACTGAAAACATCAATACATGTTAAAAAACATTTATAACCCTTGCTAATCTTCGAATACTGTTGACTGATTTTTGTGAATAAATTATTGAAATTCTTTTCTTTATTAGCTTCCTGATACAAATCATCAATAATGATGACATCACCTGTCCTTAATCGACTTGACCAGTTTTTATCAAATTCCTTTACTGTTTTCATGTTTTTCAATTTACAGAAATTATCTTGAGTTAATCCATGTTATTTATCTGCCCTCCTATGCCAATAAATCTTGTTGAATTTTGCTTTGAATAAATTAGATTTTAGTAATTTACACACAAACATAGTTTTACCGCTACCACTCTAGCCAACGATTTGATATACCACATCCTTTCTTAATTCTATTATTAATTTGTATAAATATTGTTTTTATTTATATTATACAATTTAATGAACTCTTTCTAAAATCGTATATTTAGATTAATATTTCATAATTATTTAATTATGTTATCAAACATAAATTATAAAAGAACTTTTGATGTGTCTAAAATGAAGTTTCCGAATGGTAAACCCCAGCAAATTGTTGATAGAAGTGGAAATTACCCTATAATATTTTTTAAATCCGGCAAATGCAGAATTATGGGCCTCAAGAAACCTTTAGATGTTAATAAATGACACTTTAGAATAAAGGATATTAAAATCTAGTCAATTACGGTTACCATGGATATGGGACATTGTATCAATCTATACAACATGTCAACAAAATGTTTTTGTATGTTCGAACCAGAATTATTTCCTGCACTGAGGCTTTTAAAATACAACCCAATGTGTGTTAACGTGTTTCCCAGTGGTATAATAGTCATATTAGGGTTGCGAATTCTAGAGTACAAAAATATTGTTACAGACATACACAATGAAATCACGGGATGGGTCGACATCTGATTGGCTAATGATTGATTAAAACAACTTGCTTATTCATTTTATTTCATTTTTAAAATGAAAAATAACGTTAAACCAATGTCGGATAACATTCGCTATGGTAAATGTTTTCTTTATTTCTTTTTTACATTAAATTTTAGAAGAATATGAAACACTGGTAATCGGAAGAATTACTTATTATTATCCGCAAATCAAGGCAATAATAAAAGATTAAGATCCATCAATGATTACCGAGCTCATATTTAATGACACAAGAATATGGATTTCCGAGATGGTGAATCAAGCTCTGTGAGACAACAAAATCAAGAGGATCGAAAAGGAAATGGCAACCGACGATGAAGAAAAGGAAATTGTTAATGATGAATAAATTTCTACTGAAAATTTATTGGATGTTGAGCCTAACGAATTAAAAATTTGTGTTGACCATGTTATAGAAAATATTATGATAGAATATTGTAATTATGAGGCCTGTACCTGTAATAATCAATAAATCTTTTAAAATGTAGTTTTTATTACTAATTCAGTTAATAACAAAAAATAATACATTTATTAAAATTTATTATTAACTTTATTACAGAAATATGTGACATATGCTCCAGTTGAGTTTTAATAAAAATTTGAAATTTGCGATATAAATATCTGAACGTTTGGCTTCCTCAGCAACTTCAATAATCGATATCTATCCACCGTTTGCTTTTTTACCCATGGATCAATTTTTGTCTTAATTACCTAAATAATGCTAAAAATAATAATAAATAGTAATATACCTCAATGCTAAAAGTGTGAATGTGTTTAACTTCTCATAGGTTAAAATAAGTATAAAACTAATTGATATTTCCTTTTTTATCATTATTATGGATGTTATTTTACCGAGCGCAGTTCAAGTTATGAACGAAATTGAACACTGGTAATTAATTATTATTATTATTTAACTTGTTTTGTAGATGATTATTTTAAAGTTATTAAAGAATTTCTCTAGTTCTATTATCCAATTATACATGAAATATTGAAGGACAAGCCATCATCACTGATTCCAGGCTTGGTCTTTAATCATACATCTATATGGACATTTTTCGTAATCGATGAGTTCCTATGGGACGTCAAACAAAACAAAAACGTCAAAGGATATGGAAACCAAATATCCATGTGGTGATGGATGCCATTACTGTGCTACCCGATATAGAAAGTATGTAGAATGGGCTTTGATTAAAGTTCTTCGACAATATTCTTATGGTAGAATTTTTTCTATGGAATAAAAGTTTTTGTTGTTAATGACTTTATTTTTATTAGATAATGGAAATAATAATAATAATGAAAAATAATAATAATAAGTAATAGAAAAATAATAAAATTATAACTTTACTATTTATAATATTATGTAGTAAATTCTAGTTAAAAAATTTTGAAAAATAATTTGACATTGTGAAATTTTGAATGACCTTGAAAAATGTTGAATGAGCAATCGTTTTTGTTAAAATGACCTTGAATATTTTTTGAATTACATTGAGAAAAGTTTTGATGAGTCATGGTCTTTATTTAAATGACATTGAGAAATTTTGAATGACCTTGAGAAAATATGATGACTCATTCAAAATTTATTTGACCTTAAATAAGTCATGGTCTTTGTTTCAATGACCTTGAATGAGTCATTGTCTTAAATTGTACATTTTGATTTAGTAAAAAAGAATTTGCCCCCCCCCGTGGGGCACTTTTCTTGCGGTGATACATTCCACTACTCATGATAAAGAATAAATATTAAAATATTAAATAGTTAACAATAGAAAATTAAAACAATAAATAGTTAATTTAAGGCTTATTTAATTTTTATTAAAATAATAAATATATTCCTCTATTTTAAAATTTCGCATCAAGCTTAATATTTTTCAGTTAAGGCGAATTTCATACCAGATATAACGAAACAATTTGTGAATTTTTTAACCCTTTTGACACAGGGGGCTCAATCGCACTGCCATGGTACGGCGCTGCCTATGATCTGTTTTTGTTTTCTTTAAACATTTCTTTTATTATAGTTTCGATAATAGTTTAAATTTGATAACTGATGAAAAGAAAAGGGTTAGTCATAAAATGTTTGGGTTGTAATAAATATTTTCAAACAAATTCAAACAAACCTCTGCCTGTAAGCTTCAAAATATCAGTTGGAATAGAAATATACTCCCCAGATATCCCACACTTCCGAAGTTGTTTAGTAAATGGGATATTTTTGGGTGTTTTAGGAAGGATGTTTATTTGAGCATCACCGCAATGCAATCCAGAATTTGAATCTCCTTTCAATTTCCAATGTGAAGGAATTATAATGGAAACTTTTCCGAATTTCACCCCATATTCTTTACCCCCCATGTTGCTCGTAGCCTCGTACAATGCTATGGATGCATCAGAAATTAGTTTCTGTAATAAGTTAATACTTCATTTAGTTTACGTTATTTAAACAAAATCCTTTCTTTTATACTGTCGACAAATTCTTCGTCCTTTTCATCCATATTCTCATATATTTTAATTACAATATTTTGGAGTTTGCGATTCTGATCCAAAAAGGATTTGTCGTTTATAGGATGTCCTATTTTCAAAAAGAGGAAAATTATAAAAATCTTCATTGTTTGAAATGGCTTTATTTTCACCGAATATATAATCAATAAATGAAGAGTTATTTATATAAACGCGAACGGAAACTAATGTATATAATTATATAATCAAAGTAATTATTTTTTGTAAACAATTCAATATAATACATTATCGAATATTTATGTAAATAATTTTCACAATTTCGATACTAGAACACTCAGTAATGTTTTTCTTATTTTTTTCTTCAAATAGAAACAAAGAAAATAGATAAGCAAGTTTATAAAAAGATTTTTAACTAGATTCATAAACACATGTTTAATTGGAAAATATAATAGTTAAACAATAATTTCTTAATGTTTGTCATTGTTAAATACAATCGAATTATATTAGAAATCTTTATTTAAATCCAAAAATAATTTGTAGGCATAAATAGTCGCTTAATAGGCGCTTACTATTATCAATCAATTTCATCAGTCGAATGTGATCGAAAACCTGAGAGAAATTTCATGTTTACTATTTTCAATCAATAATTATTGTTTATAATTTTATCCACTTCTTTTTCTTTAGATTCTTCTTTAAATTCTTCTTTAGAATCATTTTTACTTTTGGTTTAGGTTACGAATCACTTTTTTGGTCTCAATTTCGTTTTGACAATTACTTTTTTAAATGCCATGATTGATTTAATTTAATGTTTTCAATTTTGTTTATAAATCGTAACACCTTTTAATTAAAAATATATGTTCTGATACGTAAATTGTCACTACGCTGTTGTGTAAAGTCAAAGAATAACTATTCATGGTGAACACTTGTCGCATCTTGGAATGATTCAATTAAAAATTTTCTATTGTTTGGATAAGCTTGCCTGGCTAAGAAGTCAATATTTGTTTAATAGCGCGGATTTTTGAAAATAATTAGGTATTGAAAATTTAAATGATGAGTACGATGACTTCGTCCTTGTTGAAATAAATTTTGTGTTATGAAAATAACTGTAACTCCACAATGTCTACAGATCTTTGTGAACAAGTTGTGAACAATCTTTTTCCTTATTTGCTTCTGATACAAACCATCTATAATTATAACATCGCCTTGATGTTACCTAGACAATCCAGCTTTTATCGAATCCTTTAATTATCTTCATTTTTAATTTAAAAATCTAATTTTGAGTCTCTCCGTGTTCTTCATCTGTGCCCTTATACCAATATATTTTATTGAATTTCGATTTAAAAATGTTTGATTGCAATAAATTAAATACAAATAAAGTTTTTTCTTCTTCCACTTGACCCTACAATTTGATATACTGCATCATATTTTAATTCCATTTTAATTAATTTAATTTAATTTATAATTTTGTTTATAATTTGAATGATAATAGAAAATGATTGGTAATATTAATTACTGAGGAAGATATCAAGTAGACGGAATGAAGTTTTCAACTGGAAAACCTCAAAATATCTTTTTTTTCAAGAGTGAAAAATGCAGAATAATTGGTTGCAATAGACCATTACAGGAAGAGATCTCAAGTATAAGATTCAAGATTTACAGATTCAATCATTATCTTTGACCATTGACATGTGTTGTCGGATCCACTTGTACGATTTGTCAACCAAAATCGAAAACATTTACGAACCAGAACTGTTTCCTGTCTTAAGACTGGTCAAGTACAATCAGCTATTTGGGAATGTATTTGCAAGTGGAAAAGTTTTTGTCATGGGGATTAAAACATTGAATTATAAGAATATGGTTCAAGAAATATTTAATTTTATAAAATCCAAAATTAATAATCTTTAATACCAATGAAAAATTCTAGAATATTTATTAAGCACCGATTGTGTTTAAATCGTTAGTTTTTTGTTGAAAGTAAGTATTTAAAATTATCGATGAGCAAAAACCATATGTATTTGAAACAATTCTATTGAAGATGCAAGAGATCTTTCTGAATATGAAGAACAAACTATTTTGTATAAAGTCTCAGTTTTGTAAAATTTTGGAAAATTAATTTTTTTAAATTTTGTAGAATTTGTGATTTATTAAAACAAGATTTTTAATTTTTGATAAAAGTATTTGAGAATTTAAAAGTAGAAATTTGTTTAAATAACAATGGTTTATTCTAAATAGTTTAAAGTTCAAGACTAACTGACGAAGGCAGAAATTCTATCAAAATTTATTGTAGCTGAATATATATTTTCGATTGGTGTTTTTCTTTAATTTAAATCAGAGCCACTTTTGTCTGATTATTTTAATCAATTTGAAAGTTTAACTTCGTTTGGTCCAGTATCCAAGAGAATGATTTTGTAATTGATGACGAGATGTAGAACTTTAATGAATGAAAAACTATCAATGATTGAATCAGTTTTGTTTGATTTAAATAGCGAAGTTTGTCTTTGGGATTGTATTTTGCATTATAGGATCATTATCGTGTTTATTGATAGATTTCAAGTTTTACTTAAATGGCACACAGATCTTGGTTATGAATATTTATGTCACGTCATCTCCGTTCTCAAGTTCTTGATAACTGTCGACTGAAAGAATTGATTAATATCAGGGAATACAATTATTGTCTGAATTTTATATTTATGAGTAGATTTCAAGTCCTACTTAGATTTTGTTCAATTCTTGGTTTTCAATTTATATGTCATGGGTGTAATACTACAAATATTGGAATGACTGCTCGTCATTTCCGCTCTCAAGTTTTCGATCACAGTCGACTGATGAAATTGATTGATAATAGTAAGCGCCTATTAAGCGACTATTTATTCCTACAAATTATTTTTGGATTTAAATAAAGATTTCTAATATAATTCGATTGTATTTAACAATGACAAACATTAAGAAATTATTGTTTAACTATTATATTTTCCAATTAAACATGTGTTTATGAATCTAGTTAAAAATCTTTTTATAAACTTGCTTATCTATTTTCTTTGTTTCTATTTGAAGAAAAAAATAAGAAAAACATTACTGAGTGTTCTAGTATCGAAATTGTGAAAATTATTTACATAAATATTCGATAATGTATTATATTGAATTGTTTACAAAAAATAATTACTTTGATTATATAATTATATACATTAGTTTCCGTTCGCGTTTATATAAATAACTCTTCATTTATTGATTATATATTCGGTGAAAATAAAGCCATTTCAAACAATGAAGATTTTTATAATTTTCCTCTTTTTGAAAATAGGACATCCTATAAACGACAAATCCTTTTTGGATCAGAATCGCAAACTCCAAAATATTGTAATTAAAATATATGAGAATATGGATGAAAAGGACGAAGAATTTGTCGACAGTATAAAAGAAAGGATTTTGTTTAAATAACGTAAAATAAATGAAGTATTAACTTATTACAGAATAGTTGTCCTCTTATTTATCCAAATAATGAGGCTAGTAATTTTAATGTCGAATTTCAAAATTTTGTTTACTTGGAAGATGAATGGGAAGTTGCTTTGATTGATTTCACTTTTGTGTATTATCGTTTTCCGTATTATAGTAATTCTTTGATATGAAACGTTAAAGAGTGGTACTGAAATAAAATATTTGAAAATAAATAATCAAAATCAAACTTATGAATTAATAAATCCAAAATATACCTCCGATGTTGATGTGTTTATTGAAAAATATGAGAATTTTGTTATTGCCTGTCCACATGTTTCATTTAAAGTAATATTTCCAGATATTCAACATGCATTTAGTTTTTGATTAAAATCTATATCTATCATTAATGAAGATGATCATTGTCGATTAAAATAACCAAAATTTACAAACGATGGTGTCATGGAAAAAATTGGGATTAGTATAAGTTATGAAGAAAAATCAAAATTTGAAAAATATTTTGAAGATAATTTATTCATAAACACCTTATCTGAATTACAAGGACATTTGTTGGCATTTAATCTTTCTCCCTTTACAGAATTGATAATTGAAAATAATGAATTAGTCAAAATAACAATTGCAGACGACATTTCAAATATATTTTTTATTACTAATTTAGCTAAATTTTTGGGATTAAAATTATTGAGCTTTACAGATAAAATGTAGTAGGCACTAGAATTCCAAAATTATTACATGATCAAAAAATGTTCATTTATTCAAATATTATAGAACCAATAAATGTTGATGATGTTAGAGTTCCTCTATTAAAATTAATTTGGATTAAAAAATATGATCAAATAGAAATTGTCCAATTCGAAATAAAGAATCCAATGTATTTTCCAGTTTCATATTTAACTACAAACATCATTGAAATTAGTATTTGAGATGATAATGGGAAATTAACTAAATTTAGTAGATACCAAAACGCATTTATCGTTATATTTTAGAAAACTTAATGAATAAAAAAGATTTACGTGAATTTACCCAGTACTAGTTGTCCACGTAAATTTCCAAATAATGACGCTGAAAAGTTTGATGTAGAATTTTCAAATCAAATTTACTTGGATGGTGGTTAAGAAGTAGCTTTAACTGAATTCACTTTTGTGTACAATAATTTTCCATTTTATAACAATTCTCATATAAAATATAGTAAAAGTACAGTACATATTAGTTATGAATTTTTTTATTATAATGATTTCAACTATACAATTAGTTACGACTGCATTTTATCTGATATATATTGACAATAAAATTTATATATTAATTGTAAATATTTTCTATTCAAAGTAACATTTGACAGTATTGAAGAAGCTACCTGCTTAGGATTTATTAAAAAAGAAGCGGATTTTAATGATGAAATGAATCAAATTTGTATACCAAATAAGAAAATAAAATTTGATACGATTCGATTAACTATAACTTGATTTTATGATTTAGAGCATACTGATACATTTAAAGAATATTTATTCATTACTGAATTTTCACAAGTTACTGGTCAGTTAATGACATTTTATCCACATTCATTCAAATCTTGTGAAATTAAACAAGGACAACTTGTGAAAATTGAATTGGAAGATGATGTCAGTAATGTAAAATTTAGAAAACTTTTGGCACTTAGTTTGGTATTAAATAAAGAATCATATAGTGAAAAGCTTATTGTTGTATAAAGTTTACCAGCTATAATTCAAAGAAACATATAAATGATGATTTATACAAATATTATTGAAACAGTTATTCTCAAATGTATTTGGGTAGAAAAACATATAAAATTCTATCTTGTTCAAATTATTGAGAAAAATCCAATGTATTTACCAGATCATCCTCATATATAAACAATATATAAATCAATATTCATGACGACAGTGGAAAATATATATTTGGTAAACAAGATAAAACTTGAAATTACATTTCCGTAAAAAAATGAGTAATCCTGTCATTGTAAACTTTTATAGTACCCATCAAAAAAATTTTGTAGGTAAACATCAAAATTGGTTAAAAATAATTGGGCGATTTGCATTACCTATACTTAAACGTATTGAATATTTTGGTATGAAAACTGCTAATGACGTAATAAATATTAATGCTTAAATCTTGCCTGCTTTAAAATCTGAAATTAAAGATTCTATACCTGCTGTAATGCAACACTTCAACAAAGTATATCTTTTTCAATCGAGTATCTTTTTACTGAACCAAAGTGTTTAGGTAAATAATGATTTGGTAAAGATGTGTGAGCATGAAGTGTTGATTGACAAAGGTGTGTTGTGTGTGAATGTGTTGATATGCATGTTGATTGATAAAGGTGTGTTGATGTGTGTGTTGATTGGTTGTTGATTTTGATTGGTCGAAAACATAATTACACGCATTTGAATATAACGATAAACATTTTAAGAATTTGTCATAATTTATCAAATATTAAACATTGTAAGTGAACTTCTTTTTAATTCCATGTGAAGACTTGAACAAAACCCAAAATAATTTAATTGCCTTAGATGATTGCTTCAACGATAAGAACCAGGAAATCATGGAGTCTTACTTCACCAGAGGAAGACACACCAATTGTAACGCATCTACCTCTCGCAAAACTATTACAAACTTCCCCGAAGATCAATTCGTGGAAACTCATATTTCTTCGTGTTCTTTGAATTGAATAAAAAAGATCGAGATCTCTCATGGACAAATCAGACTTTAATAGGTTTTTGAAATACTAGAACACTTGGTATAATTACATCGCTCTAAACTCGGAGACTAAGGAAATACACTGAAGAAGTATCTAATAAAATGGATCAATATTCAACAGTAATTGTTTCAGACACCCAAACGTCTTACTACACCAAATATTTGAAGAAACTAGAGAAAGTAAACGAGGTATGGAACGAAAAGATTACCAACAAGAATAAAGCATTCAGTTTCTTATTGAATCAAAAACAGCTATTAGATCCTCTTTCCACAAAAATCCAGAGTTTTACAATAAATTTAAATCAAGATACTTATAATATACAGAAAAGCCAACTAATACTAGACGAAATATTTCTTCCGAAAGGAGATAAAAATGGAAGGAAATTAATAGTTGGGGATGTTACATTTATTATTACATTTGAAAACAACAAGTTTTATATTTTTAAACCGAAAACCTTTAAGAAATATGAAATCACATCGGGTTTGAAAATTCGTATTAAGGGGAATGCTTTTGGGGTTTGAAGTACAAAAACAAATTTTACAAAAGAAAATATAATTGTAGCTATGGTTGATATAAAAATATTTTTGGAATTAATGGCTGGTGCATTAAATCCACAACTCAAATATTATTTAAATTTGAAATATTGTGCTTGGATCACGATCAAGCTCTTACCCCCAGAGAAAGAAGAGCTTCCATCTCTTGAGAATCAAGTTTTAAACAGTGGAATGGAATAGCTTACTTATCCGAAACCTTCGTGAGGTCCGCGAACCCTATCACGCTATTTGAATATCTCATGAAACTTCTAGCCGCTAAAAAAGCAGGTCATAATATTATATGGAATCAAGTCAATTCCGTTCTTAATAAACCTCTAGCTTTGAAATTAATTGCCCAAGAGAAATACGATAAAAGAATCAAAAAACACTTTTAGCGGAAATAACTAAAAAATACAACAAGAAATGACTTCCTTTAATTTCGATAAACATACCAGATTCAACCACAATATTCGAAAAAAATATCTTCTTGAAGTATTTCCATAGACCGCAAGGTTTAGATTATTTCAATATCAACCAATCCTCTAATCCTCTGGATATTTGTAATTCGGAAATATATTATAAAGTCAAGATATCAGGATTCCAAGCAGCTTGTGCTTAAGTCGATAACTTTGCAGTGGAACATAATTAGTTCTTAAATATTTTCAACGATGCCGCTATAAAAAATAGGTCCTTCTGAAGTTGAGAGAATCGAAAGCCCCGGTCCAACCTCAAGTCTTTTGAATTTCACGATGATGGATTTGGATCTCAAGAACTAATACGGAGAATTGAGCGGGTGGGTTTAACGAATCATGGTATAAATTCCAACAAAATCTTAACAAAAAAAGCTTCGAGGGATCATATCCTCTTAAACCCTTTTCGGGTTCTTCCATAATTATAAACGAGTGCTGTACATGACTTCTTTCGAACTTGCACTCACAAAGAAGGATGTGTCATTCTAACTGAAAAACAGGTTCAAATTCAATTGAAAAGTTGGAAGATGGTCAAAATACTACTGTTGGACTCGCAGCTATCTTTCCTGATACATCACCAAAATAATTCTTTAGAAATGTAAAACCTTCTGACATCAACGATCCTAACCTATATCGCATGGATTGCAGAGGAAAACTGGTTTTAGACCAACACTAAAAACACCTGACTGTGGTGACATAGCTGTATACAATTATGATGCAATAGTTGACCATGCTATGAGAACCATCGGAATTACCTTTAACGAAGAAAACTTCATTGATTGCCTACTTTGTCATTCAAAGAAAGGAAAGACATTCATGTCTTGACTCTTATCAAATTTGCAGATATATTCAACAATATTGACGTTCAAAACCACACCGTCAACATAGCCTTCTCTGACAATATGAAAACATATTTAAAACTTACAAAAGAAAACCTCTATTACTGCACTTATCGCAGTAAGAACAAGAAAAACCTATGTCGTAAAGTGTTTAATCTTGATTCTTCGATGAATGATATTATTGAGCCCATGCAATCTCATAACGGCCACACTTTTTATCCGTTCTTGAATATTGTATGCTATTGTGGTATCTGGCGACCATATTAATAATTAGTCTCACATATCAAAAACACTCACCTAAATGAGTTTATAAATTCAACTCGTGTAATCTCTGAAGATCCGAATATCACAAATAACTCTGTGTCCACTGCGAAACTCAAAACATGATTGATGAGGTTTCTGAAATCAACCAAAGAGCTTTACCAGATAATCTGGGCTTCACTAGAAATATTGACAACGAATTGAATTGATGGTCCCAGCACTAAATCAAGGCATCCATCTTTTCTTTTGCTATAAAAACCTCTTCAATATATATTGACCCGATTTCCTACAACGCCTTGATTCAGTGCAATTACAAAACATTCTTTGAAACTTTTCCTTTTAAAAATTTCTCGGGTTGGAATGAAATAATCATGCCAATTTTTGATAGGTCGAGTTCTTGGTCCTTCTTTTTCTTAGATAAAATAAGATGCATAGCGCTGATTATTGATCATACAGCTGATGATAGTCACTCACCTTACTTTGAACTAGCAACAGATATCTTAAGACTATCTTTAATATTCAGAATATCTTTGACAACCTAAACTTCCCTCTTTCTGAAATTGAATATCCAAAATGCCCCTCAATAACTATGTCTCCGTTATATATATGCCATTTCATCAAATGCCTTTTAACTGGCATGCCTATCACAATACCGGATGCTATTCACATGAAAGATTAGATTAAACAAATAATCGAAAAATACAATTGTTCTATATTTCCTGATAATGATGCTCGGAAATACCACATGCTTATTGAAGACTTGAAATATCAAATGGATCTTGACGCAATTGAATGTGAACTCACATTATGTGAGGCTGGCAGAATTAATGGTACACTGAAGCAGAATAGATATTTTTAAAAAAACAATAAACTAAAAACTGATATCGTACATCTACGACTCAAGAAATTTGCTGAATTATTATGTGTAAAGCAACAAATATTCAAATTCAATCAAAAAGATGAATTTATGAAGATTTGGGAAAGTGGTGAGATTGAGCACAAACCTCCAATTCTTAAAAATTCTTAAAACCCTTTGCTAATTCAGACTGTCCTTCTTCGATAACAACCTCTATATGTTTAACATGCAGTAGTGATACAGACTCGAATCGCCAAATCGATTGTAATAACATGAAGCATATTATGAAAAACTTAGATAATACAGCACCAGGAATGGACTGAATTACAATTACAGACTGGAAGTTATCTCACCTAATTATGGATTTCTAATATCAATGTGCAATAACATATTACGCAATAGTAATTGTCCAAAACGGTGGAAACTTGATAGCGCCGTGCTGATACTAAAACCAGGAAAAGGACACTGCATACCGGATATTTACAACGTTGCTGAATAATCGTCTACTTGAGTGGATAAGGAACGGTGATCTAATAAATTCAAACCAAAAGACGATTGGAATACCAGATGGATGTGCAGAGCACAATGCCACAATTCACTTAGCAATTTATCGATCAACAAGAAAAAAACTGAATAACATATAGCATGGCTTGATATTGCAAACGCCTTTGGCTCTCTACTGCATGATCTTATATGGTACATCCTTTCAAATATGGGCTTAAAACACGAGACTATCTGCATTATCAGGGAACTATACAAAGACGTGATGACCTTCTTTTATAGTGAGGGTACTCTATCTGAACCTGTTCCTATTAAAAAAGGTGTTAAACAGGGTTGTCCTTCTCAATGACTATTTTTTGTCTCTCAATTGATTGCATCCTAAAGAATATTTTAACAGACTTCCCATTTTTTTTCACGATCTAAACATCAGCATCCTTGCATAAGCTGATGAAATAGTTCTAATATCAGACTCTTTTAGAAATATTGAACTAGCTTTAAAAAAGCAGTCGAGTTAGGGTCATTCGCTAATTTGATATTTAAACATTCAAAATCTGGTTACTTATCATTTAATAATGTTAACTCAGACATCTTTAAATTACACATATAACGAACTAATACCTATTATATCGGATGAAAACAAATACAAATACCTTGGCGTTGACTTTCTTATAAATGTAAACAAAACATTGATGGGCGACTGGAATCCGCACTAGCGCTTACTGGATCTCTATTCAAATTTTATCGTATCCAGCACAGAAACTTAACACATACAAAACTTTCATCCATTCAAAATTGATTTTTTCTTTAAGAAATTGTGTAATCAATCATAAGATACTTGACTCTGACCGTAAACAAGTAACTCAAGGACGTAAAAAACAACTTGGTCTTGATCACAAAATAAAAGGACTACTATAAATAACGATTGGAGATAAATTTTACACTCTTAACAACTTTATTTATGCACACTGCAAACTAGGTGGACTTGACATTACCTCTACACTCGATGAATATCTAATACAGAGTGTTACTGATATTACTAGACTTTTACACTCTTCAAATTTAACTTTTAGGTATATGCTTTTTATGGAACTAGTGCAGGCCCGGGCGATAACAACTTCAATGCAGGACTGAAATGGCTTAATTGCGATATCTTAAAAAATTTCTTATACTTGTTTCTTTAACAAATTCTACAAATCGACACTTGCCCTTAAAAGAAAATTCTCCATATACATCAAACTTAATTGCATAGATGATAACTTTTCACTTGAATTATCATTTAAAAAACGTACTTCTTATATAAATATATATAACTTAAATACACTTTCAAAGGAACTTCATGACTTCATCGGCTTCACTATGCAGAGCAATGGTACCTTATGCATGTCCAGGGACACATAACAGCTGCCGTTGGTGATAGTATTACTGCTAAATATTTTATAACGGATGATATACTTAATGACACACAGTACAACTTCTTGATACGTGCTAGAAACAACCTTCTTAAGCTTTATTTTACACCCGTTAGATTAAAGAACAATATGATGTCAAAATGTAGGCTATATCATCGTGATGAAGAAACACAGGCTCATGTGTTCAACCATTGCCCTGCTAAACCAAATGCTAAACGAATAAAGCATGAAAATGTACATATCAGTGTAGTTAGCTTTCTAGAAAAAAAGTGATTTGAGGTGAACGTGGAACATTCACCAAAATATATATCTAATCTCACGAAACTGAAACCTGACATGGTCATCAGGTCAAGAAGAAACAAAGAGATTCAGGTTCTAGATCTAAATGTTCCATATGATTCAGCAGAAAATTTGCAAATGCTAGCTATCTAAACTACACGAAGTACAAAGATCTTGCCATGGAGATTGGCCACGCATTCAAAAAGAAAACCACAATATCGGCTTTGGCGGTAGGATGCCTAGGAACTTGGGATAAGAAAAACAACCAAATACTTTCAAAAATTGGACTGACAAAATCTGAAATTCAATAATTGGCAAGAATTGCGTGTCCAAATGCGATAATTCCTTGCTATCACATCTATCGTAAACATATATTCTATCTGAAAAGTTCTATGGCTTTACCTTTCAGTTTGACTTGATGCTAGAACGGCAAATGTGATATTTTATCACAAATGCAGCCTTGTGGACAAAAATTAAGAAACAATAGTTAAAGATGCTGAGTAATGCTCGCATATTATAGCCGAAAGACAATGTTATGTATTAAAATAAAATTTAATTTTTTTATGTATTCGACATAAAGAAGCGGTTACAACATTTCACTGAAATGAATTCACGAATTTTCACCATATAAACAAGGTTCCGTTCATATGTGGTGCAGACTTTGAATTTTGGAATAAACGTGAGGGGAAAGAAAATAAAGGACCAGAAAACAAAGGAAAGGAAATCGAGCAAAAAGGATTTTGTTATAGAATATGCATAAAGAGTAATTATCCTCATTTAAAAAAATCCCATTATCTCGAGTACTTTTCGGACATTGCGATTTTACATTTTGCGAAAACTATCAATTATTTATCAGAAGAGTTAAAACATCTTTTAAAGACCAATTATTCTATGGATATATCAAAATAACAGCAGGAGGAATATAATAAATTTACTTGTTGTTATTATTGCGAAATGAAATGCACAGAAGAAGATTATAAGGTGATGGTCCATGATCATTACCTATTCGAGAATAATTATCGAGAGGTAGCACATAAATCATGTAATTTAAAGGCAAAGAAAATAAATTTCGTCCAAATATATTTTCATAATGGGAGTGGGTATGATAATCATCTCATCTTCTTGGCTTTAGCTCCTAATGTAACTAAAATAATTCTTATCGCAGATGAAAGATATATTTACTTCAGCGTTGGAACAATGAAGTTCTTGGATTCGTATCGACTGATGCCATAGTCTTTAGATTACCTCGCATCTCTTCTAAAACCTGAAGAGTGTGAGGTTTACAATAAATATTTTAATTTCCCGGTAAGGAAAAATATTTATCCATATTCGTCTATTGCAGGACGGACTTTCTCGGAAGTGATCGATAAAATGGACGAGAAGAAATTACCGTAGATTGGGAATTTTTACAATCATCTGAAGCCGTTGTATCTTTCTTTAAAAGATTATAAATACGCGAAAGAATCCTGGAATTTGTTGGGATGTAAAACCATCAAGGATTATACCTTGAATTATTTGAAGATGGATGTTTCTTATTAGCAGATGCTGTCGAGAATTTCAGGATACTTTCTTGAAAGATTACGGTTTTGATCTTTGTTACCATAATTCAGTTTCAGAATTAACTTTCGCGGCTGGGTTAAAATTTAAAAAAGTTAAATTAAAATATTTCAAGAAAAACACACATGACATGCTTTTATTTTTTGAGCAGGGTTTTCGAGGTAGGGTCTCTGGAGTTTTTTGGAATAGACTTGTTGAGGTTTGTTCTGAACTGGGAAATTCCTTGTATTACTATGACTTTAATTCTCTATATTCGACCGCAATGATTGAGGATTTGCTAGCAGGAGAAATGAAATGGGATAAAAAGAAAAAATATGAAAAAACCAAAGAGAATTCTTCTGATGGTTTGGATATGAAGTTGATTTAAAGTATCTTGAATCATTGCTTGATAAAACCAGGTATTTCCCATGTTGTCCTGAGAAAATCATGAAGCCTGAAGAATGGAAATCTGATTGGCAACAGAAAAATAATCCTGGAGGGTATAAGACGACAGAGAAATTAATCCAGACTCAGGGTGGAAAGAAAAATTAAATTCTTGAAGGAAGAATGCTGAATTGGTATATAGAATTGCGAATGGTCTTGGAAAAGGTCCATAAAAAATTAATTTATAAGAAATCCAAACGGCTTAAACCCTATATTGAATTCAATATTAGGAAAAGACTCGATCCCAAAGTCACAGGATATAAGTTTGAGGATTTCTTGTATAAATTAATGAATAACTCATTCAATGGAAAAACTCTTGAGAATGTAAGGAATCGTCAGGAAATCGAAATTGTATATGATAGAAATAGATTCAAGAGTCATTCTTTAAAAAAAGGTTTTCAGAGATTTAAGATCTTCTGTGCGTTTTAAAAAGACGAAGATCAAATTCGATAAATTCAATTACATAGGATTTGTAATTCTCAAATTATCGAAGTTGGTTATGTATAAATTTATATACGATGTCTTATGGAAAGCGTACGGTGGGAACTTCAAGATCCATTTCGGAGGCATTGATTCTATAATCCTGGAATTAGTGGACAACGAAAAAATCGAGAAAATCCAAAAATATATCCATGACACAAAACTTGGATATTTCAAGGATGAAATGGGAAGTTAGAAGAAAATTATTGGTTTTGCGAATTAAAATCCAAAGTATATTTCTTGGATATGAAGAATTTAAAATTTAAGAAACACTTCAAACATTCAATAATGAATAGATATTTTAAATCTTTAATCAAAGACTTAGGAAATCAAGAAGCAAGAGACTGTCTCCTGGGGAAAGAACAACAACCTGTAGGAGGATGGGTGTTAAGATCAGAACTTCATAGGATGTTATTAAAGGAATATTAAAGGAAGGGTTTAAATAAATTTTGACGATAAGCATTATATATTAAGTAAGGGTATTATAACCCTTCCTTATATAAATTATAGAATACCGTTTATAGAAAGAAAGGATGAGATAAATGAGAAATACGGTACTAGTTACACTGATATAGATTTTTGTGAAATC
Source organism: Schmidtea mediterranea (assembly GCA_022537955.1). Lineage (NCBI taxonomy): Eukaryota > Metazoa > Platyhelminthes > Tricladida > Dugesiidae > Schmidtea > Schmidtea mediterranea. The sequence goes on along the minus strand of CM039679.1, from coordinate 200,962,605 downwards.
GATCTTATAAATATAAATTTCTAGAACCATCTCAGTCCGTCATTCATCTATTTCTCGCCAGGAGCACAATAAAATGCTTTTTAGATTTTACATGTTGATATTTATAACTCATGTGCATGTACCCACCACAAGATTTACAATAACACTGATTTGCTTTCATTAATGTTTAATAGAAATTTTTTAATTTATAATATAATCTTTGTATGAAATAAAAATAAATTATATTACAGTTTTCTATAGTGCAGTGGTAAATCTTATCCACTTTTTATTAATTTGTGTCTAATCAGCTAGGGTTCAAATACCAAAGTCCAAATATTTTTTATGAAATATTTTTTCATAAACTGGTTTCTATGTATATAAAATCTATTAAAAAATATATTATGTGTGTGTATTAATATCTTTAAAAAATAAATAAAGAAAATAAATATAAAAAAAAATTATATTTCAATCTGAACTTACAAAACTTTTACATGTTTATATGTATTTTTGTGTTAGTGTTTTTTGTTAAGTTAACAACAATAATAAAAAATAAATAAAAGTTGTACAAGGTTTTAAAGTTTGTAATGTTTGTGTATTTGTTGATTTTGTAATATTCATTTGAGTGATTTTATTTGGGACAGTCGCTGTACAATTTGTTTTGAAAAGTGAAGCTTGTTGTTGTTTTTTTAGGAGGTTTTGGATGTTTTTACGTCATTTGGTAAAATATGATTTTGTTTTTGTGTTTGGTTGGGGGTTTGTGGGTTTATTATTGGTTTGATAAGGTTCAAATCTGCAGACTTTAATTCTTATTTTTCAGTTATTTATCAATAATAAACCGACGTTTTGTTTATTTCCAATAGTTTGTATAGACCATCATATTTTGGTTCAAACGATTTTGTAAATGATCTCCTGACAAATGCTTGGTCCGTCGTTAAATTAGCTTTGATTTGGGGAATTATTTTTGCTTCACTTTGTTTTGGATTTGAATTATTTGTTTGTTTCTTAATTGTATTTTGGGTATTTTCTATTAGGTTTTGTAGGATTGTGTTGTGTCCGAACACTAGTTGGCTCAGACTCTTGTTGGTGATTTTATTTTTCTGGCAGTTTACACATAAGTTGACAAAATTTTGGACGTATTTTTTCATGTTTGCCCATACTACTTTCGTAAGCATGAGTTCGTAAGTGGCCTTTGTTCCAGGGTGATATATGTCATGAAATTGTTTTATTAAATCTCCTCGGTATTCATTTGGGACTATTATTCTGTTGTTATTTTCGTTTGAAACGTCGTACAGGATCCCGTCGATCTCTTTAATGATTAGTGAGTGGAGTTTGGTAATCTTTTTTATTGAAATTTCTTGTTTTGTTTTTTTAAATTTTTATATCCACGATGGGAATCATGTTTATGGTATTTATTTCTGTTTCGATTCTCGATAATGTGTCTGCGCAAATTTTGCTGAACCTGCGGTGTATTTTTTTCACAATTTAATTGGGAAATGTAATTTAGTTGTCGCATTTACCTTGGTGATGGTAATTTCATATTTATTGTATTCACTAGCGGTTTGTGGTCTGTGTATATTTTAACTTCTGACCCATAAAGAGTATTCAACAAATTCTAAAGAAATCATTCAAGTCACAATGAGTAATAAATTTCAAGAAATTATTCGTTGTGAAGATTTGGATAAAAAGACGAAACATTTAATTGTACTTGATGATTGAGTGAATGATAAAAATCAAGAAATAATAGAATCATATTTTAAAAGAGGAAGACACACTAATTGTGGTTGTATTTATCTATCACAAAATCATTGTGATTTACCAAAGAGATCTATACGAGGTAATCTAATTTCATTATATTTTTTGAATTAAATAAACGTGATAGAAATAATATTTATAGTGATTTGTTTTCTAGTATGATGGAAAAACACGAATTCACTAATTTTAAAAATCATTAAAATACACGTTTTAATTATATTGCTTTGAATACAAATACAAAAAAGATTTTTAAAGAAATAATTTAAGTTAATTTATTTTATTATATAAAAATGGATCAATATTCAACTGTAATAGTTTCAGACCCTTGTAATTTTCCCTTGCATGAATATCAATTACAATTAAAAAATTAGAAAAAGCTAACGAGTTGTGAAATAAAAATATTATTAATCAAAACAAAACTTTTCAACAAGACTTTTTTGCGAATGAATTAAGAGCAACCAATCATTAATTCAATAATGCAATTGATCATTCTCAGATCTTATTAAAGTTGAAACAATTTCATAATCGACATTAACTAATTCAAACATAAAAACTTTTAAATTAAACATTAATCCTAAAATATTTAACAAGGTTAGTTTCTATAAATATTTTAGAAAGAAATGAAAAGGAACAAGAATTCATAATGGGAAATGTTTTATTCCTCATCACATTTAAGGAAAATAAATTTTATATTGTTGATTCAAGATCAAAAACGAAGTATGAATTAACACCAGAATTATTAACATGTATTGAAGGATATGCTTTTGGAGATGTTGGAGAAAAAAAGATTTAAATTGTACTATAATCCAAGCACACTGTTTTGATAAAAAAAATCAAATCTATGGAGAGTTACGCGCCCGAAACGATACGGTACTTTGCACGCATATACGTGTTATCGCCAGGGAATTGATTAAAGGAGGAAATATGTTTATTTAATTTTCAAAAACATAAAAATGCTTCAATATTATGTTGTTTTATTTTGAGTTTTATATTATGTAAAAAAAAGGTTTTTAAATTTTAAATATTTTAAATTCAATCAAAAAATAAAAAAGCATTTAAAATAAAGACCAAAACGCATTTGAAAATATAAAATGGCTAATTAAAAAAGGTTATTTTTAAATAGAAAATTTTTTATCAATATAATACATACTTTGCAGCAAAGGTTTATCTTAGTATTTACTTGTCTAATCTTATTATTATTATAAAAATGTTGGGCCGGCACTGAGTTTTGTTTAAATGAATTGGAAATAGCAAGCAAATATAACAGGCAGATTTAAAATCAGACCCATAAACATCAATTCAACAACCTTAAAATAGGAGAAAGATGCAATAAAAATATAAAATCAAAAACATAAAAGTAAATTAAAATAATAACAAAACGCATCAAGAGCTGCTCGAAATTAACATAAAAATAACAAGAGAACATAAAATTTGACCGCCAAATGGATAATTCATAAAAATTAGCGGCAAACGCATAAAACGGAATATTTTCAATAAGAAATATTCTATTAAAAAGTAAAATAAAAGAATTATTCATTTAATATAGAAATTGATAAAATAAGAATTAAATATAACAAATAAAATCAAGTTCGAATTTTGTTTAAACGCATCAAAAAGAACACACAAGGTTAGGGCCACAGAACAGGTATATATACCAATTCATTTTCACAGAAAAAAATTGCATGCGCTAAATTTGGAAGCAAATTTTTGTTAACTAGATTCAAATTTTCTCGCGGACAATCTCAACTATAGACAATTTTTCCATACTACGTTTCAAGCAATCTCAAGTAAGCTCTACTTGAACGCATGTATGGGGAGATCTTTTATTATGAATGATGATAGTTAAATATGATGCAAAACAATGTTTTCATGAAATATATATAAACTTTATGTTATGTCGACATTTTATCGGCCCACAGCCGAAACATCACCGCAATTTAGCAAACATTATATACCTATCGAGATGTGTAAGTGCGGTCCATCCGCCAATATCTCGTTCCCGTGAAGGTTCTGGCGTGCGTACCGCAAAAACCCAAACGTCAATTCATGCCGTTTATAGGGAAGATGAAAGATAGGGGTAATCTTTTGACTGTCTCTTCGTCATTCATCTCTCAAAATTTCGACCAAAAATCATTTTTCTTATCTGCTCAAAATCATCCACACCGAGTAGTCCAGTGGGCACTCGTAAAATCACAATATCGATATAACTAATCCTTAAGACTAAATAAAGAAGGCGAGTGCCGGAAAAGAGCGAAAAATTGTTGTAATATCGAGAAAATTCAACTAATTAAACGAATTAATTTAAACTAAATTGAGATAGAATTATCTGCCTTGCTATAAACTAAACCGATAATCTATATTAAGGTATAATGGTCTGCCTTGCTGTGGATCAAACTGATAACCCATACCAGGATTTTCATAAAGTATAATTAACTATCTTAATAAGTCAAACGAGTAAATCATTTTAGCATCAGCCCAAATAAATAATTAGAATATATAAGATCCCCAGTAAATACATAAGAGATCGGTTAGTTAATTGACTTAAAATTCTGCTCGCGAATTATTAAAAATGCATTAAATATAAATAAAGGTGAAATGGACCGAAATATTCAAATCATAAATATTGACTGGAGAATTTAACTGAATAAGGAATAAATACACTGATAATTCCATGATAAAACAACTCAAATCGCAGTAGAACGACGAAATTTTCCGTGCCTGGACTAGACATTGCCATGATGATAAATCAATAGAAGCCAACGTAGCAATTGTATAGCCATCCGGATTGTCAATCCAAGCACCTAAAAGGTTAAGAATAACTAGGTAAGCCATTTGCAAAAATATCCTTACATTTAGATAAAATTAATGAAAAAGATTCTAATTACTAAGAGACGATTCAGATAATTATCCAAGTCGATAAACCCAAACGAAATTGTGATGAAATTATTGATTGGTGGATATAATATTCATCGAGGTCACGATACATTGATAATCGACAACAGTGACAACATAAACAGTGCATGCAGAAAAATAAATATTTTTCCCTACCATATTTTGTATATGAATTTAAATACCAATTAAATCGGAGTGAAGGAAATCATATTGATTTCTCGAGATTAAAAAGGTCACGCCTACGCCGTCGGATATAAACTCGATTGCACGGAATTTTTTCTCATTTGTTTCTTAAGCAACTAATGAGCAACCAACAGAGCGCCATTCAGATGACCATGAAATCAAAGAGTGACAAAGTGAACGATAAGGATTTCGATAGACAAGGCGGGACAAGGAGTGCCAACCTGAGGGATAGGAGCGATATTCAAGTTAACCCATGGATTATTTCTTAATGAAAGTTTTATTTACTAATTACAAGGAGCGTCTAAGTCGTAAAATTAACCATCACCCAAACGTCAAACCTGGAAACTCTCGAACCAAATGCCTAGAGTAACAATGAAACAGCTTGAATGAAATCGACACAAGGATTCGATCTTGAAAAATGTATAATCTCGAAAAACTCTGAAATGAAAGAAAATCGCACCTCATGATTGAACTAATATTGATTTTTAATAAATAAATTATCATGGAGTCTGAATTAATTCTCCTTGTATTGTCTTCGTTTGAACCGAATATTGTACCTTTATGCCTATGAATAGTGAATACAACGTACATCAAAAAACCGACTTGGATAGAATTGCCCTTTACGATATGAACTAGGAGTAGCCAGCAAACAACCCAAATAATGCAGACTCAAAGTCATAATTGATTAGGAATTATAATCATTATTTTCTTCTTACATCGTCCGATTATCCAACGTCCGATAAATGTACGATAGGTTCAGCACAAATCACCAAAGTGTCTTGAGTAATTACCACTTAACTATTAACATATGAATATTGCCACATCTACTTGCAACGTAGATCAGCTGTTTATTAAATTCTCATTTATCCACCATTAATATAATTTTCATATCATCATTTTGATATTGCAGATAATTCCTGGATCGACGCATCCACGATTACAGTGCATTTCCAGGCATGAACGGCAGTACGATGCCGACAGGTATGTGGGACGCTGGATTTTCGATCTCCCCAGTACGTGAATCCAGAGAGATAGTCATTACAACCACGATGAAGTGGACTTGCCTTATGTGGCTATCGAACGAGAAACAGGCCGCAATCCAGCCCGTGAAGCTAGGAAGCGAGCAGAATTTGCCGTTTCTCGCCTAGAAATCCACCAGCAACAAACCAATTGGCAGGTGACTATGGACAGAAGGCGACTAGCCAGAGTAAGCCCGAACATCACCGCCGGGAGAATCCCTAGTACAGATGGCTACGCTCCAAACTACGGAGTGTCATACGAACTCGACGACACAGCTCTGGCAAAATCGACGACGTCAATGGATGTGGTAGTACCCAGACGACTACTACCTAGGAATATGCAGGACCTCGATAGTTGTTCCTCGCGTCTACAAGAGCATTCATATGCTAGGTATCGATCAAGATTCAGATCAGGCTCGCATCATGAAAATCAGTCAAGAAAATGGGAAAAAAGATCATGTTGTAATAGAAAATAAAAATCATTAGAAACACTTAGTTATTTAATTTACTAATACATATAAAAATCTTAATTCTCGAAAATGGATATAATAATGATGAATTATAGCAATCTGGATAGTACATTTCCATAAAGTCCCAATAGACCTTTAAGTAGCTTAACTCCAGATAGATAAGAAAATACAGACCCATCAATAATTAATAATAATTTTCATAATAAACTCTGTGAAGTTGTTGAAGAGTAATTTAATTATAGATATAGAATCCCTTAATATCGTGAGTAAAGAACTAATAAAATCGCGAATGGAGAGCGCAGAGCTTCACCGTCAGCTTCTTCAAATGACTCGCGAGATTCAGAAGGTTCGTGCAACATGGGTAGAACCCACAAAAGCGAAAGTAGTTTATCAGCGACTGACCGCCGCAAACCCAAAAGGCCCAAATCAGGAGTTTGGAAGTGCAACTGTCAGGAGGGCAACGCAGTGACCTATCCACTGGTGTTAGCACCAGCCCAATTAGCCTACAGAGAGACGATGAGTACCACTAAATCGGCAGCATCTAAGCGTTCCCAGCGACGCCCAGGAAAGACGGAACGAGCGAAACGCCGCGCGCAACAAATTGCAGACCAAAATTGAATGTTTAGATGACCCAATGACTCACGGTGTAGATGTGTTGAGAAATAAATTATTCTTATCGTTAATTTGGCATTTTAATAATTAACTTAACAAATACATCTATTCAATCGAAATGGGGCAAGTGGAGTTCGGGTAATGGTTAATTCTTGAAATTATTGAATGTATACGGAAGAGACCGAGGCAGAAAATCGCGCGTAGACCTTCTATCGGTAGCGCGTTTGACCCACCATGAGGCCGGGCCTTAGCAGTTCTACAGTTAGAGCTCACCTTTGGCGGTCTCATAACTAGTGTTTACAGTTCCAACGCTGCCTAGTAACGGGTAACCATTGGAGGGCAAGAAGGCATTGTATTTAAAGGGGTCAAGGTTAGAAACCACTAACCCCACAAAAATATTATTTCTTCGTATCAGAATAAATAAGATATTAAAGTAAATAAATGATAAGATTTTCTTTATAAGAATATATTATTGAACGTCATAATTTGTAAATATTGTTTTTTTTATCAAATTGCTTTTAGAGTAAAGTTATTTGTTAACTATTTTATAAAATAATTATTAAAAATTTAATGAAATTAAATCTATAGAATATATAAAAATCTACATGCAATTTGAAAAGTTTACAATGTTTATTTGATAATCATTATCATCAATATGCATAATAATTATCGTTGTACGTTTGTATGTCCGCAACTTTTGTTGAAGTTGGCATAGTCATGTATATAGATATTACCACAATATACACCATAATTGCTAAGTTGGAAAACAACATTCTCACGAAAATTGTTATTATAAATTATGTCACTTCATTATAATTATATTAAAAGACTTCATTCATTATTAAGTATAAATTATAAATGTTAAATAAATTATAAGAATATTTTTTTCTTTGAATTCACAAAATCAATGTAAAAATTATATTTTCTGACTTTTAAAATTTCATATTAATTGGAACAAACGGAGACCATTCTCCAACATTGTTGTTGTCGTCGATTCCTCTAACTGCTACTTCCATTGAAGACATATTATCTAAGTCCCACAAATCAAGATCAAAAAATATTTCTTCGTATGGCTTTGCTGATTTTAGTACGTCGAAAGTTTTGTCTTCCTTTGATCTCACGATAATTTGATAGCGATTGACTGGTTAAAGTAAAGTTACATAAATTGTTATTTTGTAAACTTTTTTTACTTTGACCCTCCATGCTGTCATCTCCTGTGGCAAAAGTCTTTAATTGAATTCTATTTCTATCAATTATTTTTATTTTTAGTTGAATCATTTGAGCTGGAGATATTGCGTCTGTCCATGCAGAATCCTTAACATCTTTTACTTGTAAACTTTCAAAGATCACTGTTCGTTTAATTTTTTCTGGAAAATTATTATTTTATTATTTACTTAATATTTAACTATTTTAAAGTAATAAAATTCAACTTATTTAAAAACTGTTAAATTCAATACCGTAATAAGTAGTCAAAAACTTTAGTTTCAAATAAAAAATTTTTATTATTAAAATTAAAGAATAATGTTATAATTATTTAAGAAATATTAATAATTAAATTGTTAGAGTTGTAAAATGAAAATGATTTTAAAATTAAATGAAATAACAATCAGAATGTAACAATATAATGGAAACAGCGTTAAGAAAAAGTTCATAACTAGATATGAAAAGCGCAGAAATGGAAGTCGAAGTTGGCAAACGTGCAGAAATAAAAGAGATAAAATAAACAAACCAGTTCGGATGATTTTGCAGAAAAATGTACCAAGCATTATGAAAGCCACAAATTTGTACAAAATACTAATTGCATCGTTATAACATTCATTTAATAAATTAATATTAAGGACCATACATCAAACGATTATTAAATACCTTTCAATTAATTAATAAATCGATAATCAATTATTTGTCATTTTTTGTAAATTTAGAACTTCAGAAGAGAGCAATAATTTCACTATTTAATAATTCATCTAATTAATAATCATCTAATGATTTTTAGCTCGTTAACATAATTAATTATTTGTGATTAAGTGTAGCGTGATTATCTGTCGATGTGATTAAGTGTCGTTGTTTAAATTTCGCGTGATTAACTCTCATGGAACCTAAATAAGGACGTTTAAAAATTATAAAAGTTAAATAGATCATGGAAAATGACTGTTTATATAGAAGATGATTATTTCGGTTGTGCCGCGCTGAGTTTTACCACCTTATAGAAGTGTGTCTGATTCCATTGAAAAGTGTCAAAGAGAATATTTTGTAGAACATTTTGTGAATAAGTTGTAAATATATATTTGGGTCATTATGATATATTTGCAATAATAAAAATCAAAAGAACTGCTCTTTAACTCCTGCTCTTTATTTATTTCATTGAAACTCAACAAGATTATTTTAGGTTTTGTGGGATAATGGTTATAAACAGAAAGCGCCAGTGGTGTCTTGAAAACTAGTATCTACAAATTACAATAAATAACATCACAGTTTGATGGGAACACACCTTCGTATTCTACTTTATGTATTAATAACCGAAAGAGACAGAGTTTCAATAGAGTTTCATCAATTATCTAAAATATAAGTTTTACAAAAATTTCAAAGAAAAAAAATTGGAACTTTTAAAAAAAAGAATTGTTATCTTTTGTTAAAAACGTTTTAATGAAAATGACTCATTTGAAGATTTTCGATCAAATTAATTTTCCATTGATAATTCCATTTGCTATTGTTACAGATCGAATTGCTTAATAATATGTTCAATGAAGCTGCCTTTGTGGATATTGAACTAAAAAATGAAGAATTGCTTACTCTACTATCATTAGTTTCTACTGGATATTTTCGTATCAGAATGAAGATACTATCAACATTCAATAAAGTCTTCAGTGCCTTGGTGTATCCATAACTGTAGAATGATTATCGACATTGAACTCTTTTTTAAAGAAACTGGAATATTTAATGAAAAGTATGTTCAGCAGAAAAGGTTTTGAAAAGAATGAACTGTTCTCTTCAAATTCAACCACAAGAATCAGATGTTATCCATATTTATTAAGCAGTACAGTGGCTCGTCAAACAGACCCTTGGCAAACCAGAGGAAATAGGTCAAATCAAAGATCGCAAAGTCTCGATCAATCGAAACGCTTATTGAATTGTCTGAGAATCATCACCCAAAGAATCACATACAACGTATTGACATAACCAAACATTTATAAAAATTTATATTTTTTAATAATAGTTTAAATATAAAAATTATTTAAAAAACAAATTAGAAATAATAATTAATAAATTTACATCGACAGTTGAAATACCCTACAATAAAATTATAACTTATGGTATTATAGCGTATTGTATTGAATAATTAAATTTTATGTAATGATATTAATTATTTATTTAATCATTGTTAACCGAATCTGGGATCTAAAGAATATATTTATTTTAAATTATGTTTCATTTTATATTTTATTGATTTTTAAATAAATTTAAATAATTTTTGTTTATTTTAATACTGATTCAATATAAACAATTATATTAAATAATTGATCTAACCTTTAGTGGTTTTCATATTTATTATTTCTACTTGTGCAATAAAATTGTAAAATCCTTTTTCTAGAAGGTCTTTCGGATAGATGTTTACGGTATAGATTTTGTCATTAGAAATTGAATCATCTCCTAGTGTAAAATTATAATATAAAATTTAGTATAATTTCAATAACTTATACCAATTCCATCATCCTTTAATATTTTGAAAACTTTTTTATCACTTGGTAAATTTATTTCTAAAATCACATTCGCTCGTTCCTCATTCGTTATATCGCATCCAGAAAGGTCAACCGTAACTGTCAGAAAAGTTTTGCTGTCGACCTCTTCAAAAAATGTCTTTGAAATAAAACCAACTGGATTAATTCTTCTTTGATTTGATTTTTTATTTTCTGCATAAATTGAAAATTTGATATTTTTCAATATTTTTTCCGCGTTTTTTGGGTTGTTATGATGTTTTGATTTTTTTTCTGACTTTAAAAAGGTCAGATAATATTTTCCAGGCTAAACGTTATTTATATAAATATAAAATAATAACAAATACTTTAAAAATTTTGTGAATATTTTGCATTTTTGCTGAATTTTTATCAGTCTTTATTATTTTATTTATTAGCTTATTAATAATAAGTAATACAATAATGAAATTTAAAAAATAATTTATAAAAACTTGATTTGTTAATATATATTATTATTATATATACGTTAAAAGGGGTGGCTATTTTAATAATTTGATAACATTTTATTATCTTGAGCCAAAATGAGGATATCTTATTGATATAAAGTTTTAACTACGTTGTTTGAGAATAATGAAACTTTACATCTTCATTCTCTTGATTATTTTGGGGCTAAAATCAGAATTAATAACGATGCAAATAAGATGCAAACGAAATGTTTATGGCAATATTTTACACTTAAATAAAGTGACCAGATGTGTGTACTATGTGGGACTGACCCAGATTTGAGTTGTTTGTCCCTCACTAAAACTGTTCCGGAAAGTATCCCGCATTAGACAGGAATGTTTTTAACATTTTCGCAATTCAATCGTATTAAATATTTTAACATTTTCAAATCATTTGTAGAACAAAAATATTTTGTTTAATTAATTTACTTGAAATAAATTTTATTTTTAATTTTTATTGTAATTAATGTGTTATATTAACACAAGAATAAATAAATAAATTATGTCGGTTAATGTGTTAGGCGTTTTTTAAAATTTTGATTTGAACATGTCACGCATTCCAAAAAAAATTATCTGGTCCCATTACACTTAAATTTACTGAAAATTTAAAAGGAACTTATTCATTACTTCGGCACTTTTGCAACTACATGAGCCGTTTCACTGCCCACAGATATTTGAATAGTTTCATAGCATTTTAAGAACTTTGTTAGTGTACTTAATAATAATAATAATAATAATAATAATAATAATAATAATAATAATAATAATAATAATAATAATAATAATAATAATAATAATAATAATCTTACTTTCAACTGGCCTTTTATTTCAAATACTAACTGCGTATCTCTTGGGTTTAAGTTTGTTGATTTTGGTAGAATTTCTAAACCTGATTTATTTGACATTTTTACCATGTATTTTCTTAGGTTCTTTTCTATATTTACATTGACAGTTGTAACATTAGCTTGGTAAGTCGCATTGTAAGAGTATTTATAGGATTTATCCTTTAGGAATAACTCAATTTTCTTAATAAATATCAAAGTAAATATCTTTACAAAATTCTATTATTTCTACAAATGTTTTGTTTAATAAAGGAAAACAATTTTTATTTTAATTTCGTAAGTCTATCGCTTGAAACCTCTTAGATATTTTGTTAAATCTAACGAAAAATGTATTACAAAGATAAAATATTATTGTTTTTATAATCCATATCTTCATGAAAAAATAAACAAGTAAACAAAGGTGGTGTATAAGACTGTCTTTGAAGGACACAGTAATCTCTAGTGCTCAATATAAACGGAAGAAGATATATTAAAAGATCATAATTGAAAATTCAACGAGAAAATTTCCTATTTTCATTACGAGTCACGATAAAATTATAAATTTTAGAAATCAAAAATATTAGCAAAAAGCGCATTTCATTCCCATAATATAAAGTTTCTTCTAACCAATTTCATTATTAGATGTCTGGAATGGTAGAAATCGCTTATTTTGAGTAAAACAAAATGTTTAAATCGTACTTATTATGCAAATCTTACTATTTAATTGATACATTATCAATCAAAAGTCATTAAGAGTTATTTATAAAGTTTTCTTTTTCTTAAAACTTCCAAACTAAATTTTTTACATTTTTTTTCCAAAACTAAAATTTTTATTTTGATAGGAAACTTTTCATCACACCAAAATCATTCTTCAATAAACCTTCAGAGGGTTATTTATAATTTTAAAGGTCTTTCAAACATTATCTAATATTATTGCATCTAAGTACTCCATGGGATTTACTTTTAATCGTGAAATAACTTTAATAAATTAAATTAATAAACCATAATAAAACAGAAATAAAAACATTATATATAATTAAATACAGTCTTTTGTTAGATAGATATATTAAGAAAGATCATATTCAAATTTTTAAAACGAATTCAACAAAAGTAGTATCATTTTTTTAATTTTTAAAAATCTTTTAATTGCTTCCTTTTTGAAAACATAATCCAAGTTTATCTAGAACTGAACAAGATAACATTTGGGTAGGTAGTATGTGGCTCATCGTCGGCAAAAGTTTAATATAAAATGATTGTTTTAACTTTAGCATAATAAACAAGAAAAATATTCATTTTTCCACGAAAAGTATTTATTTTGTATTTGAAAATAAAAAGAAAAAAACAACCACTTTTAAGTAAGTTTTCAGACACAACCTACTAGAATCACGTTGTAATGAAAACTTTTTTTTCTTGTCAATATGAAGAGAATGCATAAATAATAATAATTTGAAAAGTTTAAATTCGATGCGAATCAAATTAACCAGCAGGATTCACGTATTATTAAAGAAGGAATTTCTAAAAACCAGCTGAAAAATTCCATTTGTGGAAGCAACAAATCTTTTCAGATAAAGACCTTAAACGTAGTTGAGAAAAATTATTATTGTTTCTATCAATGGTCAACTTACTGTAATCTTATGGATGTTGCAAAAAGTTGTACAAACAATGCAAACGCAAAACGAAAGAATTTTTTCAAAAGCGGTAAGTTTCGTTTCGAAGAAAAGAAAAAGTCTTCATATCTATCAATTGATAATCTGCGCTTTTTGAAGCATAAATATTTGAATTTCGTTCCATATGTATGCACAAAAAGCATGTTATAGCACGTACGCACACTAAAATATGTAAATAAACATACATAATTTCTTTCAAAACCTAATTATATAATAAAGAATTTCTCGGCAGAATTTAGAAAAGATCATATCAGGCAAAAGGTTAAAATTACTCAAAATCCACTTTAATATCAGCGGCAATCAAATCGTGTTGAACAGTGGCTAAACTTACTTTATCCAACGTTTTTGTTTTAGTTTTCAGTAATAATTTCGTAAATATATTATCAAGCGAAACGTTTCCCGATAATCTTTGATAACTTCCGTTTGAACCTTTAGCCAATTTCCTAAGAGTCGAATTCGATTTTTTATTGAAAGAAAGGACATGAAGGATAATTTCCGATCTTTTTAATGCTTTAATTATATCAGAATATTTATATTTTTTGTCTCTCGAATATTGTTCATCCGTTATTAAAATCATTGTTTGTAAATCATTTCGAGTTTTCGTATTATTTTCAAGCAAAATCTATTAAAAAATTGAAATTTAACTAATATAAACAAAATATTAAAGAATTTGACATTCTTATTTTTAATATTTTAAATGTTTTAGATCAACTGCTGTTTCGGAAAAATAAAAGGATACACTATAAAGTTTATGCAAAAAATATGAATTACTCTTACATTCTTAGACTGGCCATTCGTTTTAAGGGCAGTTTCGTACTTCCTATAACAGTTTTATACTATTTAACATTGCTCATTTTGAGTATTGAAATATTCTACAGCTAAATGTGTGACAGATGATCAATCAGAAAAAAACAATTACAACAAAATTATACTAAAAGCTAAAATGAGATTTTATACTTTTTAAATTAGCAGCGGGAGCCTGTAAAAACAGAATAATGTATGAAGATGTTTTTAAGATATTACCGTAAATAAAGTATTTGATTATCAAAGGTCAGTGGTTTTTAATATTTTCTATATTTGGAATTATCGGTTCATTATTTCTATTTTTATTAATTATTTTACAAATATATAAGATTGGAACGAAAGCCTTGTCCGATGGAAAATAATATTTATTTAACCAATAAAGACAATATGTAAATTGAGAAATATCAACAAAACATTATTCATCTGTAAATCTTAAACTATGAAAATAGTCACATTTAAGGTCCACACACTTTTGCCAGCATTCTAGGAGTTGTTTTATGACGTTTCCCAAGAATTCCGCAGATTTTGAAGTGAACCACTTTTCCAAATTATGGATAACCTATTCAGGGAGTTATACGTTTTCCCACAAAGTGAGTTTTTCATAGGAGAAAAAATCCAATAGTTTGAAGTGGCAAGGTCTGGGGAGTATGATGGATGCAAGCGTTATCGTGAAGGAAATGGAACTTTCCGAAGCGGTTTCCACACAACCGGCGTCTCTTTTCTTGAATCGCATCTACGAGTTTGTCCAACTGAGTGTAGTAAATTTCTGCGTTTATATTTTTTCTTTTAGGAAGTATATCACACAGGAGAATTCTTTTCACATCCGAAAAAAATATTTGTAAGGTGCTTTTGTGCTGTCAAACATCGACGAATTGATGTTGTTGGCTGATCACCCGCACCGTACCAAGATCGGTCGTGATATATGTTAGGTTATTTAACTCCTTGGGTTCCGATTTATTTGAACTTATTTTGTTATTTAAAATGTATTTAATTTTACTTTAATTTGTTAAACGAATATCAATCGTGTTACAGAGGAGCTCAACGCATGTGCATGCACATTACTGCAAGAAAAGCCAACACACATAATATGTTAAGTTACAGATGACGAGTCAGACTCGTCATCTGGAACTTTGGCTATACATATTGATGAAGAATTTCACTCGTTAAATGTACCAAAAGAGCTAAATTAAATTCATATTTTATTTCACAATTATTTCATCCAATCAATCCGATGCTGTTGAATAATATTTTAATTTCTTTTCGGACTATTGATCAACATTTTATTTGACCCGAATTATTTTATCTAATAAAATAAAATATCGATCTATTGTCTGTAGACAAATAAAATTGAAATATGAGAAATATGCGTTTATTAAGAATACCACAATAACTCAAGATATTAAAGCTGTATTCGAATACAGGCAGACGAACGAAGAGCTAAATGTATATTTAAAAGAAATTTAAAGTCTGGTGGACAATCTGGTGAGCCACGAATGGACGGCAGATAAATTAGAAGAAGAGTTATTGGTACACTGTTTCGCGGAAAAAAATTGAAAATTAAGTTATGTGTAGATGAGATCAAGGGAACAGAAGAAATAATGAAGAAGATCAAGAAGTTGCACGAGGTTAGGCAGATGAGCGAAGAGGTTTTTACGGTAAGTACCCGAAGTAGAGATAAAAAAATGCTATAGAGATGTCACCATAAAAAAATAATAGAGATTTCAAATCGGAAATTAGAAACAACAGATACAGAGATAATGTTACTCCAGAGAATAGAATTGTAAAATGTTTTTGCTGTGAAAGACAAGGCCATATACAGTGAGAAATACCATGAGAAAACCACATGAGAGAATTATAACTAGAAGGAGAGATTCAGTACAAGTATATGTCGAAGTGAATTATGGAGTATGTTTTGCTATTTATGTTTAAAAGAAATCATTTTAAAAAACAATTTTTCATAAAAAAATAATTGATATCGTGGGGTTTTCTTCGTGTGAAAATGGATTTGAAATTATTGACAAAAAGTTCATCTATTAAAGACGATTGGGAAATTGAGATGCGGAATATTTTTATGGAAGCTTTTAGGATATTCGAGTAACCATAAATTTGTTGGATATTTAAGAATAATCGGTGCTCTTCTGATTCTTCGGTGTCCTTATTTAAATAAATCGAACAACACAACACAATAAAACATCTGATTCATAGTCAATTAATAAAAAAAATTTTCATGTCATTGCAACATGAAAAGCAATCAGAGGTGAAAACTAGAAAAACTTCTTGGCATTATTAAATTTTGTTTACTTCCCAAAGATTTCTTTGGGAGCTTATTTATTATCAAATTGAGCTCTTTTATCTTGCGTCTCTTTTATTAAACCCCAACAAATTATACATTGTCATTGAAAAAATATTTAGAGTTTCACTGCAGTAAAGTAAAATGTGAAGGTGCTAGCACTCAGTAAGTAAAGAGAACAACATATATACACCATTTTATAACACTATATATTTATTCCATCAAGTTCGTGTTATTATTATTGCTCCAAGGTCTCATCAGTTTGATGAATTACAAGGTTGTTCCATGGACAGGAGATTCGTTTAATTTATAAGTTAAATACCATCAAAACAATAAAAGATCTTACATTCATTCCTGTTTTTATTCCTTTACCAATTTTAGACAGCCCAAAAAATTTTATCATTTTAACTTGATCATTCAAATGTTTTCTTGTATTGGCATTGTCAACCCTGGTTAGCGGTGAAACTATATTTACTTCTTTATTATATGTGACAATTGAGATTTCAGCAGACTCCTCAGCATATTCCTTGATGAATTTACAAACTACGTCTTTTACTTTGTCTGCAAACTATAAAATTATTACATTATTTAATTTAATTTTGAAACAAAAAAAAAGAATTTACAAAATATTTTCAAATTAATAATAATAATAATAATAATAATAATAATAATAATAATAATAATAATAAAAAGATAACGCCAATAAAAAACTCTTCGTATGATATATTTCGACAATATAACTGCAATCTTCAGGTTCACAAAACCAACTAAAATATTATGAATTAACATTTAATTTAAACAAATTATTTTTTTATATTAATTTAATTTTGTAATAAATATACATTTCAAAAATATTCAAATACTTTTAACTAATTTTAAAATGTTATTCATATAAATATTATAATTTTAAAAAATAATGTAATTTATAAATTAAATTATTTTAATAATATTAAAAAAGTTTTTTTTAAAAAAAACAATACATAAACATGATTTAACATACGTAAACTATTTAAAAACATTCAAAAAATTCGTAGTCACATCACTTTGCACATTAATCTTTGGATCCAATGACCTTATCAGCAATGCTTCACATATCACGCGTTCCCAATAATTATTAAAACTTTTCAACAAAATTCTAAAATCAGACATTCCTATTTCACTTTTACAGCCTCTATTGTGCTCACTAATATTGGTCAACCCTTCAATCGACAATGCTCTAGAACTCGAGTACAGAGATGACGGGAAGTCTCTCCAATGTATATGGCATTGCACCCATTACATGTAAATTGATAAACGAGATCAGAACACAATCCAACCGGAGTTTTTGATTTATTAATAAACATATTGCGTACCTTACACGAATTAGAGACGATCTTATATTCTAAATTTCCCATCTGTTTACTAAACTTCCTTTTATAATTTGTAAAACCTTCAGTGTACGGCAATACTAACACATATTTAGGCTCAATTCTCTTATATCCATTTTTACTAATTTTTTGATCAACAATCAATTCACACTCATTTGTCAAATTACACTCAAACTTTCCAAAACATGGATCCTTAGAATTTTTTATCAATTTGTCAACAGTCTCTTTTATCATCAACAATACAAATGATTTAGAATACCCATTCTTTATCAACAACTCAACCTATTTATCAACACTTTTTACTGAATTAGCAAAAGTAGAAGATAAAGACCATGAATGATAAATAAATCCTTTCACCATATTTCTCTTATACTTAAATTCACAAAAGCTTTCTCGAAAAGTATAAAGACCAGTATCAGTTGGTTTTCTATAAATCTCTGTCTCATAATGTTTATCTTTGCGCTGAATTAACAAATCCAAAAACGCAATCGATGACTTTCTCTCTGTTTCACATGTGAATACAATGTTTTTATGTACACTGTTCATAAAATGCAAAAACGGTTCTACATGTTTCTGATTTTCAAATACAAGAAAAATATCATCCACATTCCTTTTATAAACAAATTGAAAGGAAGAAATTTTCTTTTCCAAACAAGCCAAAATTATTGATGCCATCGTCTCAAAGGGGAACTCATAGCGACTCCATCTATTTGTTGATTCCATTCGTTATTGAAAAGAAAATTGACATTTGAAGTAGCAAATTCAAGAAGTTTACGAAATGCCTTTCTATCCAAAATACGTTACAAACACGTTTACAAAAAAGAAGTGTGAATAATGTTATGGTTTCGTTTGATGTTTGCAGTTTGTTTATAAATAAATCACTGGTTGATACAATTGACTTATGCTGTGCGTTGTGGGATAAAAATGATTCTGAACATCACATTTTTTCATCTACAAGCATTAAAAGTTAATCCATAAATTATCAACTAAACAAATAGACATCAATATTAAGTTACTGACTAGATTTACTAGGAATTTAACATTTAAAATTATATATAAAACCAAACACGTAAAAGATGAATAATAACTAAAAAAATTATTTAATAAAAATCTTCATTGAATTTGTCAATGATTTTAACTAAGCTAAACTATGCTATCAACAAATTTTTGTTTTCGGATAACGATTGAATTCAATTAATTCTAGTTTAAAATTCATTTTAATAAAATAACATAAAATTGAATTTCATTTAAGTCAATTTTTATATTTTTTTTATAAATTATTTGAAAGGGTTGACAGAAGTTTGTTTTAAAATCAAATATTACTACAGTTAACCCTCGGTTTAATGGAAATCAAATTAAGGGACATATAATATGGTTAGTATGTCATAAGTAAAAGTATAAAATGTTTTTAACCAATATTTGTCAATAGTTAAAATAACACATTTATTTACTAAGTAAATTTTATTTTTATCTTTTAAAAATTGTAATGTTAAAAATCACTAGTAATTTAGTTGATATAAATGTGTCGTTACTAAGTTCATGGGCGTCAAGAGCTCAAAAAAAATGAATATCATTAATATATCAAAAATGGATAGTATCATCACTATCATTTGATTTCATCTTTGATATTTTAATTAATTCAATAATCTTCGTATTAATGTTTATGAATTTTTACTTTTTGCATATTACATTACGAGTTTACACTCTACAATTATTCATTTAAATAATTTATTCCAATATAAATATTATAAACTATTAATTTACTTCATTCATGCTGCCTGAGCGATCCAATACCAAAACAATTTGTCTACCTCTTCGCAGTAATATTTGAAACGTTGGAATTTTATAAGAACTAAATTTAGCAGAGTTTTTATCTTAAGACAATACGTAATATAGATATAATGCAAAAGATATTTACTAAAATCTTGATGCTTCATAATTACTGACGAAACACTTTTTCCCTTGCAAAATATATTATGTAAATTATAGGCAAGATGATTGTGAGGTCTATCCTTGTCATTACAGAAATAGTCACTCTGAAATTTCAATGATAAAGATTAAAAATATATAAAAAATTAAAATAATAATAATAATAAAACGGTGAATCTTTGGTAGCAGCAATAAATAATAAAATAAGCCCTTGAAATAATTGAAGATTATTTAATAATTGAAATTTTTTCATCAATATAATAATTACTGTTCTGACACCGTTTTAATTAAATTAAAATGATTCATTGGTTATTAAGGGATAGGCAAAAGGGGTCTCATAATCTTAGCTATTGTTTAGATGAATTAAAAAACCGCAATTTAAACAGTAAAGCCCAACCAATTGCGGAATTCTATTACCATCGTGATCTTGTACATCTCACTCGACTATGAATAATTATCAGTTTGCGGCTACTTTATCTTCTAAATCAAATTATCAGAGATCTAGCATATCAAAGAATGTTTCAATAAAATGAAAAATTAATTTATGAAAAAAGAAAATTGAAATTAAAATTCTAAATTTTTGGTTGCTTGAAAATAGAAATTGTATATTACGAAAGATTCTATGTTGTTTAAAAAATAAAATGTAAAACTTGGGTTTTTTTGGTTGTTTTAAAATGTTTTTTTCAATTTTTTTATTTACTTAAATAATTGAATAACAAAATTACATAAATGTTCAATCAGATTCATAAAATTTCCAACAAATTAAATAATATATATAAAATACTGCAAATTTGTTATTAAGTAACTTGGGAAAATAATTAAAAACACTGAAATATAAAAATAAGCAATTTTCTTTAAATATGCAGATTTTTCTTCAGAATGATTTTATGGGTTTTGCAAAAAAGAATAAAAGCAAAAGCATTTAAACATCAAATTTTAACATCATAATAATAATATTATAAGAACTTTTTTTTGATTTTCACCTCCCATTTCTTTTCATATATAAAAGACATTATATTTTCTACAAACTTTTTGACTATGAATCAGATTTATTTACAGTATTCACCATAATAATAATAATAATAATAATAATAATAATAATAATAATAATAATAATAATAATAATAATAATAATAATAATAATAATAATAAAATAAAAATAATAATAATAAAAATAATAATAATAATAATAATAATAATAATAATAATAATATAAAACATTCATCTATAGCAAAGGTGTGCAAACTAGGGTGGCCCCAGAATTAGGGCGCGTGATGATAATTTTGGGGCGCAGAAAATTTTAAAATGTAATAATTCTTTGTTTCCAGAAAATTTTAAAGTTGTTAGATTTTACAAACGAAGTTTGGTTTTTCGTTGAATATTTATTATTTGTTTTTTTGCTAAAGCATTAGAACTGTTATTTTCATAATATTTAATTTGTTCAATTTACAAGAAATAGAAAAAAACACTTTGTATATTTTAAAGATGTTTATTTTATTTACGTTTTTTTATTTGGCGATTTGATTTTTTATTAAGTCGGGGCGCCAAAAATAAATGTTTAAAATGAGGACACAATTTAAAAAGTTTGCTGAAGCCTGATCTGTGGTCAACATTTAAAGAAATTCTAAATGAAATTTTATTTATTATTATTATTATTATTATTATTATTATTATTATTATTATTATTATTATTTTTATTATTATTATTATTATTAGTAGTATAATTATTAATATTATTATCGTTATTATTATGAAATAAAAATAATAAACATACTGTGTGGCTGTCACTATCAAACATTATTGAGTAGTTATGATTTTGGTTTCCATCTATTGTGTATTTACAAACAGAATTTTCATCACTGCATTTTTCAGGAGAGTTATTCACTTTCCACTGTATATTTTGATTACATCTGTAAATTAAATTCACACATTTTGCAAATGCAATGTCAAAATAAAACAAACAAAATCTAATATGTTGAATCTATTTTTGTTATACAATTAAATTAGAAATCGGAAATTACGCTAATATTCACTCATCCTTTAGAAACTGTTGATAATAACTTATTTACAATAACCCTATGAATTCAGGATATACTTCTATAGTTTGCTAGAATCAAATAAATAAGTGAGCAAATTAAGGTTAATTAATGCGAAGAACAAATGTATTAGCTGCATCCCAATTATGATATAACACTTTTAAGTTACATACTAATACGTAAGTAACGGACACCGTTAGAACGCATACCACAAGTAACGAAGATTAGGAACTTCCAAGAACTCCCACAACCATTCACCACAGACAAATTATAAAACAGTACCCGGTAGCGGAATTAGTATATTGGATTACTAAAATGTTGTATATATTTTATATTATGTTTGATTTAATGTAGCTTTAAATAATATTTACTTACATTCCTTTGATCAAACTGAAGTTATTGTGAACAAACAAAACATTTTTGTATGGACGTTCACTGAATACTCCATATCTCAGTTTCACAAATTCTTTCATTATTCTTTTCCCTAAATAAATCATATATTATATTCGCTTTAAACATAATTTTACAATTTTTTTTATCAAATATATATGAAAATATCTTATGAATTTTATAAATATTATTTGCACTTTTTCTACCAAAGGTGTCAAAAGGCTCCTTTTAAAATATTAATTTGAAATTATTTTCTAAGTTTAATAATTATTTCTCAATTAAAGTTTTGAATTTTCAACTAATAATTGTTAAATTTATCGGGCAGTATCATTTTCCTTCAGCTCATCCTGGACTTACATAGTATACCTGTTTCTACCTAATTTTAACTCATTTTACACTGAATATAAAAACTATTAGACAACATAATTTCAATTCTCATTTAAATTAGGGCCTCCTTTAAATACCATTAACTCAAATGATTGGCAAAGAATTGTCATTTCAGGTTCTAAAGAGTAAATGTTTTATAATAATTGGTAATTATAATTACTTTTTTAACTTATTAATTCTTATTTTTATCTAATTCTAAGGATGTCTAGAATTTCAAAAATTAAAAAGGAATTGCAAGAAATTAATAATAAAAGTGCAGCATGCTCTTGGACTGATGAAGGCTCATAATCTGAAAGAGTTGGATGATATTTTTGGAAATGGCCATAAAATCTATAGCGAACATGAAAATTACTCATCAAACATTTACGAAGAAGATGAAAATATTTTGAATGCAAGTAGAAACTAAAGAGAATGAGTTTGCTGACAGATTCTGAAGTCAATGGAATAATATTAGAAGAACATTGAAATTTCCATTGGTGGTACAGTTTGGAAAGAAATCTAGACAGGTTTGTCTTCTGAGAGGCTATCTGTTCGACCTATTTTCAAAGATTTACCTGGTTCAACTGAACATGCCAAAATAAATATTATGAAGGGTAAGGTAAGAGCAGCATTTCATTTACTATTTGATAACCATATTATGGGATACACTATAAAATGTACGGAATCGGAAACAAAAAGAGTTTTTGGAAAAGAATGGAGTTTACCTCGAGATAAATTAGAAGCAATTATAGCCATTTTGTAAATAATTAGTGCAATTGAGCAATAAAATGTCAATGCATCGTTTTTATAGAATAAGAAATTGGGTCTTTCCTCTTTTTTCGAATACCATGAGCAGAAATTGCTTCATGTAAATAGTAAGATTTTTGCGTTTTGATAAAATAACGAGCGAAGGCAACGTTTGGCAATACATAAAATTGATTTGGCATCAAAAATATGGTACTTATTTATCAGAACAGTCAAAACTATTATAAGCCAGTCACAAATATCAGTGACGAACAGCTGTTCCCTGTTAAAGCTAGATGTAGGCTCACCAATATGTTCCGAATAAACCATATATATTTGGCATAAATTTTTGATCTATCATTGAACTATTTTTGTCGGAAACAGAAATTTTACTACCAACAATTTCTTTATTAGTTATACCTTGGCAACTAAGCCTTTACAGAAAAGATTTCTGTAGTTGGAACCATCTGTCGAAATAAGAAAAAACTCCCAAAACCTGCAAAAATTCAAAGGGATAAAATTAAACGCTTTTCAGGGCAACTTTAACAATCAAATAATTCAACTTTAACAATTTTTAATACATCCATTATTGTGTTCACTAATATTAGTCAAACTCTTCAGTCGACAATGCTCAAGAATTGGAGTACAGAGATGACGGTAAATATCTACAGTGTATGTGACATTTCACATATTGGATGTAAATTGATAAACGATTTTATTATTTGTGAAAAAAGATACTGTTGACAAGTATATTAAGTATCCTAGGAATCCATGTCTGAAATATTTTATTGTAACTTTACTAATGGGTTTAAATCGATTGCTGATATAGCATCAATAGTATATGTACAAATCACAAGGCTACATTTAAGTTGGTCCTGCCGTACTCATAATGTTTTTACAAATTATAAGAGGAAGACAAGTAAGCAGTTGGGAAATTTACACTATCAGATTCTTTCTAAGTCAAAATCTCCGTTTGAATTATGTTTGTATCTGGTTTATCAATTTACCTGTAATAGGTGTAATGCCACAAACATTAGAGATACTTCCCGTTTTCTCTGTACTCAAGTTCTTGAGCATTGTCGATTGAAGTGTTTGACTAATATTATGAGTAAAAATGTATGAGTAAAATAGGTTTATCTGATTTTAAAATGTTATTATACATTTTAAATAATTATTGAGAACGTGTTTTAGATGCAGCATTGTTGATAAGGTTATCGGATCATATGCTATAAGTACGAATGTCTTTTATTAGCAGTTTGATTTCGTAAATTTAATACATCCATTTAAAACTAAATTATAATAAATTTCAAACTTTATTAAAAAAACCTACAAACAAAAACAATTTTAAAACAACGATCTAAAGTTGTTTTTAATCATAAATGTTTTTTAGTATTTTTCTTTTGAGGATATTTTAGCAAGCATGAATTAACAATTAAATAGGGAATATTATTACACAAACATTCAATAAATATTTAATATATTTAAATTACAAACATTCCTAAATATTAATTTTACAATCAAGAAATTTCATTATTCCATAATTTAACTTTTAAACTTATTTAAATATATCATTATAATTTTATTAACATTCATTACATATTTTTAACACGATAATTAACTCTTCGATTTAATTATTCTCATATCTCCCATTTTTAAAAGGCTTTCGCCACACTATATTTCGTATATATCTCCTTCCATTTTCTTGTTCGACTTCATAGCGCTTCTCGTGTATTTGTTTTATTACTTTCGCGTGCACAGCATATCTGTCATCTTTTTTATTGTTAACATTTCTCTTCCTATTTTCAATGTTCTTTGTGTTATTCCATCAAAACCTTTATTTTAAATTGGCATATTTATAGACCATTCTTTGTAAATTCTCTTTCCAAACACTCTTTCGCATGGCATTTGTCTAATCGCCTTCTGAAATGTGGAATTCAACATAAATTCGATTTCTGGTAATAACTCTACCCAATTCTTGTGATCTCGATATTTTAGGGTGATATGGATTGCGTCCCTAATAGTTCTGAATTGGCTTTTGATTAGACCATTTGCTGAATGATGATACTGGCTTGAGAGTATTATTTTGATGTATTGCAATTTCATTAAATTATTCATAGATTTACTTGCGCCTTTTTTTAAAATTCAATTATTTCTTAGAGTTGTAATAACGGTTTTCTCATACTAGGATTTTACGGCTTGAAGTGCATATTTGCTATAACAATCGATGATACCAATTATATATTTCGTTTTTCATACTGAGTTTGCTTTAATGGGCCACAAAAATCCACAAATATTGATTCAAATAAATCTGCTTCGGGCATTTCCAGTGCCTTTTCTTTAGTTCGTGTCGTTGTAACTTTCCTCTTTTGACAATTTTCACACGTTTGTACTACTTCTTGAATCATTCGTTTCATGTTTCTCATTGCAAAGTTATTAGACACATATTTCTCAATTTTCATTGGTCCAGCATGACACAGTTTTTAATGATATTTATGAATGAATTCAATTCTTTTTCCATATGGAATCCATATTCTATTGTTTTCTGTCATTACTATTCCCTCATTTATTCTGAATTTACTGCATTTCTTTTGTTTAACATTGTTTATTATTTCTTTAATTTCTTCTAAATCCATTTACTATTCTTGTTCCGGATTTTCTGTCATTATTACCAAAAGTTTCGTTTTTAGCTTTCCTATTTTTGGATTAGAATGAATGGTTTTTCTTTCCTTCCGCACATTTGACCTAGATGTTTTGAATCTTCTGTATAATCTTTTATAAACTTCCTATAGTAATTGGTTAGTCGTAGGAAACTCCTCAATTTCTTAACACACTTGGGTCTTTCGAATCCTGCCTTTTCTATTTTCTTAAAAACGCTTTCAATATTTTCGTTCGTAGTGTTCCTTTAATTCTTTTGAAAATATCAGAATATCATCCAAATACACTATCGCTATTTGCCAATTAAGTTTATCTAATATCATGTTCATTAATTTTTGAAAGGTTGCCGGAGGTGCTGTTATCCCAAATGACATCCTTATTAAAGCAATACTGTTTATTTTTAGTAGAGAACGCCGTCTTGAGTCTTGATTCGTTGTCTAGCTCTAACTGATAATATGCGTTCCCCAAATCGATAGTGCTGAAATATCTCAAACCACCCAGTGTATCCAATAACTTATTTGTATTCGGGATTGGAAATATTGGTCTCTCTGTGACGTTATTTAGACCTCTAAAATCTAAACATATACTTATATCGTTTTTACCTTTTTTCTTGACACATACTAAAGGTGTGTTCCACGGTGACTTACATTCTTTTATACTTCCGTATTTTTCCATCTCCTTTTTTGTTTTCCTCAATCTTTTCAATTAAATGAGCTGGCTGTCATCTTGGATTGATCGCAATAAGTCTCCTTGCTCTTAAAATTTCGTGTGTTATTAAATTTGTTTTACCCATATCCCATTTATGATTCATGAAAATGCAATCATATTTTTTGCATAGTTCTTTAACATTGCTGTCTTTACACTGCTTAGATTCACTAGGAACTTTTAAGTGTATTATTCATGCGATGTTTTTATCTTTCTTTGATAAACTACTCTTCATGTATGACATTACATGTAATTTTCTCAAGATGCCTATTCCTCCGATCAGTTTCGGTGAAATCTCTTTGGCCACAATAAATTCAATCATTCTTGTCTCTCTTGTCCCAAGTATTTGAACTGCAACATTTACTTTTCCTACTATCGACACTGGTCACTCGTTTGCACATCTCAATTTCACCAAGCATTTTTCGATATTAAACTTCCCTATTATTATCTAATATACTTTCATCTATCACGCTGATTTTTGCTCCTGTGTCTAACAAACAATACAATTCACTATTATTTATCAATATTGTGACACTTTGTCTACCATTTAGTTTATTATATTTAATTAAATTATTATTATTTACATTATTAACATTACAAACATACTCTAGGATTTCTCTAACATCATCAAATCTTGATTCATCTTTACACCACTCACTAATAAATTCCGTATCAAACAACATTTACAATTATCATTATTACTTATATGTTCATATTTTCCATCATTCAATACATCCAAACAATCATCATACAAACAAGCATCAAATGATTCCTTATTCAATATATTACTCATACTTACTGCAGTGCTCCAATCACCTCCTCTAGTGGTGGAGCATATCCATTTGGGTATTTAAGTTGTTTTATCGGGTATTCTCTGTTTTGTCTAGATACACCGACTGTATATCTGCTCGAAACGTAGTTGTATCTTTGTGGTATTGGTTGTGCTGGAATATTTGATGTCCTTCTGACTACATCTGCGTATCTTCTATCTGTTTCCATAACTGCCATCGAGATATTGTTTCGATTTAATGCTTTTATTTACCTTTTTGTGCATTTTAATTCTCTTTTTCATTTCGAACACCGATTTATATTCGTTTACCATTAAATCTTGATCTCCCACCGCATTGAAAATAAGAAATTTTTGTAGCTCCTCTTCAATTAATTCTTGTTTCAGGATTCTTCTTGCCAATTTCTCAATTTTCTCACAAAAATCATCGGCAAAATCTTAACCTTGCCTGTATTCCAGTGCTTCACTTAAGTCGTCCATTAAATTCATTGGTTTTCTGAAAGCTAACCTTAATCTATCCACATAACTCTGCTTCTTGTCAGTGCATTCATATTTCCTGATTGCCTCAGTTGATAACAAAGCTTTTATAGATTTTCCTTTGAAATCCTCAGCAATTGACATTAATTCGAAGAATCTCTTTACTTCTTTGATGAAATCTTCGATATCACCTCCTAATTCGAAGTTTTCAGGTGCCTAGATAAAGTTGGCCATCATGGCTGCCATATTAGCAGTTTGATTTCGTAAATTTAATACATCCATTTAAAACTAAATTATAATAAATTCCAAACTTTATTTAAAAAACCTACAAATAGAGTCAATATTAAAACAACGATCTAAAGTTGTTTTTAATCATAAATGTTTTTTAGTATTTTTCTTTTGAGGATATTTTATCAAGCATGAATTAACAATTAAATAAGGAATATTATTACACAAACATTCAATAAATATTTAATATATTTAAATTACAAACATTCTTAAATATTAATTTTACAATCAAGCAATTTCATCATTCCATAATTTAACTTTTAAACTTATTTAAATTTATCATTATAATTTTATTAACATTCCATACATATTTTTAACATGATAATTAACTCTTCGTTTTAATTATCCTCGCATCTTTAAATAGTTAGATTGGTATATAATTTTGATACGCAAAAATGATATTGCTTGTGTTTAAAATTTTAATTTTTAATATTATTTTCATTATGTATAAATTATTTTAAATAAAAAATAATATTGAATGTTTTAAATTTTAATATTAATTTAGAATGTTTATAGTATTAAAATTTATTTTCAGTGAAATATTATTTTGGTAGGTTATAGGTGAATATGTTGGAATACATCTTAAACGTGTGCTTGGATGATAAAGGCATGCCAAATAAGATATTGGTTATGTTTGATCGGGTAAGCATCATGATTTCATTTTGCAGAAGTATACTTGATTTGCTTAGGGTTTGTATCTCATCATTATTATACTAGCTGATCTTAATGATATACCAATGGGAATCAAATCTGTGCTTAGCACGAAAATATTTGACACCAAAAAGGCTGTGTAGTTTCACCATGTCACAAAAGTTTGGAGAAACATGGAAAGAATTATAAACCGAAATATAGCAACCATTTAAATCTCCTTCCAAATCCGGCTTCCTATACTCATGCTTATCCATGACTCTCAAAATTATGCTTCTTTCATTTAAATAAAAGAAATGCACTAACATCAGTTTCATTTGTAATTTACTGTCGACATTTTCACGTTGTTCATTTTCATAGATTTTTACCTGACTGTAATTAATATATTTCAACAAGTTGCCTTTTCAAATTTCCAACACTGATTTTATACTATCAATGACATTAGAATCATTGCTTCTAGAACAATCTTGAATATCATCCAAGTGGAATTTTGAGCCAAACAAATTGTTAGTTCGAGAATTATAGAACGGCTTGCAAAGAGGAGAATTTTGGAATTTTTCTGTAAAAGGTGTCCGCCAAATGTCTGTTGCATATCGGTGAATTGAATTGGAGCTTTTCTTCAATCAATGAAGATGAACCTTTATCAACAATTATTTTATTGTCCAGAGAGAATAAAATATTGAAATCTTTAATAAAGCAACTTTCAATTTTAGTGGATGTATTCAAATTGCTTTCACAATTGTTTACTTTCATTTTAGGAAAACTCGAACCAGGAATGAGAATTTGTTCATAAGAATCATCTTTATCTAATTTCTTAATAAAGGGGAATTTGTTTGCATTAGAAAACTCAGCATTTTCCCATAAACTATTATTTGAATCATTATCGCAAAATAGTTCATAATCAGATCCAATATCGCTATTCATATTTCAGTATCTGGTTGTTGAATAACTTTTTATTAAGTTTTTAATGAAATCCAAAGGCTCTTGAACGAAATTTTAAGTTTAACAAAGTCAATTATTCTACAAATAAATTCTATATTTAAAGAACACTCATTTACACATCTTATTAAAACACACATATTAATCTAAGTAAATTAAAAAAATATCAAAAAAAATCGTTTTTAAATTAAAGCCCACATTTTTAGAAAACGGGGCTAAATTATTGTTTTTAATTTTACTTTAGAGAATCTTAATTGCAAGGTCCTCTTCAATTTATTTTAATTTACTTAATCATGATTTAATTTAGTTTAATTAATATGGTGCCTATCCAGGTTACATGATAAATACTAACTTCTACATTATACTATTTTTAATTGTCAAAAGAAAACTGTTTTGCTATAAAATATAAAATAACTGTTAAAAATAGTATTATTCAAAAGTATAAAAATTTCAGTAAAAAAATTAATTAAAAATAAAATCTCAAAAATGGAATTCTCATTCAGAAATTCCGAAACGAAACAACAAGTAATTTAATACTATAAGAAAAAAATTGGAATGAATAAAATGTAAATTTTAGATAATATTTTCATAATTATTTACCTTTTTTCAATGAATCCTTCTCATTCAATGACTTTTCATTAAAAAATTCTGATGAAAATCTGGAGTATTTTCCAGGCTTTCCGCATTTCGGATATTGTTTTGTCCAAGGTTTGTCGGAATTCTTTTTATTTTTTCTCGGAACAATTTTGAAATGCGCTTTATCGGTAAATTTTTTTGGCGAAACTTGAATTTCAGTTTGCCATTGATTCGGAACACTGATGAAAATCTTCCCAAACTTAATTCCTGGTTGAGATTTGTCCAGATTACTAGTAGCCTTATACAGGGATTTAGATGCCTGTTCCATTGAAATCTAAACACATTTACTTATAAAAGAGCTTTATATTAAACATCATGTCTAACTTTTATATTTTCAATCAGCTTTCTATCATATTTTGAAATCTTTTCGCTAATTTGAATGACAAAATTTTGAATATTTCTTTCTGAGTCTAAAAAAACCTCTTGAGTTTGACAGTAAATTTGTGAGAATACTAAATTCAAACAATATATTGAAAAGATTCCTCTCATTCAATTTTATTTTTTTGTGAAGGTCGGTTATTAAATCTGACGATGATGACCACTTTGTACTTAAATATAAGTGAAAAATATGATTTATATAAGCTATGGAGTTCATGTAATAAACTGAAATTTGATCGTAAGCAGGATGTTGCAACATAAATATTTAGCAAATAAAATTTGACAGTAAAAATATATTGTTTAGATGATGCAATGTTTTATTTATTATTGTAAATTGTTTAATTAAAAGTAGCCAGCCAGGTCCGTGAGATTTATAAGGTTTTGAAATAAATAACTTTACTTAATATTTAACCTTTGTTTAAAAATTTAATAATCACTTTATTTATTAATATTATTACATTTATTATATAATATTTTGCAACTGATTTCATTATGGTTATAATTAATAATTAATGAATAAAGAAAGTATAGTCTCAAGATTTAAAATAAATTATTATTAAAATATTATTTAAATAATATTGCGTTAAAATTTATCAGAATGAAACGTCTTAGCACATGTGATCAATTTAAAACGGAAAACAAAAATATAGCGTATCTTCTAACATCGTTTTCGGTTGGAATTTTACATTTTATATTATCGAAATCTGCCCAAATCTATACAACAAATATATTTTACAGATAATTGTATGTCATTCAACTCGTAATCAGACGCTTTACAAAAATAATTACAAAATTATTGATAGTAGTGGGATGTGTCACATCCAGCACACTCCCCTCCCCTTCTCTGTGGAAAATTTTTCTAAGTCCAAAAGTACAATTTTTTTCTGAAAGAAGTTCAACACCCGGTTAACAAATTGAAAGAAGTTCAACACACGGTTAACAGTGGTAACAAATCATCTTGTCATTTCCATTATATATTTTTTCATATTTTCTTAAATAAAGACATTGCGACTTAAATGCAATGTTCATGCACGATTCTGATTGGTCCAATATAATATAAATAAGCTTACACTTCCAAATATTTTTATAAAATGCCAGAAATTAAATTTTTTATAACTTTGTTGAATGATCTGGTTGCTAATAATGGAGAAGATGATGATTTGTTGCCACTGTTAACCGTGTGTTGAACTTCTTTCAATTTGTTATCTGGGTGTTGAACTTCTTTCATTATACGATTGAACTAATCAGTTGTTTTATTAGAATAAAATTTTATACTATATTGAACTTGATTCATAATTATTTTTTAAGTTTACGATTTTCATTCAATTCTAATATTGATTTTCTTAATTCATTTTTGATAATACCTATGGTCCGATTTAGATGTATAATATCATCATATATGGCGTTCCTAGCTCTTTTTAAAGTCTCATATGTGAGTTCAAATCGGATTTCTAAATTACTCATTCTTTCGGATACTCTTTTGACTGGAGTTTTCAAATATCTAGGCCTATCTATCATATACAAAATATCCATCAACACGTCTGTATCAGGACATACACATCTTGTTGAATTTTTACCTTGAACGGTTACAACAATTGAGTTTGCCATATTAAAAACTAATATTATTATTAAAATTTCTTTAATCCTTTTCAAATCTATATAAATTAATATTTATTGTTTATAGCTAAAAGTTTGTGTGTGTGTGTTTAACTTTTCATTGGTTTAAATTAGTATAAAAGTAATTGTTATTTCAATTTTTATCATTATGATGGATGTTATTGTACCAAGCGCAGTTCAAGCTATGAACGAGATTGAACATTATGGTAATTTATTAATATTATTATTTTTTACTTGTTTTGTAGATGATTGTTTTAAAGTTATCAAAGAACGCCTAGACTTCTATTATCCAGATATACATGAAATATTGAAGGATAAGCCAACATCAATAATTCCAGACTTAGTCTTTAATTATACATCTACATGGATATTTTCCGTAATCGATGAGTTCCTATGGGACATCGAACAAAACAAAATGTTAAAGGATATGGAACCCGAATATACATGTAGTGATGGATGTCATTGCTGCGCTGCCCGATATCGGGATTATGTGGAACGAGCTTTGAATAAAGTTCTTCGACAATATTACTATAGTCGAATTATTTCTTTTTAATAAAAGTTTTCGTTGTTAATGAACTTGTTTTTATTATATATTAACTATAGTATAATAATAATAATAATTAAAACACTACTTAAAAAAATAAGTAGTAATTTTAATTTAAATTTTTTTTAAAAATAATATGACCTTGAGAAATTTTGAATGACCTTGTAAAGATATGATGAGTCATCCAGTGACGTTGAAATTTTTCTGAGTGACCTTGAGAAATTATTATGAGTCATCCAACGACCTTGAATGAGTCATGGTCTTTGTTTAAATGACCTTGAATGAGTCATTGTCTTTGTCTCAGAAAATTTGTACTTTTGAAATTAGAAAAATTTTCTACAGGAGGGGAAGTGGGAGGGGGTGTGCTGGATGTGACACATCCCACTTCTATGGATTATTCATATTTTCACTATACGATTCATTTAATAAATTTAGTAGTTGACAAATTAATTTTTTACAGAGTTATATTGAGCATTCAATTCTGTACAATATATTAATTTTTTTACTTTTATAAAATCAATATTTTATATATTCTATAGTTTATTATTTTTAAAATCGTTTTGTACTTTATAAACTGTTTAAAAGAGATATAAGTGTACAATATTTATTTTGACGACAAATGTCCAATACATTCTTTTGTGGCCCTACGTTATGTAAAATCTAAAAGTGATTTTATCGATTTTCTAATTATTTATACAGAATATCTTCAGAGGTCTCTCATGTTTAAAACGTCAATAACATCATAAATCTAAACAAATGCGAATTCTTTGCAAAAAAATGTCAAATTCCTTGGACACTTAATATCATCACAATAGTTCGCGCCATTATCTGGAAAAACTCGCAACTATAAATCATATAAAATTTCCAAGAACTGTTACTAATTTACTTATCTTACTCGTGAAGTTTATTTTTACCACCGGTTCCTCCAAGATTCCTCATGACTTTTAGCACCATTTACCGTTTTGGTAAGTGATCAAAAAGGGTCCGAAATAAAAAGAACCAAAACTTTAATTACCCACTAATGCTTCTGGATGTGCTATTAGAGCAGTACCTAATGAAATTTCAGGCACTCGAATTCTTATTAAAGAAGCTTAATTTAACATATTCTAAATATTCAGGTTTCGATATAGAACTACTCGCCATCCATGAATCCATTAACCATTTTCATTAAATCTTAGATGGCAAGTGTTTTAAGGTTTTTATAGACCACAAATATTTTATACCATCGCCCAGAAAACAAAGACAAATTACTTTCCTACTAGAATAAAACTTCGACATTCATCACGTTTCGGGTTAAGATAATATGGTATCTGATTTTTTTTCACGACTCGAGTTACATCTACAACTTAAAAGGCTTATTGTTATGTAATCACCCTAAATTTTTTTCGAGAAAGATCTAACCTATTTCGTGGAAAAACAAAGCTAATAGATAACGTATATTACGATATTTTGATCCTAGGATACCCATGTGTTATTTTACCTTTCTATTTCAGAAAGTAGGCTTTCGATTCGATTTATGATATTCATAAACCCAGTATACACAACACCTATGACCTCCTTCACACAAAGTATATTTGACCTTTCACATGGAAAAACGTCAAACGATGGTGTCATGAGTGTGGTCAATGCAAACAGCATAAAATGACTCAACACGTAAAACCTATAATCAGATTTTTTACAGGCAATCCATATTGTCTTAGTTGTTCCTCTTCCGTTATCAAAAGGAAAGAATTACATTCTTACAATGATTGACCGAAAAACTAGATTGGGTAAAGAAGTTCCAATATCAAGTACTTCTCCTAAAATTAGTTATTATATATTTAATTTTCCAGCTACGACCTACTCAACCTTCCGGAATTACATAAAATTTAGTTGCAAAAAAAAGAAATATTTGATGTATTTTCATTTATTAAACTATAAACCCGATTGTCATAAAACCTATATTTATTGTTATAAATTTTAGGTATCAAAATAAAAAAAAACAGTAAATAGCATATGTTATTAAAAAGTTTGTTCATACAATATTTATTCTAATTACAGTGGGTAAATGTTTTGAAATGAAATGGTTTGGTATAAAGCTGATGAAGTAGATGAAACTAATCAACTGCATGATTCACAATAAAGCAATATCATTTAATATCTTTGTAAAAAATATAAAATTTGTTTAAATCTATTTATATTTGAAAACATTTGTGAGAAAGAAAAGATTAATCATACAAGAATAAGGCAAAAAAGACTTTTAAAGTTTGTTTTAGGGTGATCAGAACTTATGCTAGATTGAAATATTTCATATTTAAATTATATTTGATTATGATATGATTACGCTATCTAGAAAAAAATATACTTTGTTTTATTTAAAAATAATAATAAGTGAAAAGATGAAAAGTACACTATTAATGAGGAAGCAATAATTCTTAAAATGTAAAAGACATCGATATTATAAAGTAATCAATTTTCAAACAAATCTATTTGACTTGAACAGTGAGAGTTTGATTTTAGAATGAAAGGAATTTGCATGAAACTTGATATAAACTCAATTTTTATCATTTGTAATCTCAAATAGCGTCACAATTATTTACGAATTTAACTTTGCGATTTCCAATTATGCAAATATTTGTTGGAGAACTGTGGTTCCCAAAGTCTTTTGGCCCACAGACCCCCTTTCATAGTCAAAACTTTCCCACGGATCCTGGGTGAAAAACTACAAAAATGCATCATAGAAAAATTTTAAATTTAACTTTGATGTCTTGAATGGAAAGTGGTGACGTAAAAATAAAATATAAATAACACATTTTGTTGAAGTATTTATTGAAATTATAACCTTTGTTTTAAAATATAAAAAAAGTTAATTACTTGGATGAACCTGATGGGATGTTATGAGTGTATTTATGCCATGCTCAATGTTTGTGAGTAGGAACCGTAAATCATCACGAGTACTCCTGAAGGTTAGTTTTACCAACCTATACTAAGAGTAGGCATAATCCTTTCGGTTAAACTTCAACCATATGGTTTCAGCTGTTTGTTATGTTTCTACTAGTTGATTGATTATGCTGAGTTCCCAGTGGATATCATCAGAAGTCATCACAACACTTCGCTCAATTTCGACAGCACTCCCACCAATCCCCCTCTAGTCCATGTAAGTCTCTAGCCTATTGAGCATCATTAAGCGATGCTTCACTTACATACCTCTGGCTGGTTATGTCCGCTGATGAGATGATATAGGCTAGTTATCATCCCATTCACGTCTAGGAATAGGTAGTTAAGCAACTAAGTGCCAGTAAAATATTGGGATCTAGTAGCCTCTATCGGCATTGTTGGTGCCTGATTATAGTATGTGTATTAGCAAGCATTAAATACTCCTAATCTCACATTAAGGGGTATATTTCCATATTGTACCTCATGAGCATCACGGACATACCTCTGATTGGTTATATCCGCTGATGAGATGATATCGGTCAGTTATCATCTCATTTTCTTCTAAAGAGTGGATAATAAGCATCATCGTGCCATTATTCCACTTGGGGCTTAGGATCTCTATCAGCAATTGCGTGTTGTTGATAGAGCATCATGCATCAGGAAGTATTCCATACCCCTGATGACATGTTAGAGGGTTTCTCAAACGTTTCTCTGGTTTATTAATAAACACTCAGTGTTATTATTAACCCAACCTTATTTTGCGGTACTCTTATTTATGTTTTTAATGTATTTGGAAGTATACCATACCCCAAGTATCA
This sequence comes from Schmidtea mediterranea, assembly GCA_022537955.1. Classification (NCBI taxonomy): domain Eukaryota; kingdom Metazoa; phylum Platyhelminthes; order Tricladida; family Dugesiidae; genus Schmidtea; species Schmidtea mediterranea. The sequence goes on along the minus strand of CM039679.1, from coordinate 200,925,681 downwards.
TTTAGTTGTTATTTCATCTAGGGGATGCATTAATAAGCATATTATGCCACTAGTGACATGTGGATACATGTAAATATCTTCTGTATTGAGATATCAACTTATTTTAAATATTATGAATGTGAAAAGGGAAGATTATTATATATATTATTGATATTATTATTATTATAAATATTCTTATTATAGAAAGAATTATTATTAATATTGTTATTATTAACATTATATCTATTATTATTATTATTATTATTATTATTATTATTATTATTATTATTATTATTATTATTATTATTATTATTATTATAGATATTATTATTATTATTATTATTATTATTAAAAGATAACGCCAATAAAAAACTTTTCCTACGATATATTTCGATAGCATAACTATCATCTTCAGGTACTCAAAACCAACTAAAAATATTATGAATTAACATTTAATTTAAACAAATTATTTTTTATTAATTAAATTTTGTAATAAAAAAATATTTATAAAATATATTCAAATAACTTTTAATTAATTTTTAATTAACTTTTTAAAAAAATTAATGTAATTTAAAATTTCACTTACTTTAATATTATTAAAAAAACGTTTTTTTTTTAAAAACAATACATAAACATGATTTAACATACGTAAACTATTTAAAAACATTCAAAAAATTCGTAGTCACATCACTTTGCACATTAATCTTTGGATCCAATGACCTTATCAGCAATGCTTCACATATCACGCGTTCCCAATAATTATTAAAACTTTTCAACAAAATTCTAAAATCAGACATTCCAAATTTTCACTTTTACAGCCTCTATTGTGTTCACTAATATTGGTAAAACCCTTCAATCGACAATGCTCTAGAACTCGAGTACAGAGATGACAGAAGTCTCTCCAATGTATGTGGCATTACACCCTTTACATGTAAATCGATAAACGAGATCAGAACACAATCCAACCGGAGTTTTTGATTTATTAATAAACATATTGCGTACCTTACACGAATTAGAGACGATCTTATATTCTAAATTTCCCATCTGTTTACTAAACTTCCTTTTATAATTTGTAAAACTTTCAGAGTACGGCAATACTAACGCATATTTAGGCTCAATTTTTTTATATCCATTTTTACTATTATTTAGATCAACACTCAATTTACACCCATTTGACAAATTACACTCAGACTTTCCAAAACATGGATCCTTAGGATTTTTATCAATTTATCAACAGTTTCTTTTATCATCAACAATAAAAATGATTTAGAATATCCATTCTTTATCAACAACTCTTCCAATTTATCAACACTTTTTACCGAATTAGCAAAAGTAGAAGATAAAGACCATGAATGATAAATCAATCCTTTCACCATATTTCTCTTATACTTAAATTCACAAACGCTTTCTGGAGAAGTATAAAGTATTAGTTGGTTTTCTATAAATCTCTGTCTCATAATGTTTATCTTTGCGTTGAATTAACAAATCCAAAAACACAATTGATGACTTTCTCTCCATTTCACATGTGAATACAATGTTTTTATGTAAACTGTTCATAAAATGCAAAAACGGTTCTACATGTTTCTGATTTTCAAATACAAGAAAACTATCATCCACATACTTTTTATACAAAAAAGGTTTTTCAAATTGGAAAGAAGCAATTTTCTTTTCCAAACTAGCCAAAAATATTGATGCCATCGTTGGTGCTAAAAGGGAACCCATAGCGACTCCATCTATTTGTTGATACCATTCATTATTGAAAAGAAAATTGACATTTGAAGTAGCAAATTCAAGAAGTTTACGAAATGCCCTTCTATCCAATATGTGATGTTCAGAATCATTTTCATCCCACAACGCACAGCATAAGTCAATCGTCTCAACTAGTGGTACATTCGTAAACAAACTACAAACATCAAACGAAACCATAACATCATTCATATTTCGTTTTTGTAACTTTGCAATACAAGACACAAATTCAAAGCTATCCTTACATTCAAACTCTGATCGCATTAACGGTTTTAATAATAAATCTCAAAACTTTGCTATTTTATACTGGGCAGTACCAACCATTGACAAAACTGGTCTCATAGGTACACCATCTTTATGGGTTTTTGGAAGCACATATGTTTTGCTGGCTGCGATCCTATTGGACGAATAGACTTACCTACCTCTTCATTAATAAGCTTCTTCTCAATAAAACCATTTAACATTTTTTGCACAAACTCTTCATCCTTAAGAGGAGGCAATTTTCCATTCTTCCGACCCTTTGGCAATTTCACAAACTGAGGAGAATTAACACAAATCATTCAACTTATTTACATACACATCATGGTCAAGAATAACTATCCCATTTTCTTTGTCAAACTTACAGATATTTATATTTTTTTAGCTAAGTTTTTTAAAGTCATAAAATCCCTAATATTCTGCTTTTGGTTTTTATCGATATACCCCATCGTACTTGCACTTAACGAGCTCTTCACATAATTACCATTAATGCCTTTTATCGATCGGGCTATATGAAAATATAAACTTTCAATTTTTGCACACAATTTTGTTTCATCCAAGCGATTCTTAATACAGTGATTTGGACCAAATTTTAAAACACGCTCTTTATCATCAGTCAAAACTATTTTACTCTAATTTATTACAGTATTCTCCACACTAAATTTAGAAATCCCAAATATTTTCCTCAAATTAATCAATTTTTTAATATGAGCATCCTCTTTAGATTTTATTTGCACAAACGAATTTTTGATACACCATTCTGCACATACTTGTAAACAAATTATTATTATTATTATTATTATTATTATTATTATTATTATTATTATTATTATTATTATTATTATTATTATTATTATTATTATTATTATTATTATTATTATTATTATTATTATTATTATTATTATTATTATTATTATTATTATTATTATTATTATTATTATTATTAACAATTTTATGTACCTGTTTTATTCCATATTAGTTACATAATCCATATAAATTCTGTAACTTGAGATGATTGCTGTGGTCATACAGATTTTCGCCAGTATTTTGGCTTCTGTGATGTTAAGTCCTATTTTATTTAGTATTTTCTCGTTTTCCCCGTACCAGGACCCTAGTGTTCCTACTACAAGAGCAGATAAAGTCGTTTTGCAATTATTTAATTTGCTGGTTTATAGGACTAGGTCCTTATATTTTTAATAGTTATTCTTTCTGGCCTTTTGAAAATTTTCGAGGGGGTCATATGAAACCTTAATATCTAATATGTGGATTCTATTATTTAGTTTGGATTTTATAATTAGGTCAGGTCTAAGTCGCGTCTCACTGCCAGGGGGATCTTTAAATATCTACTAGGAACCCCTTAAAAATTAAGTATTCACTCGCTTTTTCCATAACGTTATTATGTTTGTTTCTCCTGGCATTGCTGGTCTGAGTGCAGTGGTTGAAGATATGTGCCTGAGTCTCTGGATCCTTATTGCATAATCTGCAGTATGTGTTCATTTTTTCCTTAGCCTATGAGTGCTGTAGTTTAGGCTAATCATATTATTTCGGGCTTTAATAAAAAATTATACTGGTTATCACTCAAATGTCGATGTTTGGTAAGGTATGCTGATTGTCTATTGCCCCCTATAGTCCTAGCTATACATCCTTGGCAGGTCATAGTAAACCATTGTTCAGCATACCATTCGCTAGTTAAGTCGTGGATAATATCTGAGGTGTCCTTAAGATTTTCCTTATCTATGGTGGTCTTAAAGTTATTCCCCTTAATCTCTAGCTGAAAGCGCCTCTTAACTATTATCATTTTTATAATAATATTAAACTTTTCATTAAGTCTGCGGGCGGAGGTGCAAAATATTTAGGAAATTGTTCTGGGTAGATGATTTTCCACCTTAATCTCTGAGTTAAGCCACCTGATGGATAGGTCTATGTCTGCTGTCTGGTGTTGGAATATCCCTTGAGTAATAGCAATTAATTCCTTAACTATAAATTCCTTCATTTTTATATCTCTCTAGTTTAGAATTTTAATTAGGTGGACAGTGCTCTGAATAAAGTATTCATCAATACTCGGGACTATTCATAAACCTCTCATTTTCATATTGGCGTATATAAAATTATTATTAAGGTTTTGGTGGATATTTTATAGGGTATCTTTAAATTTCCGTTTTATTTTTTGATCAAAGCCCAGTTGTTTGTCTCTATGTTGGACTACCTTATTCCTATTGCTATCTAGGATTATATGATTAACATGACAGTTCCTAAAGACAAAAACGAGGCGAGAGTGGATGTGAGTCTTATAAGCTTGAATTTCATGGGCAGGGTGAAGGTCAGATTTAAAAAGTTTGTCCGTATCTTTCATGGCTAGCTGAAGGGTGTCATCTATGCTTTGCTTGCCCTTTTGTTCAAAGTCTATTCCCAAGTATTTATAAATATTATTTTCTCCTATGATCGGGATATTTTCGTCATATAACTTAAGTAAAGCATCAGTATGTTTACGTTTTAGTTGGAAATATCCACATTTATTGGGTCTAAATTTTAGGGTGGCCATATCTGTATACTTAACTATATTCTTAATCATTGTGCGCATTTGGGTTCTGGTTTTTGAAATTAAAACTATGTTATCTGCGTAGGCCATAATGCTTATATTGTGGTCATTGATAATTAATGGGTGGTCTAGAAGTATTTAGTCGAGATATAGTCAATGGATAAGCTAAAGAGGGTCATGGACATTGGGCACCCCCGCTTAACCCCATTGTCTTTTTATCCTCGCATTCATCTATAGAAAATCAGTCGGTATACATTTCCTCAATGAGGTTACTTCTAGAGTTGTTCTGTTTTAATCTCGACAAAGTATGCCAGATCAGGTTATTGGGGGTGCTTTGAAAGGCATCGGCGAGATCTAACCAAACAATATTGATATCTTACCCATTTCTGATTGCCCATTCCTTTGCCAGAGAAATAACTGTGTTGTGTTCTGTGCATCCATCAGGAATACCAACTGCCTTCTGGTTCTTGCTCAGCAGATTATTTGTCTCTATCCACGACAGTAGCCTGTTATTGATGACAGAGGCAAAGAATCTATATGCCGTGTCAAGTATGGCGAGAGGTCTCCATGTGGATACTTCATGCGGTGCATGCTCCTTCCCCGGTTTTATTACAAGTTTGGTGCGGAAGGTTTTCCATCGGGTTGGGCTTCTTCCTGTTCTGATTATCTGGTTGAAAAGCTCAGCTAGGAATTTGAAGTCAGGATTCATTCTTTTCCAGTTCGCATATGTGATCGTGTCATTGCCCGGAGCGGCGTTGGTTTCCAAATGCTTGTAAGTATTCTCCATTTTTTCAGGCTCTATTTTTGCGTGGGACTTGTATTCCGGGGAAAGGATTGGGTTTTTTGTGCAGTATGTTAGTCATGTGTTTGGTGGGTTTGTGAAGTTATTGTTTAAGTCCTCGTCGGTCAGAGTAGTAATTATACTGACTATGGGGTTAATTATTCTACCTACAATGTCTTTTTGCCTATGATCAAAACCTTGACGCAGTTCAAAGATCAGTTGATTAAGAAATTCGGAACTGCGTGCTTGGTATTATATTTCTTAGGGTTAGTCGCTTCATGAATCCTATAAAGTTCACCTAAGCTATCATCGAGCGCTATACTATTTGTTCTTATTTGAATAATTAAATCTATAATAAATGTTTTATATTTAGTTATGTCTGAAGCATCTTTTTATTATTAATTACTTTAATTAGTGTTTTATTTAATTTTTCTTTAATTTCTCCTATATTTGAAAGCGTTATGGGTGAGTGTGTGACAAGGCAGGAGGCGAAGTGGCAAATGTAGAAGCCAGAGTCCTTAATAAGTTGAGATTGAGGGTAGGATGATTAGATTAATTGATATTTTATTTATTATGTTTTGCAGATTATTTAATGCACATATTAAGGACTCAGTAATTAATTGATGTTTAGCTGTGCTATTTTCACATGTCGGGTCGATAAAATTGGCTATATGTCTCGCCTTATTGATGTAGAAGATTACTCATAGGTTTTCTCAAGGTTCATTGGCCAAAGAAGGTCGTTCAAATGAGGGTATTTGTGAAAAGGAAAGGCAAAGAAGAAAGTCTCAAAGTTTCTGTTTATGTATGCTTTACCTATAAACCTATCTATGAAGATTGTGGACTGCAAGGTAGCAAAGGTAAGCATAAAGATCGATAAGCGGTGTTGAGAGACCTAATCTGAATCCAGGTCAGAATTGGTTGCAGGAATGTGCATAGGAGGGTCATTTTCTATTTCTATGATGGAGGTATTTGCTCTATGTGATGTAAAGTGAGGGTTGAGGTCGTCTATATCTATTGTCATGCCACAGTGAAATCTTACGCTTTTTCAGGGTCAAATGTCTTTTCTTATGTTTTCTTATTTTTTGTTTAAATTTTCAAATTTTTAAATTCATGATAAAAATCCTAAGTAGTGTCATTATCGGGCAAACCAGGCCACCCTATAAGCCTACCCCCACCCTGAGCTATCCCGTTAACCTTTTAACTTACAAACCAACTAATTCCCAAAATAATCAACTTTTAAACCCCATAATCCAAAACTAACCAATTTTCAAACCTTTTAAACTTCTAAAACTTTATAATTTCATAATTTCATAATTTTCCAAATTTTATAGTTCAATATGCCAAATTTGCAATATATCAATTTGAAATATGTCAATTTTGCAATATTGTAATTTAAAAACTATGAAATTAGCAAAGGGGTGAGTGGAATCTGTGGTTGTGACTCAGGTTTGCCCGATAACGACACTACTAGTTATAATTCTTTGAAAATTTTGAATTTTAAATTTAGAACTCTAAAATTTTGAACTCTAAAATTTTGAATTATAAATTCTTAAAAATTTAATTTTTAAAATATGAACGTCCGAGAAAAATATCTTTGTAAATTTTGCAACAAGGAAATTTCAAAATCTCACAAAGTCAAACATTAAAAGACTAAAATCATACATTATATAAAAAAATCTTTAAAAAATGAAAAATAATTCGAAAAATATTTCTAAAAATAAGGGTACCCTGACATTTATTTGTGAGGAATGTAGTAAAACATTTGCAAATACTCAAGGATTATCATCTCATAAAAATGGTAGAGAACCTTTAACAAATACAAATGGTTTAAATGATTCAAATTCTAAAGAATGTGACAAATGTTGTGAATTATATTTAAAATCAGGTTATGCTTCTCATTATAAAGTATGTAAAGGTATAAAACGTAAAGCTACAAGAGGGAAAGAAAGAAATTTTTCATTAAAAATCAAGAATTTGAAGATCAAGAAAGAAAAAACAAAGAAATATTCCAAAAGGAAATTTAGGAAAAAGGATTGGATGCTGTTCGGTTAAGTGTAAAAGTTGGCACACCTCAATCCTCAGAAAAGAGTGGTTAAACATTATATTTTATTCAATAAAGATAAAATCATGGAAGAAATAAATATTGCAATGAAAAAATTTGGTCACATTAAATTTCGCAGAGATTAATATTATATTTCATGTGATAGAGTTGAAAAACATGATAATTCTTTAACCATTGCAGCTAAGACTCCCTTTTTTCATTTATTTAATTAACCAAGATGATGATATAATTAATAAAATTTATCAACAATTAGAAAAGGAAGTTGCAGGTAAATCAGATTATATTTCTCAAAGTGATATCATTTTATTTTCTTTTGAATATATTGAAATAAATTTCTGGAAAACAATTCCATTTCAACCAAAAGTTTATTTTCCAACATCTCAAATTCTTAGAAGCAAATTTATTATAAATGTTGAAAACAATAACAACAAATGTTTCCAATGGGCAATTCTTTCAGCTTTACACGCACCAGATGATCATTAAAACAAAGTATCAAATTATTTAAAACGTGTTGATAAATTTATCTGGAATATTAGTGACTCCTCGGAGGATTTTGGTGGTGTTGAAATTACTGATTATTTTTTGAATATAAATATAGAAAAATTTGAAAAATTAAACAATTTGAGAATAAATATTTATCACCAACCAAACCCAAACTCACGAGACATACACCCCCTATACATTTTCGAACAAAGGTATGAACTAAAACATGTTAACCTTTTAATAATCAAAGGAGAGGATCTGAAAAAAGATAAACATCATTATGTGTATATAACAAATTTTTAAGGATTTATAAAATCACAACTTACAAAATCTCATAATAAAGATATTTATGTTTGTGAAAGATGTTTCACTGTTACAACAACACCAGGGATGAAAATAAAACATGAACGACTTTGTATTCAAAACAAACCTGCAAAGATTAAAATGCCCAGGTTTATAAATAGAAAAACTTCATTTAAAAGATGGTCAAAATTATTAAAACCTTTAGCAATTATTTATGGAGATTTCGAGGTAATGAATGATCCAATGGATACAGTTGATCAAATTGAAAAGAATTTGATTAAAGAAAATTATCACTATGTTAGTAATGAATTTGAAATCGAGATTATGAAAAAGAAATATTTTCTAAAAAATTTTTCACATACAATTAATCATTCACAACAAATTCCATCAGCATTTAGACTCTATGTAAAAAGTAATTATATTGAATTATTTGAATCTTGTGAATATAGTTTTAGAGTAAAAGATGTTTTGAAAGAATTTACAAAAGTAATTAATAAGTTGGAACATGAATTTCATTTAATTTTAAAAAATAACAATTTTAAATTGAACACGCCTGAAGAACAAGAATCAGAATTTAAATAAGCCAACAAATGTTGGATTGTAATGAATTTTTTCCTTCTGGAATGAAAGATTCTGATCACGAAGATTGTGATTCTGATTCTGAATATGAAGATCCAGAAGATTGTGGTCTTAAAGATTTTAATAAAGAAACAAAAGTTAGAGATCATGATCACTTTATAAAATTGAATAATTACCGAGGTGCATCACAAAAATATTGTAATATTAATTGTAAAAGACCTAATAAAATACCAGTAGTATTTCATAATCTAAATGGATATGATCTTCACATGTTTATAAAAGCATTGGCGGCAAAAGCAAAAAATAAATTTGACATGATTGGAAAAACAAATGAAATATTAGTATAAATTATGGATGTTTTAGATTTATAGATTCTTTAAGATCTTTTGGAATGAGTCTTGAACATGTTGCAAAATCTTTATCTCTAGATGATTTTAAAATAACAAACCAATTTTTGACTGCAAGCAAAATTCCTTCAGAACAATATCCAATGGGTAAACAAAAAGGAATTTATCCATATGATTATGTTGATTCATTTGAAAAATTTGAAGAAACTCAACATCCTCCAATTGAGAAATTTCATTCAATTTTAAACCAATCAAATATTTGTATTGAAGAATATGAACGAGCTAAAATAATGTGGGACATGCTTAATTGTAAAAATTTGGGTAATTATACTGATCTCTATCTTAAACTAGATGTTTATATTCTTGCAGCTTGTTTCGAAAAATTCCGAGAAATATCTCTATTAGAACTTTCTAATTTTGTGTCTCTTCCTTCAATGGCTTGGGATATTTTATTATATCAAACCAAGCAAGAATTGGAATTACTATCTGATTTAGACATTTTCTATTAATTAAACATAATATTCGAGGTGGCATTTTTTCAAACATGGGATCAAAAAAAATAGCAACAAATACCATTCAACAAATCTTTGGTTCTCATGATTATGATTCCCAAGAACCATTTATATATAAATTTCAGATGAAGAATTAATCGATTTTCTTGAAAAAATGAATAATCCAACACAAGTAAAATATTTTGATGAAACTGCACTATTTTCAGGAATCATGACCCAACATCTTTCAATTGGTAATTTTCACTGGGGGGAATTTTTTCCTTTAGATTTTCTGGGAGAAGCTGCAATGATAAACAAAAGAAAATTAAATAAAATACTATCAACTCTAAAAGATTCACCAACTGGGTATTTTCTAGAAGTTGATTTGGAATATCCTAAAGAAATTGATAAAAAAACAAAACATTTTCCATTTGCTCCATACAAGATAAATTGCTCCATACAATAATAAAATAGGAAGAATTTTCTTCGTTGCAAAAACAAAGAAATCTTCAACAATATGATTCAACCCAGAAATTAATTTGTGATCAACATGATAAAAATTTCTATCTCGTACATTATAGAATGTTGCAATTTTATCTTCGGCATGTAATGAAAATTAAACAAGTTCATAATATAATTTCATTCAAACAAAAACCATGGATGGAACCTTATATTAATGGATACATTACAAAAAGAATTATTGCAAAAAAGAATAACTAAGCTTTCCTTGATACAAATTATAAATTTTTAAACAATGCAGTCTTTGGAAAAACGATGGAAAATCAAGACAAGTATAGAACAATAAAATTATTTACATAACATGATGTAAATGCTTATTTAAAAACAGTTTCAAAACCAACATTTAAAGGAGAACAAATGTTTTCAGAAACTCTTACAGCTGTTGAAATTGGAAATCATTAAAAAAACATACAACAAACCAATATATTTGGGGTTTGGCATTCTTGAATTGTCAAAACTTCAAATGTATTAAGCTTATTATGATATATTACAACCACATTTCCAAAATAGAATTTCTTTACATCAAATGGATACGGATTCTTCTTTGTAAAATTTCAATCTCATGGTGTTGATCAAGAAATAAAAGATTATCCTATTCTAAGTCAATATTTTAATGATTCTTGAAAATTATTTTCTTACAAGGATGAAAGACCAAATAATATAATAAATGAAGCAATATTTATTCGTGCAAAACAATATTCTTTATTCACTCAAAAACCATGTGGTGACAATATAAAAAATAAAGAGATACAAAAATGTATAACAAAAGCGATGACACATGATATATAAAGATTGTGTTGAAAAAGACAAGACAAGATTTGAAAAAGTACATACAATTTAAAGTATTAAAGACGATGTATTTTTATTTGAACAAAATAAAATATCCTTGAATAATTATGATGACAAGAGATATATTTTAAATGATAGAGAAACAAAACTTCAATATGGAAATCATTTAATAGAAATAATATCTCGAATTGATGAAAAGAGTAAAAAATATACAGATTTATATTTAGAAAATTTAATAATTTAAATTTAGAAAATATAAAAATCCAATGTGGAAAATGTCGGGAGTTTATTTCATTTAGATATTTAAAACTACATACACAATTATATCATGAATAAAATAAATTTTTAAAAATGTCTGAAGGAATAATATTCTTATTTTTAAAGAAATCTGAGAGAAACCTGAAAGAAACCTGAAAGAATTAAAATAAAATGAAGATCAAGATTACAAATTATTGAATTACAAATTCCAAAATTATAAATTCTTGATTTTCATTTTATATTCTTGTTTTAATTTTTTAGTCATTTCTTTTTTAATTTCGATTTCTATTTCTTTAGAATATTTAATTTTATTAATATTTTCATTTATTTCATCTATTATTTTATTACTTCCCTCTATTTCTTTTATTGATAATATTCCATCTTCCAAAGTTTTAACTTGATATAAATATAATTTATTTATTCCAAGATTTAATTCTTCACATATTTCCCTATATATCTTTTTCTTTTTAGAGGTTGAAATTCCTTCACCTAAAAAAATAGTTAAAGCATTTGATCCTCCAAATATTGAAGATATTATAATTGAAACAAAAGGAGCTACACCGATTAAACTTATATCAGAATATGTACTGGTTGAAATTGTCTAGATTCCAGTGATTGAAAGACAAGCAATTTTAATACCTGTATCTGCTTTAGTCAATCGAGATTTTATTTTTTTATAATGTATTAATCTTTCACCTAGACATTTTTTTAATAATAATTCATTTATTCTAATAATACTGAAGCTATAAAAATTGAAACACTTGGTGCCATTCCAAATAATTCCTAAAAATACAGTTGTTGCGATTGATAAAATTCCGAGTTCGATCTAAAATTCGTTTATTTTATTAATCGGACGATTATTCATCGAATTTTTATTCGTAAATGTATTATTCATAGGAGCTTTTATTTTTTCAATTGGAAATTTTTGTATATAAGTAAAAACATTTTGTTCATTCATAGAAGGATAAATCTTTCTTTCTTGAAAGAGTCGGGCTCTGCCCTCTTAAAAAGCAGGAGGCAAGCGACCCTTTCATGATAAATTATTTTTCATTAATCTCTTTTCCTTCCATTTTTAATTCTCTTTTTTGACAGTTTCTATAATTTTATTTGTAAAATTTTCTAAATGTTTTAATTTCTTACCAGAAAGTATTGGATTTGATCCTGTGGTTAAAAATTTTTCTAATTTTATATAGTAGTGGGATAGTGGCCCCTCTGGGACAAAGACATATTTAAAGGACAAAGACCAAAACGTTTGTAGAACAAAGACAATGAGTTATCAAAATTTTCTCAATGTCATTTAAACATCATAAATTTTCAAAGTCATTGGGTAAATCATCATAATTTTCAATGTCATTCAAAATTTATCAAGTTCATTGGATGACTCACCATATTTTTCTAGGTCATTTAAAAAATTTTCAACGTCATTTGTACAAAGACCATGATTCATTCAAGGTCATTAAGTGAGTCATCATAATTTTCAAGGTCATTCAAAATTTCTCAAGGTCATTGGATCACTCACCATATTTCTCAAGGTCAATTTAAAAATATTCAAGGTCATTTGAACAAAGACCATGAGCGATCATATTTTTTCACAATGTCATTCAAAATTTATCAATGCCATATGATGACTCTTCATTTTTCTCAAGGTCAATTTAAAATTTTTCAAGGTCATTTAAACAAAAACCATGTTTTAACATAATTTTTCTCAAGGTCATTAGATGACTCAACGTATTTTTCAAGGCCATTCAAAAAATTTTCAAATTTATTGGATAAGTCATCGTAATTTTCAAGGGAATTCTAATTTTTTTCAAGATCATTTGAACAAAAACCATGACTCATCATATTTTTTCACAATGTCATTCAAAATTTATCAATGCCATATGATGACTCTTCATTTTTCTCAAGGTCAATTTAAATTTTTTCAAGGTCATTTGAACAAAAACCATGTTTTAACATAATTTTTCTCAAGGTCATTAGATGACTCAACGTATTTTTCAAGGCCATTCAAAAAATTTTCAAATTTATTGGATAAGTCATCGTAATTTTCAAAGGAATTCTAATTTTTTTCAAGATCATTTGAACAAAAACCATGACTCATCATATTTTTTCACAATGTCATTCGAAATTTCTCAATGCCATATGATGACTCGCCATATTTCTCAAGGTCAATTCAAAATGATTTAATGTCATTTTAAGAAAAACCATGTACTTTTTCTTAAGGTCATTCAAAATTTCTCAAGGTCATTGGATGACACATAATATTTTTCAATGCCATTCAAACTTTCTCAAGGTCATTGGATGACTCACCATATTTTTCAGGGTCTTTGGATGACTCATCATTTCATCAAGACCATGCTTTAACATAATTTTTCTCAAGGTCACTCAAAATTTCTCAAGGTCATTAGACGACTCAATGTATTTTTCAAGGCCATTCAAAAAAAATTTCAAGGTCATTGGTTAAATCATCATTTTTCAAGGTCATCGGATGACTCGTCATTTTTTTCAAGCTCATTAAAATATTTTCAAGGTCCTTTGAACAAAGGCCATGCTTTAACATAATTTTTCTCAAGGTCATTCAAAATTACTCAATGTCATTGGATGACTCTTCATATTTCTCAAGGTCAATTAAAAAATTTTCAGTCACTTGAACAAAGACCATGCTTTAACATATTTTTCTCAAGGACACGGGATGACTCATCATATTTCTCAAGGTCAATTCAAAATTTTTCAAGGTCATTTTAACATAATTTTTCTCAAGGTCATTGGATGACTCACTATATTTTTCAAGGTCATAGGTTGATTCATCATTTTTTTCAAGGTCATTCAAAAAAAATCTAGGTCATTTGAACAAAGAACATGACTCATCATATTTTTTTCAAGGTGATTGTGTTGAGGTCTCGATTTTGGTGAGGTCTCAACTTGCACTGGTGTTTCTTATATAATTCAAAAGACAAAGTCGATATATAAATAATTTATTAATAAATAAAATTTACCAAATCAATTTTGACAATTTTCAAATATAACTTTTCGATCACATTTTATTCAATTATCAATACAAATGAAATTTGGGTGCTTGTTATGTAATTTTTAAATTTTATGTCAGTGCGTGTTATATACGTGAATGCAAAAAATCGTGATGAACTAAATCTGTTCTATTTTAAGGTCTTCCAAAGATTACCTTTTTCAGATCACTTCTTTTGTGGTAAGATTTTAGTGGGAATTTAGACTGAAAATATCTCAGTAATTATACCAAAATATTTTGTCTGTAAAAAGGGTTTTTATTTATTTAATAAATTCATTTTATATGCGCTTATTTAATTTTCTACAAAAATTCTGTTTTTATTTATTTAATAATATTTCGTATTACTTTGAAAAAATTCGTTTATTTATTTATTTAACCAATTGCTTGTTGATTTATTTTTCCTTTAGGTTTTATTTACTCATTGATTTGTTTTCTGTTTAAATTCTCTTTTTGCACTTTTTAATAAAATATCAAAAAATAATAAATATATTAGCTACCAACACCAAATTAAATACAATTGTTCAGAAAAAATAATAAAAATTAAATATCCACATCAAATTGTTACCAAATAATAACTGTTTAAAAATAATTATTTACAAATACAAAATAAATATCAACACCAATTACTGATAGTTGTTCACCAATTAATAATAATAATTGTTCACAATATTGTTCAAAAGAATAATGATTGTTCGATACACAGGGAATTGATTGTTCATATAAGTCATGATGGATTTGATTGTTCGAATAACTATATTGATTTGACGTAGGGAATTGATTTATTTCGTGTTATAACCTCTCCTCGGCGTACACGTTGACCCTATACTTCTCAGGCCCTGCTTTGAAATACTTATTCAAAAAATAAATGTGGTGATGGGTCTACCCTCATCAACCAACAATTAGATGACTCTTCATGTTTCTCAAGTTCATTCAAAATTTCTCAAGGTAATTGGATGAATCACCATATTTTTCAAGGTCATTGGTTAAATCATCATTTTTTCAAGGTCATTCAAAAATTGTTCAATAATTTGAACAAAGACCATGTTTTAAGCTAATTTTTTAAGGTCATTCAAAATTTATCAAGTTCATTGGATGACTCATTATATTTTTCATGGCCATTCAAAAAATTTCAAGGTCATTTGAAAAAAGACAATGACTCATCATTATTTTTATCTAGGTCATTATGTGACTCTTCATATTGTAGGGTTATTGGTGATCATTGTGACCTTGATCCCAATCAAATAACTCTACCTGACTGCCACTGGTTACCCGTTGCTAAGACGTTGGTACTGTAACCAATGGTTCTGTGACCGTCAAAGGTAAGCTTTGTTTTAAAACTACTAAGACCCGGTCTACATCTGGTTCAGCGAGCTACTGATGGAAGATCTATGCTCGTCTTGTTTCCTTCAGGTCACTTACTCACTATACTTTCTATCGTATTATCTTTACCTTCAAAGAGTTATGCTAATATATTTATCTTGCGAGAACAAACAAGTGACAAAAAAGAAGATTTTATTTATCCATGCATTACACTATCGAAATAATCTCTGTCCTAATGAGATTTTTGTTGCTTCTGCCGCCTTCTTTCTGCTCTTCCTGGCTTTGCGCGGGACTTTGGTTTGAATGATTGTTCCTCGGGGCTCATCGCATTCTTATAGGCTACTTGGGCTGGGGCGAACACCAGGGAATAGGTGACAGCCTGCCCCTCCTGGCTCGCCGCTACGGCTATTTCCAGACCACGAATCTGCACCTTCTGGGCTTGGTTCAGGGCTCTCTCCTCTCGCCATCCCTTTTGTGCCACGTCTATTTTTTGATAGAGCCGTTTTACTCTAGCCGCCTCGGACCAAGTGGATCTAATCCACATAATTGCAGACACTGCTGGTGTAAATTTGCATTCTCTTTGCGAAAGTCCTTTAATTCTTTACCGATCTTTTGCATGGCGTCCATCATCGTTTTTCATTAATAATAATAATATAAGTATCGGATAAATCACAAGGGTTAATTTAGAAAATAAGGAGAAAATTACAGTCCCAACCCCATTATCAATTTATTTATTGTTATTCCCGGGGAGCATGTTCATATTTGCCTTAATAGATCTTGCGTGCAACTTTGTCATTTACATTAGCAGAAAAAATTATTAACACAAACTCATTTATTGAAACAAAAGACATAATACAATTCTTTAATTTTGGTACTGTCTCTTATTTATCAAGCGCCTCCGCGAGTAGGCGTGCTCCTCAACGCCCGACCCTCCAGAATGTCCCGAATATCCGGTTGTAGGAGACTCTTTGGTACTACCAAGTGCACGGGTGCGTCGCTCTCTAGTAGTGCCAGATCCCGATTATCATGGGCCACTTCATAGGTGGGCAGATGCCCGTCCGAGCTGGGAATACGCCCTCTTGCGATATTCCAGTTTATTCTGGCGAGCTGCTCTCTTTGTCTATTCGCTAAATACCTATAGCGCCACTTCAATTGCTCCAGACGGTGGAGTTCGCCTTCCGCCTTTTGCCGGATTTCTCGTGTTGGGTTTCTACCGGGCTCCCTTTTGATGAGGATGCTGGGGAATTTGACGTCTGCTTCTTGTCCGTTGACGTTTCTAGTTGGCCATTCGGGGGTACCATAGGTCGATATGATATAGCTTCGATCCCATAACGCTTGCCGATATCTCCCGGCAAATTTGGTTGGCACTGTTAGAGTAGTGCGGTCCACATCCTCCCAGCTACTGCTATAGGTACCTGTTGATAATAAAATTAATGGGTTAGCGTACATCGTTTTATTCGGCTCCTGACTGTTGGTCCTAGTATTAGCCTGCTTTCCGTGTAGTCGTGGGATTCCTAGAAAATTTATACCATGCCGGTGGGTTTTGGTCAGTTGGCGTAACAGATATTCGGGTTCTTTCGCCGATAGACTCACCTAACATCTAACCTAAACCATTTGCTTTTCTAGAAGAAAGCTTGACTAAAACGAATAATGAAATTTTTGTGAATTCGAGCCAAATTGAAAATCCAGAAGATATGTGTAAATTGATTTACAAAATCTAATTAGTTATAATTAATTACGAGGTTTGTTTATTTGAAACGTTCATCTCTAGGGTAATCATAAAATTTATTTAACATGATTTAATATCATAATACAAGGATAAATAATTCAAAGGATCTAAATAGTACAATACAATTATTATAAAGGTAAATAATGCAAGTGATCTAACTATCCTGTAAAATTAAATAGTTCAAATAATCTAAACTTCATAATAAGAATATAAAATTAAATAATTCCAATAATCTAAATAACCTAATAAAAATATAAAATTAGATAATTCTAAATTATCTAAATAACCAAAAGGGAAAAAATTGCATGGATAAATAATTCAAATGCTAAATGTCATAATCAAAAGATAACCAAGATCGCGGCAAATAAATCTAAAAAGTAAAATGAAAGTAAAACCATTTACTAATTTCCAAAAATGTTGAATTGTCTACGAGGGAAAATTGATGATGATCGGACTAACGGAAACTCTCCATGTATTACTAAAACCTTATTTTCTATATTTCAGGTTTTAATTGGGGAAGAAATGAATGGTAAAAGTTGACGATGAGGATGCTATGACTGGTGGGTTTCTGGGTTTTGATATTTTGAAACTATATGGTTATTACCCAGACAACCCCATACAAATATTCTCTCGCTTACCACTTGGCACCCGTTGCTAAGCAACGTTGGAACTGTGTTCGAGTGGGTAGATCATCCGCAAAAAGTGAGCGTTATTGCTAATGCTATAATTGACCGAACGATCTCTGGGTCCAACGAGCTGTCGATAGAAGACCTGTGCTCGCTTTTGATTTTTAGGTCCCATTATTCTCCTATCTCTTTCAAAGGTTAACCTATACTCTCATATCATTCATTGTTATGTCCATTTCCATAGTCCTTCTTATCGTCGTCCGTGTTAATGATTATTCTTTGGCCTGTACACCCTTTGTTATGTTAAATATTCACACACTAGCTCTCTTACTCTTATCCCTATTATAACTACAATGTTCCCTATTATTATTACTAACATTATCATTGTTGCTTTTATATGTATTAGCTTTATTAATTGTTACTACTATTACCTTTATTATTATTTTTGTTACTATAACTACCATTATATTTATTGTTATTACTACTATGATTATTACTACTATTATTATTATCCTAATTATTATCATCATTACTACTAATACCATGATTATTATTATTACCATAATTATTATTATTATTATTATTGTTATTATTATTATTATTATTATTATTGTTATTATTATTATTATTATTATTATTATTATTATTATTATTATTATTATTATTATTATTATTATTATTATTATAATTACCGTTACCCTTATCATTATCGTTATTATTATTAAGATTTTGTATGGATCCGTCCTTATTCTTCAGCGTTAAAATATTTTATTGGTATACAACATTAGCCGTAATCCAGCTGTATTTTTCGGTTTTTGATAAAGTATTTTTGTAAATTCGAAAATTTGAGCAGCGTTCCGCCCTTATTTTACACGTTCCATTTTTACATTACTATTTTTGTTAAGTATTTGAATTAGTTCGGAAAATTTGAGCAGCGTCCCGCCCATATTTCCCGCCTCAACTCAAATTAATTTATTTAATTCTTATTTAAAAACATTATTTTTCATGAGTTTGGTCGTTCGGATTAATCTTTTTCCGATGGCTATTCATTTTAAGTGTTGCAACGATTTCACAATTTTTCCCGCTACCCATTCCCTCTTTTTGTCCTTAAGATCTATGTATGTTCATTTCATAGTTAATAAGTGCCCACTGGACTACTCGGTGTTAGAGATTTTTAGCCGATTGTTGTTAAAAATTTATGTCAATTTTACAGGAAACGGATGGTGAAGGAGTAGCCAAGGGACTACTCATTTACTCTCCAATTTCCCCTATGTACGGATAATATTGACGTTCCAGCTCCTGCGTTCCGCACGCCGGAGCCTTCACGGGCACGAACTATTGGCGATTTTACACGCACTTACACAGTTCGATAGTGTGTTTTATTTTTCTATCTTGCGTTATGTTTTGGCTGTGGGTCACCAAAAATAAAATAATAGAAAAAATAAATTACCACATGAATTAGGCAAAAGTCTCGATGCATAAACTGTATATTTGGCATTCATATAAACAAATTTTAAATCGGGCATCGATGTACATAAATCAAAATAACATAACTGTAAATTAACAATCTGAAAAATATTGCTGCAAAACATAACTGTAGATTAATAACCTGAAAATATTGCTACAAAACATAACTGTAGATTAATGATCTGAAAATATCTGAAAAAAATCACACAACAAAGTAAGATTTATAAAAAATGTGCATCTTAAATTTGGTTAAAATTAATACTACAAAGTAGTAGTTGAAAATTTGGGAAAACACATCAGTATTTATACCTATAATTTGGCCTTAACCTTGCGTGTTAGTTTTATTGCGATTAAACAAAATTCGACTTTGAAATTATTTGTGTTATCTAAATTAAATTTTTATTTCTTTCTTAATTTAAATTAATAATTTATTTTTAACATTTTTTAAATAAATTTATTCAACCAAAAAATATTTTATTTTTATTCATTTAATTCATTAATTTTTACTTTTATATAAATGGTCATTTTACGGTCGAATTTTCTTGTTATTATGTTATTTTTATGTAAATTTCGTGCGGTTCTTGATGCATTTTGTATTTATTTTATTTTACTTTTATGTTTTTGATTTTATATTTATTTATATTTTCTCAGATTTTAAAGTGTTTAGTTGGTGTTGTATATTGTATTTTAAGTTATCTTGGTGCTGGGTTTTCGTGCTGTATTACTGATGCATTTAAACAATTCTCAGGGATATTTGTGTGCTGGCCCAACATGACTAAGGTGAGGGTTCTCTGTAGTTACCGGTAGGTTAGATTATTCATAATTCTAATGGGAATTGTCTGCTTCAATTTAGAGGAACTACGGTTTACAGAATCGGAATTCATTGTTGGGCGATTATCCAAATGAATGAGCATAGTAATTAAACACTAATTCTTTATTGTACATCAAATGGTGGCCAGAGTAGCCGTACCTGTAGAGTAATTTTTCGTTTGAGTATTTCTTCGGTAACGCACAGAAGTGGTGTTGATTTGATGATCCTGCACTTCGGAGATTTGTCGGCTAGAACTCCAGTCGGCGATTTTTTACTAGTCTCCATAATATCGACTCCACGCATTGACGTTGTTGGCATTGGAAAATTTGGCATAATGTTCTAGATTTGATATGTGTCCCATCTACTATATATAATCTTCATCGCTAGATGTGTGTTGCCACGTGGCCACACAGTGAATCTCGATGGATACTGATGATTAGTCGCTTTTTTAATTCAGTTCTTCTATTGATCGGAGAGAAGAAAATTTTCAGTGTGGTTTATTCACACGCAGACGGCTACTCAAATGTTTTCTATCTAGCCACTCGAGCTATTTCACCAGATTTTCTGGAGTTGGCAGTATATTTTCTCTTGGTTCGGAAAATTTTTATGGTAAAGTTTTTATTTTTGTTGGATTGATAATTGAGTCGCATTTTTAGCGTTTGATGAATTGTTTTTGTCGCATCGGAACAGGGATTGGCATTATCAAGAATTGGTGTCGAAATACTGGTCGTGGCCTCTTCAGAAGTAACTGTGAATTTTACTTTTCTGTATTAAAGATTTTTTAGAATACCAAGTGGCCGCTTATCGCTCATTCCAGTGTTTTGGCCGGTATAGTCATGATCCGTCTGGAAGTCATTGCAAATAACTACCTGAGCACTTATTTTGACTGATGAATATCTCGGAATTTAATATGTCAATTTAATCACTTGTCGCTGTTTGTCTTGTTTATTATTATTAATTTAAGTGGTGGCGGTTTATCCGATTAGTAAATGGTTGGTCCGATCAATATTAAGAGGCCTAACTACTATTGTTGCTATTATTAACTATTGCCCTAATCATCATTGTTGCCGGAAATGGTGCTCACATATTCATGACCAATCTGTGAGAAATTGGTCCGTGGAATAATTATTCATAGAGGATTATCCTGATGTCCCGTGTAATCACAGGCAATTTTTTCTCGTACTAATATATACAGAAATAACATATGCTTATAACGTCATGGGAGCTGCGGACTATTTAGCGTTGCAGGGACCTTAACTGTTGGCAGATACCAAACTACCATATAGAAAGATTTCCACAGTCTTTCAATTTGATTCATTTTATCATCGCTGGTCATGATCTGACTTGTTTATGGCAAATTATTAATCGCGAATTTGAGTCTTTGTCGTAATTTACTTCTATCAATGATACGTAAGGTTATTAATTAAATTTTTCGTCCTAGTTCCCAAGACTATTAATGATTTATAAGGTTTTTGTTTAGATTTAATCTTATTTTACCAAAATTACTAATGATTCATACGGGTTTTTGTTTTAGTTCTAGTCTTATTTTATCAGATTAATGATTTTATAAAGTTTTAGCTTAATTTTGGTCTTATTTTATCAAGTTAATGATTTTATAAAATTTTCAGTTTAGTTCTAGTCTTATTCTATCAAATTAATGATTTTATAAAATTTTAGTTTAATTCTGGTCTTATTTTATCAAATTAATGATTTATAACGCTTATTTATATTTTTCTAGATTATTACTAATTTATAAGACCTTTTAGAAGCCCGATGCATCGTTTTCCGCATGCCCCCTTTCCTTTAGCCTCAAGTTGATAATAGGGAATTTTTGTGTTGATGTTAGAGTTTAAGAGTGCGCACTAGATTACTCTGTGTTAATATTTTAGCCGTTGAGTAAAAATAGTTTAGGTCGATTTTTCGGGAGTAGGTAGAAAGGTAGTCAACCAAAATATTGCCCCCGATCTTCCTTCTACCCCTATGATAATGAATGAATTGACGTTCGAGTCCGTCGTTACCCACGGCGAAATCTATCATGGGCACGAGCTGTTGGCGGACTTACATTGCACTTACACTGCTCGATCTTTATGTAAGATTTTACTAACTTGTTAGTGTGTGGCTGTGGGCCAGAAAAATTTCGACATAGAGAGTTAATGAGTTCATTTAATATATATATTTTTAATCAATATCAATTCCGTTTTCAATCCTCATTTACATCCAGTTCATACAAATTAGCAAGTCATTCTTGCTTACTTTCAATCATTAAATTTGTTCGGTTCGGTAATAAAAATGATGCAAGTGTTCGTAAGGTCGTCGTCGAATTTCAACTTGTCAAAAACTAGTTAAAACTGTTGAACTGGTTCAAAAATGGTTGTTGTATTAAAACTGGTTAAAATTCTGTGGAAATGAATCGGTATATATACCTATTTTGTGACCCTAACCTTGCGTTTTAAATTTGATGCAGTAAAACAAAATTTCACCTTGGGAATTTCTTTGTATTTTCTAACTTTAATTTTCTTACTTTTTTGATTTACTTTGACAATTTATTCTTTTAACAAATAATTGAATTGTTTCCAATTCAAATTATTTAATTTTAGTTCTAACTTGCATGAACTCTTGTTTCTTTAAGTAAATTGTCAATTTTCGGTCAAATTTTCGTGTTTTCGTGTTATTTTCTGTGTTTGTTTTGTGCGGATCTTGTTGCGTTCTGTTAGTATTTTTATTTATTTTTATGTCTTTAATTTTATATTTTAATTATTTCTTTCTCATATTTTAGCATGGTTAATTGATGTTTTATGGGTCTGATTTTAAATCTGCTTGTTGTGTTTTCGTGCTGTTACCGATTCATTTAAGCAATATTGTGTGTTGGCCCAACATAAAACACTCGGGGGCCCGTAAAATTGCGTTCCTACTTTATACATTCAATTGGGTCCACGCGCTATCTGTTCGTGACCTCCATACCCACATACATAAAACGGTTCTACGCGATAAATCATTGTTAAGTTAGAGATGGACCTATAGTCCGACTACTATATACAGAATCGAAAACAAGTCAAATCAGTTTGAGTTTTAGTTATTACATAATTATTCAGTGATTATCAAATTTAGTTCCAAATGAATCGCAGTTCTCTCTGATGATGGCTTGGGTTTCGGTTTCTAGGGTGATGTTCTTCTCTTGTTGGTTTGGATTGGCTTGGTTTGTTGATTACTGGTGTCTTTTGGGATTACGGATTCGATTAGTTATTTCATTGGGTTCCTGATTCGAGGTCTTCTGTTTTTGTTGATTAGTTACTTTTAGGCAGGTTATCAAACAGCAGTAGAGGGATATGAGGACTATGCCCCGTGGATATTTGGCTTGAAAATTGCCCCGTGGATATTTGGCTTGAAAAATTCCGCGACCCCCCCCATAAATTTTTTTTAGTGGGGGTTAAAAACTTTTTTTTAATTATTTGTTTTAACGAATGAAAATTTTTTTTTAGTTTGGTAATGTTCTGATCTGGCGTTGGTTGTTGGTTCTTGCATCCTTCGTACATTATTCCTCGTCTCGTTTGGCAATAACCTTGACTTGCGAAATTCGCTGCTCTTAGGTTTCCTTTGAAGGTTTCTATCCTTTCCTCGAATGTTATCTTCAAAGTTTCTACTTCCCATGTTAGTTCGATTGGGTCCTCGGTCGAATGCCCTTGAAAATTACGATGACTCATCCAATGACCTTTAATGAGTCATTGTCTTTGTTCCAATGACCTTGAAAAATATTGTTGGGCCAACACACAAAAAACAATAAAGGGAAAATCTACTGTATATAGACATCTATCTGTAAATAATCATCGAGTAAATAATGAATGATAGAATGAGACACAAAGCAAACCTAAAGGAGCTGTAAATGATGATGATGGTAATAAAAAAGTATGTGTAACCGAGAACCCCTTAGAAATGTGTGTAAAATCGCACCCATTCCGAAAGTAAGATAGTACATGCGCAAGTTACAAAAAAATATGCGAAAACCCAAAAGGTGAAGAATGCAAACAGTTAACCCTACAATGCAATCAATGCCCAATAAAAGGAGGCGAAAATGTTAAAGATAAACTAAAACAATGCATCAAAAAGGAAAGCGAAAGAATCAGACAATTGATACAAATCCTTCTAGATACAAAGAACGAGAGGTCAAGAATAGAATACGAAAACCTGGGTCTGAAGAAAAGCCTAGACATAATCGGCAGGAAAATTCAAAGAATCACCGAAACGAACCCAGAAAACGAGCAAATGCAAGAAATCTTAAGAGCCATTCATCCAATCAAAAGACAGTCATCGAATAAATTACAACAAACCTACGAATCAAGCATAATGACCTTACAAAGTCGAATCATAATAATCAGTCTAACCATAAACACCTTGTCACTGATATGCTGTTAGTAGAGGGATATGAGGACTATGCCCCGTGGATATTTGGCTTGAAAAAATCCGAGACCCCCCCCATAAATTTTTTTAGGGGAGTTTAAAAAAACAATTTTTTAATTATTTGTTTTAATGAATGAATTTTTTTTTTAATAATTTTTTGTTTAAATGTTCAAATTTAAAATCTTTAAAAAATTTTAATTCATTATAAAAAAGTATTTTTTCTCGATTAAAAAGCCTAAAAAATAAAAAATTGCTTTAAATCTCCTATTTTTTAATTCATGATAAAAAGTCTAAGTATTTTTTCTCTATTAAAAATCCCATAAAAATAAAATTGATTCAAATCGCCTAAATTATATTTATTAACAATCATGAATATTTTTATTTACTTTAATTATCAATAATATTATTTATTTATATTTTAATTATATTATTATTAAATTGTTTGTTTTAATGAAGTGAATTAAATAATTATTTATTTAATATAACTATTATTATTAATTAATTATTTATTTTTATATTATTATTATTATTTTTATATTATTATTTTATTTTATTTTATTTATTTTTTAATTATTAATAAATTAAATTGTTTGTTTTAATGAAGTGAATTAAATAATTATTTATTTAATATAACTATTATTTTTAATTAATTATTTATTTTTATATTATTATTATTATTTTATTTTATTTATTTTTATTTTTATTATTTTTAAAATTTAATTGTAAGTTTAATAATACTTTTAAATTGTAAAAATAACTTTCAATCCATACAAATATTTTTATTGACAATAAATATTAATTTTTATTTCAAATCAAAAATATCCGAGTAATATGCTTTATTCATTTCGGCCAACAATATATGGATTGTTTGGTCACGTTTGAAATCGTGGCAACATGGACATCCATTTGAACATGTTACTCTCATACTATCTTTACAAACAATGCAATTTGCAACACATCGGTCACCAGATCCCTGAACGTTGTCATAGTGAATCTCGAGAAGTTCTTCAATGTTAATCCCTGTGAAATGATAAATTTTTGTAACTCTGGTGCGCAATAACGTATTTTTAATTCTTGGATAAAGTTCCTGAATTTTCTTTAAAATTACTTCAAAGAGATAAACTAAATAATAAAATAAAATACATATTTAAATATACATGATTTACCTTTTGACATTTTTTAATACTTGATAAAAAATAATACTAACTTAAAAACATAAAAATTATAAGCATCAACAAAATTATATAAAATCAAAGAATATTTTCAAATAATTTATTGATTCAAAGTTCTTCATAATCATCATATTCTTCATTAAATTCCGAAAATTCTTCAGGATCTAAAACCACATCACCTCCCCTATAATGACCATATGCTACACTTATATTTTTCCCCACCCAAACTCTTTTATCATCCTTATTTGTTAATGCAGTTTTACTGTTTTTAATTGTAAATAATTGATGTTTTTTACTAGTAATACGAGTTTGTGGTACAGAAAAAATTAAGTTTTTGATATAACAATCTAGGTATGACTTATGTTTTAAGTCAGTACCCTTCAATGTTATACCCTTAGCTTTGATACTTTCAACTTCAGACAAGAGGCTATAACATTTTGGACGAAGAAACACCCACTCCTTATATTTAAGTTCTTTATTCTCGTCTTTGAACTTTCCAATGACTGAATCAAGGTTCTTACTATACAAGAGATGTTTTGCGTCATAATTAGAAGTATTGAGGAGATTATCACGAACCATAGCAGATAAAAGAATGTCTAACTTACAATTCTTAATTTCTAGAAAAAAAGGAATCGGTGTCCCCAGCAACTATATTAATTTCACAAGTGAATTCGTTTCGATATTTTTCTAACTCTATATATTGTAATTGATACATCCTAAGTTTAGATAAATCGAGTACAGTTTGTCCAATGTAACTCGGTCGATCTAAACACACCGATTCCTTATTTAATAACACAGAGACCAAATCATTGTCGATTTTAAATGATTTTCGAAAAGTTGGTTTGGAGCAATAATTAATTAATTTGTTTTCAGATTTACATAATCTTAAATTAATTCGTTTTTTAAGATTTTCAACGGGTTTTCCGTAGAGGCTATTATTTAAAAGTTTATAATAGTTTTTATCTAAGTCATTGGTTGATTGCGCTCTAAGTTGTGTGTTAGTGTCTATATACTTTTTAAATATTGATTTTTGATTATATTTAATGGCTCTATGTACATGTGTAATTTTAATTTGTAAAGAAACAAAAAGCTGCAAAAGTCTCCAATGAAGAACATAATTCTTCTTTGGATAATGAGTTAGCATTAACTTTTCAACCTTAGAACCAGGAGCGCACATCTTTTCAGCAGCTACTGGAAAATCATTAAGTTTATCATGAAGACATGTTGGTATTTCTAAATCTACTTCAAATGTGACAGCAAATGACAGTGATTAAAGATCCTTATTCAAAAAACTAATTAAATTATTTAATTGATTAGTATCAGTGACCCATTCAAAATTTCCATATGGTAATGTTTGACTTAAAGCCCAACCATAGAGATTATTGATGTCAATGTAAAGCAGTTCGGTGTTGTCATCAGATACTACGTGATGCTTATTAACAAAGGTTAATCCACCACGGATTCCCCCTTCGAAAAAATTATACATCTGCATATCAGTGAGAAGTTCAATTGGTTCGTCAAGAGTCATAAGAACCGATGCCCAAGACATACCGGGAATTCCATAAAAGTTAAGTGGTTCCAATCGGTTATGAGTTAAGGACTTTGAACGAAATTGCTGAAAAAAAGTCAGCCAAAGGAAAAACATCAAGTTTGAGGTAAACCATCATATAATCTAGTAAAGAGTTACAATTGGTTTCTTCCCAAATAGATTGAGCCTTACTATATTCGGCTTCAGTTACATCTTCCCAAATCAGTGGAAGTTCATATGTAGTTTCTAAGACTTCTTGAGAAGTTGCAAAGTTATAAGGGAAAATGCCTTTAGTATCGATAATACTACCTACAAATTCCGAACGAGTTAAAGGAAGAGTGGTCAATGTTTTAACTGCATTACTTAATGAACTATTAATAAATTGACAAGAATCAATGAATTTTACAGTTAATCCACTGATTCTTGCCGACAAAGAAAGAAAATTTTCACTTGTTACAGGAATACAACTAATTTTCCACGTTTTAAAATCACTCATACCATACTTGAGGATATGGTGAAGATCATACCCTCTCAAATTATGAAAAACAACTGGAAATTCAAACCTTAT
Organism: Schmidtea mediterranea; assembly: GCA_022537955.1. Lineage (NCBI taxonomy): Eukaryota > Metazoa > Platyhelminthes > Tricladida > Dugesiidae > Schmidtea > Schmidtea mediterranea. The sequence goes on along the minus strand of CM039679.1, from coordinate 200,897,909 downwards.
TTGTCGAGAAATATTACATTTGGAACAAGCTGCTCCCAAATATTTTCCAGTAAAGTGATCATGGTCCTTAACCGGTACTGATAAAGTCTTATTACACAAATAACAACAAGTTGCCAAAGAAAACGAAAGAATGTCTGAGTCTGTTAATAATATTTTCGTTTTATAATTATTTTGATAAAAGGGTAAAACAGTATTAATTGAAATATTATTTATTTCTTGTAGAAAATTAACTACACACCTGTAAAATTGTTAATTAAAAGTAAACCGGCCGAAATCGGCATATGTATTTGAAAATGTATGTCATCTGAAGGTAAGATAGCCTCAAAATCAGCGTAAAGGACGAAAGGAGGAGTAACGGTTTTAGCCCAATTCTTAAATTCCAAGTTTTTATTTAAAGGTAATGTATAAAGAGTTGTGCCTAATTGATTTTTATCACACAACCCTTTATGTTTATTTAATGAAATTATATTGCGAAAACCATTTAGACATCGATGGCACCATATACTTTGAACTCTAGTAAAAGAATGATTTCTATAATTTAAAAGCCTATCTAATTTAGTAACCGCGATATAATGATACGAATCAATGCTTTCTAATGTTATTAAATTAATATGTTGTCCCCAACAACTTTAGAACGATGAATTATTTCAACATAAGGATGTTTGAAAACTTCAGGGTTAGAAAAATCATTAATTAAATTATTTTCATCATACGTAAGGACATTAATTGAAAGATTTGGATTTTTAGCTTCAAATTTTGGAATGTCACAAAGTCTCATAGGTAAATCCGAAGGTGAAAAGTCAAGTTCAGAAGTGTTGTAGCTAAATGTTTCATTTCTATGATGGTTACTTATATTTTCATGATTTAAAATAGCTAAAATCCTGTAAATGAAGCCCAAATTATCGGAATTAGCAACATTTACAGTACAATGTTTATTTAATAATGATAATGGTGTTGGAATAAATCCATGACCACTCAACCGATTTATTTGTGAAAACTTGGTAAGAACAAAATGAATTTATTTTATTTATAACCCAGTTACTACCTTTATCATTAATTAATGCTATTTTTTCATCAAGAAGAGTAGCACCTTCATCTAAAAATGAATCACTCATTATTCTGGCAGAGTTTGAAATGATGAAAGATTGAAATTCTCCATCTTTTTCAAACTCTACATCAATACAAAACTGAATCTTAACAGATCCCATTTGATTGATAACATTATTTAATTTATTAATTAACTGAGTGGGTACTGTAATAAACTTTAAATTTAAATTCGAAACATCCATTCTAACAATGGTATGTGATTGATTTAAATCAAAATTAACAATAGGTGCTATCGAGCCACCATATTGATTAACAGAATGAATATCAACAGGAAAAACATCAGAAACATCATTTGAATCATAAATGATTATTACATCATCTACCATCTTTATAATAGGTGATGTGGTTATAGATATGAGAATAATAATTCTCCATAATCGTATCACAATTTCCATCGTGTTGTGAAGAATTGCAAAAGTTAATGATTTTAAATCTTTAATTATATTATTGACGGTTTAAATTTTATTTAAAAAAAATGTTTGGTAAAAAGAAAACAAAAAATTAAAAAAAAATTTTTTTTCATTCATTAAAACAAATAATTAAAAAAAAAATTTTTAAACCCCCCCTAAAAAAATTTATGGGGGGGGGTCTCGGATTTTTTCAAGCCAAATATCCACGGGGCATAGTCCTCATATCCCTCTACTAACAGCATATCAGTGACAAGGTGTTTATGGTTAGACTGATTATTATGATTCGACTTTGTAAGGTCATTATGCTTGATTCGTAGGTTTGTTGTAATTTATTCGATGACTGTCTTTTGATTGGATGAATGGCTCTTAAGATTTCTTGCATTTGCTCGTTTTCTGGGTTCGTTTCGGTGATTCTTTGAATTTTCCTGCCGATTATGTCTAGGCTTTTCTTCAGACCCAGGTTTTCGTATTCTATTCTTGACCTCTCGTTCTTTGTATCTAGAAGGATTTGTATCAATTGTCTGATTCTTTCGCTTTCCTTTTTGATGCATTGTTTTAGTTTATCTTTAACATTTTCGCCTCCTTTTATTGGGCATTGATTGCATTGTAGGGTTAACTGTTTGCATTCTTCACCTTTTGGGTTTTCGCATATTTTTTTGTAACTTGCGCATGTACTATCTTACTTTCGGAATGGGTGCGATTTTACACACATTTCTAAGGGGTTCTCGGTTACACATACTTTTTTATTACCATCATCATCATTTACAGCTCCTTTAGGTTTGCTTTGTGTCTCATTCTATCATTCATTATTTACTCGATGATTATTTACAGATAGATGTCTATATACAGTAGATTTTCCCTTTATTGTTTTTTGTGTGTTGGCCCAACAATATTTTTCAAGGTCATTGGAACAAAGACAATGACTCATTAAAAGTCATTGGATGAGTCATCGTAATTTTTAAGGGCATTCGACCGAGGACCCAATCGAACTAACATGGGAAGTAGAAACTATGAAGATAACATTCGAGGAAAGGATAGAAACCTTCAAAGGAAACCTAAGAGCAGCGAAATTCGCAAGTCAAGGTTATTGCCAAACGAGACGAGGAATAATGTACGAAGGATGCAAGAACCAACAACCAACGCCAGATCAGAACATTACCAAACTAAAGCATAAAGGAATATGTATATACAAAGAGGAGAAAGAATCGAAAAACGTAGAAATTTCAATTGCGGATCAACAAATAGAGGACATATTGGACCTACCAAAAACAAGAACACTACTGTTACTGTCAAGAGTGAGCACCAAAATGATGAGGAAATAATCAGCGAAAGGCTAACCAACAACCTAGAATGGTACAACTCGATACAAGCAACAATCAAAGCTATAGAACGATACCAAGAAAAACCGAAAGAAAACCTGGAAAAAATCAATGATAAAGGAAGCCCTACTAGAGCAATATCAATGTGTAACATGTTGGCAAAAACATGTCGAGATAATATGTACACCTCGTGGACATATGGTCACTTGCAAAGCATGCGGATTGAAAGTATATATATGTCCATTGTGTAGACAGTCAATCAGCAGACGGATAAAGGGATTCCGTTTTGCTGATCAGTAGAAGGAAACAAGACTGTGTATAAAGTGTGTAAATAGTAAGAGAAGTAATGAAATGTAAATACATGCTAGCCAATAGACAAAATCGATGTACCAAAAATAACGAAAAAACTAAAAATACGCATAAAAGAAAAGAAGTAATTAACGTTAATATTTAGAGCCAACAATGAATCAAAACGAAATATCACCACCAGTAATGAAAGAGACCAAAGCAGAAAACGAAGAGCCGAAAACAATTCCAGATGAATTACAAGAACAATTAAAAAAGGCAAAGGTAGAAGCAGAACAATGACAACAAAGGACGATGCATTTAAAAAAGATACTACTAGAATTAGAGGAAGAATTAATAAAAGAAACCATCAAGACAAATGTGATGAGAGAGAAATTGGAAAAACAAATGGAACAGCGAATAATCTACCCAGAGGGAAAGAAAAATTATATCAAGAACGAGAAGAAGAATTAATAAAAGAATCTATCCAGAATCAGACAAGAATCATAAACCAAAGAAAAGAAATACGAACCTTAGAACAAGGTAAACAAGATCAACAGAACGAGATAGAGAAACTACAAGAAACAATAAAGGATACAGAGACAGAAATACAAAATGCAAGGGAAGAAATTTGTGGAAAGCTGAACTAAACAAAAGAGGAACTAGAACAGATGCGAACCAAATACTTGGTAGAGAGGACAAAGAGAACGAGTGAGGAACAAGCCACATGATGGGCAAAACTCCAAGCATTACATTGGAAAACGAAATAGCAAGAAGATAAAGAGCGAGCACGGAACAACTGGGAAGCACACGCAAGACATTACGCTGAACAAATAGCCGAGGAGGAAGACCGAAAAAGAGCCTACAAAACCAAGTGGGAAGACGCAAAGACAGAAGTCAACCAACTGAGAAATCAAGGACCGAAACCATCAAGGAAAATAAGAGAGCCTAAAGATGACAGACAAGAAAGAATGATAATCCAACTAACAGAACAAGCGAAAAGATGGAGAGAAAAGTACAGGATATCAAAGGTCGAGAACGCAATACAATGGGAACACACACAAAAACAGGATTGCGAAATAATATTCCCGCCAACTAGAATGAAAGAGATATTAATAGAGCAGGAAAGGACCCTCAGACAAACTCAAGAACAACAAATAAAAACTGAAGCCCAAGAAAGATGGAAAAAAAGTGGAAAGAACAGTGTGAAGAAGTCAAGAGAGAAATGAGATAATTATCCAAGAAATTATTAAATACTGAAGATTGGGAACTATGGGAACAGATTGAAGAGCAAAAACGGACAATCGAGGACTGCAACAACCAGATCCGAACAATGGAATTTCAAGAACGGGTCAGACGAAGTTCAATATGAAGGCTCAGAAAGAACGAAACAAGTTACGAGAAACAGCTCAAAGAAACAAACAAGAGACGGGTGGAGACGAAAAACCAATTAGCAGACGAAAAGCGGCAAAATCAACAGTTATGTGACAAACTATCGGAAGCCCAACAGGACGTAAACCGACATTGAGGAGTAGTGGTATATAAAGAGATTCAACTGCGACACCAACTCGAAATAAATGAACAACTTAGAGGACAAGTTGAAGCAGAAATAAAAACGATAAAGATAGGGTATGAGGAAAATGAACTAAATCTCAAGAAGGAAATCGAGAAGCTGAAAGCGCTAGAAAATACGCAGCCCTTAGAAGCCCAAGTGGAAGGGTTAACGGAAAACGTAGACTACCTCACCTACCTATTAGATGAGGAATTACAGATCACCAACGCACTACGAGAAGAAATAACCACATTGCAAAGCAGACCACAGATCATACTCATACCACTATATCCAACAGAAGTACCAACCCAAGTCCCCACGGAACCAGATGAAGGATTTGGCGAAACAGAAGAAACGTATGTATAACGAAGAAAGGGAAAATTGTAAAAAGTGTAAAAAGATAAAAATAAAAACGATAAAAATTGTATAAAAAGCTAAACTAATGTATATTCAGTATGAACTCAAACGAAACAGAAAGACAAATGAATCAGGAAGGCAGCACAAACTAGTACGATAGATATCAACCAACCCCTATTCAATTAGTACGGCCAATCGAGCAAGACCCATTAGAATAGTGTAGTAAATGTGGAAAGCAGAAAAAGAGGAATGGCGAAAAACAGTAGATGAAAAAAAATAGAAATGATAACTAATGATAACGAATCCTATGAAAATAGCTCGAAATTTGATGTAAATAGTCAAGCAATTGTAAATAATCATCACAAACCCATAATTATTACAAAAACAAGGAAACCATGATATTGGCGATGAGAAGGAAGATAGCAGTAATAAACCTATATATACAACCTAGCATCCCTTAGAAAGATGTCGAAAAACCCCACAACCAATCAAACGATGCAAAAATTACCTGTTACAAATATGACGAGATATGCAGGAACTCAAGGAATGCCAATTACCGACGGACCAACTTCTAATATACCCAATGTCCTAAAGCTTAAAACAATATACTAATAATCAAAGTGAACGAAGCCCAAACTTAGACAGATTGTTCAAACCCTCAGAACTCTAGAAAATCAAATCCGAAAGTCAATAGAAAAGGAAACACCCATCAAGGAAATCATATTCAGATAATCATGGATGCTCTTTAGAAACCCTACTAAATAGCAGAAAAGAACCGAAAATCAAAAACAAATAGCTTTAATCGATAACCAAAAAGAAGTAACCCAAACCAACCTCAAAGAATCATGAATAATCCCGAACCGGTCAGTTATCACCAAACAATCGAGACGAGATAATATGATAACGGGTGATCTATCCACCAAACCCATTTGAACCTCACCAAGTTTCAATGTACTAAAAAGTCAACAACCAAAACCAAGAATATCAATTTACATCCCAAATTCCCAAATACACCATCAAAAAAAGAATCTTGAACCAAACATTCAATCTATTCTTCTACCTGACAGTCACTACGCCTGCCAATCTTCCAAACAATCGGTATCTAATTAGTCCTATATCAAATAAAGTCAATTCCCCAGACTAAACGAAACCTGGGGAATTGTAAGTAATCAATCAGAAACCAAAAAAACCCAAGGCATTAGCGAGACGAATATCTAAGTGACAGAATATTGAACTCATGATTAACAATGAAATAATGCTGCTTAGACTATTAACTATTCTTTATGTGTGATCATAACCGGACTGTATTTCCTCTTTCACTTCATCTTGTAATCCATATATTGATGCATACTGTATGATTATTTTTATGCATGTGGGTTTTGAGGTCACGACTATGTAGCTCGTAGACCCAATTGAATGGAAAACGTAAACTCTGTATAGTTCATAGCTTAAACCTTTTAGAAATTGAGGGTCGCAATTTTACGGGCCCCAGAGTGTTTTATGTTTGGCCAAAACACAAATAGCTTTGAGAATTGTTTAAATGCATCAGTAATACAGCACGAAAACCCAGCACCAAGATAACTTAAAATATAACATACAACACCAACTAAACATTTTAAAATCTGAGAGAATATAAATAAATATAAAATCAAAAAACATAAAAGTAAAATAAAATAAATACAAAATGCATCAAGAACCGCACGAAATCTACATTAAAAATAACATAATAACAAGAAAATTTAACCCTAAAATGACCATTTATATAAAAGTAAAAATTAATGAATTAAATGAATAAAATAAAATATTTTTGGCTGAATAAATTTATTTAAAAATGTTAAAAATAAATTACCAATTTAAATTAAGAAATTAATAAAAATTTAATTTAGATAACACATATAATTTCAAAGTCGAATTTTGTTTAATCGCAGTAAAATTAACACGCAAGGTTAGGGTCAAATTATAGGTATATATAATGATGTGTTTTGACAAATTTTCAACGTAAATTTGGTGCCAACTTAATTCCAGTCTTATTTGGTAGTCTTATTTTTCAACAGCATTTCTAATCTGATCCGAGTTAGTGTGCATAACTAACTGACAAGTGTTTTGACTGAACACGTTAACTCTCAGATAGTGTACGGGTATTAATTTATATGATTGCTACTATGTGAATTTACGAAGTGTTATGAATTAATGACATGAATTGTGATCAAGATGATTTGCCGGATGAATTTATGGACGATGTATGCTGAATAAATATTTTAAAGCCAACAATTTTGTGCATTGAAACTTTTACTCAACTAATATACTAAAATTTATATATTATTTATATATACACAACAATTCAGGCTGTGTAAGTGCGGTCCATCCGCCAATAGCCTGGACTCGTGAAGGTTCCGGCGTAAATAACGCAGGGCCTAAACGTCAATATTGTCCATTTATAGGGGAAATTGGGAGGTGGGGAAGTAGTTTTTGGCTTCTCCTTCGCCATCCGTTTCCTGAAAAATAGACCAAAAATCTTTAACAATCGGCTAAAAATCACTAACACTGAGTAGTCCAGTGGGCACACATTAAATATAATATGAACATAAATAGGTCATAAGGACAAAGCGAGGTAAATGGTAGCGGGGAAAATAGCGAAATCGTTGCAACAGTTAGCCATCGGAAAAAGATTAATCCGAACGACTAAAATCAGTAAAAACTAATGTTTTAAATAATATTTAAGAATTAAATAAATCATGTTGAATGGAGACAAAAATATGGGCAGAACACTGCGCAAATTTTCGGAAATAGTTAAAACATTTATCGTAAACCTGTAAAATAAGGGCGGAACGCTGTTCAAAATTTCCGAATCAATTAAAATACTTATCGAAAATAGTAAAGTAAAAGTGGAATGTTGTTCATTTGTTAGTATAATATCCTTATTAAACTGTAAAATAAGGGCGGAACCCTGCTCAAAATTTCCGAATTAATTAAAATACTTATCGAAAATACCAAAGTAAAAGTAGAATAAGGCTCAATGATTGATAGAATATCCGGATAAGACCGTAAAATAAGGGTGGAACGCTGCTCAAATTTTCCGAATTAATTAAAATACTTATCGAAAATAGTAAAGTAAAAGGGGAATGTTGTTCAATTGTTAGTTTAACATCCTTATAAAACTGTAAAATAAGGGCGTACCGCTAAAATTTTTCGACTCAAGGAAAATATTTAGTCGAAAACTGGAAAATAAGGATAAATTACGGCTAAATTTTTATATAAGAAAAGTATATATTTTTTTTGCTGAGGAATAAAGACTAATCCCTATACAAAAATCTGATAATAATAATGATAATAGTAAGGATAATGGTAATTATAATAAGAATAATAATTATAATAATTACAATAATAATAATAATAATAATAATAATAATAATAATAATAATAATAATAATAATAATAATAATAATAATAATAATAATAATAATAATAATAATAATAATAATAATAATAATAATAATAATAATCATAATAATAATAATAATAATAATAATGATAATAATAATAATGACAATAATAATGAGGATAATAAGAATAATAAGAATGATCATGGTACTTTTAATAATAATGATAATAATAATAGTAATAATAATAACAGTAGTAATAATAGAGTTCTCATTCTCAAAACGATTACCTACTCTAATGACGTCATCGCGTAATCTAGAATCAATTCATTGCCTAGTGGATCTAAGTAATTCTATCAGGTCTACTGTTGGTTTTTTAACGATGGTCTTATTTGTTGTCCCTGAGAAGATTGACTACGAAATTCGTGGAACTCATCCACCCGTATCTTGCTTATCTTGCGGTCATCATTGACAGTAGTAGGATGTGAGCCCGTCAGATACAACCTCCCCCCACTGGCTTACGTAATTATTACGTAACATTTGACCTCTGTACGCGCTGTTGCTACCTGTAGATTGACCTTTGTCCACTAGTTGCTACCTAGTAATTGACCTTTGGTCAGTGACTTCATGATTACATCACTTGACCACTGGTCACTTATTATGTCACTGGTCACTACTCGGAGACTAGTTACCTAACTGTTATTATGTCACGTAGTTGTGGACCAACACACCTACCTTCTAGAACCTTCCACATACCTACCTTCTAGAACCTTCTACACACCTACCTTCTAGAACCTTCCACACACATACCAACTTCCACACATCTACCTTCTAGAACCTTCCACAGATCCGCACAGATCCGCACAGATCCGCACAGATCCACACCGATCCACACCGATCAGTACCCATCAGTACCCATCAGTACCCATCAGTACCCATCAGTACCCATCAGTACCCATCAGTACCCAATCAGTACCCATCAGTACCCAATAGTACCCAATAGTACCCAATCAGTACCCAATAGTACCCAATAGTACCCAATAGTACCCAATAGTACCCAATAGTACCCAATAGTACCCAATAGTACCCAATAGTACCCAATAGTACCCAATAGTACCCAATAGTACCCAATAGTACCCAATAGTACCCAATAGTACCCAATAGTACCCAATAGTACCCAATAGTACCCAATAGTACCCAATAGTACCCAATAGTACCCAATAGTACCCAATAGTACCCAATAGTACCCAATAGTACCCAATAGTACCCAATAGTACCCAATAGTACCCAATAGTACCCAATAGTACCCAATAGTACCCAATAGTACCCAATAGTACCCAATAGTACCCAATAGTACCCAATAGTACCAATAGTACCCAATAGTACCCAATAGTACCCAATAGTACCCAATAGTACCCAATAGTACCCAATAGTACCCAATAGTACCCAATAGTACCCAATAGTACCCAATAGTACCCAATAGTACCCAATAGTACCCAATAGTACCCAATAGTACCCAATAGTACCCAATAGTACCCAATAGTACCCAATAGTACCCAATAGTACCCAATAGTACCCAATAGTACCCAATAGTACCCAATAGTACCCAATAGTACCCAATAGTACCCAATAGTACCCATCATCGCCCAACATGCCTACAACTACGTCTTGACGCAGTTGCAATCGAATTTTCTCTAAATTGTCCTCGGCTCTGATTCTCTTTCATCGGCATTTTCATCCGGCATTGAATTTCCATTGGCTTTTGATGCAGCACCTTTGTAGTGGAAGCTGATCACAATTATAAGACATCAAAGTAGATTCGGTCATTGAAATTCAGCATTTGATTATCGCCTTCTGACATCTGCCCAGATTTATTATTGATAATTGACATTGATTGTTGAGGTCCATTTCTTTATCGAATATTGAATCTTTATCTGCTTTTATTTCCATCCTTCAGAACTAAGTTTTCAGCAGATTTGGGAAAAATACCATCAGGCTTCTTCATTCTAGATTAATTTGCTACCAAGTGTAGACAGAGAGTTTAATTTTATGCAAAGTTAAACCTTTCCCTGGAAGAGGGTGGAATTCATTAATTAATACAATAAATCACATACACAAGTCAAATGGCAATTTCAACTCAAACATTAATTAAATCAAAATTTTTCAAGATTTACCAAAATACCCGTCTTGTGGTAGTGCCACCGTCTAGCAGAATGTGAAATATTGCTTAGCGCACAATCTTTTAATAAAACTTTCAGGTGAGTTCGATCAACTCCAATCTTTAAAAGTAATTCAGGAGTCTTTGGAGGAAAGGAACCTAAAGAGCCGATGATACAAGTATCAAGCTCCACTTTGAAGTCAGGTTTGGCATCTTGTATTTGCATTTTCAACGAATCGTATTTTTGTAAATTAAGAAGATCTACTAGTGCAAAATTATTAATTGTATCACATGGACATTTCATGTCAACTAAAAATATTTTTTTCCGCACCATGTCAGTGATCATTAAATCTACTCGCTCTTTCGATTCCGGAACAAGTGAACATACATGGTCAACAACAACAATCAAATTTGAATTTTTCGACAAGTGAGACGAAATCAGATCAAGACAATCATTGTGCCTCTCAGAACCAAGAGTCAAATGGATTTTACAAGATTGAATAATATGCGACATTGTTTCGTCTTCAGTGTGACATAATCGACACAGTCTTTTATTACCTTTATTATGTGGTTTTGCATTGATGGACAAAGTATTTGTACGAGCACGATGGATAAAGTGCCAAGCAAACTCAGAAATGTCACCTCGATAAATAGCTTTATTAATTTTTGGTGAAAGTTTAATGGCTGAGGCAATGAAATTTGAAGTGCAGCCTTTTTCCCATTTCGAAAGATACGAGTCACAGAGAGCCATGTGCAAGACTTTTGAAGTAGTTTTACGCAAATCAGGAGTAAGAATAAATGTCCCACGTTTTTCTGATGTAATGAAGAGTGAAGGTTGACCTTTGGTGACAATAAACATAATATTAATATCATGTTCTTTCTTAAAAAAAGCAATCGCAATTCTAGCTCGCTGAAAACGAGTTTTCTTACTAGAATGCTGAGGTTTTGGCTCTTTCCCATTGATCCAATCAAACGTTTCTTGCAAAGTCGGATTGATAATACCAAGTCGCGGACCAGCTACAAAGTTCAAAGAATCAAGGTTAACTTTTCTCGCAAATTCACAATTAGAAGTAAAAAGTCGGAAAAAGTGTGTTATTGTCTCTGTGTGGTATTCGTCAAGTAGATCAACACAGTTTGCCCCTCCGTTTTCAGTTGAATTATAAAAATAACATACTTCAGAGTGGTTAGGCAAAGACATCATTTTCCTAAAACAATTTCTTAATTGGCTAGTGATGTTTACAGTCAGATTATTGTTGGCATTGGATTTTGCTAGTGCACTTGTTTTAATCTCTCGTGTTCTAAAAGGAAATACTAAACGAGAATGTAAAAAGATTTTGTACGCTTTCAGTTTTTGCCATCCAAGTAAGTCAGAGTCAGCAATTTTCCTAGTATCAGAAACAACTTTCTTAAGAATTTTATATGAACTCTGATCGGTTTCTTCACCCACAGGCACTCCAAGATATTGGTAGAATTCACTTGAAGCTATCTTTTAATTTTAATGTCATTTATAAGAATTTGACTTTCTGTTTCGATAAGAAGAAGTTCGATATAACCGCATTTTTCAGGACGGTATTCAAAGCCAATTTCAGATGCAATTACAACAGCAATATTTGTTACTCTCTGTAAGTCATAAGCAGACTTTGATACAAGAGCAATGTCATCAGCGTACGCAAGGATTTTTACTGCAGATTCACCAATCATAAATGATTCACATTTAGATCGGGATACTGTTTCAAGAACTGGATTAATTGCTAAAGCAAACAATATCATAGAGATAGGACATCCTTGCTTAACACCTTGTCTGATTGCAATATTTGGAGTCAAGATAGGACCACAACTATAGAAAGTACTTGTATCGGAATACATCCTCTCAAGAATAGTCACAAATTCCTCATCAACCCCAACAAATCGAAGTAAAGACCACATGTAGGCATGAGGAACACTCCCAAAAGCATCCTTAATGTCAAGCCAAGCAATAGCAAGTTGAGAGTTCTTGCTGTATTTAGAGTGCTCTAAAGCTGACGAAAGAATTGAATTGTGTTCCACACATCCATCGTGTCTAGAGCCACCTTTCTGACCGATATGCAACAGATTTTTCTTATTTATCCAAAATGTTAAACGATTAGCTAAACAAGAGGCAAACAGTTTGTAGATAACTGAAAGTAGTGCAATTGGACGCCAAGATGACACACTATCATATTTATCACCTTTACCGGGTTTTGGAATTAGCAACGTTTTAAAGGATTTCCAGCTATCTGGTATAACCTTTTTAGAAATAATTTTATTAAATAAAAAAGTTAGTAGTTTACCCTCGGGATCCAGCATCACCAGGTCTCGATATTTTATACCATCAACACCAGGACTTGTGTTGTCAGCTTTCTTGAGCTCAAATAATACCTCAGAATTCGATAAATATTTAAGTTTAAGTTTTTAATCAGAACGATTACAAAATTTAAACACCTTATCCCAAGTTCGGTCTAAAGGAATTTTGTGCTCAAAATTCGTTATAATGTTTTCATATTTAGGTCTAACATCCACATCTACATCATTAATGATCGTGTTTACAGTGGTTTTCATGTCACTGTTGAAATTTTTAATTAAATTACTTTTATTAATTTGAGATTCTACTCTTTCTATATTGCCCAAGTAAGGTTTGTGTGTTGGCAAAGTTGTAATAGAAATTTGATCCAAAATTACATCGACGATTTCATCAACATTCATTTTAAATACTTTTATTAAAAGTTGATCAATTTTATTTTTACGTTCTTTTAAATTTTCACTTTCTTTATGATTTTCATTAATTATATTATTTTCTAAGGATTTAACTTTTTTTATTTCACTAACTATTGGAAGGAAGGAGCTTACCACATTACCAATTTGTCTTAAATTCAAACCAACTAAAGGCAAATCATTGGCATAATTTGACATGTAAGAACAAAACAGAATTTTGCTTACTAAACCTGAACCACGAATATCATGTGGGCATTCACCAATATTTAATACACGATTAGGTGATTCTCTAATTTCATTAATTTTATTTCTTAGAATCTTACAAGACAAATAATTATCATTTCCTAAAAGAGTTGTTGGGTTTAAAAAGTAGTATTCATCAGTGTTGATAAAAAGAATTTCACGAAATTTTGGAGGTGCTACAATGGCGAATATAACTTGTGCTTTGATAATATTATCATAGTTTAAAAAATCATTTAAATAGCGAGTGCAATCATCCATAATAGCAGTGCACATTGCTGAATTTAGGAATATAAAATTGCTGGGTAAATTTAAATTTTTAAAATATTTTGTGATAATTTCATCATTAATTGAAAAATTAATTAAATTTAAATTTTTACAGATCTCATTTGTTATTTGTAGTTTAAATGATTTTAAAGTTTCATTGATTTTAGTAAATGAAAGGATATTACCAAAGAAGAATCTCTCGAGAAATTCAATAAACGCAGAAGCAAAAAAATGTGGATGATCCGATCTAAACGAGAAGTGAGTCTGGTTATGATTAACAATAAAATTGACTATCGCATTAGAAATGAAGAATTTATTCAGATAATCAGTCATACTTTCACCAATACTGACAAGTCTCTCATTTAAGACTCTGCCTTGAAAGTTTAAGATGTAGCTGCGCTCGAATACGGGGGAAAATATATACAGACACCAGTGTGGGTTGTTTGGAATGACAGCAATTACATACTTTACTCTCGTAAATTGCCTAAATGTGACGTTTTCTCTTATAAATTGATTATTATGTGCAATAAGATTCAATTTCAATTCAGGAGACAATACGGTTATATAATTTTTATTACTAAACCATTCTTTTATTAAAGAAGGTACACAGGAATTCTCATTTTGGAGAGAAGCTTTATAAGGAAGTGCTACTTTTGTTGGTCTTGTTACATTTTGGAAGCGTTTAAAAATAGGCAGTGTCGTTATACCACCCCCAGAGACTTTTGGTGGATTCTGAAATTTAGTAGTTTGGAATCGATGGACATTTTTACGTATTGTTTCAATAAAGTTGTTGGGAAATGTTTGCCATTCTTGGCTTATCAGCATAGCATACGCGCAGATGTAAGGTCCACAATCGTAATTATTATCCTGGTAAACAAGGTTATCATGGGGGTGAAAGGTTACAGCAGCTTTGAGATCAAAAAGATTATTTAAAGCCATCGTGATTTTAAGTGCACTTGACTTATTAATAAGGTTATGCCGTTTACGGAGAATTGGGTCAACAAAATAGGAAATTTTAGTCAATTTACAGTAAACAAAAAGGATCCAATGAGATTCATTGATGTTAAGAGGGCATAATATTATTTGCGCTTTAAAAAGATTATCTGGAATTGGAAATATTTCGTCTTTGCAATTCGAACTTAAAATTTCGACGATAAAACATTTGACCGGTGCAAAGTTTGGATTACCGATGTGACTCTCAAGATAATAGTCAATATCATCATCGGTAAACCAGATTTTGGGGTCGCGTTCAGGAAAAAAGTAATTAATTATAGTGCTATCTGCATCAGTCTCTTCAGAGATTGGAACAGATATTGAAACTGATGCAGGCACTTCCCTTCATTTAGATTTTTGTGCCTTGGGTTTTACAGCTTGTTTTGATGTTATTTTTTTCAGAGGTTTATCTATAGTAACGGGCTCAGTTTCGTCAATGTCTGTTGGGAAAGTATCCAACTGACCAACTATAACTGTGTCAGGAGTGGGATTGACCGGTTCTTTTATTAAGATATTTAAGTTTTCATTAGGAGATACGTCTATATTATTGTCTACAACTGCTTCTCGCTCTTCAAAAAGTTCATTTGACTGAATGAGCTTAGTTATGAAATCACTCATTTTTAGTGTACAAATGTTTCTGCAATTGAAGGGTATGCGATAGTTAAAATTATCTTTATTTAGAAATCGTTTTTTGTCCCTAATAATAAAATAAAGCATTCTCTTTGCTTTAACCAAATCATCTACATCATTGTCGATTTCTATGTTATTAATTTTTTCACCTAAACTAGTTAGAAATTTCAGTTGGTCGGATTTTGTAGTATAAGATTGGTCAATCACCCCAGAGAAAGTTATTGATTTCAATTATAGTTTCAGGACAAATAATATTGTGGACTCTGTCAATTTCACCAGACAATTTCCATTGTTTGAGCTTCAAAAGTTTTTCTTTACAACTTGAACTATAATGGGAAGAAGAAGGAATCAATTCAATCAATTTTGGAGCCCACAATTCAATATTATCAAGATTTAAGAAAGCACAAGTCTCAAGATCTAGAATTGAGTGCATTAACAAACAATTAACAATATAGTTTTGAACATAATTTTCATAAGTTCCGTTTGTTGAAGTATCAAAATTGCCATTTAAATTTAGGTAATTTAAATGAAAAATTATATCAACCAGTTTCTCTGGAGACTTTGGTTGACATAAAAGAGAATTTAAAATATTATCATATTCAGATAAACCAAAGAGACTAAACAAACCAAGGTTAAACATGATATCGGATTCAGATTCCACTTGTGGAAACTGAGAATCATTTAATTTATCAATCTTAACAAATTTACCCCCCACAAATGAGATCTGTTGAGGAAATGTTTCTTCAATTTTAAATTTATTAATTAAATTAATTAATTTTTCAGGGTTTTCATCTATGCTTTTTTTTCGATGAAAAAAAGTTCCTGAATTTCAGGGAATGAGTTAAATAGTTCTTTAATTTGTGAACAGGACAGTTCAGTAATTTTTTGGCCCAACTCACCCTCGATCTCAAAACTATTTAACAAATCCAACATTAAAAAATCCCCATCCTTATATTTAATTTGGGATTTAACCAAATAGTCGGGTAGGCTATTTTTAATTTTTAATAAAGTAATTATTTTATTTATTTGTTCCTCTCTGACTGTGACATTACTAATATTAGTTGTCTCAGCCAGTTTATCTGAAAGAACAAATAAAAATTTATTTATCGATAAAGAAGCAGGGATAAATTTATTTGTATTGTAATTTTTAACAATCTTTGAGTTTATTAAAGATGTTTTGATTTTTAAGTTTTTAGTAATTTTAGATTTTACTTACTACTATTATAAAAATCAATTGTAACACATATATTATTATTTCTAAAAAAGAAATTTTTAAATCCAGCTATATTTAGGGGATTATCTATTTTAGAAATTTTGGTCAACTCGATATTTAATACTTCAGATTTCTTTTCTGATTCTTTACTTTTCAATAAAGCAAATAAGTTGGGAAATAGCTTAAAAAACTGTTGCCTCTCTTTGGAATCTAAAACTCTAACAAATAGCGAAAATTTTACTCTAGAAGTATGCTCTATTGTCTTTTTAGAAACTTTCTTAGAAGGAACAATTTTAGTTGGTATTTTCCTAATCAAATCTTCTTCTAATAACTTAAGACAAGGAACCTTATCTTGGACTAAAAGAGCTGAAGGAAGTTCACTAACAAGATTAGTCTTAACAATTGAAAGAGGTTCCTTAACATGACTAGTTTTAAAAATACAATTTAATTTATTATTATTGTCAAAACCACCATTCAAACCAGATATAAGATAATTTAAAGTATTAACAATAGAATCCATCTTACCGTTCAGAAGCTCATTACTTCTTTCCAGTGCATGAAATCTTTCATTAATCTGGAAAACAGGCATATCTTCAGAAGGCACACGAGAGCCAGGCACTGATTCATTCCGAAATTCCTCTTCCTGCTTTGATTTTGCATTAAGTTGTTCGAAAAAACGCTGAAAAAGAGCAGCAAATTCTCCGATTTCGATTTTCATAACGTTAATTTTAAAAATAACGTGCAACTTCTTATGCAATATTCTAAAATCAAAAGGATTATTAGGTAATAAAAAATTTACGTAAGATTTTTTTGGTTTCGGAATTTAATTGAAAATACTACTTCTTTGAGTTAGTTATCAACTTTTGATATTCGATTAAATATTTTTTTATCGTTAAATTGGCTTCAATATGGAAATTGTGTTTAATTAGACTAAAACTTGTAATAATGTATTGAATAATAGCTAGTATATTAATTTATCATATATGTCCACTTAGTATAATATAGAGCCTGTTAAATACTTTAGTTTAAATTTAGGATTTTCGATATAGTTTTCATGAATTTTATATCTAATCGAAGTTCAATTGAAGAATTTATTGAGAATTTGACGTAAACTTTTAAGAGAACTGCATCAATTTTAGAGAGAGTATTCCAACATATGAATATTTCAGAGTTTTATATATAATTGAAAGGTTCGAGTTATCACTATGGATTGGGATTTTGATCCATTCTAGTATGCTTTACAAGTTTGAATATCGAGTTTAGATGTAGTAAGTTACTAAGGGAAATATTGAGTGAGAAATTTAATCGATTTATTATGACGTAATAATAATTTGTATATCATTTTATGCAGTGTTAAAAGAAATTAATCAAAGGTAAATATTGAGTAGAAATAATCATTCAATGTTAGATTTTACATGAAAATTATCAGTAATATATCAATTTTAAGGGATAAATTATGGCTAAATTTTGAGTATGTGTAGATAAATATATGGTTTTAATGATCAGTAATATATCAATTTTAAGGGATAAATTATGGCTAAATATTGAGTTTGTGTAGATAAATATAGGGTTTTAAATGATCAGTAATATATCGATTTAAAGTAGATATTTTGGCTAAATATTGAGTTTGTACAGATAAATATAGGGTTTTAATGAAAATGATCAGTAATATATCGATTTAAAGTAGATATTTTGGCTAAATATTGAGTTTGTACAGATAAATATAGGGGTTTTAATGAAAATGATCAGTAATATATCAATTTTAAGGGATAAATTATGGCTAAATATTGAGTTTGTATCGATAAATCTTATGGTTACTTAGTTTGCATTTAATTGAAATTGTATTAACTGGAATTTTTATCACGAACTATTTCTATTTGTAATTTTTGTTATTTAAGTATGTATTCGGGGATGTAACCACTGAGACCTGCCTTAATTTGTTCCTTCCCTTATCACGTCTATCTTTCCCTCATTTAATTGCGATCTCAGTATTTGGTCTTACTATTATGGTCGTTAAATATTCGCGTACGATTATCGTAATGGAGGTTTATTACTGTTATCTTTACCGATTTTATTATACATTCAGTCGTAGTGGTTATAGTAAAGGGCTTATTTCCCAGTATTTACTATTACTGATTTCATCCTGTAAGTACTCCGTCATGTATATAGCAATAAAATTTAAGGTTCTTGGCTTTTTATCTAATTACAAATAGTGACTTTAAGCATTTGTTTTCAGTTACTCAAGATTTTAAATTCATGATCTTTATTTTTCTATGATTGATTTTGTTAGTTGATTAAAATGAGGCTATAGTAATGAAATCTATGATCCTTACTTTATTATGTTTATTTGATTAAAATTGAGACTATAGCAATACTTTTTTTGATCTTTACTTTATAATATTTTTATTATTTGATTAAAATTGAGACTATAGCAATACTTTTTATGATCTTTACTTTATCATATTTTTATTATTTGATTAAAATCGAAACTATAGCAATGATTTACGACGTCCATTCCAGTCATTCCCTGTTATTTGATCTTAAGGCTAGCTATGTTGATATTAGAACGGTACGAGTGTCCACTGGACTACTCGGTGTGGTGATTTTGAGCCGATTGTCATTTAAGATTTTAGGTCGAATTTTCAGGAAATGGAATTGGGAGGGGTAGCCAAAAGACTACCTCACCACTTCCCAATTTCCCCTATAACGAACAATATTGACGTTCCAGCTACTGCGTTCTCACGCCGTAGCCTTCGCGGGCACAAACTATTGGCGGACTTACACCGCATTTACACAGTTTGGTTGGAGTGTGTAGATTTTATTGACTTGTGGTGATGTGTCGGCTGTGGACCGGAAAAAATTTCGACATGAGTTTTTCTGAATCAACCATTTATTGAAATATAACTGGCATAAATACATATTCATAATTAGCATCCATGGTTCTATACATTGCACATACAAACATTTCCCCACGCCGACGCCTCGAACAGAGCTCATATGAGGTTGTCCGGGCGCGACGTGAAGAAAGTTTTTCGAACATTTCTTCACTCACATTAAAAATTTAAGTTCTGGTTAAAGAAATCTGCTTCAAATTCTCAAAACTGAATTGAACTAATTAACACGTGTTAAGACTAGTTAAAACGAGTTAAGTTTTTTGTTTATGTGAAAATGAATTGGTATTCTATTTTTTCTAAATTTAAGTTTTCCGTTCAAAAACACACAGGCGTTATCGTGCTGGTTAAACAAATATGGGCTTAATCAGTTGTTGCCCAACACTTGTATCGTCTCCTCACTGGACCGGTAGAACGTCTGAGCCAAATAAGGTCTGGCAAGAGCACTCATCTTTAACAGACGTTCAGACCGATGTCACGTGAATCAACGTTGCTTGGCAACGGTTCTCAGCTAGGAAGCACTAGAATTGTATGCCAGGGTTTTGATAAGTTATTATGATCAAAGTCATGTAGCTATAATGCACCAAATGCAACATAACTATATTTAACATATTACTAAAGTTAATTTCATAATTTGCTGATATATAGTTTAACAAAAATTTTTAAAATTAACTATTAATAACCAGATATCGTAATATCACAATAATTTTAAAATTTTTGATTGTTAAATGATTTCAATGTTATTTATTTTACGAACTTTTAATAAGAACTACAATTCGAATACTAATTGTAAAAGAAAATAGAATTAAATAATAATTTTTTATTTTCAAACTTTATAGATTAAATAAAACACTTTATTTATATTAATAAAAGTTTGGCGGTACTTTTAATTTGTTTCATACTTTTAAATTACTTGTTTTACATATTGAGGTAAACTATCTAGTAGTAATTCCTAATCGATAATTTTGTATAGAATAACTATGGTTTTGAATCAAGAATTTAAAGAATTGTTGGAAAAATTGCAATCTCAGGATAATGACATTCGAAATCAAGCTGAAGTGAAAAATTTATTTTCAAAATTTATTTTATTTTTATTTAGATAACTTATGATGGTATAGAAGCTAAAACGCGATTTGAATTGTTATTGCAGTTTATTTCGTCGCAAGAAGATGATCAACTTAGAATATTTTCTGGAGTTCTATGCCGTCGCCTATTGGATAATTCTTTTGATGAATCGTTTAGAAATTTATCTGAAGAAACTCAAAATTTCACCAAACAAAAATTACTTGAATGGATAGTAAAAGATGCTCATCCGCAAATTCGAAAAAAGCTATCTGAAATCGCAGTTGAAATCGCTCAAGAACAATTTGGTAACATTTTCTAATTGTATCATTAAATATGATGATTAATTTATAGATGACAATGGAAATTTATTATGGTCTGAATTGCTAAGTTTTATTTTTGAAGGTTGTCTTAATAGCCAAGATTCAAACCTTAAAGCAATCGGTTTGCAAATGTTTTCTTCGCTTCCAAATTTATTGGGTGATCAATTATTATCAAATATAAACTCAATCTGTCAGATTTTTGCCAAAACAATGTCTCGGACTGATGAATCAGGAAATATTCAAAGTCTCGAAGTTAGAGTTGCTAGTGTTAAAACCTTTGCTTCTTTCATTGGATCTCAAATCGATGAAAATAGTTCTTTTCCACAAATGGCAAATATAATACCTATGATGTTGACTGTAATAATAAATTTGTTATTTTTGAATTTGATGGAATTTTTATGAAGACAACAGCAGATTCGATCACAAACAATCCGGATGATGATTCGTGCATGAAAGCTCTTGTTGATATCGCAGATTCGGCTTCCGAATTTTTGAAACCACGAATGAATGAAATATTGGAATTATGCATGAATGTAAGTTTATTTCTATGGATTTTGTAGCAACTTTTTTACTACTTTATTTGTCAACAGAATAGTAAAATATGTGACTTTATTGTTTGCTGTTGAATTTAAATTTTTTATTTTATAAATTGGATCTGTTGGTCAATTAATTAAAATGTTATATTAAATTTAGTAAGCTACTGATTAATAGTGAGTAGATAATTAATTCTAAATATTATCTAAAAATTCAATTTATACCTTATTTACCCTAAAATAAGACCGTAATCTTTTTACGCTGGTCAAGATCTTTTTATATGGTTGCATGTAAAGCTCAGGATTAATTGTATGTGCTAGGTTTTATGGTCTACAGTGTAGACTCTACACTGTCCGGTAATCGCATATTGTAAAATATCTCCGTACATAAAACATATTTAATAACATCTTTTAAAATGTGATACAAGTATTACCATTGGAAAAACTTTGGCAATAAAGATAATTAGATTTATTTTGCGTGGAATTAAGGAAGAAAATTTAATTTGGAATTTAATAAATTAAACAACAAACTGATTAAAATTTTTAAAGATAAAAAACTTAATGATAAAGAATGTTCTATTATTGAGGATTCCACAAATCAATATATTTATTCTCGTTATTTTGCTTAATTTGTTTGAAAGATTTTTACTTTATAATACATAATAAATAATATTCGGTAGAATTTTGAAATCTAAATATTACTATATAATTTTAAAGTATAATTGTCAATTTTTTCCTATTAATTTGGCAAGTACTTATGTGACATAATAATTAAATGAAAATATACAGGATTGATTTTTATCATAAAATTTGAATTTATTGTCTCATTTAATCGACAATTGCATAATTTCTTTTAAATGCATTCGTATTACAAGTTTTTGTTATTAGTCTACTGAATAATTTGTCAGTAGATTTATCAAATTGATAAATTCTATTTCATTTTATCTATTTATTGTTCATATTGAAAACAAAAATAATAGATATTTATCTTAATATGTGAATAAATACTGATTTTATCTCTGTTGTGCTTTTAACTTTTCAGATATTGCATAATGGCAATGTGGATGAATCACAGAGGCATCTCGCGGTTGAAGTGTTTGTGTCATTGACCGAAAATTGTCCGGGAGTTGTTAGAAAATACTCGAATCATATGCAAGGATTTATTCAGATATTATTTAAAGTTGATAATTTAAGTTTGCTTGAAATTTGGTTAATGGTTCATGCATCTAGATGTTGACTGACCTTGACGACGATCCTGAATGGGCAACAATGGATATTGAGGAAGAGGAAGACGATTCATCACCGAGTATAATTGCTGAAATGTCTCTGGATAGAATCGCATGTGCTATGCGAGGAAGAAAAGTATTGAATGAAATAACTCGCACGGTTCCCGCTATGCTTCATAGTGGTAAGTGTCTAGAATGCCTTTGAACAGTTGCAATTATCATCTATCTTTCAGCAAATTGGAAAGATCGTCACGGTGGATTGATGGCGATTTCATCTTGTGCAGAAGGATTGAATAAAGTAATGGAAGAAATACTCGGTTCGATTATCGATGAAATTGTTCCTCTGTTGTCTGATCAGCATCCTCGGGTGAGATATGCTGCATGCAATGCTGTCGGACAGTTGTCGACAGATTTTGGACACAAATTACAGAAATCATATCACGGGAAAATCGTACCGGCTTTGCTATCTGTATTAGATGATGATCAATTCCCTCGAGTTCAGGCATACGCTGGAGCAGCTATGGTCAATTTTTGTGAATCGTCACCGAAATCTGTTATTCTACACTATTTGCCAGCACTCACCGAGAAGTTGCTCATTGTTTTACAGAAGAAATACAATGAACTTGTTCAAAGCGGCCGAAAACTCGTATTAGAGCAAATTGTTACAACAATTGCCGCAGTTGCCGATTCGGTTGGAGAAAATTTCGTTTCTTATTACGATGGGTTCATGCAATTTCTCAAATTTCTCATGGAACAGTGCAATGCGGAACATTTGCGTTTGTTGCGTGGGAAAACTATTGAATGCATCTCATTAATGGGATTGGCTGTTGGTCGGGATCGTTTCATGTCCGATGCACAAGACGTTATGCAATTGCTGTTGAAATCACAAACCGCTAGCGATGATGATACCGACGACAACTCGAATCCAGCAGATGATCCGCAACACTCGTATATGATCAGTGCTTGGGCTAGAATCTGTAAATTACTCGGAAAATCATTTGCCGAGTTTCTGCCGCTCGTCATGAAATCGGTACTGAAAACCGCCAGCATTAGACCTGATGTTTGCATGATGTACAACGAAGAAGCCGAAGAAATTGATAAAGATTGGCAAGTTGTCAAGATTGCCGACGATCAGAATTTTGCAATTCACACAAGTGGACTCGAAGACAAAGCAACTGCCTGTCAGATGTTGGTATGTTATGCCAGAGAGTTGTCGGATGCGTTCTGTCCATATGTACTACAAGTTGCCGATATCATGATTCCTTTGCTGAAATTCTATTTCAATGAGGAGGTTCGCAGTAGTGCTGCTGATATTATCCCGTTTTTGATTGACTGTAGTCGGCCTTTGGGTCCAAACGTAACGAACGCTCTTTGGGATCGAATGATTGCAGCACTTTTGAGTGCAATCCCAAATGAACCGTATAAAGCCCAAATTGCTGATATGATGGATGCCATTGGCGAAGGAATCAAAAAAATTGGCAGAGAATCCATCAGTCGGGAACGAATGGAAATTCTGATTGGATTGATGAATGAGCAATTTGAGGAAATGTTCAAGAATCAAGATGTGAGAGCTGACAAACGGAAATCAGATGAATACGACGAGGAAGACGAGGAACAACTGGAAAACGATAAAGATGAAGACGACAACGTGTTGTGTAAGTTAGTGGATTTAATGCACGCTTTGTTCCTGGTGTATAAAGAGGATGCTTTGCCAGTTTTCGATCAGTTACTCCCGAATATCATGAAACTACAGGAAAATGACCGCCCGTGGACTGATTTCCAATATTGCATTTGTTTCTGGGACGACATGATTGAAAGTGTTGGATCGATCAGTTGGCAATATTGTCAGCATTATTTGCCGGCATTGATTGCTGGCCTCAGGCATGATCGAAAAGAAATCCGTCAGGCTGCCATTTATGGATTTGGATTAATGGCAATGTATGGTGGTGTTGAATTTATCGATGTGTTGAGAGAGGTTGCACCGATTCTCGTGGAACTTGTTGAAGCTTCGTGTTCCAGGGATGACGAGCTCAACATGAGCACCGAAAACGCAATCAGTTCATTGTCGAAAATTTGTAAATATCGGCCAGAATGTGTTCCCAATGGGGATCTAGGCGCCTTCCTGCCCACTTGGTTGAGCTGGTTACCGATTTGGGAAGACAGTGAAGAAACTCCTCACGTTTTTGGGTTTCTTTGTGATCTAGCAGAAGCCAATAATACTGTCATCAGCAATAACTTACCACACGTTATCCGATCAATTGCATATTGTCTAATGAGGGACGGAATGCCGGAGGAACATCCGACTTTTAGGCGTTGTATGAGTTTAGTCAAGATGGTCCAGGTGAATCCTTGTTTTTCCTTTATTTATTTTGATAATTATCTCGATATTCATTAGGTCAATCGAGATTGCTTTACCAATTGTATCAATACCATGTCAAAAGAAGAGCAAACAGCATTACAGAAAGCTTTGGAGAGATCCATGCAATAAAAATTTATTGAAGTGGAATAAAGATTAAATTCATTGCATAAATATATTTATTTAAACGATTGATGAAAATAAATGATATTGATTTTATTATAAATTTTCCTATATTATAGCATAGATTTATATATGATTAATTTTGTTTGGTACAATTTGTCCCCGCCTTGGTAGGGTTCTTTTTATTATATATCAAATTATCAAGAAAATTGAAATTTTTAATCTTGAGTTTTTATAATCATTTTCGCCAATTTAAAAGTTGTCTCAAAAACTAAAGTTAATTTTATATTTTCCGAAAATATAGTTTTAATGATTAAAGTATTCCGTAATGTATTCCATTGATTGCATAAACAAAATTTCAATGATGAATTGCGAATCCTCAATTTTCAAAAATTCATTTGATATAATTCAGTGGTTATCCACCCGTGGGTGGTGATCCCAACGTAGGTCGCCTGATGATTTACCATGTGTTGCCCAAGACTCATAAATTTGATTGTTTTTAAAAATCATGATTATTTCCCAATACCCACAACTTAAAGTTTCAACTTGAAACTTATCTCAGCAGCGCAATTGGCTGTGCCGCTTACATACCTCAATCCAAGATGGCTAGAAAAAATAGACTAAAAATCTATAATTTAGTTAACCTTTTCAAAACTTAAATTTATTGTAGGAGTTGTAACTGTTCAAGGAGCTAATAATCGTAGTAACAATGTAGTGAGCCAGAGTGAAAGATCCTATGTTATCGTTGGGGATGAGACATGGCATATCTTATCAAAAGGTCACGGCACTAAAAAGGTTGAGAACCGCTGGTATAATTGAGCTTCTATTTACTGAACCACAAATAAAAAAATTCTTTTCAAAAAGTATATATTTCGAAAAAATCAATAATTAAAAATTTTACACTAACATGTTAGTCACAAATCGATGAATACTTCGATTAATATTTTTAGACAAGTTTTATTCAAGTGCATCGATATCTAAATAAAAATAAATAAAAATAAGAACACATTAGTCAAAGTCTTAAGCAAATCTTACGTCAATAATTTATTTTTACAGCCGTGAATAAAATTTGAATTTCGGTTATTCAAAACATGAAAATAATTACTTCATTATGTTAATTATTTGATCATTATTTTAAACAAACCCGTCGACATAATATTGTTACCGCGTAAACAGTCAGATTGCTCTTAATCAGGGGTAGTCAACCTTTTCATACCTACTTCCAACTTTTTCATCTCGATTGGTTGTAAAATATTCTTACCGCCCACCTGTTCTACAGTATTGATAATTGATAAAGTAGTAAGGTTTAAACAATTTACAAAATAAAGTTACAGAAAATTGTTCTTATCAATTGTTACAATATTTCAGTACAGTAGAAAAATACGT
Source organism: Schmidtea mediterranea (assembly GCA_022537955.1). NCBI lineage: Eukaryota > Metazoa > Platyhelminthes > Tricladida > Dugesiidae > Schmidtea > Schmidtea mediterranea. Next base: position 200,871,368 of record CM039679.1, on the reverse strand, counting down.
ATAACTTACTGCATCATAACACAGTACATTATATGCACAGTATCAAACGTCCTCTACTTGAAAACTATTGATAAACCACATATTTCTATATTAATTTATTAATACTTTGAAATACATAGAAATATAAATTTTCTTATAATAAAATGTAATTAACTAATTGAATTATTATTACTGGGATCCTTAAAGCTGATGTTGCGAAGTTAAGTATTTAACATCTGGTTCTATTTTTGTAAGAAATAAGCGAAGATCTACTATTTCAGAAATATTCAGGCGGTTTCTTACTTGGGTCATAATATGGTTAACAGCACTAAAGCCTGATTCTACTAGATAAGAGGTCGGAAAAGGTAATAATAAATTGAATACCTGTTTCCACATATTTGGATATAAGAGAGGCATTTTTTTATTTTGCCACAAGTTTTCATATCCACCATTGTCAAAACTTTGTTTATAGTAAACTTTACTTTCTTTATCATATTTGATTTCTAAGAGTTCTTCTTGACACTTTTGCATCAGCTTCATTAACATTTGCTGTAAATGAATCTTCATTAAGTTCAAAATATCTTCAAATCGTTTTTCATGTTAGATTTAAGTTCATTAAGGTGGCTACTGAATTTTTCAATATTCTCTTGACTTACATCATCTTTTATAGACGATAATTTATGATACTGGTAAAATTCTCTATTTAATAGATTATGACGGAAAATTAAAAAACTTTTTCAATAAATCATGACACAATACTTTGGCTACTTATAATAGGTTTATTAGTATCTTGGAGTTGTAAATTAATATAATTAAATCTCTTGAAAATATCTGCCAAATAAAAGGCATACTTTTTGACAATTGTTAATTGTTGGCAGAGAGTGGTTTCATTGCTACTTTAAAAAATTGTATGATACTATCATATAATGCTACAAAACGATTTAAACATGTACCCTTTGACATCCATCAAACTTCTGTGTACAAAAGTAATCTTAAAATTTTCATTATTATCCTGGTGTTGGGCAAAATCTGATAAAAACCCTTTTCTTTTATTTTTGTTTAGCCAGCAAGATAACGCCTGTGTGGTTTTGAGCAGAAAATTTAGAATTAGTTAAAAATGGAAATTAAAAGAAAAATAAAATAAATAAAAATTTAATAAAAATTCTGAGATATAAAAATGTAAAAATTTAAATTTAAATCAAAAAGAATAAAAATTTTTATAATTTTGGAACATTCGAGAAATTTTTGTTTTACTGCATCAAAATACACACACCAACAATCATGATATAAAAGGAGGTGCTGGTTGAGCAAAAATTAATGCATTTTAGTCATTACTCATTTTTACCAAACATTAATTTTAGTCATTTATTGCAACGAAGTAATTTTATTTTATTTTATTTATTTTTGTTATGTATATGTTTATGATATTATAATACGAAGTGATTATTATGATTATTTTTTTTTATTTTTCATCTAAGCTTTAAAGAAAATTCCTTTTTGATCGAAGAACTCGACGAAATCGTCGGACTTCCATCATAAGAGAATTAAATCTTAAAAAACATATCGAATCCAAATTTCAATAGGCTTACATGCAAACAAGATAATAAAATGAAATTGTTTTTTCGATACCCGGATCGAACCGGTCGTTAGTGGGGGAAGCCGCGGTGCCGGTAGTAACCAGGCCTGCCCAGTATTCTCCCCTTCCTAAATCCTATCGCCCGACCCTCGAAAGAGTAGTGTCGAGGTCCTGGGAAAGATTAAATAGAAAATTTATACACAATAAACGAAACATATATAGACTAGCATATAGAAGAATCATAAAGAATTTTTGTGTAATTAACAAATTTTATTCCAGTATAAAAATATTACATAGCTCACTAAAATTCGCGACTAATCACATTAAGAAGTGCAATCGGCCACAGACCAGATTTTCTTTGCGACAACATCATTCGTATCAAATTCACGTACTATAGTCGATTTTGAATGTCACACCAAAAGTTTGCACGTTGACTCGCTATTTGGACATCGAACGCCGTTCGTTTCATAAAATTAAATCTACGACCCCACAATCCATAAAACAACTATTAACGTACCCATTATGTTTATTGTTATTATTAATTTCATTTATTTTTAATAGTCATTATCATTGTTAATAATATTATTTTATGACCTTATTGTTATTATTAATAAAAATTTTATCATTGTTAATACTGTCGGTTACACAGTTTTATTATTTCGGTTATTATTTTAAACCCACCCACTATTATTATTAAAGTTATCAACTAATTATAAATATTATTAGTATTATGTTTTCATTACTGTTTTTATTATTGAAATTATTATTAATCTTATATTGATACCATTAAAATTATTAATATTATTATTATTATTATTATTATTATTATTATTATTATTATTATTATTATTATTATTATTATTATTATTATTATTATTATTAATATTGTCACTATCATTCTTATTATCAAAATATTATTATTATTATAAGAATATTATTATTATTATTATTATTATTATTATTATTATTAATATTAATATTATCAGTATAACATTATTATGGCTATGAACTATATAGTGCCATTAATGTCGGTACATGATATTGTTGGGCCAGAACGTAAACGGCCTTGAAAAATGTTTAAATGGATCAGAAACACACACGCAAAAATAACACGCAATTTAAATAAACCCACTGAAACATCAAGTAAACCATATAAAATCTGAGAAATAAAAGAATTAAATATAAAATAATAAACATAAAAATAAATTAAAATATTAACAAAATGCACCAAGATCCGCACGATACCTACACAAATACAACAAGAAAACACAACAAATTCGACGAAATTGAAAAAATCAATTAAAGTTCATTAAAGTGAAATTTAAATCGAAAAATTTGAATTAGCAATAATTCAATAAAAATTCTAAATAAAAAATTAGAAAAATAAATCAAAAAATAATAAAAATAAATAATAGAATTTGCTAGAAAATAACAAGGTCGAATTTTGTTTTACTGCATCAAAGTTCACACACCATAAAATTAGGTATATATACTGATCCATTTTCACATTTAACTTAACCATTTTAACCATTTTTGAAAATTGTTAACCATTTTTCAAACCATTTGGAACTAGTTTAAATACTTTAAAACTATTTCGTGAAAACCATTTGAAATTGTTGTTCAACTTTATTTTGAATTTTCAGCAACAGAATTTTTAGGTGAGAATTATTTATGGTGGAACCCTCTTTCCACGTCACGTTCCTGCATCTCAAATGGAGCTCTGCTCGGCGTCGGCGTGGGGGGAGTGGTATTTATGTTATTTTATGATGATTATTATGAATAATGGAATGGTTAAAAATGGGTAATTATGTTGTTTTATAATTAATAAATATTATTGATATATATAACTTATTTTATATGTTTTTATAACTTAAAATGTCGAAAGTTTTCCGGCCCACAGCCGACACATAACGCAAGCAAATAAAATCTACATAGTGCAAATGCATGTAAGTGCGTGGAGAATCGCCAATGATATGTACCCGTGAAGACTCAGCGTGCGCAACGCAGCGGTCGTAACGTCAATATTTATCCCTATAGCTGAAGCGAGAAATAAGGAAGGAGTCTCCGGCTGCTTCCTCGTTTCTCAATTCTGTAAAATCGACCTAAATTTATACTACACACGGCTTAAAATCACCACACCGAGTAGTCCAGTGGGCACTCAGTAAATATAACATGAACATAAAATGCGCCTAAGGCTTATTAAAGGGAAAGGGCACGGGGATAAAACAAATTAAATCGTTGATATAGCTAAAACTATTGATATTTTGAAACAAAATTAATTAAAAAATTTATTATTTAAAAATAAAGAAATCATTTGGTTAAATGCTGAAAACTATTGATTAAAATAAAATAATCTGTTGATTAACAATCAAAAATTTCATTGATTAAATAAAAGGAAAAATTAGGAATTAAAAGATTTATTATAAAGTAATCATTTAGTTAAATGCTGAAAACTATTGATTAATAATCAAAAATTTCATTGATTAAATAAAAGGAAAAATTATGAATTAAAAATAAAGTAATCATTTGGTTAAATGTCGAAAACGGTCGATAAAAATAAAATAATTCGTTGATTAATAGTCCAAAAAAACTCATTGCTTAAATAACGGAAACTTTCTTTTGATTTAATTTGTTAATATTAGATGGATTAAAATAAATTAATTCCTTGCTTAAAAATTTAGTAATTCAGAATAAAATTGGGTGTAAAGTATTATTCATTAACCAAAATTAAAATAAAGTTTGATTAAAATGAAGAAATTGTGATTAAAAGAACTGATTAGGATGGAAATAAATAAACCAACAAATAAATACCAATCCTTTACTGAATAAAAATTGACAGTTTATTAACCTGCGATTATCGTTACAAAAATCCAAATTAATATCATTGTTGAAAAGTAGAGATAAAATCGAAACTGATCCGAATTAGAAACGTGAACAGATTAATTTATTATTAAACGAAATAGCATTAGATTTAACTCGATGATAACGTCTAGCTTAGAAAGGTTTTCTTAACATCTGATGAATATCCTGACACCCGTTTTAGACCCGAGAATAATCCAATAATTTTCCCGAAGAAACTAAACGAACGACTATAAATTTAGTAAATAAACCAACAAAATCATGAGAAATTAGCTTACGACGCGCTTAAAATCCGATATAGTCCAACTTCGACGAATAAATATATATCAAATGATAAATGTCGAAGTGACATTTGATAAGAGTCCCATTAGTAGAAAGTCTACGAGCATTTCAAAACAGCAAATTTCAATAAGTCGATAATAGAAGTAGCCAATTGATAACTAAATTTATCTGAGAGAATCAACCGGAAGCCGGAAACCCAAATTGAATAAATTTAACATTCGCGTGATCGGAAAGATTGACGTTTCCGTCAACATTGTACCTACAGGATGAACCTAAATTAAACATCATCAAATTAAATCCAACATGTAAATTTTAACTCTGTTTCGATAAACATCGGTATCATATAATAGTGAATTTTAAAATTAATTTAATCAACATCCATATTATCTATTAGTAAACTGTAACTTTATTTTAATTAACATAACTCTTATATATTTAACAAATTTCGGAATTAATCTTAAACAGCATTAGGTGTTTGGTAAACCTTAAATCCACCTCAATATCTGATAATATCGCGGATCCCTTGAGTTTTGAAATCGATTTTTTTTAACAGATAGTATCACTAAGTATTTAGTAACTTTTAAATGAATCTTAATCAGTAGTAATTCCATCCACTGGACAAATCCTGACTTAACAAACGTTAATACCTGATAGATCGTGGATTTCGACTTACCCATTTGCATAGCACTAGAGTATCACCTAACGTGTTCTAATTATTATCATCATTAAAAAGAGATATATGGGAGTGCCGTGAGAAAAGCTAGCCAACTGAATACATCACGCCAGGAACTTACAGATAAATAGCCCTAGTCGTTTCGCGAAAAGTGGCAATAATAACCAAGCTAGTAGAGTTTGATAAGTCTAAGAGCAATAACATAATCGTCGTTTAGTCGATTATTATCATAAGCAGACGATTTAATCGAATTTGATCACGATAATAATTTAGACATGCCTCTCGACCGAATTACTGTTCAAACAGCAGGTGAACCACACCCAAGGAAGGTACCGCAAAATGCCGCAACTATAGACCAACTTCGACCCCGGTGGTCATACCCGACCACTTGGCGATTGTTGGGTCTCGAATCCGATCCCTGTGGACTCGCCGGACAACAATACCCGGCCGAAGAAATATATGAGCACGCCAGAAACCTCCTCACCCACTGGGAAAGGGTGCAGGAGCAAGTGGACCTCAATGTGGTCAAAGCCCGGGTGCACCTCACGAACGTAGAGGAGGACATCCGCGTCGGGCGCATCGCGGAGGCATACCCACCTCGACCGGCCCGCGATACCCGACGGCCCTATACGGTGGCGGCTCTGAAGAGAAGTTTAAAGAGACAATTCCCTGAAGAATAACTATAGTAACGATGAAGTTTTGTAGAAATTGATCTAAGCATTAAATGTCTTTCGTTTGTTATTTAATCTCATAGATAAACTTGCTTCATACAATTTGTTTAACTAAATAAAATTTGATTTAATGGAGGCAATAAGGAATTTAAATGCTCTCTTCTATTATAGTAATGTCGTCCCTACAACTTCTACAAGCGGAATTGGATCACGCAAGACAATCGAACGCAGAGTTACTCGCCCAAATCATTCAATTAACTCGAGAGGCTCAACAGATAAAGGCAACATGGGTTGATCCAACAAAAATGAAAGCTGTATACCACCGACTCACGGCGGCCCAGAAAGGCTGGGAAGAAGAGCGGCAGCTCAACCAGAGCCTGCGCACTCAAATTCGGGGACTCGAAGTCGCCCTAGCAGTATGCCGGGAGGGGGAGGCGGTAACATATCCGCTCGTCTTCGCCCTATCCCAGATGCCGCAGAAAAGCACCCAATTAACGGAACAATCCATCACTCCAATGAACAATCGTCGACCGGGACGCAAGGAGCGTGCCCGACGTCGAGCAACCCAACTTCAAAACATCAAGCAGTAGATATTACCCATGTGATTGATTCAAATAGAGTAGCTTTAGCCTTAGTTGAGTCGTTTTCTTTTTGAAATTGCATGCCAGTATTGTCACAAGCAACCTTATTGCGTCTCAGTTTTCCACAGTCAATTAAGAACCTAAGCCTGAATAGTTATGAGGGACAGAGCAAAGCGAGCATAGGTCTTCTATCGACAGCTCGTGAACCCGAGGGTTGTCCGAGCAACTATATTACTAGCAAATGGTACTCAATTTTTGCGAGCAATCCACCACTTGGACACATTACCAACGTTGCCTAGCGACGGGTGCCAAGTGGCAGTCAGCATCATTTTGTATGGCGTTACGAGGGTAACCAGAGCGATGAGCGAGATTCGAAACCCTGTAACCCACCAATATCATTGGAGTTAGATCATTATCCCTAGAATGATCCTGATATTATTATTGTTAATATTATTTTATTTATTATTATTGTTATTAATCCTATTATCATTAGTGTTGATAATTTTATATTATTACTATTATTATTACTAAAATAAATTTATCATTATTATTATTAATATTATTAATACATTATTAATATCCCTCAAACTATATAGTATTATTAAATGCCATAAGTTGCCTAGTAGACTTCTAGTATTACCATTATTAAAATATGACTGTTATTGTAATTGTTGTTATTATTATTACAACATTCCTGCAGTCAGGAATCATAATATTATTATCATTATTATTATTAAAATATTATTATTATTATTATTATGAATATTATCCATACTACGGTTATCGTTATTACAGAAATAATATTATTATTATTGTTATTGTTATTATCATTTGGATTGAGCACCAAATTATCATCATTATTACTATCATCATTATCAAAAGTATTGACAACCTATCGTTAATATTATTATTATTAATCTATTAATATTATTATTTTGAGATAATTATCAACGAAAAATTTTTACCAACATTCAATTTAACCAAGAATCATAACAAACAAGTTATGATTTATGTACAAAATTACCATCAAAAATAACGGAAAAAATTTTCCCATAAATAAATTACAGTTTTCGGAGTTTCCGTTGCGGGTCATTTCTGGGTGTTCTGCAATTTTAATAATAAATAAAATAGATTATATCTTAAAGATCATACCTGAAAGAAAGTGTGGAAGTTGGAATGGATCATCGCGGAAGCTTTGATTTCGGTAAGGAACCTAAAATATCTAAAATAATAATTAAAAAAGATACAAAAATTTATAACCTTGGGAATTTGCCGATTGTTGACTCGTTGCTATGGCAACGAGTGAAAAGCAAAAGATGAATTACTTTAATGCAACAAAACAAAATAATAAAATTTAAATTGTTGGAGAAATAATTTTTTTTTATTTTACAATAAAATTTAAATTAGAAATTTTTATATTTAAGTTTAATAAATTTAAATTTTGTAAATTAATTTCGTAAATAGAAAAATAAATTTCGTTGATGAATTACGTACCTACCCTTGGTTATCACAGGTATTGTCAATGTTATCATTGCTAATGCCTGATATAATTAAGCGGATATGAGTACGTTGATAGATATCTTTAGTATCTATAAGGAAATAAGGAGACATACCCATCCTTTCCCTCAACTAGATTGCATCATACTTACCCTAGGAATGTTGCTTGAAGCATAAAATTATGTTAATATGCATGATTGTAAATTGGATTAGCTAAAGTTGAAATTAAAAATAAATTTTGTTCAGTGGATCCACATAGAAAGACACTAGAGCAATTCCGCAGAGACATAGCCTGTTATCATCAAACCGCAATAGTACAAACCCAGAAGGCAGAGGCCATGGTGCGGAAGTGCCGCTACATGGAGCAGACATGGACACGCACCGAGGCAGCAACCCGGTTAAAGGCAGAGATAGATACCCTGAAGGTACAGTTGGAGCAGAAGAATGAAGCATTGCGGTCGGCCGAACAGAAGGCCCAGGAGCTTGAAAAGCAAGTGAATGAATGGAAGCTCAAGGACAACATCCGCACAAGTCTCATGCAGAGTGGTGTCTCACTCTCAGAGGAACAAGAAGCAATAGTCCTGAGGAACGTCACCAGGAAAGACGATGGCGTAAGACCCATAATATCAGGCCCCTCACATACATCAGAGGAATTACCCAAAAGAAACCGCAGGAAGAATCGCGCAAATAAAAGAGAGAGGGAGCGACAGTATAGGGTAAACCGCGCTCGCTTATTGGGGCATATCTTAGATGCCAACGGATTTTAATTCACCTTAACTCTATGATTACGCATTTAATGTGATTGTTTATTAAACTTAATTTGTTGAATATTAATTTTTTATTTATCCTAAATATAATTGTTAACTTTAATGTTGAATTTGTTGTTGACGGTTGGATGGTCTTGAGGTTGTTGAATATGGAGTACTGAGTGAGCTAATGGATAGGTAAGTTAGTAATGATAAATTAGTAATTAGATAGATAGATGAAAGGAGGACCGATCAAGTAAGAGCATGAAGTCTTCTATGACAGCTCATGGACCCGCGGGGGTTAGGGCATTAGCAGTTCTTGAGAAGGAGCTCACCTTTTGCTAACCTTCCACCTACTAGTTCAAAGTACCAACGTCATTTATGAAGGGTGACTAGCGGTTCAAAATTCTTATGCAGGCGCTAGGTGGGGATAATAACCCTTAGGCAGTTCAAAACTATTTTAAAGACCCATCAGTGCCCAGCACTGGCACAGCTGCCGAAACATTCTATAATATTTGGCATACAATTTGATTTGTTTACAGTCCAAATTACTATTGGTGTTGAAATTTTGCGACTATATGGTTATTACCCAGACAACCCCATGCAAATATTTTTCGCTTACCATTCGGCACCCGTTGCTAAGCAACTTTGGAACTGTGTTCGAGTGGGTGAATCGTCAGCAAAAAGTGACCACTATTAATAATGCTATAATTTACTGAACAATCCATGGGTTCAACGAGCTGCCGATAGAAGGTATGTGATCGATTTTGATGTACTTCTCGCTGTTCGTATTATTGATTTTACTATGGCCTGTACACCGTTCATAATTTTAAATGTCCTCACAGTATCTCTCTTACCCTTATGCATATTATAACTATGTTCCCTATTATTGTAACTAGTATTATCATCGTTACAATTATGTGTATTGTATTGGAAATTTTGAGCAGCGTTCCGTCCTTATTTTACAGTTTTAATTAAGGTGTTTTAAGTATTTCGGAAAACTTGCATAGCGTTCTGCCGATATCATACAGGTTTTTGATAAATATTTTAATTATTACGGAAAATTTGCGTAGCGTTTTGCCCATATTTTCCGTCTCAACTCAAAACAATTTATCTAGTTCTTAAATATTATTTAAATTATTCCTTTTCATGATTTTGTTCGTTCGGATTAATCTTTTTCCGATGGCTTTTCATTTTAACTGTTGCAACGATTTCGCAATTTTTCCCGCTACCCTTTCCATTTCTTTGTCCTTATGATCTATTTATGTTCACATTGTATTTAATGAGTGCCCACTGGACTACTCGGTGTTAGTGATTTTGAGCCGATTGTCGTTTAAACTTTTAAGTCGACTTTATCGAAATTGAGTGCAAGAAAGTTGAGCCAAAAGACCCATTCTCCAGCTACTTGCTTTCGCTATTTAGTTCTATGATTTGACGTTTGGATTCCAGCATTACACACGGCAGAATCTTCACGGGCACGAGACATTGGCGGATATACCGGCACTTACACATCTCGAATTGTATTTAGAGTTTGCTATCTTGGGTATGTTTTGGCTTGGGCCGAAGAATAAATAAACAAATATTACATATAAGTTGAATAAAAGCTTCGATGCATAAAAATCGTTTATACGGCAGCTCACATAGTAATCGGAAGTTCATAAATTAGCATAAACATCGTCCACTTGCATCCTCACAAGTCATTTAATCATTATCGATCAATAAATTCATAGTGAAGTCATTAATATAGCAGGTACACCTTAATTTTTAAATCATAAGTCAATGCACACCAACTGAGTGTTAATTGCCTGAATGCACGGCTCACAGTTGTAACGCACACCAACTAAAATTCAGTAAAATACGATTGCAAAGTAAAAACTGCAAAATAAGTGTTGATAATTTGTCAAAACACATCAGTATATATATTTACAATTTGACAGTAACCTTGCGTGTTATTTCTATTGCGATAAAACAAAATTTGAGCTTAAAATTAATTGGTTATCTAAATTAAATTTTTATTATTTTCATAATTTAAATTAGCAATTTATTTCTTAAATTTTTTAATTGAATTTTTTCAACCAAAACTATTTTATTTTAACTCATTTAATTCATTAATTTTTTACTTTTATATAACTTGTCTTTTTTCGGTCAAATTTTCTTGTTATCATGTTATTTTTATGTAAATTTCATGCGGTTCTTGATGCATTTTATATTTATTTTATTTTACTTTTATGTTTTTATTTTATATTTATTTAAATTCTCTCAAATTTTAGAGTGTTTAGTTGATGTTGTATGTTGTATTTTAAGTTATCTTAGTGCTGGGTTTTCGTGATATATTACTGATACATTTAAAAAAATTTCAAAGCCGTTTGTGTTCTGGCCCAACACTATACTTAATAATGAATGGAGACTTTCACCTAAATTTTTTCCAACAAGATGTTGTCTGTGCACAACACAATGGATACATGAAAAATTTGGTACTCCAGCCTTCAAAAAAGCAACAAATACACGATAATGACATACTATTGCTAGTGCTCCATCAGTAGCTCAAGCAACAATATTATGCAAAGGAATATTATTTTTTAGAAAGTACGATTTCAAAGTACATAAGATGGATAATCCATTTGCATTCGTGATTAGATTTATTGCGAATAGGATTTTTTCTTGTAATTAGACCCGTTTTTAAGCATATGCAACGGCTGCACATTTTGATGGCGACATTTTCTAAAGATTTTGGAGAATTAAAAGCGAGAAAAATTTATTTCAATTATTATTTGTTTTGTTTAATTTTTCTTATTACAATGCAAATATATGTATTAAGTTTATGTATTCAGTGTTTTTCTAATTTATTTCTTCAATTACATTTTTATTTTTGCTGCGGCAAATTCGCATCTCGCCTATATACAGAAAACTACTAGAACTGGGCCTACTTGTAATACTTGCTTGGAAAAAGAACATTGTTGAAGAAAAAAATTCCTACTAGCTACCAGTGAGCGGTAGGGACTAGGTTGACTATCTCTGCTCTAAATGAAAAGATTCAGGATAAAAGAAATAATTGTTTAATAATCATTGTTGTGGAAATCAGTGAAAATTTATGTAAGTGTTAAGGTTCTCAGAATCTCAACTTTATATTTTACATTAATAAAATTTTTATTTATTTCATCCATTTGTTGGGGTATCACGAAAAAGCACAGTAAAATCGATAAAACACAAAAATGATAAAAGTTCAATATTAATTAAAAAAAATTATAAAAATTCGAAAGTAATATTGATCGGGGGATATCGCAATTCATTACTACGAAAAAGTATTGCAAGATAATGGTACAGAGAGTAATGACCGGTGGGTCAAGATCTATACTAATCAGAAATCAATTCTGTTGCAAAACGAAACAAATCGAGTTCATTTACAGCTAGTTAACCAAAAACTAAATATTTCACGGCAAGCAGGTATGAATGAAAAAGTGGTGATTTATTATTGTGGGAAAATTCAAGCCACGCTAACAAGTAACTTTACCTTTAAAATATTAAAATTTCAGCAAATACGATCTAAATCAATTTCAAAAATTGTGATGATAAAAATCAAGTATTACAAACGAATATCAATCTTCAATCCATGGGAAATCAGTTTTGTCGAAACAAGATTCATTCGAGTTGTAAATAATTCAACAGGACTCATAAAAAACACCAATTATTATCATATCTCTAATGTAAATATTCGAAAACAAAAAACAATGTTACCTTCGTTCAATGACTATATGGCTAATGTGCAAACTCGGGAGAACAATACTACATCATCTTCATCTCATAACAATGAAATCATATGCGTAATTTTATCGATCAGTACAATCAGTGTGATATCATTTTCCATCATTTTTCTTCTCGTATTGCTAGCATATCTTCGAAAACTAAAGCAACGACTTGAGCGTCAATCCATGGCCCAAAGACCTTGGATTGTCTATGAGGAAACAATCGTGTAGTGAGATACATTTATTTTGCATGCAATTATGATAATGTAGTAGTACAGTATAAGTATTAACTTTTTTATTTTTTTGAATAATGTAAAGATTTGCACCTTTCGATCATAGATGAATTTGATTGGCTGTTGAGAGCAAAAAAAAGGGGAAGCAAAATTTGCGCAGGTAGAAAATTTTGGGGGCAAAGGAAATTTATTAAGGGGTATATAAGGGATAAAAAAGTAAATAAAATTAGTATAAAATTCAAATTAAAATAGGTAATTAATTTTTATTAATATTATTATTTATACCGCTACCAGTTAAGGCAGTATCCTTAGGGTACTCCACCTTGATTCTAGCGTCAACTTTTAAATTGAAAAAATATTAACTAACTATATTTTAGCAATGCAACAAATTCAATGGGCAAGGACAATTTATGATAGCTACCTAAAGCTACACAGGAACAATGTTGGACGAAACCCATACATCATCGAGGAAAATTTGCAGATCCCAAATTACCTGAGAGTGGATGATAGAAAAATGAAGATCCAAATATTCAGAGTGAATAGGCAATCTGGAATTAAACTGGCTGATGAAATAAATAAACGAAAAAGGAAGAATTCATGCTCCACATTATCAAAGGAAATGTTGAAATGATCGACGGCAATCAGAAGATATGGTGGGAAATGCATCAAGGATCGTCATGGAAAATGCAGAAGGAAGCGATGACCAAAAGGTTGAGAGCAGCAAATGAAAATGCACTGGTTGTGTTCGAAACCAGAATGAAAAACGAAGCTCAAGAAATACTGCAGGTAATATCAACACTGCCTGTGGATGAAAAATTGTTGGCAATCACTGATCAAATGCTAAAGAAAAGAATGTCATTTTTAAGAAAAGAAATGGGTCAAGAGGAGATAAGAAGTAAGATCTTGTTTATAGATGCGGAATATGGAACATCAGAAACCAAACAGATGGTACCGCTATCTATTGCGATAATGAATTATTATGGCAAGACAATAAAAGACAATACCTTACTCCAAGAGGAAAATTGCGGCATTTTAATTCGCAAATTCATGGAATAACAGAAGTGGCAAGTAGGAATCAATATGACCAATATGCAATTATGAAGGAAGTTCAAAATTTGGTAGTTGGAAAAATATTAATTGGCCACGATCTTCATGCGGAAATACAATATTTAAAACTTTGGATAGACCAATTGCATGGCATTCGAGATTTAGCAACAGCGCAAGCATTGGAAAAGGTTGGAATTTCCAGAAGAGGAGAATTTTTCAAATTGAAAACTGTTGTCCAGGAGATGTTTGGAGATCAAATGCAGGTGGGCATACACTCAGCCCTCGAAGATGTAAAGAACATAAGAAGGGTATATTTGCAAATGAGAAGCTGTGAATTGATGATGTTGAAATACCAAAAAAGCCACCATCAAGGAAATATTCGTTGGAGGAATATCGGAAGCTTCATGACACCGCTTCAACATCAATGACCAGAATCACAGAAGAAATTGACCTCACATCAGCAGAGGATATGGAAACTGATGGTGAAATTCAAACTATTCAATTAAAATGGGCAATAGAAGAGAGGATTGAAATAATTGAGGAGAGTTTGGGTTTAATAATCCACGAACAAATTCATCAAATCCAACCAATATTCGAGCCTTGGTCAAGTATCTCGCAAAGGAAAAGAAAAAGGAAAACTTCATTGAATTCATTGGAGGTTGATAGTGGAGAAACTATCGTTATAAATCAGCTTACATACAGAAAAAAGAAAACGGTTATTCATTATAAAAGTGGATCAAAAACACTGAAACTTGAAATGAAATAAAAATAAAAATTAATGTTATTTATATTATTATTTATAAAATATTAATTTAATAAATCTCGTCTTCTTGATTTATGTCGTCCCATACAAAAAAAATAAATAAAATTGCCATTATTATTATTGTGATTATTGTTTCAATTATTGTGATTATTATTTCAATATTATTAGCAGTTCTTGAGAGCCTCAGATCTCGAACTTCGGGATCTGAGACTCACAAGAAGAACCATTCCCCATGCCTGCAGCCTGGTGTAACCAGCAGGAGGATGGAACGTTTTAATATTTTACCTATTCAAACTTATATAAACTTCTTATAACTATCAAAAAAAAAAGACAAATAAATAATATTTTCACATGATTCATTAAAATAATTATTTATTATAACAAAATAAATAAATCAACCCATATTTTGAAATAATTATTTTATAATTAAAAATAATATATCAACAGTTTATTGCATAACTAACTCTTCCCTTTATTTCATTTTCGAGATGCAGTACTTCACTTTATTGGCTTTGTGTCATTTGGCGTTTCGTCATTGCAGTTTTCTGTGAGATTGACTTAACATTTCATCATTGCCGTTTCGGTAGAGTTAGTTTCATATAATTTAGCACTTCCACAGTGTCGTTTCTGGATCGGTGTGAGCTGTAGCAATAGTCTCCAGTTGTTGAGTCGAAACCCCAAGGAGGTATGTTTGGTGCTTCGTATGACCCAGTTGTCGAAATTCGCTACAATATACGCGAAAAATCATTATACCATACACTCAAATCTTGAATCTCGGGAATATTTCGAACGAAAAACACTAAATTATACGGTTTGCTTTTATTCAAAAAATGCTTATCACAGATCTTCTCAGACCCCAGATTCTGTTATACGCTTGTCTACTCATCAAATCTAATAGAAATAAATATTCTTCCGAGTTTGATTACATAATTATTTTAGTGTCCGACACCAGACTATCAACTAGAACGGAAAATTGACCACCATTTGACAAAAATCAAGAAAATAAATCCAACAAAATAAATAACTTTATCCATTGTTAAATTGTTTATAAAAACAGCCTTTTCATCCTTCATTTTTAGATACTTTCTAAGTAAATAGAGTTAATTTATTTTGGAAATTAATAAGTTTATTTTAAATTATATTTTACAAAAAAAAAAAAATTTTAAACTCACTAAAATGTCGGTGTTATCAAAATAATTTCTCCAATAAGGCTTGATCCGCCTTTCACCACCAAAATCCCAAACATTTAACTTGAATCCTTTCGTTTGAACAGTTTTTTTACATAGAATCCCTTTAAAAATTAATTAGGTTATCGGGTTTTATTTTACTTAAATACCTGAGTAGGATTTATTTGATTTATTTCTCTTTTTTTAAATGACCAATGAGGATTGTTATGACAATTTATCTCGTCATTGGTTTAATTCCCATCAATTTTCCAATTTACTATTTTACATGCAACATCATAAGTTGCTAAACGCCATACAATTAAACTCGTCGGCACACTAACAATACACACAAGCAAATCAACCAATGCCAGACTGAGAACTAATATGATAGAGAAAAATTTGTCGAATCACCTGTTCGTTTTGAATTTGATTGATCAATGTACCATTTAAAACTTAGAGTATCAGAATCAAGTAGTTAGCATGCAGACAGGATGCTAGCCAGTGATGGTGTATCTCATTTATTTGCTGACACCATAAATGTCAATCAATCGCACGTGGACACACAAAAATAAACTCCATAACAATGTAGTGAATGGTCATGCGATACATTAGGCTAATTATATTAGCATTATTATTATCATTATTATAAATTTAGCCTCGAGCTAATTATATTATTATTATTACAACTATCATAAATTATTTAGCCTATGGCTAATTATAATAATATTATTATCATAGCCAATTATTAAATTAGCCTCAGGCTAATAACACTATTATTATTATTATGAATTATTTATTATATTATTATTATTATTATTATTATTATTATTATTACTATTATTATTATTATTATTAGTATGATTTATTATTTTACATTATTGTTATTATTATATTATTATTATGAATTATTATTATTTAATTTATTATTATTATGATTTATTATTAACATTATTATCATTATTATTATTATTATATTAATACAATTATTAATTTATTATTATTGTTATGATTTGTTATTAACATTATTATTATTATTATTATCATATTATTACAATTATTATTATTATTATTGTCATTTATTGTTCGTATTGTTATTATTTTTATTATTATTATTATTATTATTATTATTATTATTATTATTAGTAGTATTATTATTATCATCATCATAAGAGAATAAAAAAATCAAATTTTAAATTTTGATAGATTCGAGGGCGAATCTTTATTAAAGCGGGGAGATATGTTGGGGTATCACGAAAAAGCACAGTAAAATCGATAAAACACAAAAATGATAAAAGTGCATTATTAATTAAAAAATTTATAAAAATTCGAAAGTAATATTGATCGAGGGAAATGGGTATGGTTGAACGCCAAATTGAGAGGCGAGTCCAGAAATAATAATAAAAATTTGGTGAGGGGTCCCTAGAAAATAATATAAGATAAAAAAGGAAATTAATTAAGAAAAATTAATTACTAATGGGAAGCCCGAGGCAATGGGAAGCCCGAGGCAATGGGAAACCCGAGAGATGTGGAAAAGCCGAGAGCTGAGGAAAACCCGAGAGATGAGGAAAACCCGGCGCATAGACGGAATAATATAGTAGGATAAATTAGCCCAAACAACATTAAACGGGCGCCACTGGATAACGGAGAGTTAATTATTTTGCAATTAGTAATTTGGTAAGGGACCAAACGTTGTTGACAAATGTCGGTCTGGAAAGCAATTATTATTGATAATTTAATAATGTAGAAAATATTGTTGACAATCGTCGGAAAACAGTCTGAGCAGGAGTATAAAAGAAAGAGGGAAAAACAAGAAAGGACAGTCATCATTAACCAGATACGAAGAGCAGATATTATCAACTAGAGTGAATCGACGTGAACGAGCAGTAACTAGGTTAGTAGAAATTCATTTATTTTATTCGTAGAATCTTTATTCATAAAAGTATTATTTATATGAGCTTTTATTTTTTCAATTGAAAGATTTTCTATATAATATCAATCATCTTGTTCATTCAAAGATAGATAAATCTTTCTTTTTCAAAAGTTGGATAAATTATTTTTTCATTAATCTCTCTTCGTTCCATTTTTAATTGCCTATTTTGGTGGTTTCTATATATTTCTATATAAAATCTTCTAAATATTTGAATTTCTTACCAGAAAGTATTGGAGTTGTTCCTGTGGTTAAAAGTAAATCATCTAATTTTATATTATTCATATTTGCTAATTTCCTATATATAAATTCTATTTTTTCAAATTCTCTATAATCTTGATTTTGTTGGTGTACGGGAAAACTTTCGTAAATGAAACTAGGTACTACTCATCGCTAACGTTCCTCCTTCCATTCTAGGGTTCACTTTTCCGCGCACACCCCATGACTATAATTTACTGATACGCACCCATGGCCGAAACCATGTTGGTAATGTGCGTAACAGCCGAAAGCTATTTGAGCATGTGAGCATTGTTTCCAATACTACTCCCCGAATAACCTTCGTTCCCCAGTTCCTTGCGGCCGATAGAAGGTCTTACGCTTTATATACTGATTTTATTACGTCCAAGGCGAACTTGAGTTAGGGGATTTGGGAATAAGAATTGTGAGAATATTCATTGTATGTCGCTTTATTAAATTCCATCCAGGCGAATATTTATCCTTAAATTTATTCCTACATTTAGATGACAAACAGTTTATCATGATATCCATTTTTAACTCAGACAAAACAAAATATAAAAATTTAATATTACTAAAGGAACTACATTATTTATTACAAGATTAATACTAGGATGTAGGGTAAAAAAGATTAATGATCACAAAGCATTTTAAGAATGTCGGGAAGCAAGCAGTATTCGGCATCATGATAAATCGAAATGTTTCGTCTAGGCCGGTGATTTAGTCTTCTAAATCAATATCTACCAGTAGACACCTTCGTTTCGGTTGTCAGCGATTGGAATTTGACGTATCTGAACTGGGATTTTCCTACCTTGAGGTCGATGGCTCTTCCTCCGAGCGAGTATTTGATGGCACCTGTCCACTCAGGACAGCAATCTCGTCGGACGTGAGTCGAAGGTTTTCCAAAACGAGATTTACGTTGGGAGTCTTGGTTTCATCTACCACCAAGTCAATATATACTGGAGGAGGCGGCGGATAGGTTGCCAAGGACCGGGAGTATACTATGTCCGGGTCCGTCTCCGGAAACTTGAATTCGGTGTAAGCCGGGGGCGGATCGTTCACTTCGACCGGCGCTCCGGTTCTCTCGTTAGCGCGCAACAGGTTCGCTTCCGCCCGGCGCCTTTCTCGACGATGGCAACTTCTGTTTGGTCTTCGTCTCTGTATCCCTGATCGGGTTTCGGTTGTTCCACTCTGTGATGGTTCAATTGACGGTAACGACCCTGAGTTGATGGGAAGGTGTTGGGCAGGGATGATATTTATTTCTCGAGCCCAGCTGCGGCTTGATAGACGAGCTCGGAGCTCGTTTTCGGTGAATATTTGTCGGAGTGCAGCGCTCTGCTCAGCGATAGTGATTCGCTGACTCCGATTCTCGATGACGAGATCGTCCCTGACCCTAGAGAGGCGCGAAATTTTCTGATAAAGATTTCGAGTCGCTTCGGGCGATTTCCAGGTACTTTTGAGCTTTTGATATTTGACCGTTGTGGCTGTGAAATCCCTCTCGAGTGTCTCCAGCCGTTGAGACATGGCCGTGATCGAAGGAGGCAATCTCGAAATTATTTACGTCGACTCTTGGCTACTCGTGACTTCTGCGTTAGTTCTATGGTTGTAATTTATCTGTACTCAGTGCACATGCAGACGAAGTTTTTAACAAAAATCATCGTGATGTTTCGCATGCCTAACGAGCCTTCTATTGGATGTTAAACTACTGCCTAATTTATTATGAAACAGATTGAGATTATTATGTAATTTGCTCGGATCTTTTATTTGTAACATTTACGGTTTGCATGTTGTACTACGTCGGCCATACGAGTAAGTTGATATTTTGTTGATCAATAAAATAAAGTTTCTTATTTTTATTAACTTATCCCTGCTACCCTTAGTAACTCGAGGTTATATGAAAAACTTTCCTAGTGATCGTCTGGCGATCGTCCTAATACCCCTACCTGCTGTCGCTTTTCCTGAAATTTTCATTTCCTCTGCTCACCTCGACTGACGTTTCCATCAGCCGTTGTGAGTTGTTTAACAGTGCCCTACGGGGAGGGTCCTGTGTCTTTCGACCAGGCCCCGTCGCGGACAGACCGAGATTTCAAAAAGGCTCGACCCGCGAATCGCAACTAGGGAACTTAATCCACCAGCCGGATCGCCGATCTGCCTTCCTGATGGCTATTGCAATACTTGATATATACGATTTTATCGGGACCTCGATATATAATATCATAGATAAACATTAAAATTCAATATCATAAAAAATAATAACGAAACATTACGAAAACATCTAATTACTGGAAAATTTACAAATACAAATAAAATTCCTTGCGTCTCAAGATCGTTAATAAAATTTTCACAGAATTGAAATCGTAGTTTTGAAGTTGTAGATATAAAAATGTCTTCAGAAGTTCTTTAAAGTTTTAGTAAAGTTAAATTGTTGTCTAAGTAAAGTTAAGTAATGAAATTGGTCACTGCTTATATAGTATTTTTGTGCTTGTGTGCGACCAATAGGCGATTTTTCGGGTTTTTAAATTATTTTATTAATTTCAAATTATTTTTATAATTTTTTATATATTTTTTCTTATTTTTTGATATATTAATATTACGTTGTTGAATTTTATTTTTATTATTATTCTTTTTCATATTGTTCTTTTCACCCTTGATATTTTATTTCTTGGTCGCCACTTCTGCCGGTGTTTTTTCTAAACCTTATTTTGGAAGGTTTTGGCAGTTTGTGTCCTTTCACGTATGTTTCTTTCTGCAGCTGTAGGCTTTTTCAAGGATTTAATTAATTATTTGTTTTATTTAATTTTGTTATATTTTTAGTTTGTTTTAATTAATATGTTTTATTTTATTTTTTGATCTCTTCTTGCGGTGCGTGTGTATGTGCAGTGACCATTTTCCTTATTCCTATTTTTTGCTTTAATTTATTGATACTTTTGTTTTAATTTTGGCTCTGAGCCCAACAATTTATTAAAAGATCTAGAATTATTCCACTACCACCAACAGTTAATTTAGACATTGGTGCAGAGACTGAAAATGAATTGTTTCTTAGATGTAAAGTTTTTCGTTTGTTTCCAATTATAGCTCTAATAAATGCTCCTTTTGAACCCATTATTTCAATTTTATTAATTTCAATATTTTGACCATTATAAACAAACATAACAAAGAAATCATCATGGTGGCGGAATATTTTAAAAGTATGATCCTTATCACCAAAAAGTGTAGTTGGATTATTTTTTATTATAAAAGAAATCATGGATGATTGTTCTTCAATAGCATAACAATCAAACGCTTTGTTATTATATTTTATATCCTTGAGGTTTAATGTTCGTATATTTTTAATAACATCTTTTTTGAATGTTTTGAAATCATTAATAAGCTAGGAAGATTCAATTTTATAATGACCTATTTCATTCTTGAGAGTATTAAAATTAAATACAAAGTTGTCCACATATTTTTGTATTTTATTTTTGAACTTCCAAAGTATTATAAATATAACCATCAGTAAAATATAATTTCATTGCTTTTATTGGAATAATTTCATATGAATCAAAATAAATGTTATATTTTTTAAAACAAAGAACCCAATGAGACCCATGTTCTTTTGTTGTTTGAAGATTAAAAATAATATTTATCAGAATTTAAATAATTTTTAATTTCATCTCTCATAATTTTTTTACATTTCAATTCTAGAGGTCGACCGAAGGTTTCTAAATCTTTTATAACATCAAGTAAATAAATTTTTTTTGTAGTATCTCGACCATAATTGTTCAAGACATCATTCAAATCATCTTTCATTCTTTAAAGAATTAAACCTGATGGAGATTGCTTGCGCTCAAACAATCGACTGGAGGTCTCAGACTGTCTCAAATGTAAACAAAAAGAAATATTTTCATTATTAAAATTAAATAAATTATCATTTTGATCAACTATTTTAAATCTTATACTTGAAATATATTTTTTAGTCAATGGAAAATATCTTTGTGCTGATATTTGTTGTACAATTCTATATCCACGAGGAACAGTTCCATATCGAAAACTATATGTACAACTTTTTCTTCTTCCATTGTGATATGTTCCTTCAACCAAATCACATAATAATCTTATCGAGGTTATGTTTGAAATATTTACAATCTTTTCAGCAATAAATAATTCATCATAAATTTTACCAGTGAATCCTAAAAGTTCACCAAATTTAATATTATCTAGAAATGAAATACTATATCCTTTTTTAATCAACATGTTGATTTTTGCTGTTGAAATATTTAATGAAAAAGTAACAATTTTCTTCAGTATATCTCTTTATAATCAATTCAATTATTAATTTAAATAAAACATCTAATTCATATGCTCCAGGTGGAATTGTTATCAAACCATATCCTATAACAACACCCACAGTATTTTTTTTATTTTTGGTTTAGATTCTTGTTTGGAAACTTTTCCATAAAAATATTTTTGATAATCTTTATTCCTTTCCATTTTCAATTCAAATGGTAATAAATAAATTATTCCATTATGTTGTTGAAAGAATCCAAATGTATTTTTTAAAGGATACTTTCCTTCAAATATTTTAGTTGAATACAAACTTTTTCTAGTTTTTTATCCTTCATCCTTTTCATCTCCATCTCCAGTATCAGGAATCCATCCACTTGATTGACCATGTTGATTTTTAAAATTAGCATCAGTCATAACAAATTTTAATAATGAACTCATTTCACCAGGATATCTTATGTTCTCAACTTCTGTTGATCCTAAAGTTATTGATATTTGAAGAAATAAATTTATAAACCAATTATGTTCAAGAGTTTCATCATCAATACCAGTAATTTCAATTTTATAATATAACCATGAATTACAAATATCAAGTGGATTTGATGATATTTGAATTTGAAACAATAAATTTCCAGGTTTATTCAATGATTTTACAGATGAACTTGATGGTAAAACTTCTAAATAATCATTCTTTTTTAATAGATGATTAAATTTACTATTTTTATCCAAATTGAAAATCGACATTCTATTTATTATTCAAAAATTTAAAAATATTATTATTTTTCTAAAAATTTAAGATATTGTTTTTTATCAATCAATTTCGTTGTTAATAATCTTGACAAAATTGCATTTATGTGATTTTCACAATTATTATTTCTTGCTTTTCTAGAAGCTAAATATTCTCTTAATTCATAAAATAATTCACAAGGATTATCGGATAGAAAATAAAATCCTTCACCTATTGTTTTTTCAAAGCAGTGAAGCGTCAGCGACTGCCTTTGGAATTGAAATTGGTTCCTTGATTGGTTTTTCTTCAGTTATTTTTTTATCTAATTTTTCTTTTAGTTCATCATTGAGTCTATGAGTGGATTCATCATCAAATTCTTTTTATTTTTTATCTATAACTTTTTAAACTTTTTGTTTATCATCTTTGTGTTGAATCTCTTCTTTTATAAAACCTTCATGTGATGGTGGTTTTTGAACAAATTATTTTATTTTTATATAATACTTATTTGATGAAATAAAACTAATATCTATTGTCATATTCTCATATGATTCAATATCACCTATTGGAACATTTATTTCTCCTTTAGTATCAAATGCATTTCCTTCAATTGTTTTTTTCAATTCATCTGTAAGAATTATTTTCGCATTATTATTTGATTTCATACATATATTCTTCCCTTCTTTGGTTAATTCAGAAATTTTACCATTAATTGTTAATCTAGTTTCTTCACCTTCATTTTCATAAATCTTTACATTATTAAAATAAGGTATAATTGATTCACTTTTCAAAACTTTAGTATTTACTTTCAATTCTAATTTTATTGGATGAATTTCTTGATTATTCTGTGTTTCTTTATCCTTAAAAAGTTTTTCATCCTTAAGAATTTTAAATGTTGAAGAGCATCTTCATCAAATGAAAGATTTATATTTTTAAAAGGATTTTCTTCTTGGAAAATGTTTGCTTCCTGAAAGATGTTTACTTTTCTAGAATTTTATTTTGATTTGAAAGTAATTCAGATTTTGCTTTTTTAATAAGATCAATTATTGGTTTTTCAAATTTTGTAGTCATGAAATTAAAGTTTTGATCTTGAAGTTTTCTAAACATTAAATTTTCATTCCAAATATTTTGTTGAATATTTAATAATTTACAATCTTGAATATATTTATCAATATAAAAATTTACATTTCTAACCATTTTTATTTAAGAAAATTAACTAATTATTTCATATACTTTATTATTTTCTTTATCTAATGCAATATAATTATATTTTATAGATAAATGATTTTCAAAACTATTAAACTCTTCCTTCTCTAAATTATTACTAAACAAATCATTAAAAATACTATCCTTATTTCTTTTTCCTAATTGAAAGAATATAAAAAAATTAGAATTACCACGAATGCTTCTAGATGGTAAATCATAATAGTTTTGAGCTAAATAAATTAAATTACAATTATTATGTCTACTCCGAATAAAATAAGATTTCATAATTTCTTGATTTTTCATATTAACACAATCATCAAAAATTATTAAATTCTTCCGAGTTCGCTTTAATTTTTCACACATGGAATGATTTCATGATATATATCACTCATTGATACACCGATTTTCTGAGCAGAAGAAGTTATAGAGTTTAATTTCCCACATTTTGTTTCTTCATATAATTCTTCACAAAAATCTCTAATGGATGTATCATCAGGAATTTTATCTTGATTTTGAAATAAAATCACAATATCTTGTTTTGATAAACAAGAGTTTAATCCATGAAAAATTATTTGCATTTCATGTTGATCAATTTTTTTAGAAAAAATTAATAAATTATCATAGTCTATAAAATTTGGAGTTAGAATCATTTTTAACAACAAAATTATTTTTCCAGGCCAGAACTTCCAATTATCAACATTCTAAAAGAATTCGGTAAAATAGGATTGTGATTGAATTTCATAATATTTTTATTCCAAGTTGGTGTAAACGAAGACATTTTTAAAAGTAAAATTTTCACTTGCTTTTGTAAGGAGAAAGAAAGATTCCATCACCATCAACCTCTATTTGAATATTTCCTTTATTTAATTTCTTTAAAGTTTCTTGTAATTGTTTGTTTGGATCTAAATAAATTCCTTTTCCTTCTGGAGCGTTAGCGACTGCCTTCAGAGATTTTTCCTGCGAGGAATTCAGAATTTTCACACTTAAAGTATCAGCTAATAGTGCTTCTTCTATATTTTTAACCACGCTTGTAATTCCTACTGCTGCTTCTGCTGCAGCTGTTATTTCTCAAAAAATTAAAGGTAATAAAGCCGCTAGGGAAAGAATTCCTACACTATGATCTTTTTCTTTAATTTTTGGTATTTTCTTTTTACCAACATATGTTTTTTCAATATTATATTCAACAGATGCAGGTTTGTTTGTTTCTATTATTTTTCTTATTTTGTTTTCTAGATTAGAGAAACTTTGTGGATTAGAGACTCTTTGTGAATTATTGTTTTGGTCAACCATTTTAATAGAAATTATTTATTAAAAAGTATTTTTTGGAGTTCACTTTGATAGAATTTACCTAAAATTTCCTCACTGGGAGCACTCTGTGTATCTAAATCTGTAATTCCATAAGTTATTGGTTTTGAGCCAGCATGTATTTCTGAAATGATAAAAATTTCTTTAGACCATTTATGTGTTGAACCTTTTTCAAATTAATTTTTCTATTTAAATATTCGAACTCGATCGCCAAAATTAAATTTTTGTTTTCCTTGTAAATCTTCATTAGCATAATTGTTATCAGAAATAATTTCTTTGATTATATTAGGATTCTCACTTGCTTCTGTTGGTGAAACTCCTATTGTTCTATGAATTTTATTATTATATTTATTAATTAATCATTCCATCATAAAATTGAAATTCTATCCATTGATAAAATCATTTATTGAGCATCCTAAATACTTCATCAATGTTCGAATTTCTTTGTTTTGTTTTAATGCTCTTCTAATATCCCATATAAATGATGAGTTAATTTAACTTAAGGATTTTCATTATATCGTTTTTAGCGAACTCATTAATGTTTTCTTTATTATTTTGTGCATATTTTCGTTGACATCCTTTACATTCATAATTATAAACAAAATAATCACTCTTTAATCTACTCCTAAATTCACTTATAGGTTTTTCAATATTACACTTTGTACATACTTTTATTGGTAAAGTAGTTTTCAAATTTCTCATTCCTAATAAAAGTTTCTCTTTAACTATAAAATCTTTAAATCAATGTTTGCGTTTTAGTTTATATAAGATACCAAGTAGAGATTCTGGGAAAACCTCAACATCCTTCACGCATTTAGTGTACATTTCCCTTATTTATGGTTTTTTATTAACTGTATTTTCCCGCTCATCCATTCACAAATATCCCACTGTTAACTGATGAAATCTACCTAATTGCTAATAATAGCTAAATGAATATGTTAGTAATTCCACCCACACTTAAAAGTAAAATTCATTATCAGGGAATATTTTTTAAGTATAATTTGAAAAATTTATTTTCTTTCAATGTATTTTTAAGCAAATTTATTTTACAGTCTAATTTGCTATAATCAATAATCGTTTCTCGATTCAATGAATATTTGCCATCTTCAATTGATATTTTTCCATATTCAATGGATACTTTCTATTTTCAATGAATTTTTACCCTCTTCATTTAATAATTTCTCTCTTCAATGAATGTTTTCTTTCCCATTTCTCCATTCAAAGTATATTACCTTATTAAGTTTATCTTCAAATTATCCATTTTTCAGTTGATATTTCATCTATTAGTGGATATCTTTAGCTGTCACACTTTAATCATTTTTGAGAATATTTGAGTTTTCTAATGATTTTTAATGGATATGGGAAATTTGAAGTTTAATTATGTTTTTAATGAAAATTATTGAAGAAATGATAGCAAACAATAATTTTAGAAGCAATTAATTTTTTGATAATTTAATTTTGATAAGTTAATTTTAGTAAAAAAATGTTTACAAAACATCTATTTTAGGATAATTATTTACCAATTAGAATCAAATTCGAATGTAATATTTTGTCTAGTTTAATGATCTTATAATGCTTCATCAAAAATGCAAATTAATTTTAGTAAAGATTGCATTTATTCGTTGAGAATATATTAAACCCTTCAGTTAGATTTGTTTTCGTGTTTTTAATACAAATTTTCTTTGTTAAATTTCTTTATTATGAAATTTTAAATTAAATTATTTTTTTGTCCTTAATGAGTCATCAATTTCGAATATTTAGTTTTACCGCTTTATTTTTATTTTGAATTATTATGAAAAACAAATTTTAAATTATCATCTTTGCCAATAAAAATAAAGATTTAGTATGTTTTTTACGTTTAAAATAATTTCCTGAAATGTATCCCCGTTTTCTAAATTAATTATAATTTCCACTGCTCCTCTTTACTCTTTTACTCACGAAGAGGTGTAAAGGGACAAATGGTTTGAAATATCCTCAAATTACATTTTTATTATTAAAAATATCTATAATAAATAAATACTTTCAATAATATTTGTTCTACTGTTTATGTGTGTAGTGTCGGTGCATGTTTTATTTTTTCAGGCCATATTATTTTTTTACTTTTCTATAATATTTTAATATATTTTTTGAAATATATCATTATTTCTTATAGTAGATTTTCACAAGATATAACAAATTAAATATCTTTTTAAAAGTTACAACAACTCAAAATATTTTATTTTAATAAAATTAGTGATTTTTATCTAATAAATTAATCAGAGAAAAAAAAATCAACGCGTAAGTTTTCTAGAAATATTATTTCAATCTAATGAATTGAATATTAAAGGGCTCAACATCTCGAATGAAAACTGCGTTTTTGTCATCAATTATTTCCTGACTTTTATTTTTACCCCACACCATCTTGTAATTGTCGACTACTAGCATTATTAGAACAAACAAAACGTTTTCAGAAAATGTGTTGCCAACACAAGTTCGTAATCCCAATCCGTAAGGCACAAAATCCTTCCGTCGTTTAAATGACCGCCCATCTTCACTCAAAAAATTCTGGGGATCAATAATATCTGGATTTTTCCACTGTTTTTTGTCATGATGAATTGCATAGAGATTGAGAACTATCAATGAATCCTTGGGAATTTCATAAGGTCCAATGTTGATATCATCCATTGTGGAATGAAAATCTGTAAAGGTGTCAGCTGAAGCATATCTCTGTATTTCGCATAAAACAGCATTTGTGTAAGGCATCTTGGATTTCCAATGTAAGGTTACTTCAACATTGTTGTCATCTCTAAATTTGTTGATTTCTGTCCGAATATTTTCTTGAATATTTGGATATAAGGCTAACAATCCAAATACCCACACGAATGAATTCCCTAATCCTTCTTGACTAGCAAATATGACATCAATTAAAGAATGTTTCACGTGCAGATCTGTCAATTTGATACCTCTAAAAAATATAAAAATTTTGTTAATTTACCTATTCAATTAAATAGCAATAATAATAACAATAATAATAACAATAATAATAATAATAATAATAATAATTTTGTCATTTTGTCAAAAAGTTTAATTATCCCTAATACCATTAATAATACTTTAGTATTTTTTATTCAAGAGGCTCAATATTAGTGATGGTAAAGTTCACACTATTATGAAAGATCTTGGAATTCGAAAGTTGTGTTCCAGATTTGTACCAGTGTTCCTAACATCTGAAGTTATGGAAAGACGTTTGCAGTGCTTCAGTAACAATTTACAGATTTATAGTGAATATGGACGCCATTTCCAATCTAACATTGCTACTCAAGATGTAACACCATTGTCTTTTGACATCCCGGAGTCAAAGATATCATCCACCGGAAAGCCTACGAAGAAACTGAGGAGTGGTACTACCCATCGAAAATCAATGATGCTGTAAGTTTTTTGGAATTCATTTGGGATAATCATGTTGGATTTCGTAGCCACGGGTATCAAATTGAACGCACAATATTACCGCTACTTATTAAAAATTGTACGGGCCAAAAGACAAAAATCCTGAAATGTTCCAATATAGTATTTCCGTTATAATGCCTCTATTCACACTGCGGCTGAGTTCCTATCAATAATGGACAATGTTGGATTTAGTGTACTTTCAAATCCATCGTACAGCCCAAATCTAACTCACTGTGACAATTACCTTTTTTTCGCCATCTTAAGAAACACTTAAATAAAAAAATATTTGAAAGTATGATGAACTGATAAAGTCAGTGGAATGTTTCTTCGAAAATGCATTTTCAGAACTTGTGATCCACTCGGAAAAATTTGTAGGTAATTTTGACGAATATATCGAAAAATGATGCTTATGTTACATGAATTTTAGGTATTATGAATAAAAATTTAGTGTTCTAAATTATTTCTATGTCACGCCAAACACTTAACGAACCAACCACGTATGTTATTTATTTTCAAATTTATAATTATTTTCAAAATATCACTGTTCCAAAAAAATCTATCATTAAACAATTATCGCCATATTACGAATCTACAAAGAGAAAGCCTTTTAAG
The DNA here is from genome assembly GCA_022537955.1 of Schmidtea mediterranea. Taxonomy (NCBI): domain Eukaryota; kingdom Metazoa; phylum Platyhelminthes; order Tricladida; family Dugesiidae; genus Schmidtea; species Schmidtea mediterranea. Next base: position 200,841,855 of record CM039679.1, on the reverse strand, counting down.
CTCATTAACCATGGGTCCGGTAACTGACATGACGTAAGCATTCTTGTTTAAAAGCATCCTGTTTAAAAGTCGATATAATTGTTATTTTTTTAATTTATTTCATTTTAAAAATGGTGATTAGTAATTAAACTTTTTGATAAAATGATTAAACATTTTGGCAAAAAGGATGAAACATTTAGATGAAACATTTCCATTTAATCGAGCATGGTCAACGTATACAGAAATGACGGACAGTTTCTCCAACGTATGTGGCATTACACTTTACCTGTTAAATGTTACATGAGATCAGAAAATAGAAATTTTCATATGTGTGGTAAATCATCAGTTATAAATTCACTGAATAATGTTAGATTTTAATGATATTGCTTGAATGATATTGATGAGGAGCGAATTTTGAAGTTTGGCCCAAAATCATAGTATTAGAAATTCAATTGATAAATCTAAATTTTTTTCCAGATTAAGTGTTTTTATTTTACTTTCTCTAAACATATTATTTAAAGAATATACTTTACGTGAATAACAAACAAAATATTAAACTAAATAATTTAAAAACCTTACTTCATTATATTATTGATGTGGTTGATTTTCGTAGACGTTTGACATTTGCCACTTCGAATGTTCATTTTATTTTTTAATAATCTCTAGTATAAACAGATTGATGGTGTTGGTCTGGGTTCTCCATTAGCATCGGTCTTTATGTCAAATTTAGAGATATTTTAAAAAGTGTAATATAAATTATCCTAAGGTATATAAACGCTACGTCGATGACATTTAAAAGTAGGGAACATGTTTTAACATTTTTGTACTATGATCAAGTAATATAAAGTTTACTTTCGAAGAGGAAATTAATTCTAAGATTTTTTTTCTTGATTTACTAATTGAAAAGAAAGAAACGCATTTTGAAACATAAATTTAAAGAAAAGCAACCGTTACTGGTTTATATACATAACCAGATTGTTTTTGTCAGTCTAAATACAAGGGAAATATGATAGGTAGATTGGTCTATCATTCTTTGGCATTACTATTAACTTATTGTAAACCTATTAATAGTATAGACATATTAATTGAGTTACTCAATAAGAATGGATATTCTAAGTCTATTTTTACGACGTTTGATGGATGAAACTGTTGATAATAAGCTAAATGAGATCGATGACCACATTTTGCCTGGTATTGGTCCGTTTGATTCCCCTTGAGAGTGACTATTTTATTACGATGGATAATTAAGTAATCAATATGACCGATGACGTTGAATTAAATATCACTAATAGCAAGTATAGTTTGATAAAATTAATTAAAGTGAACTGTCTGTTAGTTTTGTTCCTGTTATTGGAATGTCGTTTCCTGAGGGTTAGAAAAGATATTTTAAAAATTATTGGAAGTGTTAATGCTAAATTATTTCAAAGTCTTGAAAAATTCGTGATGTTCAGTATTAAATCTGTGAAACCGTGCAATCTATGTTCTGATCTCATTTATCGTTTTACTGGTATTTGGTGAATTATAAGTAGTAATAATAATGAATAATCATAATCATAATAATAAATATAATTTATATAAATAACTATGTAAGACAATTTTCGCAATGTTTATTCATAAAATAAACTATGAAATATTTTGACCTAAAGTAAGCCCTGATCACTCAAAAACAAAATTAAACAAGTCTTTCGGTTTCTGCTTCTTCTTTCATTGATCTTTCTTCTCACGGATGCTTTCAAAAAAAATATATTTAAACAAATTTCCCAAATTTTCAAATTTAATTTGCCAATATTAAAAATTGAATAGATCTGAAAAAAAACTATATAAATCTAAACCGTTTTTTAAATATTTTAAAATTCAATTTGCGTTTTAGGAAAGTTTTGAATATATAAAAGCTTTGAAATTCTTTCAAAATTTAGTAAAATAATCATTTTTATTATTGCTGATAAGAGACTGTTGATAAATTGATTAAAAATTCTAAGGATCCATGTATGGGAAATTCTGAGTGTAATTTGACAAATGGATGTGAAATGTGTGTTGATGTAAATAATAGTAAAAATGTATATAAGAATGATGAGCCTAAATTTGTGTTAGTATTGCTGTAATCTGAAGGTTAAGTAGCAGATCAGAAATTTAGATAATAAGATCGTTTCTAATTCGTGTAATAAACCAAAATCTCCAGTTGGATTTTATTCTGATATCGTTTATCGTTGTGGTTATAAGTCACATACACTGGACAGACTTCTCGTTATCTATGTACTAGAATTCTAGAGCATTGTCAATTGAAGAGTTTCACCAATATTAGTGAGCACATTAAAGGCTGTAAAAGTAAAATATGAATGTCTGATTTCAAAGTTTTATTGAAAAGTTTTAATAATTATTGGGAACCAGGCTTGTCAGACCTCCCGATTTCGGCGGGAGTCTCCCGATATGGAACGCATATTCCCGTCTCCTGATATATGAACCGTAACTCCCGATATTGAAAAGTTTTAGATTTTTAATATATTTTACCCATCTTGAAAGGATTTTTTTAAAAAACCATAAAATTAAACGAAACTAAGAAAAATAGAGAAATTATATTTCTATCTTACTTATTTTTTTTACGTTAACAAAACTGAAGACTTATGTTTTTGTTATTTTTTCTAATATATTTGATTTATAAATGTATATAATAAATATGAATGAATTTATATTTTTTCACAAAATATAATTGATTTTTTTTGCTTTTTATTCTCGATATGATTTTTTGAAAATCTGGCATCCCTGTTGGGAATGTGTGATATGTAAAGCATTGATGATAAGGCTAATAAATCCAAAGATTAATGTTCAAAGTGCTATGACTACGAATGTTTTGACTTTTATTGATATTTAAAAAAAGTATTTTATTGATATTTTAAAAATATTTATTATAGTAAATTGAAAAAAAATTTTCATATTTAATATTAAGATAAAAATTTTAAAAATATTTAAATATTTATTTATTAAAATTCAATTAAGAAATAATTTGTTTAAATATATATATTGATCCATACTATTTGAGTTGGTTTTTCGTGCCTGAAGATGATTCTTAAACTGTCGAAATATATCATACCAAGAGTGTTTTATTGGCGTTTTCTTTTAATCATTATTATTATTATTATTATTATTATTATTATTATTATTATTATTATTATTATTATTATTATTATTATTATTATTATTATTATTATTATTATTTAAAAAAGGCGTCAATCCAACATATATATTATACTACAATATATTTCGACCGACTCACTGTCATCACCAGGTAGATTCGAACTTGAAACTATATCGATTTAAATTGCTCTTTTGCAAATAAATTTCATCATTGATATTTTAGATTTTAAAAATATATATTAAAAATTACAAATTCAATTTACAAAGTCGACTGTGATCAAGTTCATGAGAGCGAAAATAACGGACAGTCATTCCAATGTATAAATGACATAAATATTCATAGCCAAGATCTGAATGACATCTAAACAAGACTTGAAGTTTACCAATAAACACGATGATGATCTTATAATGCAAAATACAAACCCAAAAACGAAACTCACTTTATATATATCACACAAAACTAATTCAATTACTATTTTTCACTTTTTCATTCATTGAATTTCTACATCTCGTTCTCAATTCTAAAATTATTCTCTTGAATACTGGAACAAACGAAGTATGACTTTCAAATTGATTTAGATTACTTAGATTGTGTTCGGATCTTGGGTATAAATACTTATGTCATGGGTGCAAATGCCACATACATAGGAATGACTGCCCGTCATTTCCGATCTCAGGAACTTGATAACAGTCAAATTTCGGAATGATTGATATTAGTAAACGCTTTTTTTGTACTACATAATGAAAATAAATGTAAAATGTTTAGTTTAAAAATTTAACAATTTTTTTTTAAAAGTTTTATAAATTTTGTTAAATTTTGATTTAAAAAATTTAATAAAATAATTTTTTTTAAATTTAAGATTTAAAAACAGAATATGTAATTTTTAATTTAATATATTTTTAAAATATCAGTTTAACTGATAAGTGATGAAATTTGTTTGAATAAAGCAGTTTTAATACATTTATTTTCAAGTTCGAATCTACCTAATGATGACAGTGAGTTTATCGAAATATATTGTTGTATAATATATATGTTGGATTGGTGCTTGCTTTTATTTAATTCAATCACTATGTTGTCTGATTTTTTTAAAATTATTATTATTAATTTAAATAATAGTAATCTTACAATTTTTTACTTTTTGGATCCAAATGATATTCCTCAACGGCGAGCAAAACAAAATCAGTAATATCAAAACAAGCGATTTTATAATCACCCTTTTTTCGATGTTCATCAATTCGAATTTGTAAAACTTCTATAAGTTGATTGAAAACCTTTTGTAATTTTTCAACAGATTTGAAATCAGATTTTTTGCTTGGCTTATCGTTTGGGAAATCACACTAAACACAAGAGATACAATCAAAAAGCGATAATTAAAATTTAATTAAACATAATCAAAAATGTGTAAAAATATGAAAAAGAAGTTACAACTAATTTTAATAAAAAGATCACAATGAAATTGTTTTTGAAAACATAAATATTTCAAACTTTAGACATTTCAATAAATTTGTTGAGTTCCTTTTACAGTTTACTAAAAATTTTCAATCTTTTCTTAACCGCTAAAGACATTTTCCTTATTTTTTAAATGTCCATTACCATGTCTTCTTTAAAAAATCTATTGCAGGGGTTAGCGGGCAAAAAAGAAACTTACTCAACGGTATTCAACAAATATATTTATTTAAACAAATTTCCAAAATATTTTTCAAATTCGATTTACCAATATTATAAATTTAATAGATTAGAATAAACTTTTAAATTTTTTAACAATCAAAAATTATTTATTCAATTCTAAAAATGTTCTTTAATATTTTAAAATCGAATTTGCATTTTAAAAAAATGTAAATATATATATATAAAACTTTATTATCCCTTTATTAAATTTTGGATTTTCGACATTTTAGCTTGGCAGGGGTTTGTTTCGATAAACTTTTAAATCTTCTTTTGTCCATGGCGGAATTTATTTATATACACTTGATGAAAGAAAATATCAATCAGAAAAGAAGAGGAGATAACGAAAGTCTAGTTAAATTTTGGTTATGAGTGATCAGGACCTATTTTCGGTCGAAATATTTCATTTTATGAATAAACATTGCGGAAATTGGCTAACATTGTTATTTATTTAACTTTTATTTATAATAATAATAATAAACTTTATAAGTAATGAGATTATTAATTTATTTTAATGAAAAGTAAAGCGACCAAGTTATTAAATTAATTTAAATTTCTGACAATATTTGGCTTACGATAACTAACAATACACAATGAATTTATACCGGAATTTGTTACTCTGTTGGAATATAAATTTCTATTATTCTTAGATATTAATATTATTGTAGGTCAAAACCGGTAAGCCAGGAGAACATTTTTTAGTAATGCGAACTCATATTAAACGAACAACCAGAGACAGTTTAATAAAATAGAGTGCATAGATAAAAACTTTTAGAGAAAAAAATTTACACAAAACTAGTTTTAATAATTTATTTTATTAAAAATAAAATAAAAAATAGAATAATAGTTTTACATTTTAGATATAAACGAGAATTGTAGAAAAATAACTTTATTTTTAAAAGAATTACATTTTACAAATCAAGTTCGTTCATTTTACTTTCATAAAGATCCAAAGTCAACAGTGTAGAACCTATTACTAAAAACCTTTAATTCTTGTTCCAAAATTTCGTTCACACCACGATCACTTTTAAATCTATATTTATACTAATTTTTATTATCACACTAATGTCATTTTTAATTATAGTAATATATCATATTACTAATATGTACTTCCAATATTTACTGAATTTTATTGAAATACGTTCATAAAATTCGTTCATTTAATATTTACATTTATAAGGATGGGCAAAAGTTTAGCAGTTTTCAAATAGAAATTCTAATTGGAAAAGTTTATTATATTACTCTAATTTGATGCACATTTTTTTCCTTGTAAGGAATTTATGAACTTTTATAATTAACAAGTATATACAAAGCCTGTCGAATGACGGTCAAGGTTATATTAACATTAATCAACAAAAATTTGATTAGCAATGAATCTAAAGGCAATAGATCAAGTATGTCCAACTGTTGGCCCATGAGCCACGTGCGGATCATTTGAAGTTTTCAACTGTCTATATTATTTTAGACATTTAATATAGTCTAGAGTCCATAAATATTCTTAGCTCCGTTTAATGTAGATGTGGAATCAACACCTCCAAATTTACAAAAAGAGCCAAAGAATGACAACAAAGAATCGAGCTAAAATGCCTGTATAAAGGAAATACAATTGATTATTTCCAAAAATATATCCTCGAAGATAAATTTCCAAATTTATAACGATTGACAATGTGCATTATATCAGAATTTGGAACTACTTGACGCTGCAAATCATTTTTTCAAAATTAGAGCAATAGGTTGCTCGATGAAAACATGTCATATCAACTATGATGCGAGTTGACTAAATTATCCGTTGATAATAAAAAAATCTTAAGTAATTTTCTTTTTTTGTCCATCAACCGATTTTGGTTGAGCACCACTGGTTTAAACCAAGATTACTGAAGATATGATTCCAAAAAATATTCTATGGAGAATCAGAATTAGAAAGTTTTATTACCGATTGTCAAAGATATAGTCAAGGAATGATGATGAAATTCCTAATTTCAAGGGAATTATTATCAAATGAATCAAGGTTTTAAGGAAAAGCTAAGAGAAGCATTCAATAAACTAACTTCAATAATTGGTGATTTTTTACAAATCGTCAACTATGAATGGACAATGATTCAGCAATGGTATTCTTTTTTCAAATCGAAAAAAATGGTGAAGAACTAATGAGACAATGCCTGAAAGTTGGATAAGCAAAAAATGATATTGAAGTGAGAGATATAATTAAAGTGTCGGATATTTAAACAGTAATTCAAAAATTAGACGCAATTTGGAAGAATCAAGCATCACAGGAATATAGTAAAAAGAAACGTTTGTCAATGTGATAAAAAAAGATAAGAATTTTCAATTTTGCAAAATACTATACAAGTGCAAAAGAGATAGGAGCCGACATGCAAAAGAAATATGAACGTAATATGCTACAATAGCTAAAAGTGAAAAGATATATTTTGAAAATAATCAATCGTTGTAGTAGATATATTTCCTTATCAAGATGAAAGGAGCATTATTCAGATATCGATAAGAAAATTATTTTACGATTAGGAGCATCACAGAAAATAATGTTAGATGGTGGCAAAGCGTTTTAATCAAAGTTGATTTACCTGTAAACCGGACGCATAAAAACGTCTTCGAAATGTATGTGATGTGACGAAACGTACGGGACGTTTATTTTTATCCTGCTCTTTTATGAGTCATGTTTGTGTCTTTTAGTTAGTTGTAAGCATGGATTAAAATATTTGAAATTAGAAATTAAATGTATCGGGCATGAAGTATAAATGTGTCTTTATGAATAAGCTAGCACCCGTTGCAAGTTACGTAATTGGAGAGTGAACCGCCCAGTTAACAGGTTAAGGAATTAGGAAATAAACACAATAACTACTTTTAGTATTCAAGCTCGTACTACCATAATACAATTGGATTAATACATTTTCGAACAATAAGGTATTATTTAAGTATATCTTGGACAGGAAAATTTAGCAACTATAGCAAAAATAGAAATTACATTGAATGAGACAACCCAAAAGACTATAGGAAAAAGTCCTACACTGGTTATTTTTGAATTTAAAATTACTTTAGAATGACAAAATACAAATCGAAGGAAGACTAATGTAGATCAGTGATTCTGAAAGTGGGTGATATCGACCCTGGTGGCGAAAACACTTGGAAGGGAACGATGATACGAAAAACTTCGAGAAACACTGATCTAGAGGAAATACAGAATAAGCAAAAGAACGTGAATTATACAAGTGAAAGCAATGTCCACAAAATCTGTTGAAAAGATAATTTTAAATGGATGATAAACTGTTAGCCAAAATAAATGAAAAAGTAAAGGAAGGAGACAGATATATGGAACCATTTAAAGTAATAAAAAATACATACACGAAGCTATGATCTAGAACTATATTGACTAAGAGCTTTTAAACAAGGGATGTAAGGAATTAATTAAATAAATAAATATAGTGGTAAATTGATTTATTTATTAAAACTTAGTTTGATTTAGTTTCTTGTTTTGATAAACAAAACGATTTATTATTATTATTATTATTATTATTATTATTAAAAGATAACGCCAATAAAAAACTTTTCGTACGATATATTTCGATAGCATAACTATCATCTTCAGGTACTCAAAACCAACTAAAAATATTATGAATTACCATTTAATTTAAACAAATTATTTTTTATAAATTTAATTTTGTAATAAAGAAATATTTATAAAATATATTCAAATCACTTTTAATTAATTTAAAATTTTCATTTATATTATAATTTTTTAAAAAATTAATGTAATTTAAAATTTTCAATTATTTTAATAATATTAGAAAACCTGATTTAACATAAGTAAACTATTTAAAAACATTCAAAACATTCGTAGTCACACCACTTTGCACATTAATCTTTGGATCCAATGACCTTATCAGCAATGCTTCACATATCACGTGTTCCCAATAATTATTAAAACTTCTCAACAAAATTCTAAAATCAGACATTCCTATTTCACTTTTACAGCCTCTATTGTGCTCACTAATATTGGTCAATCCCTTTAATCGACAATGATCTAGAACTCAAGTACAGAGATGACGGGAAGTCTCTCCAATGTTTGTGGCATTACACCCAATACAAAATTAAATTAATAAAAAATAATTTGTTTAAATTAAATGTTAATTCATAATATTTTTCGTTGGTTTTGAGTACCTGAAGATGATAGTTATGCTATCAAAATATATCGTACGAAAAGTTTTTTATTGGCGTTATCTTTTAATTAAATCGTTGCCAAATTTATTTAATTATTTATTTATAAATCATGCTGCAGCTGTTCCAATATTCAAAAAGTTTATGAAGATTTATAACTCCCTCAAAAGAAAGGAACTAGATATTAGTTTTCTTGAGACTTGTTTAGAAGAAAAGATGATTCCTACTTTCATAAAATGAAACTAAGTGATTGTCTTTCCAGTAAAGATGTCCAATTAATAAATAGAAGAACGTTAAGAAGAATGTTGGAATCAGAGAAAATAAGGAGAACTTCCATTGATAAAAAACTAACAAATATTGGATTAATGTTAAATAATGCTACGAATGAGTTTTGTTTACAAGTATGTGTAGAATGGTGTATCAAAAATTCGATTGTGCAAATAAAATCTAAAGAGGATGCTCATATTAAAAAATTGATTAATTTGAGGAAAATATTTGGGATTTCTAAATTTAGTGTGGAGAATACTGTGATAAATTAGAGTAAAATAGTTTTGACTGATGATGAAGAGCGTGTTTTAAAATTTAGTCCAAATCACTGTATTAAGAATCGCTTGGATGAAACAAAATTGTGTGCAAAAATTGAAAGTTTTTATTTTCATATAGCCCTATCGATAAAAGGCATTAATGGTAATTATCTGAAGAGCTCGTTAAGTGCAAGTACGATGGAGTATATCGATAAAAACAAAAAGCAGAATATTAGGGATTTTATGAATTTAAAAAACTTAGCTAAAAAAATATAAATATCTGTAAGTTTGACAAAGAAAATGGGATAGTTATTCTTGACCATGATGTGTATGTAAATAAGTTGAATGATTTGTTAAATTCTCCTCAGTTTGTGAAATTGCCAAAGGGTCGGAAGAATGGAAAATTGCCTCCTCTTAAGGATGAAGAGTTTGTGCAAAAAATGTTAAATGGTTTTATTGAGAAGAAGCTTATTAATGAAGAGGTATGTAAGTCTATTCGTCCAATAGGATCGCAATATTAAAACCGTTAATGCGATCAGAGTTTGAATGTAAGGATAGCTTTGAGTTTGTGTCTTGTATTGCAAAGCTACAAAAACGAAGTATGAATGATGTTATGGTTTCGTTTGATGTTTGTAGTTTGTTTACGAATGTACCACTGGTTGAGACGATTGAAAATGATTCGGAACATCACATTTTGGATAGAAGGGCATTTCGTAAACTTCTTGAATTTGCTACTTCAAATGTCGATTTTCTTTTCAATAATGAATGGTACCAACAAATAGATGGAGTCGCTATGGGTTCCCCTTTAGCACCAACGATGGCATCAATATTTTTGGCTAGTTTGGAAAAGAAAATTGCTTCTTTCCAATTTAAAAAACCTTTTGTTTATAAAAGGTATGTGAATGATATTTTCGTTGTATTTGAAAACCAGAAACATGTAGAACCGTTTTTGCATTTTATGAACAGTTTACATAAAAACATTATATTCACATGTGAAACAGAGAGAAAGTCATCAATTGCGTTTTTAGATTTGTTAATTCAACGCAAAGATAAACAGTATGAGACAGAGATTTATAGAAAACCAACTGATACTGGTCTTTATATTTCTCCAGAAAGCTTTTGTGAATTTAAGTATAAGAGAAATATGGTGAAAGGATTGATTTATCGTGTCATGGTCTTTATCTTCTACTTTTGCTAATTCGGTAAAAAGTGTTGATAAATTGGTTGAGTTGTTGATAAAGAATGGATATTCTAAATCATTTTTATTGTTGATGATAAAAGAGACTGTTGATAAATTGATTAAAAATCCTAAGGATCCATGTTTTGGAAAGTCTGAGTGTAATTTGTTAAATGGGTGTGAATTGAGTGTTGATCTAAATAATAGTAAAAATGGATATAAAAAAATTGAGCCTAAATATGTGTTAGTATTGCCGTACTCTGAAGGCTTTACAAATTATAAAAGGAAGTTAAGTAAACAGATGGGAAATTTAGAATATAAGATCGTCTCTATTTCGTGTAAGGTACGCAATATGTTTATTAATAAATCAAAAACTCCGGTTGGATTGTGTTCTGATCTCGTTTATCAATTTACATGTAATGGGTGTAATGCCACATACATTGGAGAGACTTCCCGTCATCTCTGTACTCGAGTTCTAGAGCATTGTTGATTGAAGGGTTTGACCAATATTAGTGAGCATAATAGAGGCTGAAAAAGTGAAATAGGAATGTCTGATTTTAGAATTTTGTTGAGAAGTTTTAATAATTATTGGGAACGCGTGATATGTGAAGCATTACTGATAAGGTCATTGGATCCAAAGATTAATGTGCAAAGTGGTGTGACTACGAATGTTTTGAATGTTTTTAAATAGTTTACGTATGTTAAATCAGGTTTTCTGTTAATATTATTAAAATAATTGAAATTTTAAATTACATTAATTTTTTAAAAAATTATAATGTAAATGAAGATTTTAAATTAATTAAAAGTGATTTGAATATATTTTATAAATATTTATTTAAATTAAATGTTAATTCATAATATTTTTAGTTGGTTTTGAGTACCTGAAAATGATAGTTATGCTATCGAAATATATCGTACGAAGTCTTTTTTTGGCGTTATCTTTTAATTAAATCGTTGCCAAATTTATTTAATTAATTATTATTATTATTATTATTATTATTATTATTATTATTATTATTATTATTATTATTATTATTATTATTATTATTATTATTTTTTATTATTATTATTATTATTATTATTATTATTATTATTATTATTATTATTATTATTATTATTATTATTATTATTATTATTATTATTATTATTATTATTATTATTATTATTATTATTATTATTATTATTATTATTATTATTATTATTATTATTATTATTATTATTATTATTATTATTATTATTATTATTATTATTATTATTATTATTATTATTATTATTATTATTATTATTATTATTATTATATTATTATTATTATTATTATTTATTATTATTATTATTATTATTATTATTATTATTATTATTATTATTATATTATTATTATTATATATTATTATTATTATTATTATTATTATTATTATTATTATTTATTATTATTTTTTTTTTTTTTTTTATTATTATTATTATTATATTATTATTATTATTATTATTATTATTATTATTATTATTATTATTATTATTATTATTATTATTAATTATTATTATTATTATTATATTATTATTATTATTATATATTATTATTATTATTATTATTATTATTATTATTATTATTATTATTATTATTATTATTATTATTATTATTATTATTATTAATTATTATTATTATTATTATTATTATTATTATTATTATTATTATTATTATTATTATTATTATTATTATTATTAACCTAACCTAATATTATACTTATGCTAAAATCAAATTGTCAATAATTATTTACATAATAAATCGACAAAACTTATATATTAGTTTGAAAATAAATGACAATATTGAATTCATTTTATATATTATTAAATCGGAATTTGCAAAATGATGACCATAAGATTTTGTTCTGAATTCGGAATTGACATTTAAATAAATATTAAGAAATTTCTTAATATTAGCAAATTATCAATTTAGAATAAATCATATATCATGATATTATTAAAGGGAAATTATAAATGCAATCGTAATAGTTTCATCAAGCGCAATGATGTTCATTAGAGTTCTTTAACAAGGTTTTATAACGCAGCCTATCTATTTGAATTTGAAAAAAGGCCTGTAGTGTTTTGAGTGGTGATTTTTCTTATTGCGGAATCACTTTTTTTATTTATAATGGAATATTATTGTATTTTTAAATATTTATTTTAGGGCCGATTTTTTTACCTAATCAAATCGTTTGTTCGCATTTGCCTGTCTAATTTGAATATTAATATCAAATTGTGTAGCACCGTGGTTTTCAAACTGAGATGCGTGAATTAGTACAAAATGAATGGTTTAAAGTTTTTTACTGGGGTTTTCGAATTTTAATCCCTTGATTTAATATATTTTAATTTAATTTTTGTAAAATTTACAAAAACAGGCTGTCATACCACAACACAGTAAAACTTTTTCATCTATTTCAACGTCACGAAAGCTGAAAACCTTTATGAAAAACACAGTAGGACAAGAACATCTAAATGGTTTGGTTTTTTTAAATAATCATCGGAATATTGAAGCTAACATAAATGATATATTAAATGAGCTGGCAGTTGAAAAAAGAAAATCGTTTATTTAACTTTTAGTATAAATTAGTTTTTATACTTTAGTTTTAATGCTCTCATTTTTATGTATTTGAACCAAAATTAGGACAACGCAAAATTAATGAAAGTGTAATATCAACTTCAGATTTATTTTCCATTACTTATAGTTTATTATGGCTTTCTGAGCTTTCTCAAACTGTTACAAAATATGTCTTGTCACACACGATATTATAATGAAGTTGTTGACCCCTTCCACAAGACAAAATCCTGGATGCGCATCTTAATAAGATTATAACTCGATTTTCTGTGAATTAGTTTAGATTTATGTCAAGGGGTCATCCTTAAATGACATAACCTAATTTCAGCCCGTTTTTGATACCTTACCTCCTTGTCTTACATCTTCACAAAGAGTTCCGCCTCCTCCCAAATATTATATCACAAAGCTTTGGGCCTCAATCCCATAAAAACTAGTAAATGTATAATAAATCAAAATTGAGATGCTCAGTGATCAGAACGATTAAAATCTGAAATATAACGGTGAGCATAACAAAATATAAATAATCAAAAAATAAAAAACGCATTGATGTTCGATGTAATGTCATGTTACTTACATTTCTAAAATACACTTTCTCCTTAGGCTTGTCATTTATAAACGGCTCCCAAATAAAACTATCAAAATAAAGGTTGTCACATACTGGTATTCATTTACTTATACAGTTATAATAATTATTAAACAGTGATTCCTTAGAAGCATCATAAATTAAAATATCAGATAAGTAAATAATAAAATAAGCCTTTGATGCAAAGTAATTATTATCAAATATCAAATAAATTGAAGAGAATTATTTGAAAATCAAAAATTTTGTCAGTAAGGGCTTATTTTATTATTTACTTATCTGATAAGTTGTAATAATTGTACTTACAAACTTTAAATAGATCAATGATTGATCTTCAGAAACAGACAAATAATTATTGCACTGTAAAATATATATTTGTCAATTTTATTTAGTTTTTGAAAAATTAAATGTAAGTTCAATATTCTTCTTATTAACTTTATTTTAAATTACCTCTTCTGCATATTGCGGAATGACTTCAATTGCCCCTTGGTACTTTTTATAATCAACATCATTAAAAATCTCATTGAAAAGGAGCATTGTTATCACATTATCCGCCATCCAAAACAAATCATTGTCAACTTCAATTCCTCCATTTTTTGAACCTCGTCTGTATTCAACAGTTTCTTTGAATTTATCGAAACATTTGTACATAATCTCATTCAATCTGTCCAGATTCGCACAATGCCGTAGACCTTTATGTAAGTTTCTCTGAAGAGTTTTCCAAAGTGGTCCATAATCACTGTTTAAAATATTGTTTCGATTTCCAGATAAAATCTTTTCTGAATATGATTTAAAGCAATCAATTATTAAAAATTTATTTTGTTTTATTTGGGCTTAAAAATAATAGTAAATTTATTGAATACTATCGATAAGTTTGTGAAAAATAATGTTACAAAAATAATACAAATTTAAGACGACGAAAAATTTCAGAAAAAATGCTTTACAAATTTATCATTTTTCACTGTCTTGAAATTGTTGATATTTTTTATTCTCCTATATACTACACTCTGCCAGTAAGTGTTGCTTCCGCCGAGAGAATCTTTTCCACTTTTGAAGAGGTTAAAAACTTATTTGAGAAATCGATTAACTGAAAGAAAAAATATCCTGAATACGTCGTGGCTTAAACGTTCTACAAAAAATGCAGATATTATGGAATTGATAGAACTAGCTTCATATTTCGAAAATGGAATTCTAATATTAAAATCAATAAGGCTTTTTCTAAAATATGATTTCAATTGATAAAATATTTTAACAATATCCAATAGGCTGTTAGTAACAGCCTGTTACATATCGTCCTACTATCTATCGTACTATTATCTAATATTAATGAAATTTTATCCCCAAATTCATTTTAAACGTTATGTTGAAGAATTAATTTTTTTGTAGAACGACGAAGTATTTTAGTTATAATCAATAAAACATCTTATTAAGAAACTATACTTTCAACACCCAAATCAAATTCTATTCAGATGCCTTCGCCAATGCTTCTTTTTCTTCTTCTCCTTCATCATCTTCATCATCATACTCTTCGTTTGACTCGCCACATATTGATGTTCGATGTGTATTATTATTATTTTTTTTATATAATACTTCAATAACGTCAAACTGAATGATATATATTACAACATAATTGATGGTGTGACTATAAGCTTAAGCTCACCTTTCATATAACTACTGCTTCTCACAACCTCCCGAAACTTTCAATATCTTCTTAAATATATTACAATAGGTTTTACTTTTTCAATTTCATGTATAGTGGTCCATATTGTTTATTTATTTTCCCAGTAAATAATTTTAAATAATTACCGAAATTACAAATGATGAATGAAAAAAAGTCAAAAAAAGATAACGCATAAACTTTAGTCTGAATGATTCATGAAAAGTTAGGCTATATCAGTGTCAAAAAAACGGCAATGATAATAAAAAATGAATTCTATTGATCAAATTGGAAGTGATTCGAAAATTTGAATCATACAATTGTTACAGTGAAACCATTTAAATTATAGAAAATGATATTATGTGATCATATCTTGAAACAAAGAAGGAAAACGGACATATTTTTGGAATAATTGATAAAATTGCAAATGAATTATCGTAAATTTAGATGAGTCGATTTGAAATAATTAATTAATTAAAGAACTGTTCAAGATTTTAGAAATTAAAAATACAAAATCTGTCATTCTTATTGTCCTAGATTAAATAAATTGATCGAAAAACATACAAATAAATGAAAGAATTAATACACCCTACGACGGAAAAATGGAAAATTGGGATGAAGTAACGACGAGTTTTGAATATGTGGTATGAATTGAAGTCTTATTTGCCAGAAAGCTGCAGTTATTTAGTGGAAAAGTAACCTATAAAGTGCTTTCATAAGTCAAAGAAATCTGTAGAAAATACCATTGAAAATATTCGATTAACTAAAACCACACTGCACAGTAGCACAGATTAGACATGCCAAATATTACAACGGAGGTAAGTACCAGTTATTGAAAATTAATTCTATAGACTTTAAATTAGCAAAATCCAAGTAAATTTCTTTACAATAATAAATTTTGTAAATAAATAGACATACTTTATGCATAGTAAAAAATTTACAAAACAATAAAACGAAGTTACAATCAGATTAAAAAGTCTAAGTCGGAGAGATGGTTAGGAATTTGGTGAGGTAAACTATCAGCTAAGTGGTGCAAAAAAACAAGTATCCTGATTAAAGCCACAAAAAATTATAAAATATCACAATTTACCAATGCTTTAAAGAGGACAGTTAGTCGTGCTAACCGAAACACTAAACCGAAGAGATTCCATCACAAAAATGGAACGTGATATTGTTTGATAAAAATCTATTTGTTAAAATATTCACCATAAAAATATTGTAATTATTAATAAACATTATTATAAATTGAGTTATTTTATACATATTGATCGAATCTATGTCATACGATATTGATTAGGTGAGCGGCTTACCGCGAGCTACTAATATTTTTCAAATGCATTCAATGTATCGGTTTGTGAACGAAAACTTATTAAAATTAAAACAAAGTTAATAAAAATTATTTTATTTTATTCAAAAACATTTAAATTAATAAAATATAAGTCAATAAATAATATATTCAAATTTGTAAAATAAAAAAGCATTTTAAAATCATTTGCAATAAAAATAATCGATTAATTTTCAATGGTGACTTTTTTTTTAATTATTCGCGCTGTGATTGGTGGGAATAGACAATGAATTTGTATGACATTGACAATTAATAATTTTTATTTTTAGAACTGTTTAAAGGTCAAAATTACAGTAAAATGTTTATCAAAAGAAATTCTAAAAAATTACCTCCGTAACTGGCTGACCGACCACTCACTTGTTTCGATAATTTACGAACGAAAACTTCATAGCCTGTTTCTATATCATTTATAAAAACTACTGGAGTCCCATCTTTGTAAAGAGTACATATGGGACCATATTTAGGAATATATTTTTGAACAATTTTTTGATAAATTAATTTTTCATTGATAATAAAATCTGCTTCATCTGAATTTCGATTGGGACCAGGTGGCAATTTATAACTAGATATAGTTCGATTCATTGTAATAATTTAATATTTCTTAAATAATCTCGATAAAACCTAAATTTAGATTGAGCAATAAGCATCATTCCAAAAATAAACATCATAAATACTTAAAGTAAACTACAATAGAGCTTCCATATAATGCGGCAGCTTAACCCCAAATATTTTATTGTTAAAATATTGAGTCATGGTAAAATGAAGTTTAAGAAATCAGCGTTAAAACTAACCTAGTGAGATTGATAATAGTAAGAGTTAATGAATAACCGCGATATAAACGAATCAGGGTGCATTATAATGGAGCTCTAATATATCTAAAAATTGCAATATAAATGTTTATTTAATTAAAATTAATTAAATTAAAATTAATTAAAAATCACTTTATTTAGAATTTCTTTTAATTTATTTTCAAGTAAAGTTCACGTAAATGATATATTTAAAGAAATAAGTATTGAAATTATAAAGAATTTTAAATATCAATTATAGATTTTTCACAAAATACAACTTAAATATTTTAATTGTAAAAAATTCTTCTGAGAAATTTTTTACTTAAAATTATTAAATAAAGTTAAGAAAAATAAAAATAAACTTATAAAATATTTTAAGATTATTAAATTTTACTAATACATTAATATTAAGTTAATTTAATGTTTAATTATCAGAATTTATCTTTTAAAATATTGTAACAGTTTTTATAAGATGGCAAATAAATGACAGACTAACATAATCACACAGCCCTTTTTGTCTTGGTGGGTTACAGGGTTTCAAAACTTGCTTATTTCCCTGGTGGCCCTAGTAACGCCATACAAAATGATACTAACCCACTTGGCACCCGTTGCTAAGCAACGTTGGAAATGTGTTCAAGTGGTGGATTGTCCGCAAAAATTGAATACCATTGGCTAGTACTATAGTTGCTCGGACAAACCTCGGGTTCACGAGCTGTCGATAGAAGACCTATGCTCGCTTTGCTCTGTCCCTCCTAAATAATTGTTCATGATTAGTGCTTAATTGACTGCGGAAAACTGAGACGTAATAGGGTTACTTGTGACCGTACTGGTATGCAATTTTAAAGAAAACGACTCAACTAAAACTAAAACTATTCTATTTAAATCGATCACATATGGAATATCTACTGTTTGGCAGTTTGAAGTTGGGTTACTCGACGTCGGGCACGCTCCTTACGTCCCGGTCGACGATTGTTGGTGGCGACGGGTTGCTCTGTTGTCTTGATTGCTGTCTGCGGCATTTGAGTTGGGGCGAAGATGAGCGGGTAGGTGACCGCTTCACCTTCTCGGCATACAGCTAGTGCGACTTCGAGTCCCCGAACCTGCGTTCGCAGACTCCGATTGAGCTGGCGTTCTTCGGCCCAGCCTTTTTGAGCTGCGGTGAGCCGTTGATACAAGATTTTTGTTCGCTTAGGGTCTAAACAAGTGGCTTTGACCTGCTGTATCTCTCGAGTCAATTGTAGGACCTGGCCAAGTAATTCTGTATTCGCCTGCCTCGCACGATCTAGTTCTGTCTGTAGAATCCGTAGAGAGGACATTACTGAAAATAAATGGATTTTACTCGTCAGTTTATGGTCGGCCTAAATGTTTAAAAATCTTTCAAACAACTCAACATTCATTTTCAGTTATATAAGAAAAAGAAATACACGCAGTGCTAATTATAATTATTATCTAATCACTATAACGCTTTGTTCGTCAGTTCATTCATCCGGGCAGAATCGTTCTAGGCTTCTTTTGAGAGCTTCTACCGTGTAAGGACGCCTAGTATCTCGAACCGGACGAGGTGGATGGGCGACGGCGATCCGCCCGGCAAGGATGTCATCCAGCACATTTGCAAGGTACATCCTTGCCTTGACTACTTGTAAGTCCACCTGCTCCTGCTCCTGCACCCGCTCCCACTGGGTGAGGAGGTCCTGTGCATTTGCAAAGATTTCTGCGGCTGGGTATTGTTGTCTCACTGGTTCGAGAGGGTCGCTACTCGGATCCCGTGCCTTTCGAGAGATGGAATAAGGCCACTGTGACCGGGGTCCTTCTATTGCGTCGGTGGTTCGTAATACCATTCTCGAGCGTTTTTTCCCCGTTGATTGAGCGGTGATCTGATTGATGGACATGTTCTGTAACAATTGAGATTTAAATTAGGAAAATAATAGTGTGGGGAATAGGGCCTTCGCTATATTAGATAAAGAGTGTTTATGTAGGCCCAAGGGTTGGTGTATTTAACGACTAACACGGGTTTTTTCTAGACTCGATTCGTCTGCAATGAATAAACCTACCTATAAAACAGTTTAGTGTAAAGACGGGTCAAACGTCTCGTGAAATTCATGAGATTATCATTTTAGTAATGGCTGTCAAGTAAGGTATTAGCAAAAAACATTAACTTTAAAGCTTGAAATTTGTACACTATTTTCAATTATCATTCACTTCTAATTGAAGTTTTAAGAATCTTAATTTATAATTTTTTGGATTTATTTCAAGTTAATTTTTAACTAACCAAATTGACAAAATCGACTTAATTTTAAAATAGATCTCACGAAAATCAAAGCAGATTGGTATTTACATTGGCCACTTCTGTGATGGTCGAAATATTTGTCGGTGTGTTTGTTAATTAATTCGACAAATGTGTTTATGCAATTAATCCGGTCGTCTCGGAATTTCTAATTATTACATTCCAAAAGTTGATTTAATTATGGACATATTTGTCCTTCGTTTGATGATCTCGTCGCAATACTAGGCTACCCATATCTTTGGAATTTATTAACTTTCTCGGATGGAGGTTTTCTCCTAATTTGGTCAGGACATGTTACAATCTTATCGAACTTTGGTGAGTGTTTCAGGGTGTTGTTATTAATAAATCGTTTCTTAAAGTCGATTTTTCCATGAGGTGAAAACGGATTTTAACTATTTTCCAATTGTTCAGATCTTATGACGGGTTAGTTTACAAGTCAGGTTACATCTGATTAACTCGGATTTTATTTGGTTTAACGCTTCTATTAATTCGTCGAGTTAGAGATTATTGTCAATCTGAATTTGCCACATCTATGTCATCTCATTTACTAAAGTAATCGGTTTCAACTAACGTGGTATCATCTTATCCTCATCGGAACTCAGCATGAAAAAGTGGATGAAGGAAACTATTAATCTTATTTCAAATACCATTACTCGGGTCGAGACTTATCTATTCATTCTCAGTCATCTATTGGCTGTTATGTCCCTTGAATTAGCGTCTTGCTACTCAATTCAATCGCAATTTAGTTCAATCCCCACTTTATTCATTTGATTTACATTAACTCGGAAACTCTCTGTCGAATTCACAGCTTATTATTCGTTATAAATTTCAATTAATTTATCGAGAACATGATTCTAATTTATTGGTAAATTTTTAATCTTTGCTTAATTACAACATAGCCCTAGCTTGTCGAAGCTATCTAAATAATGTTTCAATTTTATTGTTGATCCCAAATTTTCCGAATTTATTCTTCGAACAGAGGTTTCTTATTTGGTGTTAATCATAGACTTATTTTAATTTATTATTGATCGTAACCTTTGTTGACCTCACCGGCATGATCTCGATTTATGTTTAATCCTACATCTTAGTAGGTACGATTTTAATTCCCTATGACTTGTCAAATGTATCAGATTTACTTCACAAATAAGATTTTATTTTCGTATTAATCATAACCTTTACCTACTTTATCAATAAGATTTTATCTTTATTAATCGGAAATTTTATCAAATTTTTACCTTACAAACAGGGTATATTCTTTACTAAACTTTACCAGTTTTTGTTACAAATAAGATTTTCTTTTATATTACTTTACAATTGAGATTTTATTTCCTACTAATCATAATTTTGGTAAATTCAGGTTATTTCTTGTTAATCATAACTTTATTGAATTCATTTTATTTCCAATTAATCATAATTTTATTAAATTCATTTTATTTCCAATTAATCATAACTTTATTGAATTCATTTTATGGCATTGACACGGAAGTGGTTATATCAGCAATTTCAATTTACGTTGTCCCCGTACCCTTTTTCCTTTAATAGACCTTAAGGCATAGTATGTTCATATTATAGTTATTGAGTGCCCACTGGACTACTCGGTGTGGTGATTTTAAGCCGTTTGTAAGATAATTTTAGGTCGATTTTACAGAATTGAGAAACGAGGAAGCAGCCAGAGACTTCTTCCTTATTTCTCGCTTCAGCTATAGGGATAAATATTTACGTTACGACCGCTGCGTTGCGCACGCTGAGTCTTCACGGTGCATATCATTGGCGATTTTCCACGCACTTACATGCATTTGCACTATGTTGATTTTACTAACTTGCGTGATGTGTCGGCTGTGGGCCGGAAAAATTTCGACATTTAAAAATTTATAATTTATAGAAACATATAAATGAGGTTTTATATAGTAATAAGATTTATTAATTGTAAAACAAACAAATTTACCCATTCGACCATTCCATAACATTTTAAAATCATAAAATATAGCATAAAACAGCATAAATACCTCTCTCCCCACACCAACGCCGAGCAGAGCTCCATTGAGATGCAAGGACGTGATGTGGAAAGAGGGTTCCGATACAAATGATTCTCACCTAAAAATTAAAATGATTGACAATCTTCAAAACAGTTCTGATACAAATTATTCTAAAAAACTTGATTAGCTTTCAAAATGGTTTTTAAGTAGTTCAACAAAATGTTCTGGAAAAATGTGTGTTTCGAAAAACGGTTTAACAAATGGTTGTTAAATGTGAAAATGGATCAGTATTTATACCTAATTGTGTGACGTGTGAAATTTGATGCAGTAAAACAAAATTCGACCTTGTTCTTTTCTAGCAAATTCTATTATTTAATTTTAATATTTTTTGATTTATTTTTATAATTTTTTTATTTCGAAATTTTATTGAACTATTACTAATTCAAAATTTTCGATTTAAATGTATTTTAATGAACTTTAATTGATTTTTCTAATTTCGTCGAATTTGTCGTGTTTTCTTGTTGTATTTGTGTAGGTATCGTGCGGATCTTGGTGCATTTTGTTATTATTTTATTTTATTTTTATGTTTATTATTTTATATTTAATTCTTTTATTTCTTAGATTTTATATTGTTTATTTGGTGTTTTTCAGGTTTATTTTAAATTGCGTGTTGTATCTGCGTGTGTGTTTCTGATCCATTTAAACATTTATCAAGGCCGTTTACGTTCTGGCCCAACAGTCGTATTGGCATCCTTGTGAGATTCAATGCTTATTGGTCAGTACCAAAACGATCTAAATGCTGGTGTACATGGAAAACATTTTAAACTGCTGGCTACTAACGCTTACTACAAATTGTAAGCCTCTCCGTTTCTAGGGTCCTTCTCCCCTCGCACACCACATAATTTACGAGTTACCATCATACACCTGGTGGATTACTGGGTTTCGCTATTTGTTTAACACCATCTTATTGTTACCCCGGTAACGCCATATAAATATTACTTTGACTACCACTCGGCACCCGTTGCTAGGCAACGTTGGAAATGTGTTCGAGTGGGTGGATTGTCCGCAAAAAGTGAGCACTATTACTAATACTGTAATTGCCCGGACAACCCTCGGGTTCAACGAGCTGTCGATGGAAGACCTATGCTCGCTTTATAACGTCCCCTGTGTGAGAGTGTTCAAGATTAGACTCATTGGTAGAAATAGAGCGATGTTTCGGTGACGCGGTGCGAATACTCACGACTTTTCGACGACCATTCAATTTTAATCATATCTGGTGACATGCTACTTTAGATTTGTTTAATCACAATTACAATTTTATTTATTAAAACAAGAAAAACGATCAAAAATTATATATCATGTCGGTAATTAATTCGTTTTGTTTAGCAGACGTGCGGCTCTGCGTCGGGCACGTTCCTTGCGTCCCGGCCGGTGACTACTTGACGGGACTGTTGAGGGATTTGCTGCCGGCGCGGAATCGTTGATCGGATCCCAGTATGTCAACTGGGATGGGGCAAAGATAAGCGGGTAAGTTACCGCTTCCCCCTCCCGACTAGCAGCCAGGGCGACTTCCAGCCCCCTTATTTGTGTCCGGAGACTCTGGTTCAATTGACGCTCCTCCGCCCAACCATTTTGAGCGGCTGTTAGGCGCTGGTGGATGGATTTGAGTTTGGCCGGGTCCACCCAGGTAGATTTCACTTGCTGCACCTCCTTGGTGAGCTGAATTATTTGTCCATAGAGGGATTTGTTGGCCTGCTGGGCTCGGGATAATTCCTTTTGCAATAGTTGGGTGGGTTCCATGACTAATAAAAATAGGATAAAGTAATAAGGTGATTTAGGATAAGGGTATAATCGCACCATGTTAGAGTTATTTCAAACAAATTCATATAATGATTTAATGATGACAAAATTCTAGTCAA
Source organism: Schmidtea mediterranea (assembly GCA_022537955.1). Lineage (NCBI taxonomy): Eukaryota > Metazoa > Platyhelminthes > Tricladida > Dugesiidae > Schmidtea > Schmidtea mediterranea. The sequence goes on along the minus strand of CM039679.1, from coordinate 200,818,065 downwards.
GCGGAAAAACAAAATAAAGAAAATTCACCAATTTAATTTTAATTATCAATAACAAATCAAAAATACTAAGAGAACACAATTGTGTCAAATGGTTACCAATCGAAAAATTTATATTTCTTCATGGAAACCGGCTCGCTACCCACTCCTCGGGTGTGTAGCCTGAGATCGACATAGTCGGTCTCTTTGTGTTGCGGGCTCGGGCCGCAGTGGTATGTGGGGTCTGGACCGGGAAGATCTGTTGGGGATGCCAGTAGGTGTCAGCGATCCGACCCGCCAGCAAATCCTCTTCTACATTCGCCAGGTGCTGGCGAGCTCGGGTCACCTGCAGATCCACGTCGCGCTGGTGTGCCTCCAGATTTTCTAATCGCTGCCGGGCCTGCCGATGGATCTCCTCGGTCGGGTTCCATTGCCTGGACGTCCCCATTCCCAGATTGTTCCTATCAAGAAACTTCGACGGAGTGAAATCGGGACATTTCTCCTGCCGATATTGGGCCCAAGCCCATCTCCATCGATCTGCGAGGGAAATTGAGGTTTGATCGGTTGAATTGATGGCTAAAATAAATATTATTAGCATGAGTATCTGACCACGAGAACATAGTTATAAATTATTATGGTTATTATTCCGTTATCTTCTTTCCCCCACTCTGGTGCACGTATAATGTGATATCTGTCCGGCTAATATTAGTTCACATATCATAAATTCCATTAGATAGTTTACTCGTTCCAAAAACAAAATCACTACACTAGCATACTATATTTTCTAGCTCGGCTTTTACAGTCTCCTGTCTATGTAGCAAAATCTGGAATATTCAATGGGTACCTCAAAATTATGCGTAGGGCTCCTTCACGAGCTTTCGGGGTTTGCTGGTCAAAACTTCCACTTCCCTCTGTGTCATTGCTTCCATAATTTCAAAATCTTGGGATATTATGATGGTACGAAATCAAATGGATTTGAATTCTTAATTCAAAACGTGAGGGCCGGTTGTTCCTAACTTCCTACTTTTCTAATAAACGATAAGAGAAAAAATTGTTTTACGGAATAAGGATTAATTATTTACGTTTGGAAATTCAGTTATTTATTACTTAAGGTTCGGATAATTTAATTGATTATAATAAATAAACCAAGTATAATGATTATAGATAAAAAATGTTTAGTAAAAATAAATTTTCAAGACAAATTACCTGCTGTTGTGGGAATCAATTCCCCTGATGTTTCTCCTTCCGGCCTCGTAGTATTAGAATTTCCAAATTGCATTTTCCAAACAAACTAATGAATCGATAATCGATCATATAAAGGACTAACCTAAAATGGTGTGCATCCGCTGTATTATAGTTGGATTAAATCGTGGTAATGGACTTTCGTCCAATCAGATACTGGTTGTGTTTCATTTACATAAACAACTTGTCCGATCACGGTATTTTCGAAAATTTTGGATGTCAAATTCGACATGATTAATTTGGTAAGTTTTTTGTCTTATCTCTTTGGGCAATAACGGCGGAAAACTCGCTCGTCTCATCGTCAACTTTACGATGTCACGGCGGGTGTTCCCACGTTAAGTCCAATCTACATCTAGTTTATTTAAAATTTTTCTTTAATATATTCATCTTTTTATTTAACATTCAATATGCTCGCTTTTTCAGGAATAATCCAACTTATTCATTTTACGACTTAATATATGAAATCATCGCGCTAGAAAAGTCGTGAGATTATTCTAGTTCCTCAATCTTGGAATTTCAGATTTGATCATCATTAGAATGATGAATTCATTAATTTGCGGAATATCGTGCATTGGTCTTATTTTCTCGGGAAGGAATATCAATAGATAGGTTTCGTAACTTTATTCGGGGATGCTACAAGGAAATAACGGTGGGTAAAAACAGATAGGACAGCAATTTAATTATGCTTTTTATTTAGGTTGATTCGGTTTAAACGGGATCTACATTAATTTATGGCCGACATTTTTAATCAAAAATTTACAAAAGGAGATATCTCTGATAGTCGTGTGAATTTTGTCGGGATAATTATCTACTAGTTAGGGTATGTGATTTAATAAATAATAATTCAGAAATTCTCGTTTAGTATAATTTGATTTTTGTAAAATTAATTCATAGCAACAATTTCATATTAATTTCTTCCCGTGCCCTTCCCCTTTAATAAGCCTTAGGCGCATATTGTGTTCATATTATATTTAATGAGTGCCCACTGGACTACTCGATGTGATGATTTTGAGCCGTGTGTAGAATAATTTAGGTCGAGTTTACAGAAAACGAGAAACGAGGAGGCAGCCAAAAGACTTCTTACTTATTTCTCGTTTCTTCTATACGGGATAGTATTGACGTTCCAACCCCTACGTTCCGCACGCCGGGTCTTCACGGGCACAGATCATTGGCGATTTTCCACGCGCTTACATGAATCTGAATTGTATGTTGATTTTGCTGTCTTGCAGTGTGTTTTGGTTGTGGGCCGGAAAAATTTCGACAAATTAATTAATTAATTTCATGAAAAACAGATTTTAACATCATAAATATTTATTAATATATATTAAAAGCAAAATACAAAATTACTTGACCCATTGCATTCAATTAAAAATTTTCATAAAAATACATCTCCCCCCACGCCGACATCCAAGCAGAGCTCTACTGAGGTTGCGAGGATGTGACGTGGAGAGAGAGTTCCAAATAAAACTACTTCTCACCTAAAAATTTCAAATAGATTTATAAGAATTCAAAATTGGTTTTGGTTAAAACTGGTTAAATTTTATGTGAAAATGTATCGGTATTTATACCTATTTTCTGTCCCTAACCTCGCGTGTTAATTTTGATGTAGTAAAACAAAATTCGACCTTGTTATTTTCTAGTGTATTCTAATCTTTATTTTTATTATTTTTCAATTTATTTTTGATAATTTTTATTTGAGATTTTTATTGAATTATTTCTAATTCAAATTCTTGATTTAAATTTCGTTTTCATGAAATTTTATTAATTTATCAAATTTCGGTCGAATTTGTTGGGTTTTCATGTTATGTTTGTGTTTGTATCGTGCGGATCTTGTTGCGTTTTGTTATTAATTTAATTTATTTTTATGTTTATTATTTTATATTTAATTATCTTTTTCCTCATATTTTGTTAGGGTTTAATTGATGTTTTAATAGGTTTATTTTCAATTTGCATGTTATGTTTGCATGTGTGTTACCGATCCATTTAAACATTTTCCAAGGCCGTTTGTGTTTTGGCCCAATACACCCATGAATCAATCCATGTTGGTAATGATTACGACAGACGAATGCTATTCAAATAGGTAAGCATCGTAACAAATACTACTATTTGAATAACTTTCGATTAAGGATTGGAAGGTCTTACGCATGATCCCATAACTTAACAATCCGAAAATGCCTCTTATTTCCTAGGTTTTAAGCAATAAAACTTACTATGAAGATATCGAATACTCGTATCATAAGCTAAGATTGCGAATTAATTTTCAGTTATTTTCTACAAATATTTTAAATAATTTGCACATTTTTATACCATGTATTATTTAATTTCATATTTTCGACTCCATTTTTATTTTTACTCTGAAATATTTTATTTCTAATATTTGCTGGGCACCGGATGGGTAAAAGATATCAGATTTTCGTAGCCACTTTCAAGGAATTCCCACCAGATGCGCGCACAAGAGATATAAACATTGGATACCGGTCAAAATGAAGTTGGAAATGTATTCCAATGGGCGGTTTCTAGTAAAAGGTGAGCCATACTATCATGACTGCTAATACCCTAGAAAACCTTTGAGTTCACTAGCTACCATAGAAGGTATTCACGCTCACTTGATTTTGAGTCCCCTTATTGTTATTTCAATTAAAATAATATCGATTATTTAATGAATTTATCTTATTTCATTGATTTTTGATGGGGTTTGTTCGTCTTATAGGTTTTACAAATTTTGTGGTCAAATGACATATGTAAGAGATCCTAATCATGCGGTTTTAACCAAAATTGTTGCCAAAACATCAATTTGCGACCCCATTTCCTTTAAGATTCCAAATTCAAGGTTTTGAATTTTATTGATTTAAGTAAGAAGGTCCTTTCTAAAAATGGAAACGGAATTTCTTACTTTTAAACCAGTACTCAGGGTGAGCTAATTTATTTTTCCTATTTCCTATACAATCTGATCGACTCTGATTCGCCTGCAGGAAATCTCTCAGAACTTTTTGCAAATGGATTTTTTTTGCGCCCATCGGATTCATGGAATTCAATTTCATTTGACGCTGGTATGTTCGGAGAATTTGAAATGTTTATTATTTTTTATGAATAAATATTTTGTTATATTATTTATCTCTTTTTAATTTTAGTAAAATTCTTTATATTACATCAACTTTTAATGCTTATCAATAGAAAAACACTTTTACACAAATTTTTTTCTGTTTTTTTAATAATAAATTTTAAATTGTCATATCATTTATTACAAGTCAAATCAAAGGGATATATTTTCTTTTATTTGAATTTTAATCAGCCTGAAGTTTGAGAGTACTTGGATTCAGGATTCATGAGGGTTTTCCTTTGGGGTTTTTAATCCAGTAGATAAAAGAAAAGTGATTAAATAAATATAATAGACAATTATGATTAAATAATTATTAGAATTACAATTAGTTTAAACAAAAAAAATAAATAGTAATAATAATAAATTCATATCAATAGTTTGCGATTTACGCCATTTTTCTATTTGATTGGAGATTTCATTTTTTGGATAGTACTTTTGGCACATATACTATAATAGTTTTCTTGAGTCGACTTGTTCCGAAACTTGAACTTTTCCAAATTATGGTTATTGTGAACCTGACCCAGCTTCCAAAGAATCTTTTAAAATTAATGATAAAATTTATATATATAAAAAAATACGTATTATTTTAGAAATAAGAAAAATAATGAAATTCTTTTTCATAAAATTTTACTTCATTTAAGTATTTTCAGAATTGATCATTAATACCTGATAACTAATTCAGTTACTTGGCAATACGTTGTTTTGATGTTGAACTCTTTATTTCTTGACGTATCTCTTGCAACAATAATTTTTCTTTCTCTCTTTATTATTATGTATATTTTTTTAATGTTAATACTCTTCTTTCTTTTATGAGTCGTATATTTTTCTGTTATTTTTGAGTATTATTTAGGCCTTTCTCGTGACCAGTCGCTCTCTACCGCGAGTCTGGCGTTAACATTCTTGGAGTAGAGAACTGACTCGGCAAACTGCTATTTACTATGGGTACCTCCACACCTAAGTACTGTTTTGATAATCAGTTTGATAAACAATCATTTTTCTAGCTTGCATGCATGCAGTGACTTTCGATATCAAATGGTTCAAATCATGGACAATAATTAATAATAATAATATCTATAATACAAATGATAATCAAATTTGGTTTTTTATAAAATTAATCGGTCATTATGAATCGTGTGAGAATTTAATCATGAGGTATATCGTATAGTTCAAGTACCATGAAAACGAAGTTTTCATGGGACTTGGCCGATACGAGGAAATAATTTTTAAACAGATATTAAATATTAACTAAAATAATTCAACGAATAAAATATATGTTATTTCAAGAAAATCATTTGACCCACAAAGGTCTACATAAACGGGGTATCAAAATTTACTGGTCTAATTTCGTAATAATTTCACAAAGATTTAGTTTCAAAATCTTCAACATAAAAAGATTAAAATAAAATAAGAAAACAAAATTTTAAAATTAAAACAATAAAATCGCCTCACTTTTCCAGAAAATTTGTGAAAGATTCTTGCACAGTTTTTGATTCTTTTCAGAAAATAGCATTCACATTAAATTGTGTCGATCTGGCATCGACTTTTATAGGGGGGTTTTACACGCATGTAATTTGATGCGGTAAAACAAAACGCCTACAAGTTTTTACCATATTTCATCCCTTTTCCGCTGACTTCTGTTCTCAATAATGAGATCATAACGGGCACGAGAGAGCCGCGTGATTTTTTTGTAAAGTTCCTTTGTGGCTTCCGGAGAGCACTAAGTGCCCTTTAATTTGTTATATTTCTCGCGAAGAGTAAAATTCTCCCGCTCAAGCTTCTCGACATATTGCGCCGCAGCAACGACAGATAGGGCCGGAACAATTCTTGGAATTCTAGGTAAATTCATATTTGGTTCAAGAAGATGAAAAATTTCGTAAGAAATTGAGGTGATCAATTCGTGACGAGAATCGAAAAATCCGAGACTGAGCGAATGTCTTCTGTTTATATATATATATGTGTGAATTTTGTTTCGATGGGTTTTAGGTTTGATCAGGAATCGGTTTCGTTATCTTCTACTTGAATCAATTAATTTTCCGGACTATGAAGGTGTTAAATTGATACTGAGAGTCTTTTATAATGCTTTAATTCCTTAACTCATAGCGCCCTTCCCAGATTTCAAACCTGCTCGCACGGACCGACGTTTCCATCATCCGCTATGAGTTGTAAAACGATGCCATGTGTGCAAAGTCCTACGTCTTATGACTAGGCCTCGCCGTGGACAACCGAGTTGTCGAGAGTGCACGGCCAGCAGCCACAACTTACGAGAGTAAACTCGTTAGCCGGACCACCAGACTATCATCTCGAAATCTATTACAATACATAATATATAATAAATTTAAGGGACCTCTCAAATGGTGAAAACACCATAATCATCCAAAAACAAAATTAGTGATACAATTATTTATTTAACATAGAAATTTTACAAAAACAATAAAAAATTCTCACTTCCAAAATCGAATAGGTACAAAAATTGATTTAAGTCAAGTTAAGTTTTAAAAATTGTAAGTTTTAACAGTTTTGTTAAGTTGAAATAATGAATTTGGTAAATTCTTATATAGCTGTTTTATGCATGTGGGCGACCAATAGGCGATTTTTTGCTATTTTAAGGGCTTTTTATTGTTTTTATTAATTTTAAATATTTTTATAATTTTTTATTCATTTTTCTTTATTTTTTGATATATTATTTTTATGTTATTGAATCTATTTTTATTGTTGATTTTTATTCAATATTCTTTTTAGCCTTAAAATTTGGTTTCTTGGTCGCCGCTTCTGCGTATGTTTTTTCTAAACCTTATTTTGCAAGGTTTTGGCAGTTTTAATTATTTAATATATGTGTTTCCTTTTGCATCTGCAGTCTTTAATTGATTTTATTAATATTTGTTTTAATTAATTTGTTGTATTTTTAATTTGTTTATTTGATGTTTTTATTTTTTTAGTTTCTGCTTGTGGTGCATGTGTATGTGCAATGGCCATTTTCCTCACTTCAATCTATTATTGTTTTAATTGGTACCCAACTTATTTAGTTTTAATTTTGGCTTTAAGCCCAATATAAATGTGATCAGTTTTCACTGAAATTTAGCGTACGTGCTCCGGAACTTCATATTTACTCTCTGAAGACATTCTGAATATAATATATGAACAGATAAACAAAGTCTAATTAATACTGGTTTACAATTAAATTATCTATATTGGCGTTATTCAGATAACGGTATACAAAGTATTTCATAACCACTAGACACCCGTTGCTAGGCAATTTTGGAACTGTGTTCAAATTGATGGTCATCCACAAAAGTAAGCTTTGCTCATACGCGCCTCATGTTCAGCGAGTTGTTGATAGACTTGTGGTTGATTTTATTTTCTGATCCCTTTACAACACTAATATGAAAAGAAATTACGGAAAAGTATATTTTATAAACTTGTGGGGCTAAAATTTAAAGATTTTTGCTTATTAGACACATTAACTTGTAATGGCATTTAGCGACAAAAACAAATTAAACATATAAACTAATGTTGGGCCAATATAAGGTTTTGTTTAGATGAGTCGGAAATAACAAGCAAACACAGCAACGCAAATTTAAAATCAGAACTATTAAAATCAAGTAAAGAACCCTAAAATATGATGAAAATGTAATTAAATATAAAATCAAAAACATAAAAGTAAATTAAAATAATAACAGATATGCTTCAAGATCCGCACGAAATTAACATAGAAATAGCAAGATAACATAAAGATTTGACCGAAAAAATGAACAATTTATAAAATTAGTAACTCGTGAAATGAAAGTTTAATAAATATTGTTGTATTAAAAAATAAAATCTTCTTTGATTATTTCATAAATTTCTTAAGAAATGTTTCATTCCGAATTAATGTTCTATACCACGAAATAGAGTAATTACATGGAAAGAGAGGAGGTAGTAGTCAAACTAACACGGAAGAGACCAGAATTGTGAACCGCGCACCGAGCTTCTATCGGTAGCGCGTTGAACCCACCACGAGGCCAGGCCTTAGCAGTTCTGAGAGCAGAGCTTACCTTTGGCGGTCTCGTAACCAGTGGTTGCAGTGCCGACGTTGCCTAGCAATGGGTAACCATTGGAGGGCAAAAAAGGTTGTATGCATGGGGTCAAGGTCACAAACCACTGACCCCATACTGATATAAACTAAAAGAAAACAAAAAATAAACAAAAAATAAACCAAAAATAGCATTTAAAATATTAACAAGTAAATAAAAATCTAATTATATAAAAAAAGTCACTAAATTGAATGAAATATTAAAATATCAACTGTAAAAAAATAATTACACATTAAATCAAACGAAATAAACAAAAAAATATAAATTTTTGAAATTACGTGCGGTGTTTTGATTGAATGCATTAAAAATAATATACAAAACTATAAAAATATTCTTGCAGTAACTCTGATTAGCTTCTATTCATCTTTCTTTAACAATATATATTTCTTTTCAATTTTGTAAAAATTTAACCAATTATTTAATGCACGATTTGTGGCGAAGTTGTTGATTTGAGATTTCCTTATATAGGAAATCTCTCTTCTACAGCTAATTGAATTCCTTCAGATTTGATAAGGCTGCTGGAGAACTAATGGACTAATTTTGTTTTCCTCGCAGCTAGTTCGGCCGTCCCAGGTGAAAATTTTCGACAATAATTAAATTTGTATTGAAAATAATTAAATTTATTTCTTTTTCTTTGGAGAATTTTTCCTAATTTAATTTATTTGTTTTCGTCATTTTAATTAACTAATTAATTTGTATTTTCTTAATCCCTTAAAGCACATTTATTTTATTACTTTAGGTTAAAAAAAACATTTAATTTTTTTACAAATAATTATTATTTAAGCCTATTTTATCTCATATATAAAAGCAAACATATATTTTTTTAATATTTTAATTGCGTATGATAAGTTTTAAAACAAGGGACTACGCAGAGTCAAACGTTGCAATCAGCGCACCAATACTTTGTTTCTTTTCTAATTTTTTTGCCCGTGTTGTCTTTCCTTGAGCAACATACTGCACAATTTCTGTAAGGTACAGCCTTTTTTTCGGTCGGAGGAATAAAATCCGGAAAATGTCTTTCAGTTAGTCGTAATGGGTCCATAAGTCTTTGTCGTCCTGCCTTTTTGATGTTTGTGCTTGAGTGATATTTTTCAATCATTTCTTCAATCAATTTTGTTCTGAACTCCAAATTGTCCTTTCGTAGTTGGTGTTTTCGGGATTGTGAATTGTCGAAAGGAGAAAAATTCCTTTCTTGTCATGCCAATTCATTACCATAAATCTTTTTCTTCGGAAGGCTACAGTTTCTCCTTTTTTAGTTTTTTTAGCCACAAATTCTCGTGGTAAATCTTTTCTGTTAGACCGCAGAGTGCCATATAAATCAGTCTTTTTAGATATCAGGAAATCTGCTAGTTGCGGGGTCGTGTAATAATTGTCGGTAATTATACAATATCCATATCTAGTAGAGAATCCGCTAGCGATAATACGACTTGCGAAGTCATAGGCATGTCTTTAATTTTTGGGATATTATAATTCTTTTGCCAGTATAAATAATAAATGAATACAAATAAGCTGTTGTAGATTCGCAGAGCATGTAAATTTTTATCCCAAAACGAGATCGTTTTAGAGGAATGTACTGGACCCAACCCAATCGTCCTTTGTATAATAACAAACTCTCATCTACACTTATGAGAGTTATACACTTATATACGTCCAGGTATATATAACGTACTAAATTTTCTATTTAGAGCTTCATAAATAGGCCAGATTTTTTTCAGTTTAGGATTCGGATGAGTATGACAGTCGTATGTTTCATTATCGGAAAAATGTAAATTTTTTTATGTATAAATATCGACACAATGTCATTAGTTTTGGAAATATTGGAGTAGCAAAAATTTCTTTAGTTGTCCAGTACATCCTTTCTTCTGGCTTTCTAAGTATTCCTTGAATAATATTTATACATAAAAAAATTTGCATTTCCTATATTTTTATTGGTGATAAAACATCGAATGACTTTCGTGATTGTTCTACATAGCGATTAGATTCGGTGACCAATAAATTTACTAAGTCATTATCAAAAAATAATTGGAAATAATCCAAGACTGCAAAATTATTAACGTCGAATATGCAACCTGGAACACCAATAAACGGGAAACTTGGTGGTGCTGAATTCAAAATATTTGCACTTATTTGTTGCCAGGTATCAGTTGTTTTGCAATCAACCTCACTTTCTTCCGAATCTGATTCTACGTCGCTATCTTCACTTCCGCTCTCTGATAAATTGGCATACTCAAAATCAGAATCTTCTAGGTCAGACATATTGGCTATAAAATTTTTTCTAATTAAGTTTCTAAATATTCAAAAATAAAAAAATCTTACCTGAGGCAAAATATTCAACTTTTGTTTGTTTTTTTCTAGCGTAAAAACTTATTACAATAAAAAGTAAATAATGTGCAACTTCAAATATCACTGCATATACTATACATTCACACACGAAAAAGATAACTTTTAGAATGGTATTTGAGTCATAAACGTCTGGGTTTAGTAATATATAAATAAACACATCGATAGTACTTACCGACGTAATTTAAACAAACGCTACATCCGCGAATGAAAGTAATTTACCATCCAACGTGACAGATACGGACTTGAAATATTTGGACAGTAATATTTCAACATAAACCGTGACTATACGGAGCTGTCCAATTCTGCGAGTAAGCGTTGTCCGTATATGTCACGGAACTGTGCATTAAGCGGTTAATAAGTTTTTGTAGGGATCCAAATTAATTTTATATTATTTTCTTTATACTTGTCTCGTCAATTGGCATCGGCACATATCAATTTCCTCGGAAAATATTTATTTTGATTATTTTTAATTAATTATTTTATTTTTTCAATTTTTGCCAATTTTTGCCAAATTATTATAATTTTTTGTAAAATTGTACACTCCAACAGTTTTATTGAAACTACCATATTATCTACAATATTTGTTTCATTTCTTATATTTCGTGCTTTTGTATGCTCATCTTCTGTGACTCTATCCAGAATAGGTGGTAAGGAATATGTGCTTAAATACAAATATGTTAAAGTTTCGACATCATTTATCAAGTAAGACCTACCAAATTGACAAACATCAATAAATTTAATAATTAAATTATCGCCGCTTGCAGATAATGTTAATAAAGAATTTAGCTGGTTGTTGAAATACAGCTACTACTGCATGTATCACATTTATTTAACCCATATATAACAAAGTTCTTGAAATGTTCTCAAATTGCATATTTTTATAGTAATGATATTACATTAAAGGTCAAAGACCAAATGTTTATCAGTTTAGTGTATATTGCGTAACATAATACAATGTGTTAGTGATTGTGCAATATACACTAAGATTTAAATGAGTGATCTTTTTATGTTTGTTTAATAAATCTTTAGATCGAATCAAGTGTTTTAACTTTTGTAATTGAAAATGCCCGTAATTAATGATTGCTGTCCATAATACTTACCAAATTATTTTTTGCTTTTCAATAGTAAATTTACTTAGTTTATGTCATTGTCCATGATTTATAATAACGAGAGTAAGACAATTACTGAACGCATAAATATTCATGATGGGAAGCCTAAATGAGGTTAACTCACGTTGACTTTCAATTTCTTTTCTTGCTAATATGGACTCCTATTTTCGAAATAGATCGTTGAGGGTTCATATAGAATATTATAGAACCTTTGTGTTAGATAATTAATGATAGATAAATTTTCCATACAAAGATCGAAATTATTTTGGATTTTAAAAAGTATACTATTATTTAATATTTGTTATTACTAACAAACATAAGTTTACCTAAATATTTATTATGATAGTTTTCCGATAAACTTACAGTTAATCACCGTGTCAGTCATTGTTTATATTGTGTTTATATTCATTGTGAATATTTCGGAAGTCGTCTTAAATACAAAACTCTAAAGTTTAGTTAAGAATTATAATTATTTGGCATTAACAGAATAATGGTGGCACAAGAATTCTTGTCTCTAATTGATCAGTTCAAACTTTCTTCGTATGCAGGCCTTGAAGACTTTGCAGATAGGCTGAACTTCATTTTCAGTGTCGTCATCCTATCATTGTCAATGGTAATTGTTACAGCAAAAGCTTACTTTTTCAAGCCATTGTCATGTTATGTGGCAACGACACCGTCAGGTATGAATTTCGACGGTTACATGGAAAATTATTGCTGGGTTCATGGAACTATTCCGTTTTTGGAAAATGAAAGAATACCGATAAACCCGAAGATTGGGCAATTTGGGATGCAGACAAACGAATAAGTTAGATTTTTTATTGCTATTAAATAGGTATGTAGTAGCCAGCTACCGCAACCTTCACTTTAGCGGCAGAAAAAAGTGCGGAAATGAGCTATACAATAGTCACGTGGTTTTTTATTTTAATTATTATCATGTAAAAATGAAGTGTAGCAGTGGGTTACATATTTTTAAGGCTAAGTGTTTTACAGTTCAAAATTAACTGCGGCAGTAGGCTATTTTCGACTCTCGTTTAAAGGCACACAAATTTTCAGTCTCGATAAAACTCTAGAGTCACACACTATAGTCATTGGGTATTTTTGACTCCTGATTAATAAAAAGTATAAATATTTTAAAATTTGGTCTCAATATTTTTTAGAGGTTTTAAGAATAAAATTATTTAAGAAAGTAAAATTATTAAATTAAAGTGCCCTAAGTTAAATAAGTAACGTCGTTTAAGTAATAGCTGTTAGTAATGAGTTAAAAGCAAGTACAATACACATCATATCACTCCAAATTATCAAAAATTTAATTGTTTCATAAATTATTGATTTACTTTCATTTCTTCAATAACCAATACAGATCAACAATAAAACTTTATTTCCATTACCAAAAATTATCAAAGATTTTCTTAAAATTCACTTAAAAGCTCTATTTATATAAATAGCCCTAAAACCATATGTTGTGGAAATGGTAAACTATCTACCTACTATATTAATATTTAATTAAACAAAAGCTTGATTGAAAATATACTTCGACAAAATAATTGTCACATTTAGTAAAGTAACTAAACGTACTACTTTCAGAAGTTCAGAACTTCTTTTTGATAATCTGTATTACTCACCTTCTAAAAAGAAAATTTTAGTTATAAATAAATTGGCCTGATTCCATCTGTCAAGCCTTTCAATATGATACATCAAGTACATGTATTGCTCTTAGTTAGATGGGAAATTCTCATCGAAAATAAGACAGTTCAATTCAAAATTTTTCATAGTGAATGTCCATGGAAAACTTCAATATTCTGTTGCAACGAACCAACACAAATAAATGAAAGTTCCAAAAAATGGTATAAGATTTTAGTGAAAATATAATTTATGTATGCGAATCAAATTATATATTTAAGGTTTATTATGATATTAGGTTATGTAAAAAAGAGGCATACATTCTATATTATGCAGTTCAAGATTTAAATCGGAATAAAAACTCTGAGGTGTCATTGGCATCCAAATGTCTTTTACCGATTATATATAAAAAATCATCTAAATTGAACAATTTTTGCATTCTGATTTACGTAATGATTAATTTGCAAATTTTTAAAAAATAATTATTGTTATAATTCTCTTTTAGCTGATTTTGTAGATAATGTTTTCGAATAAAATTTTAATTAAATTATTTTGTAATATTAATATAGTTTTATTTTATTGTAAAATTTGTGATAATATTTCGGTGGAAGAAAAATTAGAAATGATTAACAAATATAATAAACAAAGGGACAATTAATATAACATTTTTGGACATTAAATTGTACACAAGAATTATTAAATTGCTTTAAAGGTAGGAATATTTTTTGTTAGGTAAAATTTTAATGAAAATTAATTTACAGATAAATTTTTTTAAAATGAATTTTAAAAATTATGGATTTTTACAAAAACAAGGTAAGATATCTATTTATTTATTTAAATATAAAATATTTATTATCCACATAAATTAAACGATAACGCCAATAAAATAACGCCAATGTCTCTGAGACAGAGATTTATAGAAAACCAACTGATACTGGTCTTAATACTTCTCCAGAAAGTTTTTGTGAATTTAAGTATAAGAGAAATATGGTGAAAGGATTGATTTATCGTTCATGGGCTTTATCTTCTACTTTTGCTAATTCGGTAAAAAGTGTTGATAAATTGGTTGAGTTGTTGATAAAGAATGGATATTCTAAATCATTTTTATTGTTGATGATAAAAGAAACTGTTGATAAATTGATTAAAAATCCTAAGGATCCATGTTGTGGAAAGTCTGAATGTAATTTGTCGGATGGGTGTGAATTGAGTGTTGATCTAAATAATAGTAAAAATGGATATAAAAAAATTGAGCCTAAATATGTGTTAGTATTGCCGTACTCTGAAGGCTTTACAAATTATAAGAGGAAGTTGGTTAAACTGATAGGAAATTTAGAGTATAAGATCGTCTCTAATTCGTGTAAGGTACGCAATATGTTTATTAATAAATCAAAAACTCCGGTTGGATTGTGTTCTGATCTCGTTTATCAATTTACATGTAATGGGTGTAATGCCACATACATTGGAGAGACTTCCCGTCATCTCTGTACTCGAGTTCTAGAGCATTGTCGATTGAAGGGTTTGACCAATATTAGTGAACACAATAGAGGCTGTAAAAGTGATATAGGAATGTCTGATTTTAGAATTTTGTTGAGAAGTTTTAATAGTTATTGGGAACGAGTGATATGTGAAGCATTGCTGATAAGGTCATTGGATCCAAAGATTAATGTGCAGAGTGCTGTGACTACGAATGTTTTGAATGTTTTTAAATAGTTTACGTATGTTAAATCATGTTTGTTTTTTTAATATTATTAAAATAATTGAAAATTTTAAATTACATTAATTTTTAAAAATTAGAATATAAGTAAAAAATTTAAAATTTAAAATTAATTTAAAATATATTTTTAAAAATATTTATTTATTAAAAAATTAAATTAATAAAAAATAATTTGTTTAAATTAAATGTTAATTCATAATATTTTTAGTTGGTTTTGATTACCTGAAGATGATAGCTGTGCTATCGAAATATATCGTACGAAAGGTTTTTTATTGGCGTTATCGTTTAATTAAATCGTTGCCAAATTTATTTAATTATTTATTTATCCACATAAAATTTCTTTTTTTTATTAAACATTTTATGAATAATTTTTTTAATATGGTGGTTCTAATTTATTAAATTTCAATAATCTTGTTTCTGGAGCTCTTAATTGACTTCATGACTTATAGCAGCTTTATGGAACATTGAACGAAATTGAAAAAATACTTTTATTCTTATCCCATTTTTAATTCTGCCAAAATCACTTTCCATAACTTTAATTATTCAATTTTTATTGACAGTAGATATTCTGCAATAAAGTTAACTAAATTTCAAAGGCAAACTTACATATTTCGATGGATTTCTCAGTGTAGGATAGTTAATGCTATGCGAATCATCATAAATTATGGTGAAAGATTACAAGATCAACTAGATTTCCATTTATAGTAAATAAAATTTTCATATAACCGAAAATTACCAATAATAAAATCTTTTTTCATTTAATTTAATTATTTAATTATGATAATTTTAATTACATTAATAGAAGTGTGTTTTTAAAAAATAATTTCAAGCACTTGTGAAAGAAGAAATAACAATGATGTAGAAGTTTTTAGAATTTTAAGTCAACAATTATTATTATTGTTATTTTATTATTAGCAACTATTAATAATGGAATAAAACTTTGAAGCTCTTTGAATACTTCAAATTGAAGAAAACATCTCAAAATCGCTAATCTTGATGTCAATTTATATCTAATTTAGAACGGACCTTACAGATGTCATGTATCAGGAATAACTTTTTTCAAAATCTTAGATCTAAAAATCGTGAAAATTTAATTTAAAATTATTATTATTATAATTATTGTTATTATTATTATTATTATTATTATTATTATTATTATTATTATTATTATTATTATTATTATTATTATTATTATTATTATTATTATTATTATTATTATTAATTGAAAAATGCTAATTGTATATTCTATATAACATTTCACTATATATTTCTACCGTTTATCAGTCTTTTAAGGCTAGAAATCACATTAACAAAATCTAAATGAATATAAGAAAATTTAAACAAATTAATCAATCATAGTCAACTCGTATAAAAAATTCATTTTAATTTAAAAAATAAAACTCAAACATTCATTTAAATTAAATTTTTATAAAATTTTAAATGAAAAATTAAATCTAAAATCTCAAAGTAAAAGTTAAATTCTAAATTTTAAAATTATTTTTACAAAACATTACAAACGAATAACATCAATTAAATCATATACACAATTTACATTCAATTACTAAAATACATTTAAAATACACGTAGACTGAACATTTTGAACATTAAAAGATTTTATCAACAACGCCTCGTTAGTTATTCTTTCCCAATAATTACTCAGATTTTTTGATATTATCTAGAAGGCAGACATACCTATTTTCTTACTAGTACATTTCCTAAAATGATCACTAATGTGAGTCAATCCATTCAGTAGACAATACTCAAAACTCGAATACAGAGATGACGGGTAGTCAATCTCTCCAATATATGTGGCATTACACCCATTGCATGAAAATTGATAAACGAGCTCAGAACAAAGACTAACTGGAGTTGGAGACTTATTAGTGAACATGCTACTAACTTTGCGGAATAAGGCAATACCAGCATACATTTTGGTTCAATGTGTTTTGATCGATTTTTTATACGAGTTGATTACGATAATTATTGATTAATTTGTTTAAATTTTCTTATTTTCATTTAGATTTTGTTAATATGATTTCTATTCTGAAAAAGACTGATAAACGGTCAAAGTATATAGTGAAATGTTATATAGGATATGTAGTTTGCGTTTTTCAGTTATTATTATTATTATTATTATTATTATTATTATTATTATTATTATTATTATTATTATTATTATTATTATATTATTATTATATTTAAACTTCAAAAATGTGTTTTAATTATCAAAAACAAAATATAGTTCAGTGTGGATTCTACAATATAAATCAGATTACAGCTGAAATGTAATTAACATTCAATAAATAAATATGATCTAATACCTTATTTCCGGAAATCATACTATATACAGTGAGACTTTAATTTGGACTTTATTTGTTCAAACAAATTCAGATTTACCTGAACTATTCCAATTTCATTATTACACCATTTATACTGATATTTAGATTATTAACGAACAAGTTTAAAAATTATTTTAAAAAATTTGAAATGACAACTTATTCGGATCAATGCCAATGAATTGAACTTCGTCGTCACAATCGTCATACTGATGCTATATACGAGAGGTAACTAACCCGCAACCAACGAGATTCACAAAACGGTTTTGTGACATTGGTATGACTTTATCGAAGTGCAATTGTAAACTTTTATCATACATACATGTTTTTTACCGTATTCATTGTCTTGGTACAATGTCGTGTCCATTAAAAATACTGAAAGTATTTGACTAGGCTGTAATCTAGTTAACAATTTGGGTATCATAACAGCGTTACTAGGAACGAACTTTCTTTAGCTTTTTCAAAGTTTGGATTGTTTGATCGGTTCAGTTAACTCTTGCGTTTCCTCTTGCGTTTCCTCTTACTTTGAAATATTTATTTTAAAAGTTAAAAATTTTGCTATAGTTTGATATGTATTCATGATAAAAGTTTACTATTCCCAAAAATATTCTGGGTTCTCTGTTTGTATTTGGTAGTTGAACTGTTTAATTCTATTTACTTTACTTTCTAATGGCTTTGTGTTTTTTTATTTAATGTCTGCAGAAATCTATTTCGTTTTTTAGGAATTCACATTTTTAAAAGTTGATTATGAAGTTTGTTGTAGTTAAAGTTTAGAAAACCTTTTTATATCCTTTAGTTATTTTTCTTTGTTTGAATTTGAAATAAATGTGTCATACAATTATGTCATAGTGTTTAGGTTATTTTTCAGGGTCCGATTCATGAACCGTTGAGATATTACCACAAAATAGCATCCTGTTGAATTCTAACATACTGATTACAGTTACGATTTTAATTTTTAATATACCATTTCCAAGTCAAAAACAATCATTTCCATATCAAAAACGACATATGGACACTTAATCCCGCGACAGATAATTCCATTGAAACTTAATCCCGTTTAAATAAAGAAAACCACCTTTATATAAGTCAAACAGTTTTTGAATAATAATATTAATAAAACAACTTTGTGTAATGTGTCGAAAATAAATTTAAATTTTCAAAAAATCAGAATTAATACCTAAAAAACAATATAAATCTTCGCAAAATATTTTTAAATATAGCAGGATATATTTAATTTTACAAAAAAAGTAATCAAATTTTCTTTTATATAGTTAAAAAAGCCCAAAATTTAATATAAAAAATATCGATTGGTAGAATGACATGCTTAATAAAATTTAAGTCTATTGAAAATCGGAAATAAAATAAATGAGCGAATAAGTACAATGCAGTGCCATTCCTGCGTTGCTGGCTGCTCTGGTACAAAAACTATATTGCCGCCGCTATTAATATAACTTTTTTATTAGAATTTGTTAATGTGCAGGATTATTACCTTGTAAAAAGTAACCCTAATGGAATTGAATACAGAGTAAGAAATCGTAATAAAAATGAGTGGAGAAATTTTTTTTATTTATTTAAGACAGCATGCTATATTAAAAGGAGAAAAGTTATTATTTTTTTTTAAATAATGAAACTAAATTTGTAAATCAACAATAATGGTTTATTATTTTATTCTAATAAACACAACAGAAATTATTAATTTTGAAAATACATTAAAAAAATTAGGAGATGTTTTTATGTAAACTTGTCTTCTACGTAATTCGACCAAGTTTAATTTTTTTTACAGTTTTGTTTTCCAAATTAAAATCAATTTTTTTAAAATTTTATTTTTTTAAACTATAATAATAGTTGGTCGGCAGTCGCCTAATGACTTGGCCACTCATGTACGTGGTCACCTTCTGTACCCCACCAGGAACGGGCCTGATACACAAAACTCATATGACAGTTTGAACTAAATTTTTAGGTTTAAAACTAAACAATAGCTTCCGAACCAGAATCGAATTTAAATGTTTCTCCTGTAGTATGGAAGGCAATTTCGCAAGGAACTGTCAGCAATCGGAAAACATCAACGAGAAACTGTGAGCGCCGGCAGTTTTCTTCAGAACCATATGGCGTCAGAATTCAAAATTATCGCAGTAAAAATCAAAGGGAGGTTTTCGATCGATACTTGCAAGGAAATGGCACTAGTTAATGTGTATGGCAGAAAGCTCAAGTATCGTGAATCATCTTAGATTTAGTTCATGATTCAGGATAAGGTCGTGCCTCGTGATAGACGAATTACTGTTGATGATATCGTAGATGATATTTCAAGAGTTGACTCGGAAGAGGTAATAAACCTAGTTGATTCGTTTGGTTTTGCAACTAGGGATTCAGTTCTTATTCCGATCACAAAGTGTTTGCCTGTCTATCTCGCAAACAGACAACAATAAACTTCAATGGAGAAGAGGAAATAAAATAGAAGAGTTTGATGCCTATACTCCTGGTTCGAGTCGAAAGTTGTTTTCCATTTGTGGGCATTTAACGGACATTATCCAATTGCAAAGTGGCTGTAAGTGAATAGCAGCTTTGCTAAGCGGCTGAGGGATTGGAATTTGTGGAACGAGGATGTCGATCTAGAAAGTAAATTGCTGATGCAGGAACTGATGGAACGTGTTAGAAATGAAGATCAAGTCGAAGGGATATGGCCGGTGAATAAGTGTAATGAAGGTAAAATTTGGTACGACACTAGGAATCTAGTTCTTGGAGTGCTTGGAAATCAAGGGAAATATTTTTAAAGTCTACACATTAGTATCTCAGAATTAGAAGCGGTTTTACCAGTTATCAATCTTTCAGTTCAATGCGACCTAAGAATATTAGTCTTCATCACAGATTCTGTCTCGTTCTTTGAACAGATCGAAAATATTCTGTCAGGGAAAAGAAAAACAGCTGCCGGAGGAACTGTCTCAATCTGAGAATTAAGCTGGTTAAATCAGAGAAAAACCTGGCAGAGATTCTGACGTGGGTGCTGAGAGCGTGGATGAAATATCAACCTTCTCGCATTGCAGGTTCTTCCATCTAAGTAGTGTCTGTAATGCATGGAAAGCATCATATGGAAATCAATCGCAAGATTTATTTGCAAGGAAGACGAACCCGTCAGCAACGTACGACATGGTGATGGAGGTCGTAAATTTATGCAACTGGTGCAAAACATTCGATCCAGTGCCAATAAAGTGGGATAATGGTGCATTGGAGGTACCTAATGAATGGTTTCGTATCTCTTGCGAAGCTACTCACGTAGACAATGATCCTTTTTTCCAATTGTAGATTGTGGGACCAGCAAATACATTATCTGGTAAAAAATAGCTAACGACGACTCAAATTCTGTTCACAACGCATTAAATTCGGTGTTCTTAGAACGAGGTCCGATAAAAGAGATTTTAATAGAATGGGACGAGTTTTCGCTCTCAAAAATTCTGAAACTGCAGATATGTGGAACGTTAGAATAAAATATCTTTGGGCTCATAGACCAGAAGGGAATAGAATAGCAGAAAGAAACCACAAAACCATAAAGCGAATAGTTGCGAAATCAGGCTGCGACTCTCTTAAGGCTGTTTTCTTCTATAACATTATGCCACATTCAGGTTTAGAACTTAACACCGTCCCATCGAAGGTGCACTTCGTTACAGAATGGAAAAACCCAAAATTTCCTCTTGTAGATATCGCTCCAGATATTCGCAATGACCATGTTTATAGTCACTCTACCGTTTGCAGCCATATATTTGTTAGACCACCAAACGCGAAGTGCAAATAATTTAGCAAAAATGAACCATAAAATTAGTGGAAATATCAATAAAATAGGACATTTTAAATTTTGTATTGAAAATAAAATGGTAAAAACTAAAGAGAGTAAGATATGGATACCAGAAAATTTGCGAGAAGATTTTAGCACAAATTATTATAAAATGTTGAAAAATATATATATTTAAATTTTTCCATGAAAAAATAGGACAAAGTTGATAAAGGTATTATACAAAGCTGTAAAAACTACCAATTCAATAGTGATAGAATATTCAAATTGGGAGATCTGGTATTTTTGAAGAAAGATATTAGAAATAAAATGATGACAGATATGGAGGTCAAGGAAAGATTATTGAACAAAGATTTCGAGGTTGTTAAATTTAAAATTATTTTAAATGGTTACAATTTCCGTATAATTAAGAAAGAATGCTGAAAATTAGAAACCATAAGAAAGCAACAAATTATCGAATTCAAATTTTAAAAGTCGGTCAGGTGCAGAAGAGATGAAAGGGAAGTTCGAATTTCATTAGAATGTTTTCAGAAAAGGTTAAAAAGCAAGAAAACGTTTAAAACAGAAAACTGTTAATTAATTAATTAAGGAAAGGTAGAGTTAAGCAAACATAAAGAAAAGTAAACAAAAGGGATTTAGGAAAACCATTATCATGACATTATGAATAATAGGAAAAAGGAAAAAAGGTCATTACAATGGAGACGCCCAGTGGTACAATACATTGTTTTCATAGACAGAGAAAAGATGAAAAAGGCCGCGAGGCAAAGATTGTCAAATGAGATGATTTATATAAAACGTCACTTATTAAAGCTATTATTTCCACTAAATAAAGGAGCTCCAGCTTAAAAGCATTCGACATTTTGCCTTAGGTAGCGAAGAAGAATTTGAGATTAAGATTAAGGAGAGTATTATTAAATTTGAAAACCAGAGTCAATAGAGCAAATTAAGAGAAGAGGAACCAAGTTTAATCAATCATTAAGAAACGAGGTGATTATTATTGTAGAAAGTGCAGAACCAGATGGGCCACAGCAAGATTTACCGAATAGTAAGAATAAGCAGTTTCAGCAGGTTTTTTGATTGATAGATTGTATAATAAATCTTTAAATACAAATATACGTTGGGTAGTGTTTGTTTGATTGTTTCTTATAAAACACTTTGAGTCAGTGATGCCGATTATTATTATCTAATTTATTAAAACCCAACAAATATTTGAAAGAATCATTGAAGTGAATATGGATAACGGGAAATGAATGAACAGTAACATGGAGTGGCTGAAACTTTTTAAAAAGATAGAGAATGTAAGATAGTATTTTAAATTAAATAGATTGAAAATAAAAAATTAAAAAATAAACTAATTATATTAAGTTGTAAAGAATAATTGTGGAATGTTGAAGATATACTGAACGTATTTATATGTCAGAAAATCTCCTTAGAGAGATATTATTTTATCTAACGTTAACTGACGTTATTGCTTTGAAAAATAAATATTTTAGTTTTGTGAATTAATTAGAATACTTATAAATACTATTATTTTATTTATTAATTTTATTTTAAATACTAACAGTTCCGATAGAAGCGGAAAATCTAACAGTTTATTTACGAAAGATAAAGAATATTCTATATTTAAAAATACATTTAAATTAAATGATCAATTAAAATCGTAATTTACAAATCTTCAGCAAATTAAATCAATTTATGAAAAATTTATTTATAAAGATCGGTTAATTTATAAAACAAAATTTATTGTTTACTACATTACATAAATTCAAGATGATATTCTTCAATATTTGACATTTAATGAAACAAGAACAAATAATGATATGTCTACAAAGTATAAAATTAATTAATTGACAAATTGAACACGTAAGAAATTGTATTCTTTTTCTAATTTATCATTGATTATTTATCTACATGAGCTATGAAAGACTGAATAAAGTTTCGATATTCCACACATGTTAAATCGATACATGACAAGAAAATACAGAGTATATTGAATTCTTTAAGATTAATATCATTTAAAATTATTATTTAATAAATCTAAACAAATTTGCCAACTTTCAAATTATTCACTTTTAAATGATTTCTTGAATTTGGCTAGAAACATGATCAAAATTCGATGCTCAGATTTTATGAATTATTGAAAAAGTCATTTCTCATTTAATACATAATTCAGTAATCTTATTTTAAATTGTTAATTTACTCAACAAATATTTAATCGAACCTCAGTATCCTTTAAATATATTTTACAAGTAGAATAAAATTGTAATATAGGAAGAGTCAACATTATGAAGATATTTTTTCAGTAAAATTCACGATAAATGTTGATAAAATATGTGGATAACAATGTTGAAAAATGTTGATACTTGGTTAATGAAATCATGGTCATATAACATTTAACTAATCAAATATATCCTAAGTATATTAGTTAATTATGTTCATTAGCAAATTCTTAATTTACTAATAGTAGTTAATAAAACATAGGTCTTTGAGTAGTTGTTTTCAAATTCGTAATCACTCTGATTTTAAATATTCTTAGGTTTTAGCAAACTTACCCTAATATGGGTTTCATTAACCTCATTAATGATATATATGCGTATGTAAATTTGGCTTTTGAAAGTGATAAATCTTTAAATTCATATATATATATATATAATATATATATATATATATATATATATACACATATATAATTAATTTATGTATTGGCGATTCACCTAAAATTTAGATTCTAAATGACCATTTAATACGATTTTCCAGTTAGTTAATAATTTAACAATGATACCACAATTTACTTGGTTAAAAAACATTGAAGCCAGTGTCATGGGTGCTGATGACAGTTGAAACATGTTATTGCAGATCAATTATCTGATACTTTGAAAATGCATATTTCAAGTGTAAATTGATCTAATAGCAAGTCTAATAAGAACTTTTTTGACATTTCAGACTTGCTAATATGCAAATTGTTAAATTTACTTAGCATTTCACAAAAGTATATCCCATTAACGCATTTCTTATGTGTTCAAGGACTTAAAATGTTCATACTCATTTTAAAGGTTAAAATTTAGCACTTCTAAAGAAGGTTCAAAAATAAATAAATACATTACTCTAAAGTCAATATATTATGTAATAATATTGTTCTACTTCAAGCTATCACTGTAAAAAAAACAATTATATTATCATGCAAAATTTCACAAAGAAGATTGTGAAAAAGAAATAAATTGTCAAAAAATAATATTGAATTTTCATTTTGTCATGAGATGAAAAATTAATTCTAGGCAACAAATATTTCGCCTTTGCCTCTACTATTCACAGTATTGCAATCGAGAACACTTGATAAAGGCAAGCTGAAAATTTGTGTTGCAGACGGAAAATAATTTAATAAAAATAAATGAAATATTAAAATAAAACAAAAATATCAAATGCGTACAAAAAAATAATATTATTGCCATTTGTTGCATGATAGATGGCATTCTTTGTTTTACTGCACTAGTAAAAGGGTTGAAAATTGACATTACGAATTTCCATTAATTTAATTTTAGATTAGTTTCTTTTAAAATAGCTTAAACTTTGTAAATTTATTATATTTTAGCATACTATCAATGGGTTCCATTCATTTTGGGATTGCAATGCATATTATTCTACATTCCGAAACTGCTATGGGAAATAATATGTTATAATAAACTCGGAACAAATCTTGAAACTTTAATCACAGCTGCAACTGACTCCTCCAAGTTACCACCATCAGAACGAAAATCTGTTTTAAATAATATAATTCGAATAATTGAGGATTTGCTCTATCAACACAGAGATTACCGCCAAGGAAAAATGGCTAAAGCTCGTCGAAGGATCTACGAATATTGTAATTTCTGTGTATTTTCCAAACATCTTGGAACTTGGTTGGTTTCAACTTATTTCTTTATCAAGTGTCTTTATGGAATCAATGTGATTGGGCAACTCTATTTAATGAAATCATTTTTGGGATTTAACAGCTCAATGTCGTCTTTTGGCTATACGATTCTTAATGACATCATAAGTGGTAAATCTTGGCATGAGACTCGAAACTTTCCTCGAGTTAGTTATTGTTACAATGCCGATATCAAGCACCTTGGAGCAGTAAACACTTACGTTGCGCAATGCACGCTTCCCGTAAATATGTTGAATGAAAAGATTTATATCTTTCTATGGTTTTGGGTATTGCTAGTCGGCATTATAACGTTACTCAGTATTCTCCAGTGGGTTGTAAGAATTGTTTTCTTGTCAAAGCGAAGCATGTTTGCTAAAAAACTTCTAAAAATGCACCAGTCTTATCAAAGATCTGAAAATTTGACTGTCAATCATTTCATTAAAGAATATCTGAGATATGATGGACTGTTTTTGATAAGAATGATTTATATAAATTCCGGAGATATTGTTGCCGCGGAAATTCTCAATGGACTGTGGGAAACATATAAAAACAAGTACATTAATCACGATTTTACTAATTACAACAACTACGAAAAATTAATTTCTGGTCGACAGGACGACAAATCTTTCGACAACACTTTGAAAAATGACTCAAATTCACAATTACTATGATTTGGAAACTCATTTTCATTCACAATTGATTGTTAACATTTTTTTATTTCATAAAATTCTCTGCTAAATAAAACATGAAAATGTTATGAAAACTTGATGATAATGATAACAATGATAAACTTTAAAAATACTTTTTTGTCGATAGCAGAATCATTTATATAAACATAAATTTAATAAGTAACTGTGTAAGCGAATTTAATATTTAAATTTGAATAAAATCTGCTCCAGTCAGGCAAATGTCGAAAAATCAAAATGTAGCAAAAACTTAAAATGACTGATTTTATTCAAATTTAAATATTTAAACTTTGATTTTAAAATATTTTTAATTGTGTTTTATGAGTTTGTTTTTGAATGATCAGGATCTAGTTTAGATCGAAATATTTAATATTTTATAAATAAACATTGTGGAAATTGGCTTACATAGTTATTTATTAAATTTATGTGGAACACAATGATAATAATGATAATTATAAATTTAAAATTTAACAAGAATTTGTTTTGGAAACATTATTCCAAATAATACCTGAAATATATTCGAATTGATCTTTAAATTTGCTACTTTTTTATTCTGAAAAATAGTATTTTTTATATATTAAAATTATTTTTATGATTTAAATTTACTTTTCTTAATTCTTTATATATTTTTCCATATATTTTTCCTTCGTTTAAAATATTATAAATTATTTAATACATAAAATTTTATTAAAAATAATAGTAAAAAAATTTAATAAATAGTCGTAATGAAAAAAAATATTTATTATAAAGTAAATTTTGTGCATGAAAATTAAAAAGTTATTCATATATTTTATCTTATGCCGTTCCAAAAATGCTCCATTTCCTTGATGTCTGTAAGGAAAAGCAAATAATCTTCTTTTTGTGATTTTTAAAAGCAAAATTGGTTTTCACTGCACCACATTTTGAAGGTGTCGATCAATTTCTTTTCCAGTGAATCTTCCAAAACACGAGTGAAATATAAATTAAATTGTGTTTCATTGTAAATCTGTAAAGCATTTCCGGAAAATCTTTGGAAATCGAAATTTTCAATCAAGCAGTTATTTTTATCATAAAACTGAATTTCTGAAAGCGGATGAGTGGGTTTATTTCCCAATGAAAAATTACATAAGTTAATTCGAAAGCAATCAGGGTTCACTTCCGGTACTTTATCAACGAGAAATTGTTCAATTTCTTCAGGTTCAATGTGTTCCAATGACTTTTTGTAAGCAGAAATTTTCAGTTTATACAGATCTCTTGTCAATATTCTTTTGAACTGTTCACAATCTGATGAATTTACCAATATCCAAAAAATACTGTCTGTTGTTTTAATTAACCATTCTGGATTCGTGATGTCATTGTAAGAGATTCCTATGTTATTATCCAAACAGTATTTAAAACCGTCATACATCATTTCTTCTATGGCTTTTGTCGTTTTGTGTTGGAAAGCTTTTCGGTGTAGCTGATTTCGATTTTGAAATACCCCCAAAACGCAGGAGTGTTCTTTGTCTCGAAATGCAATTGACCAAGCGCCTGATTTAAGTTTTACTGCTCGACTGTAATGAATAAGTCTTTCTATTTCGACTTTATAATCAGTAGAGTAAAATCCAAGATTGTATGAATCTCTGGCGATATAGTCCAGCTTGTCAACATCTAATCCAGATCTACTGTTGGAAACTATTTCAAACAAAATGTCTTTATTGTAATCAAGAATTGGGTCCATTGTGCCTGTAATTATTCTTTGCATTCTCTTTTCGATTTCTTTATTTATTCCGTATTCTAGTAGTACATGTCTTATTTTTGGGTTATTTTTATTTATTAATTCCCAAATTTTTATGAAAAGACTTTCATGTGAAATGTGTTTTACTCCAGTATAAGGCAATTGTGAGGATCTTCTAACGACTGTATTGTCCCAGAAATGAGAAAATGGTCCATGACCTAAGTCATGACATAATGCAGCAAGTTCAACTGTATATATATCAACTTTAGTTATAATTATATCGGTTTCATTTTCTTTCCTCAATTGTTTATATAACTTATTAATCAGTTTCGATGCCAAATGGTAGGTTCCAATAGAGTGCTCAAATCTGTTATGATTTCCGGTGGGGAAGACAAAAGCCGATAAACCTAACTGCCAAGTCCATCTCAATCGTTGGAATTCAGGAGTATCTATTATCACCTTAATATAGGGATTAAGTTTAATTAATCCAAATATTTGATCATTTATTTCGCTTGACATTTGATATTATGATAATATTATTTGATTTATTTAAACAAATTAAATTACCGAAAGAGTATATTGTGTAATTTACCTTTTTCATTTTTAAGGAATTATTTTTGATTAATTTTTAATTAAAAAATCAAGATTAAATTGTTAACTAATACATTTATAAATAATAAAGTTGTTCTAAAAAGGTTTTAGTCAATAAAATCAGTCAAGTAAATTTGAAACGACAAAATAAAAATATTGTGACATTTCATTTGTTGGTGTACTGGGCGGAATCAATGTGTTTAAATCTGTTCCAAGTTTACTCAAACTTATTTTCCTCGATCGAAATGCCTTCTTTTCCTAGGGTCTATGCTGTCTCACCAGACGACCCACAATTTTAATCCTACCACTATATACCCATGACCAAGCTCATGTTAGTACTGTATATAGCAGCTGAAAATTTATGAGCATGTGAGCTCCATTTCTAGAACTACTCCTCATGATATTTTCATTTTCGGGATCCTGACTGCCGATAGAAGGTCTTACGTCTCTTTCTATCTATACCATTGTCCATACTCATCTATTTCTACAATTCCTATATTAATTTGTCATCGTTAATCTTTATTTATTATTGTATCTTTCAAAGATTTGGTCAACGTTGCGCCCTTATTTTGTGGAAAATTCCACATTTCATACAAATATTAGACTATGATAAATTGAAATGAATGTATTATTATAATATACTTATTTTAGTCCGACTACTCATATTTTTTTCAATCTGATCGCCACAGTCACCATCGTTCGTACATCCCTATGTTATCATCTCACAAATCTACGCAAAAATGTATCGTTTTATTTTAATTTCCACCGTGATGATTATCAAACAATGTACGTGATATAACCTTACTTTATACTTTTGTTTACCTAAATTTCTATCACTAGTCGTACCCTTTATAAATATAATAATAGGCAGGAGTTAAATAGAAATTCAATTTCCTTACTTAAACACATAATAATGTTGTTCCTTTAACTCTGACGATATTCCCGCACTTTACACTCTTAGCGCTCCGTCCACTTTTTATGGACGCCTCGGTGACATTCAAAGGCGTTCTACTTTCGCGATCAGTGCAAACGAGGCCTGACCAGACCCAGCAGACATCACGAAGTGAAGACCATCTATCGACACATACGACATCCCTCAAACTTAACTGAGGAAGTCGAATATCGATTCACCATTCTTCACAATTTAACATGTATAAAATAAATATAAATAAGTTAGGGGATCTGCCGATCGACGTCAAAAGACATTGCGGCCATCCAGAATAATAAAAGACATTAACATATAACGAAAGTATATTTACATCATAAGCAAACAACTTACAAACTGGACAATATTGAATCAACAAATTTTTTGAAAATTAGCACAAGTTGGCATGAGTTAAAAAATGTCTAAAAAAATGTCTAAACAATCGTCTAAAGTTTTTGTCTAAAATAGTGAAAATTACTGCTGTATATATAGTGTTTTCATGCCAGGGTGCGACCAATCAGAGAATTTTGAGCCTTTATCGGCTATTTTTCGGGGGTTTTTTATTTTTAATATTTTATTTTTTCCTTATTTTTCTTTATTTTTTGATATTATTTTTCTCAATTTTTCGTAAATTTTTATTTTTATTATTTTACCATTCTCTTTGATTGTTTCTCTTTTTACACTTTTATATTTAAATTTTTGGTCACCGCTTCCGCCTATGTATTTTCCAAACCTTCTTTTTGCAAGGTTTTGGAGGTTGTATGTTTTGACTTTGTGTCTCTTTCTGCAGCTGTAGGCTTTTCAATAACTTTTTTTAATATTTGTTTTATTTAATATCTTTATTTTATTTTTAGTTTCTGCTTGCTGTGCATGTGAATTTTCTCAGCAGCCATATTAACAATTTTAAACGGTATTGTTTTACTCAATTATTTTGTTTTAATTTACACATTTTTTGTTAAAATTTTAGCTTATAGCCCAACACGGTTCTGTATTCTGAACATTTTACTCACCCTTCAAATATTTGTAATTTATATAAAATTTAAATGAAACTTAAATATAAATTATATACTGTGCTAGTAGTATAAGCTTATTATAGTACTAGCAGGGCGATGTGATTCACCCAGAACCAAGACACCTTGTAGGAGCATCCTACTAGGAGGGGGTATATCAAACTTTGGTTTTAGTTAAAATTTTACTGCAGATTTGTAGAAAATATTTGGAATATTTTTTAAAAAAGGTATAAAATTTTAAAATTATTTTAAGGATTTTTTTGTCAACATTTAACAAAAATCCTTTTAGAATGTTTTCTTTTAAATTATAGCATTAAAAAACCTTTTGAAATCTTATTTGGTTTTCCTGTAACCCGTATGTACCACAGAAAACCAAGACCTGTCATGCCATAAAAAATAATTTTCTAGCTAAAATTTATTTGTTTAATTAAATACTATAATTATTGGGTAAATTATCGGATAAGTGAATAACAAAATAAAACCTTGTTGCGAAGTAGTAATTATATTGTTATTCACTTATCTGATATATTAATTTATGCTGCTACCAAGGAATCACCGTTTTATACTTATATTGGGTAAATTAAAATTAAATTCAAAATTTTATTGAAAAAAAATCAAAACTACTAAATTAATTTTTGTTAAAAACAATTCATTCGGTATAAGTTTGAAAAAGTGAAAAAGAAAACATTAACTACTCTACAGAAATTGAAAAATAAATTCTATTATTTTTGTCAATACTAATAAATTTTTTTACATTTGAAGCAATTATTAAAAATAGAATTAAACAATTATAAACTACTATTTATTGTTCTAAAATTTTAATTAAACTTTTTATTGAATAATGATGCCATAAGCATTTTTTATATTTTATGAGTAAGGGTTTAGACCCCTTCTGCTTCATTTTTTACTTTTGTTGCTTTTTTAACACCTCAGTAATATAAATATTTTGGTTATTCATAATATAAAAAGTGTTGGGCCACAACGTAAACGGCCTTGAGAAATGTTTAAATGGATCAGAAACACACACGCAAAAATAACATGCAATTTAAATAAACCTGGAAACACCAATGAAACCCTATAAAATACGAGAAAAAAAGGAGAATTAAATATAAAATAATAAACATAAAAATAAATTAAAATAATAACAAAATGCACCAAGATTCGCACGATACCTATACAAATATAACAAGAAAACACAACAAATTCGACGAAATTGAAAAAATTAATAAAAGTTCATTAAAATGAAATTTAAATCGAAAAATTTGAATTAGTAATAATTCAATAAAAATTCTAAATAAAAAATTATAAAAATAAATCAAAAAATAATAAAATTAACGAATAGAATTTACTAGAAAATAACAAGGTCAAATTTTGTTTTACTGCATCAAATTTCACACGCGAGAAAAATAGGTATAAATACTGATCCATTTTCACATTTAACTTAACCATTTTTCAAACTGATTAAAACCATTTTTGAAAATTGTTTAAAACCATTTTCGAACTAGCCACTTGAAATTTATTTTTCAATCGTTTTGAAAATTATTTTAAAAACTATCTCCAAGTCAAATTCGATTTTTTAGGTGAGAATTATTTATGGTGGAACCCTCTTTCCACGTCACGTTCATTGCATCTCAGTAGAGCTCTGCTCGGCGGCGACGTGGGGAGAGAGGTATTTTGTTTTATGCTATGATATGCTATGATATGATATTTTATGGATTGTCAACGATGGGTAATTATGTTATTTTGTTCATAATTAATAAATATTATTAATATACCTAACTCATTTTATATGTTTTCATAAATTAAAATGTCGAAATTTTTCCGGCCCACAGCCGACACATAACGCAAGAAAGTAAAATCTACATAGTACAGATGCATGTAAGTGCGTGGAAAATCGCCAATGATATGTACCCGTGAAGACTCAGCGTGCGCAACGCAGCGGTCGTAACGTCAATATTAATCCCTATAGCTGAAGCGAGAAATAAGGAAGAAGTCTCTGGCTGCTTCCTCGTTTCTCAATTCTGTAAAATCGACCTAAATTTATATTACACACGGCTTAAAATTATCACACCGAGTAGTCCAGTGGGCACTCAGTAAATATAATATAAACACAATATGCGTCTAAGGTCTATTAAAGGGAAAGGATACTTGGGTTAAATTAACTGAAATCGTTGTTATAACTATTTTGGATTAACATTTTGAAGTAAATAAAATTTATTGGGAATCATTGAATTCGATTAAATTGAGATTATTGATAAAGACTAAAGTAACCATTGATAGTAAAAGTAAAGTATCTTATGGCTTAAAATTTCAGTAAAGATAATTCATAATGATCGTAAATTAGTGATTAAAATTAGGGTAATGGCAAATAATTTCATCAATTAAATTATTATAATTCATTTCAATAAAAGTAATCTGATCTTTGAGTAAGAACGAGTAATGTATTGATCTAATCAAAAATCAACCCCCGATAAAAATGAAAGCACTTAAGAGTCGAATTCATTGATTTCAAATAAAGAAACGTATCAATTAAAAGTAAAATGATTCTCGAATAAAAGTATGGAATCCCTTAATTAAATTGTTCACTGTTAATTCAGTTTGATAAAATTGAAGAAGTGATTGAGTAAAATCAAGTGTTTAGATTAAATTATTGATTAAAAATAAATTGAACAAAAATAAATATATCGTTGATTAAATTAAATCCGTTTGCTGGCAACAATTAAAATGATTAAATGAGTTCAAATAGCTATTGAGTAAAACCAAGATAACCTAGTTTTTCGGTAAAGTAGAGTATTGAATATGAATAAATGAAATAAGTTCCTTAACGAACTATGATTAGTGGATTAAAGTAATTCATAGATTAAAATTAGAGATGGATTGAATAACCGTAAGACAGTTTTTTGGTAGAAATCAAGTAATTTACGATGTAAATTAAAGAACAACTGAATTCACGGATTTAATTAATATTAAAATAACTTCGCGGATTAAGGTAATAGTTGATCCAGCTAGCCTTAGGGAAAACTATTAGCAATTTGAATAATGGACATCAGAATACATTACCAATAACACGACCCCTTAGTTAGAACTAAAATAAATTCACAGATTTGAAAAAGGTTTTCTTCAATTCTTATAAATTCGGTAATTACAGCAAACTGATTAAAGATAAAATGAACGAATTATTACGTAAATTAAATTAGTAGAATTGGAAAAATCAAAGTTTAAGATAAGAGTGAAATTATATTAATATCACATTATTGAACAAACGAAACTCCACATAGCGAAATTATTCCAACAGAAGGGTATCGCATCTATTTAGAAACCTCGGTAAGCGTAGGAGTTTTCCTAAAATTTGCTAGTAAAGTACATTCAAACTAATCCACGAAACAACTTACCAGAATTGAGATAATCGAGTGTAGGCGAACATTTGACCAGTAATTCTGAAAATACGACACGAATAATACAATTACCGGATGTAAACAATGTAAATCACCTTTAGTCAACCGCTTAAGTGGTATTGGTAAGATCCGCCGGAAATCGTTCGCCCACCAGGATACACCCACGTACAACTAAGTTATCTCGGATCAACATCCGGTCTAGATCTCAAGGTTCGAATTGACCGTACACGGAGTTGGTAAACAAACTTTAAATCAATGTACAAATTCTCTTAGGTCAATACACAAGTATCCGCCTACATGTAAAGTTTTAATGTTAATAGACATAGATTGAATAAATTAAATATCAGGTTATCTCATCCATATGATTAGTTATATTATTATATATTTTCCCTATAAAGGAGTGCACCTTAAGGAACCAGACCCGCAAAGTAACCCAACCCGCTTATTAAGGTCCCATCGCGTAAAGGAAGGCAATGGTCGCGTGTATGACACCCTTACTATTAACATAGACACCATTTGCTTACTACTAACTTAGAATGGTGAATCAATCGAACCTAATAACAGTAATGTTTAGACATGTCCCCCAAAGAATTACCCGTCCAGAGACCGCCAAACAGGAACAGACAGGAGTCCCGCCGACCACGAGAATACTCGACCAGTTGCAACGACCATGTCTCTCGGAACGGCAATATCCAGCTGCGGAGACCTACCTGCACGCACAGGAGCTCCTCACCCAATGGGAAAGGGTGCAGGAGCAGGTAGATTTTCAGGTGGTTAAGGCAAGGATGTATCTTGCGAACGTGGTGGAAGACATCCTTGCCGGGCGGATTGCAGTCGCCTATCCACCTCACCCAGTTCGAGACACCAGAAGACCCTATACCGTGGAGGCTCTCAAACGAAGCCTGAAGAGATATTGCCCTGACGAATAAACCAACAATGATAGACTTTATGTAGTGCTTGATTTAAAATATTAGAAACTTGTGTGTCATTATTTTTTTCTTCTTATAGCTAGAATTATTCGCGATTTTGTTTAATGAGATAAATGATTTTCTGACTTAATCAATAGTAAATTAAAATAATCTATTTGATTGTAGTAATGTCTTCCTTACAAATCTTACAATCGGAACTGGACCACGCAAGACAGACAAACGCGGAATTACTCGCCCAGATTCTTCAATTAACCCGCGAAACGCAGCAGATTAAAGCAACCTGGAAGGAACCGGAACGGGTAAAAGCATTGTACCACCGCCCGACTGCAGCACAGAAAGGCTGGACAGAGGAGCGGCAGCTCAACCAGAGCCTGCGCACGCAAATTCGGGGACTCGAAGTCGCCCTAGCAGTCTGCCGGGAGGGGGAAGCGGTAACATATCCGCTCATCTTCGCCCCAACCCAGATGTCGCAGAAGAACACCCAACCAGTGAAACAATCCACCCTTCCAGCAAACAATCGTCGGCCGGGACGTAAGGAACGGGCCCGACGTCGAGCAATCCAGCTTCAGAACCATTAACCTGTAAACATTGCGCGCGTTGCTAAATAAATAGAGTAGTCGTGTTCTTAATTTAATTTGTTCCGTTGATATATTTATATGCCAAACATTCGCATCATGTTACTCAACCTTAATTTCAGCTCTCCGCAGGCAGATAAGAACCTAATCTTGAATGATCATGAGGGACAGAGCAAAGCGAGCATAAGTCTTCTATCGACAGCTCGTGAACCCGAGGGTTGTCCGAGCAACTATAGTACTAGCACATGGTACTCAATTTTTGCGGGCAATCCACCACTTGAACACATTACCAACGTTGCTTAGCAACGGGTGCCAAGTGGCGATTAGCATCATTTTGTATGGCGTTACGAGGGCAACTAGAAGGATAAGCAAGATTTGAAACCCTGTAACCCACCAAAAGGTTGATCCTAATGTGGGGTTCGCGGACTGTCTGACCTTGAACCCCTGACATACAATCTTTATACCCTCCATTGGTTACCCGTTGCTAGGCAACGTTGGTAATGTAACCAATGGTTCTGTGACCGCGAAAAGTGAGCTTTATTTCTAAAACTCCTAAGGCCCTGTCTAAAGCTGGGTTCAGCGAGCTACCGTTAGAAGGTATGTACTCAGCTTACTCTCTTAGGTCCCTAACTTTCACATGGTGTATGTTCTACATCCTTCATAGTTCTATAATCTCTTTATTGACGACAAAATTAAATAGACAACCAGAAAATTATATTGATCATATTATTTATTAATACATTCATTCTACATATTATATCAGTCGATTTTGATATTTGACTAATTCAATTGTTCTTATTTTCGAATTTTGGCCATTATTTTCCCAGCTGTGATTGTAGTCACCTGTATTGTAGATATTATTATGATGATTTATGTTTATTCCCTCCCCCTTTTTTTAGCATTATTATTTTTGACTTTTATTATCTGGACGTGCTTTATAATTTCATTGGTGGAAGTACTGATGCCCTGTCTCTGGGTAAGAATGAGTATCGATTTTATTATTACAATTTTATTATTACAGTCGTGATTTAACCGTATCGATCGTTATTATTTTAGTTTGGCTATTTCAATCAAACCATGTAGGACCGTATTGTATACGACAAAGGTCAATCGGCCTACTTTCATTGATAATGTGTTTATGTTGGCTGAATTATTATGTTCGCAAATGATTATTGGAACGCATTTTTAAATATGAAACAAAATTTTGGATGTTCTCATTTGGCGTATCTATTCTCCGTTCTAGTAATGATCTATCTAGGCGGATGTTACATCTTCTCGGGCCCCTATTTATCTCATTTAGCCGGGCTCCTACTGTATCGGTCGATGGATTCATACGTACCAAATTGGAATTAAATTCATTCGTCGCGTTTCATTTAATTCAAATGCGAGACTTATGGACTTATTATAATTTGGGCGTCTCAGATTAGTCGTATTAATGACATTATTTTTGCGGTTGAATAAAATTTTTATGACTGCGTGTCGTTATTATCGTGAAGTGAGATTTTATATTTTATTCATTTTTATCAGGTAAACTTACCTTCATTCTATACGGATTTCTATCATGAAGTGATGATTTGTCTTTAACTTCTTCTATTTGGGGTTCATTTACGTTGTCTATATCGTTAACATTTATGATTGTTACTTATTTATTTGATTATATCCTTTTTAGTATTACTAGCTATTATCGTTACTGGTTAGCTCACGGACTTAGGGCACCATATGGAAAAGAGGATCACTTCGAGCTACTATAAACTTTTTGCAATTACTAAATTACTTCATGAGCTCGTGTGATGTTCATTTTAAATAAATGAATCATTAATTAACTAAAAATGTACTTGTTTACATTTTACTCCTACATGTTAAAACTTACATCATCATAGTTACATGATGTGGGATGTATAGATTATAGATTGTTTGAATAAATTTTAAATGTCAACTTTACATTCTTACAAAAATAAAATATATTATATATTTACTTCTGTAGTTGGTTCAGACCGCAACTCATTATTCGCTTATTTTAAAACTTTTGTTGAACGACAATATAGAAGCAACTTATAAATTAGGATTTTTTTCAAATCAAATACATAAATTTTAAAAAGTGTATAAAAATAAATTACTATTTGTTCCTAAAAATCATATAAAAATACCTAACAAAATTTAAACATTTCAACCGAATTACGTTTATTATTAATTTTCTTTTAAATCAGTTTAACTAAAAAGATTGAGCCAATATTTTTCAATTTTCTATTTACTCAAAAATGTATTTTTTAAAAGAACATTACGAAATAATATCTATTTTTTAGAAGTCGGAAATATGAAAACGATTATAATGAACGTAAAGAAAAATTAAAAAGAAATATATTTAGCTTAACAAACATTTTTTATTTTCTTCATTCAAATAGAGTCATATTGTGCTTTTAGAAGAAAAATCATTATTTAAAATAAATCTACAAATGAGCTTTTTTCTGAAGGGTACAAACGTTTAGCATCTGAGCCTCTCAAACCCTCGAATTGATCTTGTCTGTATCCAATTTATTAATCTGCTGCCTTTTAGTGGAGCCATACGGCTTATAACATATTTCATACTTTCTTGTCCTTACAAAAATAAATTTCACAAAATTCTTCAAATAAAAAATTGGAAATATTTAAATTAAGATTTTTATTTGCAGAATCTGGCGTCCCATAAAGGATTTGTAATGTAACATTTAGATATTATCCTTTCATCAAGTCAATCACAAAAACCATTTCATTATTATATTAATACATTCAATTAAAAATTTAAATAATAATTTTTATTTAAAAAATATATTTTTGTTTGAAGATGAGCGAATCATGAAAGTTTTAAAATTAAAATATTATATAATAGGAGTCAATAAATATAGAATAAACATATATGTTGATCAAATAGTGGACGATGACAATTGATGATGGCAATATCATGATGTCAACAACGATTTCAATGTATAATAATCCAATATATGTCAATAACCATTAATTATGAAAATCCTGTGAAAACTGTGTATATATTTTATTATAATGGTGGTAGCGATAATGACAATTCAAATGACAATTTGTGATAAAGTGTTGTTATCATAATATTCTTTTATTATTGTTGTTCATAAATTTGTTTGATTTTTGATTCCTGGCAACAGCATAGATTATCATAATAAATAAAGGACCTAATAAACCCCCCATACATAAAAAATTAATATATATTAATAAATTCCGTCTAGGGGCTCATTTGTTTTTTTTAAAGCAGATTATTGACGCAAGGCGACATAGCACTTTAAGTGCTTTATTTTTTATTTTTTCTTTAGTTAATAATAATAATAAAATAATAATTCATAATAGTAATAACAATAATAATAATAATGATTGTTATAATTATAATAATAGTCGTGGTAATGATTATAACTATGATCATAATAACAGAAATAATAATAATATAGTAATAATTGGGCTACCAATAATAATATAAATAATGATAGAAACAATAGTAGTAGAAATAATAATAGAAATAACAGTAGTGGGAGTAACAATGATAATAATTAATAGCAGGAATAATAGTAGAAAATGATAATACGATAAATATAATAATATTATAAAACAAAAATAATAATAATAAAATGTATTAATTTAAACAAAAAAAATCAAAAATATATAATCATTATAAATGAATGACTTAAAATATATAGAACATCAATTTAGGATATATAGACATAAACTTTTACATTTATAACATCAGGGATGCTGGGAATGAAGATAAACCTAAAAATAGAAATTGTTTTTTACACTTTTAAAAATAGAGAATTGTTTATGAAAAAAAACATTACTGACATTTTAGAATCACTACCACGTGATATGAAGGACCACAAAAAATAACTATATAAACCCCAGTCATTTTAGTCAAAACACCCTAAAAATTTGTAACTAAGAAGAGTTGCAAATTCAGAATTTGACATTGCAACATAAATTTGAGCATAAAAAAATTAAATAGCTGAGCTCAAGCAACTGCAAATAGAGTTAGCACAGGAAACATCACATTAAATCACTACACAGAATAGTTAATTAATTTTTATTAAAAAGTGAAATTTATTTTATTGTTTACATATATCTATTATCATTAAATAAGATTTTGAAATCAGTATTTGTGTTTTTATTTATATAAGATACCAAGTTGAGATTCTGGGAACCTCAACATTTTGAACGGGAAGAGAAATAAAGTTTAATAAACTACAATAAAATAATGAAACTCGAAATGAACTTTTTAATAATTATAATAATTATCAAACGATAAAATGTGATTGAAATAATGTTTTGAAAAATTATTTATACTAACCCAATACTACAATAAAAAGTGAAAATTTCAAATGTAAAAGTAAAACAAATAGTAAATACATAAATTTTAAATGCAGAGGTTCTAAAAAATATAGTTGTAAAATAATTAATTAAAATCTAGATGAAGATATCAATTATTTCTATTGGAAAACAAAACTGTCGAAATAAACAGACGCAATATGGCCTTGTCAATCGACGGCAGAGTAGTACACAAGTTTTCAATCATTAAAAGCAATCTATAATATGAAAGTAAAATAAATAAATTGTATCATAAAAACTTACCTATGTGTTGAATTTTAATCTGGCAATGAATAATCTCATTTATAGAATGTGAGTAAGGGACAGTAAAAATAAACTAAACACAAAATTTGCATGTATACTTCCTATGTGTGGATTTGTTCCACAAATAAACTCATTTGGCGTGAAAAAAAATTTTGGTGAGAAACTGAATTTTTTATAGGTTAGCGATGAGTTTATTTTTTTTATTATTAATTTAGATATATTGTTGCAAATGAAGAAATATTGTTGAAATGGCTTATATAATTCAAATTATAAAAGTTCAACAGTTTTTTTAAAGAAAAACATACACTTATTAGAATTTTCCAGTTATGGTCAACATCGAAAGCCCGTTTGGTACCTAAATATCGAGATTTATGAATCTTTCTATTAGTAAAAACACGAAAACTAAATATAAGAAATTTATTTTCGAGGAAAATATCTTCATCATCAATTTTCCATATTAATCCTTGTCAAATGCGGAAACAATGATGATGTACTAGTTATGATTTAATTAAAAAATCTCAATAAATTTGTTTCTATTTGAATGGATTTTTAGGCGGTTGTGATTTAATCACCAATGCCTAACATAAAATTTCTTCCCACTTATTATTAAAGTTTTATATAAAATTTAAAAATCTTTAAAATCAGTTGTTCCTATGCAAATTTAATACACTCCATAATATTAGTCATGTTTCTCAATCGACTATGTTCCTAAACCCATGTGCGAAGATGACGGAAAGTCTCTCGAATGTATGTGGCATTGAACCGATTACATAAATACGCTAGATCAGATACTAAACCTATTGAGGTTTGAGATTTTATTCTCAACATATTTGTTGATTTTAACGATTTTGACACTATTTTAATTAAATTTGAATTACTTAATGATTTAATTTGAGATTTTACGTGTTTATAATCATTAAGTTGACCATTATTTCCATTGTTTTCATCAGACGCAATCAAAATGTGATCAACAGTTTCTTTAGTCACTCATTCTACAAAAGCTTTAAAATATCGATTTTTATTCAGAAGAGAGACTGGCTTGTGTGTACATTTGTTAGATTAGACATCAAAAGGAGATGTGAAAACTAAAAAAGTGTAAAAGATTTATATGTTTTCTATGGAATTATTATGCTAACTAGTATTATTGGATAAAAGAAAATACGTGATTATTGGTCAACAAATAAGATGCTACAAACGTCATTTATACCTATATTGATGGCCAGAAATCGCTTCCAATGCATTTTAAGCTGTCTACACTTCAATAATGATGTAGAAGAAAAACGAGTAGGTTAAGTAAAATTAATTATTGATTATTTGAAAAGAAATTTCAAGTTCTGTACAAAACCAGGGAAAAAATTATGTATTGATGAAAGTTTGCTTCTTTGGAAAAGAAAACTTGCTTTCAAATAATAAATTCTATCAAAACGAAATAGATTCGGTATTTTAGCTGATTGTTTAACTAAAGTTATTTTAGATTTCATTATTTATACTGGAAAAGAAAGAATTAGGAATAAGTGGTTTGTTAGAATAATACCTCAATAAAAGCCATGTTTTGTACGTAGATAATTGGGCTATTGTGTATAACACTACCCTAGACTTTTTAAAAATAAATTAAATGATAAAAAATAGCCAAACTGGCTATTGTTTATCTTGGTCATCAACATTAAGAGTAAAGTAAGTTCTAAGTAAGCACGCTTAATAGAACTTGTTACATTATTTCTTTTAGATTTTAAAGTATATTGTCCACAAATATTGACTTTTTTATTATTTAATTTATTTTTAAAAAGTCTAGGGTAGTGTTCTACACAATTGGTATACAAATATAATTTTATTCAATTATCTTCAGACAAGAACTACTGGAGCTGTAGGAATGGTAAGAAAAAACTTCAAAACTACAATACCAATTTTAGTTTTATTAATAATATTAATAAAAAGAAGTTAGATTGATTTTCTTAAAGTTTATTTTTTTCTAAAAAAGCCCGACTCAAAGGGTTAATAATATTTCTATTATATTTAAAGTCGTAAAAGCTATTCAAATTCTTATGTATGCGTATATCTGTTTGGGTTCTATATATTTCGGTTTAAAACCCTTAGTCGTTATTTCTACTAATAAATCTAAAAATGGAAGAAACGAATTAACTTTTTCAACCTTGAACTTTTAATATTAGAGTGAAGCCCATTCATATAATTTTAAAAATGAACAACATTATCAGAACTAGAAAATACTAAAAAAATATCATCAACGCTTATATATTTTAGATTTAACAAAAGGAAGGTCAGAAATATTTTTCTCTAATTTTGAAAGAAAAATTGATGCAAGAGTTGGAGCTAAACTTTAAATTAAAAACAAATAAATAAATAAAAAAAGATACTCTATAAACTTGTTGATATCAATTATCATGGAAAAGAAACGCAACATTAGAAGTGGCAAACCTCAACAATTCACAAAATGCAACTTTGTTTAATGTCTGGTGAATCTTGACACGCATTAATTTCTTAAAGATCAAACGTTCTAACAATGAATCATAAATGTTAGCAATCTTATACTGTGCTGAACCTATTATGGAAAGAATCTGTCTCACTGGAACATTCATTTTGTGAGTTTTTGTTAGACCATATTATTTTCTATTATTGTTTAATTACTTATATTTTTTATTTTATTAATTTCTGTGTCCTTCCATGTTCAAATTCTATATTTGTTTCTGATGGCTATTATTTGTATTTTTGAGAAAAGTGCAGCATCTAAACATAAATATATAATATAGATGAAACTTTCTCATTTCTGATTTTTTTTTGTTAAGATTTTAATTCCTCATGAAATTGCCAGTTAAAACAAACAAACGATGTTGAACATATAGAATGTCAATGACCAGGTTTAGTAGCAGCAGTTGATAGCGAATGATGATACTGTGATGAAATGCAATTTGCTGTTCGAGTTATAATAATAATAACAATAATAATGAGAATGGGATTGTTGGCTAGGCAGTTGTTTGCTAAAACTTAGAGAAGCAATATTTATAATTTCCTAATACAATCGAGAAATAAGAAATCGAGAGCCAACTATATTCAAGGCAAATGGAAGATAGTTTATTTTACCACAATTTTGTTCTGAATATATGTTTCATTGACGGAGAAAATTATTTTTCAGTAAGTTTTCTAATAAATATGTTTTACTTCAATTACTTTTGTTGAAAATAATAAATTTATTAATTAAAAATTTATTTGATATTTTTGATTAATTTTTAAATTTTTACGAATTATTTTTGAAAATTATTTTCCATAAATTTATGAATAATATATCTTCTTTTCATGTACTTACTTAATTTAAAATAAACTTCCAAACAGCCTACCTTGATTTTTCCATCAGTAAATAATATCATGACAACCTTATTGGGTATGCCTGTAATTATCTAGCCAAAACTTGGCGTTAAATCTCGGTTGTTTAATTTGCACTGAAAACCAGTTGATACTTGTCTTTATATTCCTGAAATCTTTTATGAATTTAAGTATAAGAGAAGTATGGTGAAAGAATTGATCTATC
The DNA here is from genome assembly GCA_022537955.1 of Schmidtea mediterranea. Classification (NCBI taxonomy): domain Eukaryota; kingdom Metazoa; phylum Platyhelminthes; order Tricladida; family Dugesiidae; genus Schmidtea; species Schmidtea mediterranea. The sequence continues at coordinate 200,774,899 of CM039679.1, read as the reverse complement.
GTTTATGGTCTTTATCTTCTACTTATACGAATTCAGTAAAACGTGTTGATAAATTGGTTGAGTTCATAATTAAGAATCATTCAAAACCATTTTATTTATGATGAAAAGAGACTGCTTGAATATTTCTATTGTGAGGATATTAAAAAGACGGTTATTTAATTGATTATTATAATAAATTAAATGATCAATAGAAAATTTAATGATGAATACATATTGTTCAGTATCCATTTGATCAACATATAAATAAATTGATTAGTAAATTAATTAAATGATTAATATTTTGTTAAAAATGAAGGGTTTTATATAAAAGGCTCAGTGCAACGAATGTGGTTAGTAAGTTACTAGCTTAGTAACATTTAAAATTTAATTAATTTTACTAAATTTTAATTAAATTACAAAAGTGTTATTAAAAATAACAAATTTAAAATTTTTTAAAACATTTTTCACTTTTAACATGATTGCAACCTTTTTAATTTAAAAATGTATCATCAACTCTTGAAGATAATAGTTCACATCCAAATTCAGTCGTGGAAATTTCTGTTTTCTTTTAATGCTAGTTTCCACATATTTATTTCATTTCAAAATTGAAGCTGATTCAGATAACAAATTATTTTATTTTCCTAAAAACGTCGGAAATTGAAGAAATATCATTAATATAAGATGTCATCAACGACAAAACTCGAGAGTTATACTTAAATAATGTCCAATTAGAAGATGTTGTAAATTATATTTGCAGATCAAGCGAAAAAGTAGAATCAAGATTTATTGATGGAAAAAAATCGTCCGTAACTAATCATGATCATGTAAAAGCGGAAACAGAAAACATTCTTCACATTGTCATTTCTCAACTCGATTCTACTCGCAACACTATCAGACTTGAAGAAACACCAAATTTTGATATCGAATGCTTCTTGATCAACTGGTCAAGAAACGTATACAATGTTCAATCGATCAAATCAACTTATTGGTTTTATTTCAAATATATTTTAAATATTATTGTTGTGCTCCTACAGTATATAATCCATAAATAGCTAATAAGTGACAATAATTTTGAATTTTATTTAGAAATTTTTTGGGATTTTTTTTGTTTATTAAAAGTGTAAAAGAAATCGAATCAAATTGAAATGATTTTTAATTGTTTTTATAATTAAAGAAAGTTTATCAGTTACAATTTGATTTCGCTCTAAAGTACTTTAATAATTAAAACATTGAAGCTACATAAAAACTTAATGTTAATGAATGTCATCTAATAGCATTTTATATGTTAATAAATACAATTAAATAAAGTTCATGTTCATTAAATAATTCTTTTTTCTAATGTCGAAACAATAATAACAAAAAAACAACTAATGTCAATTACAGTGGCTTCATTACAGTACAGATGATGTTGAAATGTGCAATCAAATGACTCAATATTCTAACAACGATCAAATGAATACAAAATTGACCGAGGTTTCACATAACCGGTGTGTTACACATCTTTTGAGCTTTTTGATTGCTTAAAGCTGTGATTTCTTTTTTAAAATTCATCCAGTTGGCTGCTACTCTTGTTAATACATCGGCTTTGTTATTTTCTGTAGATGCAAACTCTCTAGGTTTTAAAAGCTTCAGCCTTCTTCGTATTAACAACTCTTAATTTGCTTTTGTATGTATTTTTCTGTCGTTTGATAATATGGTATTAACCCAGAACACATCTGATTTACTATCGGATTTAATTTTAATGTACTTTAAATTTCATTTGACACATAAATTAATACCATTAACAATCGCTATCAATTCTACAAGATTAATATGTTTTGAATTATAAAGCTTCCGCAACTAGCACGCATCTTCAACCATTGAACCTTCCATTTCAAATACAATTCCAATAGCGATTAAACTTGCATCGCACCAAATTACGCCTGACTGATTGATGGGAACGCTCCAAATACCTGACGAAGTATCTCTTTCATCCACTTTTTCTAATAACCATTTTACTTTCTCAACAATATGATTTTCTATCGAATCATCCTAGTTTCCACTAAATTACTTCTTGATATATGAGCAAGCTGACTGTAATCATCCGGACACAGGATAAGTTTCAACTAACTGACCACATAGCAAAAACAACTGTCGTCTTGAAAGTATTTCATATAATTCATTTATCCGAATATCGTTCGATATTTTCCAGTGTAGTTCGTTAATATTACGAAATGCATTAATAACTAATACTCTTACATTGAGAATATCCTTAGTATTTTCTTTTTCTTCACATATCATACCAAATTGAGGCATTTTTTCACTAACTTCAATTGCTTTAATTTTGGATTCATCTAAAAATTATATCGTATATGTATGAACTTGAGCTATTTTTGATAAATTCATTGTTGTTCAATACTTTATTCACAATCTCTGTCATTATCGTTGTCGCCATATTTAATTCAAATCCCATTCTTGTCAAATAATATCACCCCCTTTGTTAGTCAAGGAATCTTTTCGGTTAAATGTTTTGATTAACACGAACAGGTCTTTTCGACGTATTTGATAAATTCTGTGATATTTTAGCATTTACCAATTATTTTGTGTCTTTACTCGCGATACTTGTTTCTAAACCACTTGATTGATAGCTCACCTCTTCGAATTCCGAAACATCTCTTTCTCCGACATAAACTATTGAAATCTGATTGTAACTTCTCTTTAAATTTTTGTTTATCTTTTCACTATGCAAAAAGAATGTTCATTTATCTAAAACATTTATTATAGTAAACAGATCTATGTACCTTTTATTAATGAAAGATCTATAGAATGAATTTTCGACCAAAACAGTGTCTCTAACTGTCAATTCATTATGGTACTTACCTCTGTTGTAATATTTTGCTTGTCTTTTTGTGCCATGTTGTTTTACTCTATCAAATATTTTCATATGGTTTTGTCTGAATGCACTTTATCTATGACTTTTCCGGTAAATAATTTCGGTTTTCTTACAAATAAAACTTCAAACGACAAATATTTGTTTGATTTTGAGGAGAAATTCCTAAACCATATTCAACACTCGTCACTACTTCATTCCAGTCTTTCCCTTTTTTCATCGTTGATTTTATTAATTTTTTCATTGATTTGAATGCTCTTTCTATTAATGCATTTGATTGAGGATAATAAGGTGACATTCTGTTTTCTTAACTTTTTAAATCCTACAGAGTTTTTTAATTGGAAATTTGTTCTATTATCGGAGAGAATTATTCCTGGTACTCAAAATCAACTAATCCATGTTACCCATAGTTCACTCGCATTTTATCTGCAGTTACTGATTGTATTGGAATAAACGACACGTAATTTAAAAACTAATCAATTATTCCAAAGATATATCTGTTTTCTTTCTTTCAGGATATGGTCCCGACATATCAATACCTATAATTTCAAATGGTTCCATCGCAACAATTGATTATAATTCTGCCCATTGTCTTGCATTTGTTCTCTTTTAAATTTGCATTTTATTGTCATTTCCGTTTTTTCAAAATCAATGTGGCCTAACTTTTTATGAATCATTTGGACTAAACATTCTGTATTACTTTTTGGTATATAATATCTATAGACATTATTCTTAAAATAATATAATGTATTGTTTCGAATTTTTAACTTCTTTTCTTCCATAATTTGTTAAATTTTAGTCACCGCTTCTTTATTCTGTAACTCCACTTTGAGGTTATTGGATCACCAGTTTAAGGTTTGCATCTTTTTGTTGATTTATCTTATCATCGATTGTTATTTGACATAAAACTTGTTCGTGTTCTGCAGAGATCTCAGAATTACTGTCTGTGTGCACATTGTTCACAAGGTGGTAATCTAGAAAGCGCATCGGCATTAATGTGTTCTTTACCTTCCCTGATTTCAACATTCATTTCAAATATTTCTACTTCTGCTTTCCATACACGATATTAAGAAAAGAACATGGATCTCATTGGGTTCTTTGTTCTAAAAAATGTAAAATATATTTGATTCATATAGAATTATTCCAATAAAAGATATGAAATTATATTTAACTGATGATTATATTTATAATACTTTGCAAGTTCAAAAAGAGAATAAAAAATTATGTGGACAATTATGTATTTTTATTTTATTGAATTTAAAAAGGGGATTGTCTTTCAAAAAAGTTATTCTAGATCTTTTGTAATAAAATAAAATTTTAAAATGTGTATTGTAATTCCTGAAAATATTGCTGGTGGAATGAAAAATTTGAAAATGGTGATAGAATGAGAGGCGAATTAAACATGAATAACAATACAATTTCAAATCTTTCATATCCTCAAAATGATTAAGATGCAGTTAATAAAAAATTTGTAAAAGAATTGATTCGAGAATCGAATATAAAACAAATTGTTCAAATTAATGAAATTGGTAAACGTTTTGATGAAGAAATTAAAAGATATATTATAATCTTAGAAACAGGATATAATAAATAAATTAATGAATTAACTACTAGTATTAGTTGAATAAATATTGAAATGAGTGAAATGAATAACCAATCATTCAAGATGAAAAGCAAGCAAAACCTAACTGAGAATGAAATATCTTCAACTAAAAAACATTTGAGTGCAATTGATGACCGAATGAAGGTAATTGATACTCTCAAGAATTAAATTAGTCATTATAAAATTGAAAACTTTCACAACTTTTGAATGATTTCGAAACATTCAAAAAAGATTTAGCGAAAAATATACAAACATCAATCCTCAAGGATATAAAATATAATAACAAAGCGTTTGATTATTATGCTATTGAAGAACAGTCACCCATGATTTCTTTTATAATAAAAAATAACCCAACTACACTTTTTGGTGATAAGGATCATATTTTAAAAATATTCCGCCACCATGATGATTTCTTTGTTTATAATGGTCAAAATTGAAATTAATAAAATTAAAATAATGGGTTCAAAAGGAACATTTATTAGAGCTATAATTGGAAACAAACGAAAAACTTTACATCTTAGAAACAATTCATTTTCAGTCTATGCACCAATGTCTAAATTAACTATTGGCGGGAGTGGAATAATTCTAGATCTTTTAATAAATCAAGTTTATAGGGAATTTGAAAAAATAGAATTTATATATAGGGAATTAGCAAGTATGAATAATATAAAATTAGATGATTTATTTTCAACCACAGGATCAAATCCAATACTTTCTGGTAAGAAATTTAAACATTTAGAAGATTTTATATATAAAAATATAGAAGCCGTCAAAATAGAGAATTAAAAATGGAGCTCAAGCGACTACATTTGGAACAAAGGAAGATTAATGAAGAAATATTTTTTCCAACTTTTCAAGAAAGAAAGATTTATCCATCTTTGAATGAACAAGATGTTTTTCATTAAATAGAAAATCTTCCAATTGAAAAATAAAAGCTCCTATGAATAAATATTCTACGAATAATCCTTCGATTAATAAAACAAATGAATTTCTATTAGAAAAGAAAAAGCTAGATAAAAGATTATTACATTATAAAGAAAAATAAAATCTCGATGGACTAAAGCAGATACAGGAATTAGAATTGCTTGTCTTTCAATAACTAGAATCTTGACAATTTCAAGCAGCATATTTTCTGGTATAAGTTTAATCGGTGTAGCTCCTTTTTTTCAATTATAATGTCTTCAATATTTGGAGGATCAAATGCTTTGTTACTTTTTCTCGGTGAAGGAATTTCAATCGGTTTAACTTCAAAAAAGAAAAAGATTTATCGTGAAGTATGCGAAGATTTAAATCATGGAATAAATAAGTTATATTTATATCAAGTTAAAGCTTTGGAAGATGGAATATTATCACCTACTGAAATTGAATCAAGTAATAAAATAATAGATGAAATAAATGAAAATATTAACAAGATAAAATATTCCAAAGAATTTGAACATTAAATTTTAAAAAAACTAACCAAACAATTAAAACAAGAATATAAAATAAAGATCAGGAATTTATAATTTTAGAATAAAATTTTGCAAATATAAATTTATAAAAAAGTATTACCTGTATCTGAGAGGATAGCGGTTATTGTTTTTTAATTTTTTATCCGTTATCCTCTTAGAAGTGTTTTTTAATGATCTAGATTTTTTTGTTTGCTCTTTAAATTTTTTATTTTATTCTTTCAAATTTCTTTCAAGATTCTTAATCTCTAATGATATAACAAGATAAAATAAATTTAAAAAAATAAATCCTATAAAAAAAATAATAATAAAAATGTCGAGTACTTAAAAAAATGGAAAATCTAAAGATGCTAAATCTTAAAAACCTAATCCTAAAGAATTTAAATGTGTTCCTTGTGATAGACTATTTACTAGGGGATCTGCTTATTTAAGTCATTGTAAGTCTTTAAATCATTTAAAAAGAACTGTTGGTCTTGATGATTCAAATTCTATACTTTGTAAAAAATGTAAAGAAAGATATTTAATAAAATTTTTTCATCTTCATTATAATTCTTGTCATGGAAGAAAAAAACGAAAAAGAAATGAACCTGTTAAACCTATAGAATTTGAAGATAGTTCATCAACTGATAGTGAAGATCTTAAAATTGAAGAACCTAAAGTTAAAGAACCTAAAATTAAAGAACCTAAAGAAAATATCGGGTATTCCACTTTTAATGTTATACTTACTTTTGGTAACCCGATGTCATCACCAATAACCACAAATAAATATATTGATATGCATTAAAAAGAAATAAAGAAAAAATGGAGCATGTTTTAAATAATATGAGAGTTGGAAGATTTTATATTCTAAAATATAAATTTTCAATAAATGTTAAATATTATCGAGGTAATGAAGATACTGATACATTTTTATATTCAAGTTATGATACAAGTTATTTACCATTGGCTAGTATAAATGGTTTTAATTCAAAACTTTAAAAAATGAAAAAAGAAAAAGAAAAAGATTACGAACACATGGAAGATACTTTGGGTGATTCTGCTTTAATATTACATTCTTTTGAAAATATAAGTATAAATTTTTGGAAACATAAACCACCAAGACCAAAATCGTACATCAAGACTCAATTTATTTCAAGTTATATTATAAATGTTAAAAATAATGATAATAAATGTTTTCAATGGGCAGTTCTTTCAGCTTTGTATCCTGTTGAAAAAAATGCTGATAGATTAAATAATTATAGAAAATATGAAAGTGAAATAAAATATTGGGATGGATTTGAACATCCTATGAAAATAAAAGATGTATATAAATTTGAAAAATTTAATAATGTATCAATTAATATTTATGAATATGAAAGTGATTTAATAATTCCAATTCAAATTACTGAAGCTAGAAAAACTGACGGTCGGCACATTAATCTTTTAATAATACATAGAGAAACTGAAACTGAAATTGCTTCTGTTGTTGGGGTATTACGAAAAGAGCACTGTAAAATCAATAAAACACCAAAATGATAAAAGTGCAACATTAATTAAAAACATTTACAAAAATTTACAAAAATTCGAAAGTAGTATTGATCGGGGGAAATGGGTATAGTTGAAAGCCAAATTGAGAGACGAGTCCAGAAATAATAATAAATATTTAGTGAGGGGTCCCTAGAAAATAATATAAGACAAAAAAAGAAATTAATTAAAAAATTAATTACTAATGGGAAGCCCGAGTCAATGGGAAGTCCGAAGCAATAGGAAACCTAAGAGATCAGGAAAACCCGAGAGATCAGGAATTGACATGTTTAATATTATAAAAAATAATATTCGTGGAGGAGTGAGTTCTGTGATGTGAAATAGATTAATTACTTCTTGGAATGATAAATATCCTGAACGCGTAACAAGATGAAAAAGAATATGAACAAGTGTTGAAATGTTTAAATTATAAATCTGATTTAATTTATATTGATGCAACTGCATTATATTCTGGAATCATGACACAATATTTACCAATTGGAAATTTTAAATAGGTAGAAGTTGAATCTGAAGGACTCCTAGATAAAATATTATCAACTGGATATTTTTAGAAGTTGATTTGGAATATCCACAGGAAATTCATGATAAAACAATGTATTTTCCTTTAGCACCAGTAAAAACAAAAATAAAATATGAAGAATTATCACCATGACAAAAATCAAAAAATTTAGAAAAGAATGATTCAGCTATTAAATTATTATGAACTCCAAATGATAAAGAAAAATATTTATGTCATTACAGAAATTTACAATTTTATCTTCGACATGGAATGAAATTAAAAAAAGTTTATAATATTATTAGTTTTAAACAAAAATCATTTATGAAAAGTTTTATTGAAGATAATATTAAAAATAGAAAAGAAGCAACATCAAACAAGGATGAATTTGGTAAAATGTTGTATAAATTATTAAATAATTCAGTCTTTGGTAAAACTATGGAAAATAGAGATAAATATGTAAATATAACTTTGTTAGCAAATAGTCCTCAAGATTTAATAAAATATTCTAAAATGCTTTCAAAACCAACATTTAAAAATTGTTGTTGAGATTGGAAATTATACAAAAACTTATAATAAACCAATATATGTTGGATTTAGTATATTAGAATTATCAAAACTTCAAATGTATGAAATGTATTATGATATATTACAACCACATTTTGGAACCAGGATTTCTTTACATTTAATGGATACAGATTCAATGTTTTTAGAAATTAAAAGAGATGAAGATTATGAAGATTTATTTGATGAAATTAAAAAAGATGTAAAATTAAATAATTTAATAAATGAATCTGGTGAATTATTTGCTTATAAAGATGAATAAACCTGGAAATTCAATATTAAATGTTGTTGCCATCAGATCAAAACAATATGCATTAAAAATGGTTAAAAGTTAAGAAAATAAAAATAAAGGGATTAAAAAATCTGTAAATAAAAAAATAAAATTTAATGATTTTAAAAATTGTGTTGAAAATAAAAGTGACAAAAAAGTTGAAATAATTCATAATCTTAGATCAAAAAATCATGAAATTTATCTTGAGAAATCTTTAAAAACAACATTGGATAATTATGATGATAAAATATGGATTATGAATGATGGAAATACAACTCTTCCATATGGATATTATTTAATAAAAGAAATATCCCAACTTGATGAAACTAATAAAAAATATATATAATATTCTTTTCACACAAAAAATATCCAATAAAAAGCGGCTTACGCCATAAGCCTAAATCTATAGTAAAGAAACTGAGCGATATTAATTTGTTGGTGGATGATGTATTAAAAAAGATGTATTAAAATTAAATAAATTGATTTTGTCTTTATTTATTTTTATTTAAATAATTAATTTTTTATTTTATATATTTAAAATTAAACTATTAAAGAGACAAATATTTATAAATCTTGAATAAAAAATATCTATATTTAGTTACTTTCATTTTTTTATTTGTAAAAATTTGCAAAGATTGATATATTTGCCGAAAAACTCGATAAACTCTGGCTTATCATGAAATTTATAGGGGAGGGAGTTTTTTACAACATTTTTGAATATCTGAAAAATTTATAGATTATTGGGAAATTAGGAAAAAATGAAAAGACTTTCAAGATAATAATACTTCAACTATATCAAGTAAATCTGTCTTAGTCATTTTTTTGAAGTTTGAAATGGAGCTAGAAAACCCTACCTTTTTTTGGATTTAGTTCATTTAGAATACCAAACCGCTGAGCATATTTTTAATATCCTGCTGCAAACTTTAATAATAAATGGCTTTTCCATGAAATGTTTGAAAGAAAATTTGGTTGGTTTTTGTTCTGACGGTGCAAGTACAATACTTGGTCAAAAGTCAGGTGTTGCTACAAGATTAGTAAAAGAATTCCTTTGTATAATAGTTTGGCATTGCTTAAACTATCGCTTTCAGCTTGTTTTGGATGATGCAATATATAAAAAAAAGCAAGTGAATCATTTTAAATCGTTTATCGATAAAATTTGTTATTTTTCATCAATCAAATTGTTGGATTTGATTTTCCCATTCCTTATTCTCTGTTGATTCCACTCAAGAAATTCTTTTAATGTTTCATCATTACTTTGTAAAGAGCGAGATAATTGTCTTAAATATAATTTATATATTCGTTCCGTTTGTTCATTACTACCATCATTTACAAAAAGTGACTTTTCATAAATAAGATAGGTCCCTCATATTAAGTATCGTTTGGTTAAATGAGTCCCAACTTGAGCAATAGAAATTTCAAAACATTGTCTAATTTCGTCTTTATCAGTTAAATATCCTAACATAAATTGGCAATATTCAAACCATACATCGACACTTCTATAATCTTCAATTGCACGAATGAATAAAGCACGTATGAAAGCTTTGTCTGAATTAATAGGCTTTTCATCATTGATCCAAACAATCCACATTTCAGGGGACAATTGATAATAAATATGCATAGTTTCTCTTAATTCTCTTGCTTCAATCATCTTTTCTGAATGTTTTAGTGCATTAATTAACTTTCAATGAGAATCATAATCAAGAGGATTTTTTTAAAACATTTTCTCCATACATTAATTTTCATAATTTCCGCTGAAAAATCTTCTAATTCACTACTAAATCACTACTAGATAAATCATCATCGATCATATGAAACATTTTTAAAATATGTTTTCTTTATAAGACAAATTCGTTTTATCGTTAGCAATTTAATTTATTAAAAATAATTCAAACTACAAATCATCAAACCTTAACACAATTCAAACCAAATTTTAAATTTACAATTCCGCCAAAAAAAACTAATACACATGAACTCGAATAAACAAAAAAAAAGCTAATCAAATAAATAAAAAAATTAATTCTATTCAAATAAAACGATCTTCTATTAAAATAAATTTTTTTGTTAGTTTTTAGTTTTGAGAGAACCGGTTGTTAAAATTTTGGCAGCTTATCACTGTGTGTATATATATATAAGGTGTCAAATAAACATATTTAGAGTTTTAAATATAAAAATATAAGTGAAAGTTATAAATTCATTTTTAACTGGAATAAATTTAAAATTTGGAAAAATTGATAAACCTTGAAATAAAATTTCATATTAATTTTTTAAAAATAATTATCAATTAAATTTTTTAAAACATCTAAAATTTTGAACAAACTAATATTTAGATTCTAAATATTAAATTGTTCAAAATTTTGAAAATTAAAAAATTGTCTTATTTCTCATTTAGCAAACTATTTATTAACAAATGAGTTGATTTTACAGAGGTTTAATTAATTAAATTAATTATTTTTAATTTTCAACAATTTTATTACTTAAAATTTTAGGATTTTTCGCGTTAAATGGGATGCTTTTGCTCACATTCTAAAGTAGAGCCAAATTCGTTAATAATTAATACATTAGAAGGTCATACTGGAGGAATCACTTGTATTAGTTCATGCTTTAATCTCTCGTTGATTGCCACCGGATCACAAGATACAACCATTAGATTATGGTCATATGAATCTCACAGAACTTTAGGAGTCCTTCATGGTCATAAAGAATCTGTCAGTTGTATGACAACATATAGATCATTATTATTTAGTGGCTCAAACGACAAAACTATTCGTAAATGGGACCTGTCCACGAAGACCTGCATTATGATTTTACATGGTCATTTGTCAAGAGTAAATCGTTTATTATTGGTTGATGATTTATTATTTTCGTCTTCGTATGATAAAACTGTTCGTTGTTGGCATCGTGATTCAGGGAATAATTATAAAATATTTGATGGTCACAAAAGAGGAGTTTATGCAATATTGTTTCTGATGGTGAATGTAAATTACTGGCCAGATGAAAAACTGAAACTTGATCCGTTAGGATCTCGGTTGTTGATAACAGGATCTGCCGATATGACATCCAAGCTGTGGATGCTAGACAATGGAAATTGTGTACAAACCTTTAAAGGACATTTTGGAGCTGTAACTTGCCTTTCAGTATATCAGTTGCATTTGTTCACCGGATCAACTGACTGCACAATAAGGTCTTGGTCAATCAAGAATGGTACAGCTATGAACATTTTTAAAGGCCATCAAGGACCTGTTTTATGTTTACAAGTAAAATTTAATTTTGAAAAGTGAATAAAAATAATTCTGGTAATAAATCAAAATAATAAAACTTTAAAAACTTAATAAAACTGAGATAACCATTTTTCATATGTAATTAAGTCTTATTACAATAATCCACGTGTAAAATCATGAGATAATCTTTACGTGTTATAGCTATCCAGGAAAATCAAGTCAAATAATTATCAGTAAGAGAGTTGGAGGTAAGCATATATGCATATATGTATAAAAGCCTCGACCATAAAGTTAAGACACATGCAACTTCTGATTGCATCTCTGTCAAAAGATTACAATTCAATGCATCATAGTTTTGACTTTCTCATATGTGAGAAAAGAGTTGTGTTAAAATAAAACCTAAATGAAAATTAAGAAACAAATCAAACAACATTGTTTAACATAGTCTTTGAAAATTGTTATAGATTAACTCTGATACGATCTTCAGTGGAAGCACAGATCACACCGTCCGAAGTTGGTCGATTCCAAAGGGTTTATGCATAAAGGTTTACCGGGATTTTGGTCATGCGGTGAGTCGAACAGAAATTATTGATGGAATTTGTAAGATTATATTTTTTATTTGTCTTTATGATATAATATTGCACATTGGGAATTATGTAATAAAGTAAATAACATTTTTAAAAGGAATTTAATTTCACACAATAAAAAACTTTTATTTATAAATTTGAAAAAATAGGGATCAAAAAATATATGTACAAGCAATGGTAGGATTCAAATAATTTAACAACCGGTTCTACAAACTGGAGAAGATATTAACAGATAAAAATCATCTAAAACTTGATTATAAACTGGAATTAAATTAATAATAGTAATAATAAAATTAATAATAATAAATAACACGGTAATTGTTTGGTAGCAGCATAAATTAAGATATCAGATAAATGAATAATAAAATAAGTCCTTGTGTAAAGTAATTATTATATTGTTGAAAAATGCTTCGATTAGAAACTGAAGAGGATTATTTAATAATCGAAACTATTTTCAGCAATATAATAATTACTTTGCAGCTAAAACTTATTTATTATTCACTTATCTAATATAATAATAATTATAATAATAAAGCAAGTAAACGTTATTCATACAGAAATGTCGTATCGAAATATCTTATATACGATTACTAGTTGACACCTGTTAATACATGTCAAACAGCATTCTTATCATTTTAACAACCGGTGCGAATTGACTACAGCTCTACACTGAGTACAAATGCATTCGTCTGATGTTGATTTGAGTACCACCAATACTTTTCCAGGTCTCTGACAAAGTTACTGCACGGGCTCGTAACATAAAATAATATATTTAAAGACGACAAAGGAAAAATTACTTCAAAGTTCAAAGTAATACACCTGTTTTTCTTTTTATGCGATAGATACGTTACCAGAAAAATATACGGTATCCATAAAAAAGTATATGATTGGTTCTACATTTGACAAATCAACTAAAATAATGCAATTAGATATATAAACTCAAGAATTTTATATGCTTTATAAATTTTTAATTTAATGCATATTAGATATGTTTAGGAAAATAAAAAAACAATTAAAAATACTAATTTAAGAAGAAAAAATTCATAATTTAACAAAACAATTAAAAAATTTCATTTTAATAAAACAAAAAATGACGAAATATAACAAAATATAATTTTTAATTGCGATCACTGCTTGTTTCAATGCGCATTCGTTTATGCATACATACTGGAACTTCACTTTTGTCACTAGAAATATTTTTAAATTCATTCAGTCTCAACAAGTAGTGCTGGTGGTTTTAGCAAAAAAAATCCATTAGCGTTGCCTGGGTCCCTGTTTTGATAAGATGTTATGTAACTCTCGATAATTTAAAATATATACATATTTTTTCTTGCAAAAATTTTTATTTTTTCATTTTTTGGAGTCGTGTTAAATCAAATTCGCGTAAAAAGGGAATTAGATGTACTCATTAAAAATAATATTTTATATTTTTAGACAATAATTTTATACCATGATATTATTTATTATTATCGTATATCTTATAATAAAAAGAGAGAAAAATAACAATACAATGATAAAAACAATAAAATATGTTAACTGTGCCAAAATGCAAACCTATATTGGATATATAGATCATACAATTATACGAAACTACAAAAAAGTAAACCAATACAATCAAAATGATAAAATGTTTGAGACTAGGCTATTTTGCCTCTGGTGTGTGGCAAGAATCTTCTATTATTGCACTCTTGGGGGCCCTGGTTAATTCTGAAAATCAGTTCACAGCGAAAATATTATTTAGGGGAAAATTGTTCTCAAATAGAACTTGGATTTTCACAACCTATTTGATATCGCTGTAATTCCTGTTAATTGTGGTAAGTCGGGATAAGTGTAGTTTGGAACAATTTCATGTTTTTTGATCATAAGTTGTAACATACAGAGAAGTTAAATCATGTACTTTTAATTTAAGTTTAAAGATTATATACAAAAACACTAAGGGCAAGCGAGTTTTATTACTATTAAATCTAGGGTATAAAGAGGATATGGAAAAATAGTGAAACCTAAACCATGAATTATAGTATCTCTTATGTTATAAGAGATTGAAAAATCATAGTTTATTTGAATACAGACTTCCATAAAATTTATTATTGACACATTTTTCTTCCAAGAAATGGAATTGAATAATTGCTTTTTAGAGGTAAGTTGTATACAATTTAGTCTTACTATATTCTCTTCTAAATTTTGAAATTTACAAACAAAATAATCACATGTTCCATAATTTTTAATTAGGTGTTCTTGTGTTTATTATAGATGAAAGAAGATAATTTTTATCATAGACTAAAGGTGGCAACCGAAGTCCACGAGATCTTCCGCATATCTTATAAAAATCTGCAATAAGATTACTTTTAACTCATTTCTTTACACAAATTTTGTTCATAAAAGATTCGAATTTTTTCTACTCCACTATCTTGCTAGAGTCAAAATCAACACCGTCATTCTGTAATTTCGATAATTACAACATAAAGAGAACGAAGCTTTAATAGCGTACCGTTATAGCTGTTTTTAGATTTATGGTTATTTTTACGGTTTTTACTAATATAAAAGTGAAACAGCTGGCATTACTGAAAAAATGTATGTTGAAAACTTTTTAAAGTTTCAAAAGTTTGTTGGTTAAAAGTTTGAAACAAGCTACCAGCTCTGTGCCTTAATTTGGTTTCATTTAAATTCACTTCAAATTTCACGCTTTACCTGAAAGTGTCTTAGGAGATTATACTGTTCAGAAACGGTCATAGATACAGTTTTAGCATGAATATCAATGAAAAAGTACTCCCTCTTTGAATATTATATACTCGTTTTTTATTTTTATATTTAAATTAAATTTATTTTCTTAATATTGATTATTTAAATTTTGAATTAAGGAGAAATGGACTCGGAAATTATCATGTAGCCCTCCGAACTAATTTAATTTTCATGGGGCCCTTAACAGATTTTTCGGATCATGCTAAAAAGTCCCCTCACTTTTGGATCATGTTCAAAATTTCAACCACCAACTAAAAAATAAAATAAATTAATTGTAAAATATATACATTTTTACTTTAAATAAAAAACACTTATTGAATTTAAAAACAGGAAAAATCAGTATATTATAATAAATTTAAAAGCGATTCAATTTTTTTCTCTTTTTAAATCTTTCCATCCAAATAAATTCTAACAAAAAATAATCACGTCTTAGTTTCGTAATACCTTTCATCTCTTTGATTCTATTCTTTAGTTTAGAACTGAAACTCTTAACATTTTGAGTGTGAGCTCCTGTTTCTCTGTTGATGAAATTATATTTATGACAAATTATTCAATGCTCATAATCTGGATTTTTTTCTCAAAGTATAACATACTTTCTATTCATCTGTGTAGATTTTAGTACCAGGAATAACAATTTTCTGAATAATTGGCATAATAGTATTGGCAGATCTATCAGGAAGTTTAATACAAAACCTTTTTCAGCATCAACACCAACTTCTTTTATGCATAATGCCCAAACTTGTTCTCTTGGTGTTCTACCAAAATGTGCTTTTATAGTATGAGTCAACATTATTTCATCTATTTGCACTGTTTTGAAAAGCCCGCCCAGTCTAATTGGATTTTCATCAAAATATTTTAAATTCTTTCTAAAACTGTCATTCTTAATTCAAAAGAGAATTTCTTGAAATATCAACATTGCTTAATATTTTTGCAAGATAATATTCCTGTTGACCAGTAAACCAAAGCTTCCATTATTGTCTTTATTGGCAATCTTGTTCTCAAATAAGCTTTTGCTTTAATTGTTCTTGTTGTTTGAAAATGAATGCAGGAATAGTTTCTACATTGGCAGACGAAGCCATCACGAGAATCTTCTTAAGTTTCATTATTGAATTGCAATGTAAACAATTTTGTTCATTTAAAAGTATTGAATTATCTAACAACCAATTTAGCATTGATTCATCAGAGCTTGATGTAAAAAAATGTAAAATCTTTTCGTTAGTTTGAAGTTGCATTAAGGGTAATTAAAAATTTATAATATATTTTTTAAAAAAATGTAATGTTCAAAATACCCCTTAGTGGTGGGTATTTTGAACATGATCCCATTTTTCTACTAAATAATATTTTATCGTTTTATGTATTTACTCTTTATTTTACAAAAAATCATATACATATATAATTAAATAAACATGGTATTGGTTTAATTACAAAAAGTTTTATTCAAGAATACACTTTACGATACTATACTTCAATATTTTTATTCTTAGTATATTCAACATGTGGAGACGGAATTTTTCGATGCCATGATGTTCAATCTACCCAACTTATTCACAGGTTTATTGGACATAAGTCCAACATCATAGATTTTCAAGTAAAGTTTTAATGATAGAACCATTCAAATTGCTTTCAAATTAATTTGATTTTAATGATATTTCATATTTTTCTACAAACAATTTTTGTCATATTTGAGATGCATTTACACTTTGAGATTCATGCTTGTCTAGTGAGGTAATTTTGTGAAACCAGTTCAAAAATTCTTATACATTATTATCTTTATTTTTATCCAGCTCTTTGATGTACGCGTTTTATTTGAAGTCGTTACGCAATCTTTCCGGATGCCTGTTAAGTGAGGAAAATGTATTACTTACCTTGTGCTGAAGGTGTTAAGGTATCTGTGACTTTCTAAATTATGTAATGACTGTTGCACGTGAAATAAAACAAGGAACAAAGTGAAAAATTACAAAAACTTAAATTTGTTTACATATAATGAATTTAAATCATATTTAACAAACATAATAACAAACTTGCGTTCTGATTAAAATAAAATGTTTATATTTATATTTGATTCGTTTACTTTATAATTAACGAGGATATCTTTATTACAAAAAGGTTAAACATCTCCGATTTTGAGAAATCTTTATTTTATATATTAAGTATAACAACAGCAAATTTAAAGTTTGTCTGTGTTTCAATTTTAGCATTGAAATTATTATCTATGACTACTTTACAGAAGTATTGCTCTGAAAATGTTACGCAAATGAAAATATCTAAATTTTGTGGAGAATTTTCAAAAGATTTAGCAATCAATCTCTCAAACATCTCTCAAACAATTCCCTATAGAAATCTCTCGATCATCCAGTGTAACATAATAAAATTAAGAGGTCGTAAATGACGTCACTCAATTTTTTACCATTTTTGATGCCATATACCCTCATCACATATGGTCACAAAAATTTATTACCCTCACTGAGAAAATATCAAATCAATGAGCTTGTCTAATATACGAATGGTATCAGTGATCGGAACAATTAAAATTTGAAAAAGATAGTTAACGTAACAAGATGTAAATAATCAAAAAAGTAAGAATGTGTAGATGTTTGATGTAATGCTAGTCTTCATAGATTTGTGATTCCTTTCCCTTAGGCACGTGGCGTCATTTATGAACGTTCCTTAATATAAACTTCACTTTGAATGTTTGAATGAGCGACTCAAAGCTTTTAATGGCAAATTAACGAACTTCCCGTGATTGGATAGAGCAAAAAATTGACAGATAAATCTTTCTTTGAAAACGATGCATTCTTTCAAAATTTCAGTCAGATCAAAAGTACTATGATTAACTTTGAAAATTTTCATTTTGGTCACATTTCCCTATGGAGAAATTTCTTAATTAGGTTGTTACGTAATATTAAATATTTCATAGCATTCAGCAAGCATATTGAAATTTTAATTTTGAGATAATGTAAGTGACTATTTTGATGTTCTTTTTTGGTGTCTAAAATAAAGAATTTATGTTTTAGAAAATTAATATAAAGGCTCACAGTAATTTGTATGGTTCGAATTTTTTACATAATCATGAATTTTTTCACTTTATAGAAAATTGAAGACCAATTATTTACCATTTCACTTGACTGCACCATGAAGGTTTGGAATTTGGCCGTTGCATCCTCATTCAAATTGCCGCTCAAATTACCTCACAGCAAAACTGATTTTATTAAATATTAATTTTTAACTTGTCATTTTGTAATACTATCATATAAAACAGTGATTCTAGTCATGGGCGTTGTAGAAATAAATGTGGTGTAAATTTAAATATGTAAATCGCAAAAAAGTTGTTTGATATTTTATCAGAAGAAACTACGACGTCAGTTGTTTAAATGGCGTACTAAAAATTAATCATGATAACAAAGGTTGGTTTTTGCTTGAGGATTTTACCTTACCAGCGCGACTGCATACTTTATTTATTCGAATAAATATGCATGATTGTAAGTTGATTTCAATGAATTTATATATGGTTGAGTTTTAATTTGTGATTGATACAGAACACAAGTATAAAGCAATAGTGATAATAAAGCCCAACATGTGAAAAAGTGCAATAAAAAACCTCAAATCATAATTATGCCAATAATTTTTATAGTGCTTTTAGCTGTACTTAATTGCATAGGACCTTTATGCAGTTATTTTGTTGTTCAATTATTCTCGTTTTAAATGGTTTAATCCAGTGACGTCAATAATATGACAGATCAGTAGCGTAGTCCCCTAGCTATGGGACGGGTGCCGAACAACCTAAAAGTGTGAAAACTACTAATTTAATAGGCTTGAAAAACAACAAAAAATAAACTCGACATTTGAAATTCATAAAGATAAAAATTTTGTTACCTTTATGTTGCAGGTTTTGTCAGACTATATGTTGTAAAATGAATTCTATTCTTTTCTGATGTCAGCATTTCATTTTATATAGTGAAATGAGGAATTTAATAAATTTCACTATGTAAGTATGTCAACTTAATATTAAATATGTGTATATAAACAAAATTTAAAAAAATTCTCATTTTGTAAGTAAATTTAGATAACTTAAAAATTGAACTCACGAGTATTAAATAATAAATGGTCGAGTATAAAAATCTGGGTATAAACTCAGGTGATAGTTATTAAGCCTAAATTGTACTAAGATGTGAAAGTTGAGAAAAGCACTGGTTATAAAGAGAAATAAATAGGATAAATGTAGTGGACCCTGAAATAGAGATATAATCCTTCTTTTGGCAGTCAAGAACCCGTTAGAAAGATATTATATGGAATAGCTTTGAGAAAGCCTCACCTGCCTACGGTTTTAGAGAGCTGTGGGCAGTACTAACATGGAATCTCCATGGACACAAGGGGGTAGTTAGGAAATAATTGTATAGTGTATGTACCCGTATTTTTTGAATTGTAATTCAATAACAATAAAATTTAAAAAATATTTTATCCAATAGTCCTTATTTATGGTTATCAAATAACAATTAATTATAAAATAATTCAAACTAATAAATAAAATAAATTACATAATCATGGTGATGTACTATAATTGCAGAAATAGTTTAAGTTCGGTGGTATGGAGCATCAAATAGACTAGGTAGATAGTGTGCCTGTACTAATCTTATTTATCAAAATTGTATAATCAGTTAAGTAGACATTATTTAAATTAATTAAGAACATTGTAATGTCAAAATTAAGAAACAGAAAATACTGCTTTTAATAAAGCGCATAAAATTGTGGTAATCCATGTCAAATTTGAAAAATAATTTATTTGTTTCTGAAAAAATCATTAAAAATTAACTCGAAAAAGATGGATGTAATTCATTAAAATATTTGAGGTAATAATTTCACCAACAAAGAAAATAAACACGAATTACAGAGGATACGATTATGTAACAACGGTGATGTAATACAACACAAATTAATTTACATTATAATTCAAATTTATAGAAAAATTGATTAAAATTAGCATTAAATTCAAAAATATGATATCAAATATCCATAAATTTTATTAAATTTAGTCAAGTTCTTCAATGCTTGGTCCAGATTTGTCACCTGAAGCTGGCATCTCAGTTGGCATTTCAAAAGGCATTCCTGATGGCATACCAGCTCCATAGATTTTGCTCATAACTGGCTTACAGACACCTTCCAATTCTTTCATGTGGTGTTCGTATTCATCTTTTGAAGCCGATTGATTTTTGTCTAACCATGACACTATTTCACTACACTTATCGGTAACAGTCTTTTTCTCCTCAGCGGTGAATTTGTCTTTCAATTTTTCATCCTCCATAGCCGATTTCACTTGAAAAGCATAGCTTTCTAATGCATTCTTTGATGAAATTCTTTCTTTTTTGTTCTTCATCTTCTTTCTTGTACTTTTCGGCATCATTTACCATTCTTTCAATATCTTCTTTTGATAGACGACCTTTGTCATTAGTAATGGTGATCTTGTTTTCTTTTCCAGTGCCTTTTTCAACTGCAGACACGTTCAAAATACCATTGGCATCGATATCGAATGTGACTTCAATTTGAGGAACACCTCTTGGAGCAGGTGGAATTCCAGATAGTTCAAATTTACCGAGTAGGTTATTATCTTTAGTCATGGCTCTTTCACCTTCAAATACTTGAATCAAGACACCTGGTTGGTTGTCGGCGTAAGTTGAAAATGTTTGAGTTTGTTTTGTTGGAATAGTAGAGTTTCTCTTAATAAGAGCTGTCATTACTCCCCCAGCAGTTTCAATACCTAAACTCAATGGAGCAACATCAAGCAACAATAAATCTTGAACGACATCGCTCTTGTCTCCAGATAAGATAGCAGCTTGAACAGCAGCACCATAAGCTACAGCTTCATCAGGATTGATTGATTTGTTCAATTCTTTACCGTTAAAATAATCTTGTAATAACTTTTGTACTTTTGGAATTCTAGTTGATCCACCTACAAGAACGATTTCATGAATAGCATTCTTATCCATCTTAGCGTCTCTTAAAGACTTTTCAACTGGGTCCAAAGTAGATCTAAATAAATCAGCACACAATTCTTCGAATCTTGCACGAGTAATGGAAGTATAGAAATCAAGTCCTTCGAATAATGAGTCGACTTCAATATTAGCTTGAGCACTTGAAGATAATGTTCTCTTTGCCCTTTCACAAGCAGTTCTCAATCTTCGAACAGCTCTCTTGTTTTCACTTATATCTTTTTTGTGTTTTCTCTTGAACTCTTGAATGAAATGATCAACCATTCGGTTATCAAAATCTTCACCGCCCAAATGAGTATCTCCAGCAGTTGACTTAACTTCAAAAATACCATCATCGATCGATAAGATTGATACATCAAAAGTTCCTCCTCCGAGATCAAAGATCAAAACATTCTTTTCATCACTACTCTTCTTATCAAGACCATATGCAATAGCTGCTGCAGTTGGTTCATTGATAATTCTCAATACATTCAAACCAGCAATTGCACCAGCATCCTTGGTGGCTTGACGTTGGCTGTCATTAAAATATGCTGGCACTGTAACAACAGCATTTTTTACTTCCTTTCCAATATAAGCTTCAGCAGTTTCTTTCATCTTAAGAAGAACCATTGACGAAATTTCTTCAGCTGAAAATGTTTTCGACTCTCCTTTGAATTCAACTTGAATTTTAGGACGACCTTCAACATTGACAACGTTGAATGAGAAATGCTTCATATCAGCTTGAACTGATGGTTCGTCAAATTTTCTACCAATCAAACGTTTGGCATCAAACACAGTGTTTGCTGGATTCATTGCTGCCTGGTTTTTAGCAGCGTCTCCAATCAATCTTTCTGTGTCGTTAAAAGCAACGAATGATGGAGTTGTTCTGTTTCCTTGATCATTTCCAATAATCTCAACTTTACCATGTTGGAATACACCGACACATGAGAATGTGGTTCCCAAATCAATACCAACGGCTGGTGCAGACATCTGAAAAATATTTTATTAGAATTTTTAAATAAATCAAATAAATATACTTTTATTTATTAATCTTATAAATGATATGGAAATCATTTTTATAAACAAAATCTAATTAGAATGTTCAGGAATACAATTTAAAATTAATAATACAATTTTCCATTTGTTTAATTATAGTAAAATACATTGACGTTAAAGATTCGATATAATTTAATATTTTCTACTAAGTTTTATACCTGATATAAGTTATTGAAAAATATAGATATTTGATGAATATTTTTAATGAATGTTTATGATTTATAATTGGAAAATTTTAGTTTTATATTTTGTATTATATTTAATAGATAAATATATATATATATAGATGATTAAATTAAAATAATTATAATACTAGTGAATTGAGTAACGTGGTAATGTAGGATAGAATCAAAACTAATTATCCATTTTGAACGTTAAATAATGCTTTAAAGGACTAATGTATAATATAAAATAAGCAACGGCGTGGAAAGCTATAAATAAGAGCATTAATAATATTAAAAATATACTTTCAATTTCACATCTTATTTTAAAAATAAATTTGACATTTGACACTCCAAATATAAATTTAACTTAGATTATGGTCCAAAAATTAATTTAAAATGAATAAAATTTAAAAATTAATATTGATTGGGTGAAACGAACTTTAGCATAATAAAAAAAATTAAGTGAAGGGCCATAAGGGAAAGTTATGAGTAAAAACAAACATATTAAAATTAATTAATCCCCTTTTTGAGTATTTGTAGAGTTATTACTTCGGATATTGATGACAATTACACTTGAATTTTGGGAATAATTGTTGGAAAACAACCTATGGATTCTATTAAAAAACCAGTTCACAAAGTAATATTTATACTCCAAAGATCATCACTTCCATATTTATAGAAAGTGAATGTTATAAGGAACTTGAAGCAGTGGGTGGTCAATCAATATACTGAAGAGGAAGATGAATATAACCAGCAATTACATTTCAATGAAGTGGTGGGTTACAGGGTTTAGTTATTTGCTTATCCTCATGGTGGCCCTGGTAACGCCATACAAAATGATGCTAACTGCCACTTGGCACCCGTTGCTAGGCAACGTTGGTAATGTGTTCAAGTGGTGGATTGCCCGCAAAAATTGAGTATTATCGCTAGTACTGTAATTGCTCGGACAACCCTTGGGTTCACGAGCTGTCGATAGAAGACCTGTGCTCGCTTAGCTCTGTCCCTGTGGAAGTAAATTCACGATCGAATGTGGAGAGATGACTTAAAGTTGCGACGCGGGTACTCATAATAATATCTGCGTGTAAGCACCTTTTAAGAAGTACTGTAACCGTAAGCACAACTATTTTATTTAAATAGACAGAAATGTGAATTATCCAAAGTTAATGAGACGGTTTTGATTGCTGAGCAGCTCGGCGTCGAGCACGTTCTTTGCGTCCCGGCCGACGATTTATTGATTGAGTTGAGGACTGCTCTACTGGTTGAGGGTCCTTCTGCACCCTCTGGGTCGGGGCGAATATGAGCGGGTAGGTGACCGCTTCCCCCTCCCGACAAACAGCTAGGGCCACTTCTAATCCTCGTATCTGGGTGCGCAGGCTCTGATTGAGCTGTCGCTCTTCGGCCCAACCTTTCTGTGCTGCAGATATTCGGTGGTATAACATTTTGACTCTTTTCGGATCCGACCAAGTCGCTTTGATCTGTTGGACCTCTCTTGTCAGCTGGAGTATTTGATGGAGGAGATCCGCATTTGTGCTCCGCGCGCGATCTAATTCCGCTTGTAATATTTGGTTAGTGGCCATAACTATAATGGATAAGTTCGTTAAATTTAACGTTAATAATTTATACAAGTTATTTTTATCATTATCGCAAACATATCGATTGAAACGAATATTCTTAAACAAATGATCAAACGCAAAGACAGGGTAAAGAACATTTCTATTTCACTAACAACAAAAATCAAACTAGTTCGTATTAATTGTTAGGGTCTCTGGAGTTCTAATTTTTTCGGAAAGGACTTCCTTCGGCTCTTTCTCGGAGGAACCACCGGGTATGGGCGTCGGGTATCTCGGACTGGGCGAGGTGGGTAGGCTTCTGCGATTCGCCCGGCGAGGATGTCATCTTCTACGTTGGCGAGATACATCCTCGCCTTGACCACCTGTAGGTCCACTTGTTCCTGCACCCGTTCCCATTGGGTGAGGAGTTCTCGCGCATTCATGTACGTCTCTGCTGCCGGGTATTGTTGTCCGGCGAGTCCGCATGGGTCGCTGTTTAGGCCCAGTATCCTCCAGGTAGTGGGGTACGGCCACTGCTGTCGAATCTTATTGAACACTTCTGGGTTTGGGCGTGATTCCTTCCGGCATTGTTCGTCGGGCATTCGGGTGTTAGTCCCTTCAATCGGCATATTCTGAAAACACACCAAAATCAGTTATTGGCATATGGGGATGAAACAAACAATTCATTTGAATATTTCACTTAGATTGTATACTAAACTCACTATCGACCAGGTTGTTATTATCATTGGGTCTATCACCAGATAAACTTATCGAATGCTAACTATCCGTACCATCTTTCGTGGATTTAATGGGTTGTGCGTCCCTGAAGCTATGTAATCTACCACGTCTTCATCACGGCACTTCTATTTTTGTGGTTGCCCTAATTGCGAGGCGTTAGGAAATTCTACTGCTATAGTAATGAGGGAGTCTGTACCTACAAATCTACCGAGTATTAATGTTCGTCAAACCAGAGTTTGCCGCGCGTATGGTGGTGCTATTTATTTGGGTTCCATTTAGAAATCACGGAATACCTAGTATTGAATAACATTTATTATCAATTGATTCTAAATTTTTATAGGAGTAAGGCTTACCATTTATCGGAGTGGGTTCAATGCTTATTAAATACATAATATCAGTTTAAATTGTTTACGTTCTACGAGTTGACGTTGCCCGCGATAATTTACCGATTTGCCAACTTACGATATAGATAGGTGATACAGGGACTTTAGCGTGTCTATATCCGTAGTGATGTTTATCGATTTGTATTTACTAGTCGAATGACATCGACAACACGGCCTTTGGTAAGGTTTACCTTAACGTGGGTTTCCGTTTCTACATCCGTTGAGTTTCGAATTGCACCACAATACTTAACTGGCCTTCGCCCTAGGTTATCTCACTAGCGTGGGCGTCTACATCCGTTATCTAATGCGAATGCGTTAGTGAATGACCTTCGCTCTGTTTATCCGGTACGTTTAATGTCGACGGAAATTTCTAATTCTCGGATGGTATTAGCTTACTAAGATTTGGACTTACAATTTCCGGTCGACTTGTTTACTAATTCGGATAACTTTGGTTCTTAATTAACTACTGTCTGATATTACATCGTGGCATCTACTATGGTCGTGCGTGGCGATGAGGCAAATTTGGAATATGTCAGATACATCTGTTATTCATAGTTAAACATTTTATTGATTAATTTTAGAAAAACCAGTGTCTTTGATTTCCTTATGGTATTCTGAGATTATTTGATCGTTTCGAAGAAGACTTATCTGTTTGATTCTCATCTTACGCCTATTAACGTTTCGCTTCGAATTCGCATTGGGCCTTTATTATATTGTTACGTCATTTTTCGCCTACGAATTTAATGTGAATTGTATTTGGAATTTACATAAGTATTTGAGTGATGCAGGTTTTGTGAATTTTACGGGTGTGAGACATTATCATGATCAGGTTCTTAGCAAATTTTTGGATAATATTATACTACTAGTTTTCTCTTACGTCAACGATTCTTATGAATTCCGTGTTGATCGGTTTAGCTACATTAATCCCTTCTCAACAATTTATTTATTTGGTTTACCTTTGAATGATGGGTCGATTTATGATTTATGTCATTCTATCCTTATACTTTTCATTAATTCAGCTTCAATTAATAACTTATCCGTAGGTTGAGTTTTATTTCGAGTTAATAGATCTTTGTTAGTGTTATTCAATGATTATTTTGCTGTTATCAAATTAACTTACATTAATTGAATCAATGAATTGCCTAGTTTTTATCTGTAGTTGCCGTACTTTTAGAAAATGAATTACCTTATGTTAATTCAGAGGATTAGTTTATTTTAACCCATGACTACTTTACTCAATGGTTTTCGATTAATCCACCGGTAATTTCAACTAATTTGTTTCAACTACGTATTTGATTTACTTTTAGTGATGAGTCTTACTTAACTTGTTTCACAATATGCATTGATTTACTTTAGTAATGCGTTTCATCTAATCTATCTCAAACATAAGTTTAATTTACTTTTAGTAATATAATTTATCAATTCAATTTACATTTGGGAATAAGACTTATTTAGTTTAATTTACTTGTAGATATAAGATTTATTCATTCAATTTACTGTTAAAAAAAAACGCTTGATTGATTTAATTTACCTTTAGAAATAAGTTTTATTAATTTACTTTTGAGAATTACTTTAATTTACTTTTAGAAATGAGTTTGATTAATTTACCTTTAGAAATATGATCTAATCATTTAAACAATTTATTAGTTTAATTTGCTTTTAGGGATACGTTTATCTAATACAATTACACCATTTAATTTACCGTTAACAATAACTTTTAGCTAATTTATTCCAAAATGTTAGTTAATTTACTTCTAGCAACCAGTTTTCACCTCATTTAACCCAAAATATGAATTTAATTTACGCTAGTAATAGGTTTTGTCTAATTTATGTGGATTTAATTTTCTTTTAGTAATAAGTTTAATGATTTCAAAACATTAACACGGAATCGGTTATATCAACGAATTTCAATTTAATCTATCCCCGTACCCTTTCCCTTTAATAGACCTTAGGCGCATTTTGTGTTTATATTATATTTACTGAGTGCCCACTGGACTACTCGATGTGATGATTTTGAGCCGTGTGTAATATAAATTTAGGTCGATTTTTCAGAAGTGAGAAACGAGGAAGGAGTCGGAGACTTCTCCCTTATTTCTCGCTTCAGCTATAGGGATAATATTGACGTTACGACCCCTGCGTTTCTCAACGCCGAGTCTTCACGGGTACATGTCATTGGCGATTTTCCACGCACTTACATGCATCTGCACTGTGTAGATTTTATTTACTTGCGTTGTGTGTCGGCTGTGGGCCGGAAAAATTTCGACATTTTAATTTATAAAACAAATATATATGTAAAACAATTTAGGTATATTAATAATATTTATTAATTATATAAACAACATAATTACCCATTTCGAACCATTCCATAAAATTGAAAAACATCATAGCATAAAATAGAACATAAATGCCTCTCTCCCCACGTCGCCGCCAAGCAGAGCTCTACAGAGATGCTATGGACGTGACGTGCAAAGAGGGTTCCAACCAAAATATTTCTCACCTAAAAATTCTGATTTCCACAATAATCTCAAATTGAAAATATAGTTTGTGTCGAACAACGGTTTAGATTTTAAACAATTTTCAAAATAGTTCTAAAAATAGTTAAATTTCGAAACGGTTTTAACAATTTTCAAAAATGGTTAAGTTAAATGGGAAAATGGATCAGTATTTATACCTATTTTTCTCGCGTGTGAAATTTGATGCAGTAAAACAAAATTCGACCTTGTTATTTTCTAGCAAATTCTATTTTTTAATTTTAATATTTTTTGATTTATTTTTATAATTTTTTATTTAAAATTTTTATTGAATTATTACTAATTCAAATTTTTCAATTTAAATTTCATTTTAATGAACTTTTATTAATTTTTCTAATTTTGTCGAATTTGTTGTGTTTTCTTGTTATATTTGTATAGGTATCTTGCGAATCTTGGTGCATTTTGTTATTATTTTAATTTATTTTTATGTTTGTTAATTTATATTTAATTCTTTTATTTCTCAGATTTTATATGGTTTAATTGGTGTTTCAATAGGTTTATTTAAATTGCATGTTGTATTTGCGTGTGTGTTTCTGATCCATTTAAACACTCTTCAAGGCCGTTTACGTTCTGGCCCAACAGAAGTCCTACGCAAAAACGGATATAACAATTATGACATTGAAATAATGAATTCAAAACCAAAAAGGCCTACGACAAAACTGTTGGGTTATTATTATTGAAAGTTGGTTTCCTCTGACTCCTCGTGTCCTTTTCCAATCAAATAAGCAAACCCAACACAGAATAATTTTATTTGCACTTTATCACAATGACAGATCAATCCGTTTTATTTCAATGTTTGTAATCAAAATTTCACTAATTGATTTGCACCTTTTAACCACTGTTTGTCTTGGATTATCTTAGGGTAGGTTGTCCAAGGGAGAACCCCCCTGTCTGATAGATAACCTTGACTTTTACATGGATTTGGATTTCTTTACTAACCTAGTTACTGCTCGTTCACGTCGATTCACTGTAGTTAGTAATATCTGCTCTTTCGTATCTAGTTAATAATGATTGTCCTTTCTTGCCTGGTTGATAATGTCTCTCTTTTCTTTTCTGGTTAATAATGGTTCTCTTTTTTTGTCTGGTGAATAATGGCCGCTTTCGTGATTTTTTCCCTCTTTCTTTTATACTCCTGTTCAGACTGTTTTCCGACGATTGTCAACAATATTTTCTGCATTATTAAATTTGGTGGGTTACAGGGTTTCATTGTTTGTTTGAACTAACCGGTGGTTGCCCTCGTAACGCCATACAAAATGATTCTGACCGCCACTTGGCACCCGTTGCTAGGCAACGTTGGTAATGTGTTCAAGTGGTGGATTGCCCGCAAAAATTGAGTACCATGTGCTAGTACTGTAGTTGCTCGGACAACCCTCGGGTTCACGAGCTGTCGATAGAAGACCTGTGCTCGCTTTTGCTTCTTAGGTCCCATTATTCTCCTATCTCCTTCAAATGTTAACCTATACTCTCATGTCATTCATTTTTATGTCCATTCCCATAGTCCTTCTTATCGTTGTCCATGTCGAAGATTATTCTTTGGTCGGTACACCCTTGGTTGTGTTAAATACACCCACATTATATCTTTCACCCTTATCCCTATTATAACTACAATGTTCCCTATCATTGTTACTAGCATTATCATTGTTGCTATTATATGTATTACCTTTATTAATTGTTGCTACCATTTCCTATATTATTATTTTTATTACTATAACTACCATTATATTTATTGTTATTGTTACTATGAGTATTACTATTATTATTATTGTTATCATAATTATTATCAATCATTACTACAAATACCATGATTATTATTATTATTACCATCATTATTATTATTATTAATATTATTATTATTATAATTACCATTACCCTTATCATTATCGTTACATTTATTAAGATTTTGTAGGGATCCTTCCTTATTCCTCAGCGTTAAAATTTTTTATTGATATACAACATTAGCCGTAGTCCATCTATAATTTTCGGTTTTTGATAAAGTATTTTTGTAAATTCGAAAATTTTAGCAGCGTTCCGCCCTTATTTTACGGTTCATCCCTATTCTACCGTTTTCGACAAAGTATTTTCATTGACTCGGAAAATTTGAGCAGCGTTCCGCCTTATTTTACGGATTCCATTTTTACGTTACTATTTTTGTTAAGTATTTGAATTAGTTCGGAAAATTTGAGCAGCGTCCCGCCCATATTTTCCGCCTCAACTCAAATTAAATTATTTAATTTTTATTTAAAAATATTATTTTTCATGATTTTGGTCGTTCGGATTAATCTTTTTCCGATGGCTATTCATTTTAACTGTTGCAACGATTTCGCAATTTTCCCGCTACCCATTCCCTCTTTTGTCCTTAAGATCTATTTATGTTCATATTATAGTTAATGAGTGCCCACTGGACTACTCGGTGTTAGAGATTTTGAGCCGATTGTTGTTAAAAATTTATGTCACTTTTACAGAAAACGGATGGTGAAGGAGCAGCCAATAAACTACTCATTTACCCTCCAATTTCCCCTATGTACGGATAATATTGACGTTCCAACTCCTGCGTTCCGCACGCTGAGCCTTCACGGGTACATATCATTGGCGATTTTCCACGCACTTACATGCATCTGCACTGTGTAGATTTTATTTACTTGCGTTATGTGTTGGCTGTGGGCCGAAAAAGAATAACAAATAATATTTTACCATAGCATTTGGAATAAAAGTTTCGATGCACTAAGGCTGTAGATATAAAATATTTATTCAGCATATTACATCGGCTACATACATTTGAAATTCATTGTATCCATTCCATAAAATTTACTTCGAAAATCCCATAAATTTAATTCGATAAATCATTTATAAATTCAATTGGAAAAACAAAATTATCCATAAATTTAATCTGAAAAATCATCCATAAATTCAATTGAAAAATTACCCACAAATTTGATTCAAAAAATCATCCATAAATTCAATTGGAAAAACAAAATTATCCATAACTTCAATTTGCAAAACAAAAATCATTCAATGATTCGATCTGAAAAGTCATACATAAATTCAATTGAAAATTACCCATCAATTCTCTTCGAAAAAATCAACTAATAATATTGCACCAGTTGAGAGTGATCGTGTTCAGGCAAAACACTTACCCGTGTTAATTGCCTGAATGCACGGCTCTCAACCAGCCATACAACCAGCCACACAACTCTGCAATGAAATTTTCCTCCGAAAAATAAGACTGAAAATTTGTGAAAACACATCGGTATTTATACCTATTTTTCTCGCGTGTGAAATTTGATGCAGTAAAACAAAATTCGACCTTGTTATTTTCTAGTAAATTCTATTCGTTAATTTTATTATTTTTTTGATTTATTTTTATAATTTTTTTATTTAAGATTTTTATTGAATTATTACTAATTCAAATTTTCGATTTAAATTTCATTTTAATGAACTTTTATTAATTTTTTCAATTTCGTCGAATTTGTTGTGTTTTCTTGTTATATTTGTGTAAGTATCGTGCGAATCTTGGTGCATTTTGTTATTATTTTAATTTTATTTTTATGTTTTTGATTTTATATTTATTTATATTCTCTCAGATTTTAAAGTGTTTAATTGGTGTTGTATATTGTATTTTAAGTTATCTTGGTGCTGGGTTTTCGTGCTGTATTACTGATGCATTTAAACAATTCTCAAGGCTATTGGTGTGCTGGCCCAACAAATTATCAATAATAATTACTTTCCAGTCCGACATTTGTCAACAACGTTTGGTTCATTACCAAATTACTAATTACGAATCAACTACCTCTCCGTAACTTAGTGGCGCCCATTTAATGTTGTTTAGGCTAATTTATTATTCCGTCTGTGCGCCGGGTTTTCCTCATCTCCCGGGTTTTCCTCAGCTCTCGGATTTTCCACATCTCTCGGGTTTCCCATTGACTCGGGCTTCCCATTAGTAATTAATTTTTCTTAATTAATTTCCATTTTTATATTATTTTCTAGGGACCCCCTCACTAAATTTTTATTATTATTTCTGGACTCGTCTCTCAATTTGGCGTTCAACCATACCAATTTCCCCCGATAAATATTACTTTCGAATTTTTATAAATTTTTTTTTAATTAATATTGCACTTTTATCATTTTTGTGTTTTATCAATTTTTCTGTGCTTTTTCGTGATACCCCAACAGAACAAAAAAAATAGAAATATTTTTATTTAAACATTTCATTCAATAGTGACACGCTTGACTTCAAGATCCGGAAAAAATCAATCGCGCTTGCCTTCCAATTAAGAAAAAATTAATGTAAAAGTTTTTAAAAGAAAAGAAGTTATTTAAAATTTTAAATTCGATAAAATGTAAGATATATTATTTAAAAATTTAAAAAAAAACATTTTAACCGGTGAAAATAGTAAACATAAATTTTAAATGAAACAACATCGTATTTGAGGATTAAAAATAGCTGTTCTGAAGGAAATTTAATAGGATTATTTGATAATTGAAGATTTTTTCATTAATATAATAATTACTTTCAGCAAAGGCTTATTTTATTATTTATTTATCTGATATTTTAATTTATGCTGCTACCAAGAAATCACTGCTTTAATAGAACTAATAGAAACTGTAGCATATTTTGACGTGTGCATTATTTTAGCCCACATGTATTTATTATAGTTGAAAATATTTTATAAATTATTCTTAACCTAGATTATTTTTTTAAGTATATTTTGAGTTGGAAAATATTTTCTAGGGATTTTAATTTTTGAATATTTCTTAATCGGAATTAATAAAGAAACCAACGTTTTCAGTTCTTAATTCTCACTGCTTGAATTTCGCGACATTTGCAGTAATTGTTGGTGCAAGTCTGTATTTTCCTGTCAGCGTTTCCTTAATTCGTTTCCAATAGAGTGATTGGTATGCATATCTAAAACACGAGTGAGGTTCAACCAGGTGAGGAAGAAGCAAATAAGTGAAATACAAAATTGCAAGGACCAAAGGTTAAAAGATGAGCATATGCATTCCAACGTTAGCTCACTGAACCCAGTTTGAGGCCATGCCATAGCAGTCCTTGAAGAGGGGCTCACCTTTGGTAGTCTCATAACCAGTAATTACAGTACCAACGTTGCGTAGCAACCGGTAACCAGTGGTGGCATGACAATTATGTGTCTGGGTTACAAGGCAACAAGCCACTAACCCACCTCAGGCATTAATAATAGTGTTGGGCCTAAGTTAATTTGAACCCAAAATTTGTTTGACCAGAATGATAATGCCTGTGTGTTTTGGAGTAGGAAAACTAAATCTAAAAGGAAAAATGGAAAATCTAAAAGAAAAATAAAATAATTAAAAATTAAATTAAGTTTTTATACAAAAAATGCAAAAAATTAATGATAAATCAAAAGAATTAAAACAATTATATTTTAAAAATATAAACTAAAATTCTTTGTTTTACCGCATCAAAACACACACACGGAAAATCGTGATATATAAGGCAGTGATGGTAATCAATAACTGTTGCATCTCTACGATTCTTGAAAATAACTAAATATTGAACATTTAAATTCCTTGTTCGATGTGCGCCACCCTGATGAAATAGATTTTGAGTAATAAAGATCACAGTAACACAAACATGTCGACTGAGTTTTGTGAATAAATTATTAAAATCTTTTTCTTTTTTTAGATTCCTGATACAAATCATCGATAAAGATGACATCACATTTCCTTAATCGACTTGACCAGTTTTTATCGAACCCTTTACAATTTTCATGTTTTTCAATTTACAGAAATTATCTTGAGTTAATCCATGTTCTTCATCTGCACGCCTATGCCAATAAATCTTGTTAAATTTTGTTTGGAATAAACTAGATTTCAGTAATTTTCACACAAACATAGTTTTACCACTACCACTTGGGCCGACGATTTGATATACCGCATCATTTCTTAATTCCATTATTAATTTGTATAATTATAGTTTTTGTTTATATTATATAATTTAATGAACTCTTTCTAAAAATCATATATATATATATATATATATATATATATATATATATATAGATTAATATTTCTTTATTGTTTAATTATGTTATCAAATATAAATTATAAAGGAACTTTCGACGTGTCAAAAATAACGTTTCCGACTGGTAAACCCCAGCAAATTGTTGATAGAAGTGGAAAATACCCTATAATATTTTTCAAATCCGGCAAATCCAGAATCATGGTCTGCAAGAAACCTTTAGATGTCAATAAATTACAATATAGAATAAAGGATATTTAAATACAGTCAATTATGGTTACCATGGATATGGGGAAATCTATCAATCTATACAACATGTCAACAAAATATCTTTGTATGTTCGAGCCAGAATTGTTTCCTGCACTGAGGCTTTAAAAATATAACCCAATGTGTGTTAACGTGTTTGCCAGTGGAAAAATAGTCATATTAGAGTTGCGAAATCTAGATTACAAAAAATATTGTTACTGGCATACACAATGAAATCACGGGATTGGTCGATATCTGATTGGCTAATGAGTGATTAAAGCAACTTGGTTATTCATTTTATTTCATTTTTAAAATGTAAAATACAACACCGAAGAAAAATATGTATGAAATACCGAGGAAAAATAATAGTCAATATGGTAAATTTATTATTTATTTATTTTCTTTTATTATTATTTTATTTAGACGAATATGAACCAATTTTAATAGAAAGAATAATATTCTATTATCCACAAATGAAAGAGGTTTTGAAGAACCAAGAACCTGCAATGTTTCAGCAACTCATATTCGATGACATCCGAATCCGAATCTCAAAGCTGATCAATCAGGCTATATTGGACAATAAGATCAACAGAATGGTAACGGAAATGGCAACAGAATACCCGTGTATTCTATATTGTAGTTACTGTAATTTCCGTTACCAACGGCACGTCGAATGAAGCATAGTCAACTCCATAAGGAATTTTTGTAAATTCAAACTTTTTAGACAATAAATGTTTAGTGTTTGATTTGTTCTATTTTTGTTTTTAGTAATAATTTTATTAGTAATAATGCTTTATATAATAAATATATATAATAATTGCTTTATATAATAATTGCTTTATATAATAAACGAAATAATAATAATAAAATAATAATAATAATAATAATAATAATAATAATAATAGTAATAATAATAATAATAATAATAATCGTAATCATAATAATAATGTAACACATGATGATACAACACATAATACACACATGCAACAACGATTCTGATTGGTTAATCAGTATCTATCAAGGGTATAAAAGCTCGAAATAATAATAATAAATAATAATAATAATAATAGAATAAAAATTCAAAAATATTAAAATACTAATTATTTTTATAAGTAGTAAATTTAAATTAAAATTTTTTTAAAATACTTTGACCTTGAAAATTTGTACTTTTATAAAAAATTATGATGACTCATTGAATGACCTTAACCTACTTTTAAATGACCTTGAAAAATATGTACTTTTGAAAAAATTTATGATGACTCATCGAATGACCTTGAACTATTTTTAGAAAAAACATGATCACTCATACGATGAACTTGAAATTCTTTTAAATGACTTTGAAAAAATATGTACTTTAAAAAGAATTATGATGACTCATCAAATTAACTGGAATGAGCCACGATCTTTATTTTAATGACCTTGAATGAGTCATTGTCTTTGTCTCAGGAATAAATTTGTACTTTTAGACTTAGAAAAAATGGTCTAGCGGTGACATTTACTACCTTTGACGTTGTGTCATTTTATTATCTTCATTATCAAGACTTCTAGTAGTATTATCTTGTTATTGCAATATCCATTATCAAAGTTCTCATTATCGGAATCATTATTATTAGTAAATTTAAAGTTATTATTATTTGACACTAAGGTTTACGATTCAGTGGGAGACAATCGTCTCCATCTCTTATTTTCCATTAGTCATAGTTATTATCAATAACTCAAACCTTAGCATGCTCTCAAACCGTGTAACGTGATCCCTAGAAGGATATCACCGATGTTTTCTTAACAATAAAATAGCAGGACTTGTAAACCTAATAGTTTTCTTTACAGTGACTCAAATTATCTGGGATTAAGATGTGGACTTGGGTGTCTCCAATAATGCTTCTACTACATTGGCAAGTGTCGTGTGTACGAGCATTGTTGTAGAGACCCTCCCAAAAATATAGCACAGGGTAAATTACAGTCTCCCTCATCCCTTCTCTCATCCAGATGATGCGATAGATTTTCCGAAAAGGAGTGTTATGATGTGAACTCAAATACAAATTTAAAAATTAATTTTCGAATTAATATTAATCAAACATTGATAAATATATGTTTTAACTATTCACTAATTCATTCTAGTGGAACAAAATAATCAACTAGCCGAAAGATTTCGCAAAGATGTGGCTATATACCACCAGAAGCAATGATACAAAGTCAAAGGGCTGAAGCTTTAGTACACCAATGCCGGCGCATTGAACAAACCTGGTTAAGGCCAGAAGAGGTCATTAA
The DNA here is from genome assembly GCA_022537955.1 of Schmidtea mediterranea. NCBI lineage: Eukaryota > Metazoa > Platyhelminthes > Tricladida > Dugesiidae > Schmidtea > Schmidtea mediterranea. The sequence continues at coordinate 200,738,710 of CM039679.1, read as the reverse complement.
GTTGAGGGCCGAAAAAGATAACCTGCAGTTAAAGCTGGCTCAAAAAGAAGAAGCCTTGATATAAACGGAGCAAAGAATCCGAGCACAGGACAATGAAATAGCTGAATTGAAGTTTAAAGATGAGATCCGAGCCTGACTCGTACGATGCGGCAGTCAGCTGTCCACCGAGCAGGAAGCCATCATTATTCTAAATGTGATGGGAAAAGATATCTGTGTGAAGATTACCACACCAGAAACCTTACGCCCGCCGGAAGAAAAGCCGAAAAGTAACCGGCAGAAAAACAGGATCGGCAAAAAGGAACGCGAGAGGCAAAATAAAGTTAAATCTGCACGTATGGCGGGGCACGTACTCAAGTCCAATGGGGTTTGAGCACTGCTGACTCTATATTAGACTAAATCGTGATATTTGTTTTATTTTTGCTTTTAATAATCAATAATAATAATAATTTTGTTTGGTTTTCGTTCTATTATTAGAAAAATTAAATCAGTTAGATAATTGAGAGCGGGGACCGTTAAAGCCAGAGCACGAAGTCTTCTACGACAGCTCATGGACCCAACCAAATATTAAGTCATTGGCAATATTTGAAAAGAGGCTCACCCTTTGCTAATATTCACCCACTAGCACACAGTAACAACGTCGTTTTCGACGGTTGGCTAGCGGTTAAACTCTTATGCAGGAGCTGGGTGGGATTTGGTTAACCCTTAGACCCCTATAAAATTTTTTGTTACCCATCAGTACCCAGCAATACTAAAAACCCTAAAATATCATAATACATGTAATATTTCAAAATATACATAAAAAATTATCTACATATAAATTTGAATTCACACTAGTGTATTTTTCAAAGTATTTAAATGTTTTAAAAAACCTTTGAAAAATTAGGATATTTTTGAGTTGGAATATTTTCCTTTTGGAATGTTGAAACATGATAATATCCCAATTTATATCTAAAGTTTATTTGTTGATAAAAGTATAATCCTCAATATTAGATTAAGTCGTTTTTGAAAATATGTTATTTAAACAAAAACAATTTTCCTATCTAATATTTATGGAGAATTTTGCTAAATATAAATAATATTCCGAGCAACGCAATTTCAACATACCACAAACATATGAATATATAGTAATATTTTTAAATACATCTTACACCCTATCCTTTTAAAATCTATTTATTGTTTTAAATTCTTTAAGCCATTCTACATCTTTCTAGGATTGAATAAGTCTTAGCATCAGCTCGGCTCTTCCCGGTCTGGAGTTTGTCTGGTTCCTTTTTGTGATTTTCGCTAATTCTTCTGATTCTCGATACGCTACGATCGTTGACATCATCTAAATAAAGAATAAGTAAAGTACTCTGAATTCTCATCATGAAACTGGATTTGGCATAGTCAGCAATGTGGTGGAATTTAGTATTACGTTTATCTACAAGGCGTTTATGCATTCACTCATATAGGTGGTCGTTAAGGTTCAATCAATCATTCTCCTAGTGTATATTCCTGTCTGTGTGACGTTTGTAAATACTCGCGATAGCCGTATTGATTATATTGGGTTTTATAAAAAACATATATTTCGCGACTTATAAATTTATAAACATCATTTAACTTGTAGATAGAAACATATAAACAAAAGAATGAAAGGATATGTAACTATATACCAGTCATGATTAGACCAAATCTGAATTATTCATCTTTGATAGACCATCTCCTCAAGCTGTAATTGAAAATTGTTCTTTTGAAGATATTTATCCGGTGAATTCAATTACATATACATGAAACACTTCGATTCAATTTTACATCAACAGCTCTCAAACAGAACACTTGGATTTGAACGATGCATGACTCTAATTCAAATGAAAGTTGTAAATAGTAATGAGGAAAATTTATCTAATGAATCAGATGCTACTGCAAACAATTTCTTTTTCCAAACTCTTTTTATGGATGTTGAAGTAATTTTTACTTCTACTAAAATTGAAGGAAGTAACGATGTATTCACACACAAGGAATGATTGAAACTATTATTAATTACAATCCCGATACAAAACATACTTGTTTAGGTGGAATTGGTTATGAAGAAAATGATGCAGAAAAATTTAAATTTCAAAATCAAAACCAATCAGTCTTTGTTACCCTCTTCAATTAGATTTCTTTGATCAACCAAGATATTTATTACCTGGTGTTAGTGTTCAAATTAAATTGACAAGATCCAATACTGAAAGAAGTTTAACATATACAAAAATTATTCCACAAATAATATTATTAGATAAAAAACTAATGGTTAGGAGAGTTCGTGTTGAACCGTCAGTTTTAGCTGGTCATTAAATTTTGCTTGCTACTAGAAATGCAATTTATCCAATGAAAAGCAATGAAGTTTTTCAATTTTCATTGCCAATGGGTTCTTCTTCGTTACATAAGGAACAAATATTCGGTGATAGACGACGACCAAATTTTATTCTTTTTACTAAAGTGTTTAATTATTTGATAAAGATGTGTGTTGATTGGTAGTGTGTGTGCATGTTGATTGTGTGTGGATTTGTTGATTTTGATTGGTTGAAAAAATAAATATACACATTTAAATATAATGATAAACATTTTAAGAATTTGTCATAATTTAGCAAAAAGTTTAATTTGTAAATGAACTTTTTAAAATATTTTATTATTATGTAATTTATTTATTTAGAAATCAAAAATGAATACTAAAAACAATGTAAATAACCTTAGTTACGGATATGGAACAAGTAAGATTTAAAAATTTTTATTAGATTTTTTTAAAAAAATATTATTTTAGATTATATCAATGATACCCAAAATGATGGAAGTTATCCTCAAAATGTTGGAAGATATCAATATGGAACAAGTAAATTTTTAATTTTTAATTTAATTGATTTTAATTATTATTTTAGATACAAATAATTATGCTCAAGTCGTTGGAGTTAATTATTCCCAAAATGTTGGAGGATATTATCCACAAAATAACAATTTAAGTAAGATTTTAATTTGTAAAAAAATTGATTTTAGTTTTTATTTTTGATACAAATAATTATCCTCGAATTGTAGGAGTTAATTATCCCCAAATTTTGAAGGATATTATCCACAAAATTATGGAGGATATTATTCACAAAATAAAAATTTAAGTAAGATTTTAATTTTATTAAATCGGTTTTAAATGAGAAAAAATAGTTTTTTCAAATTTTTTGTTTATATCATAAATTAAAATTTTTTTTACATGTCAGCATAATGGTCACACTAAGTGAGGCTATATTTAGTCTCGTTAAAAAAATATTAATAATTATAATAATTATAATAATAATAATACTTATAATAATAATAATAAAAATAAATATAATAAAAATAATAATAATAAAAATAATAATAATAAAAATAATGATAATAATAATTATAATAATAATACTTATAATAATAATAATTATAATAATTATAATAAAAATAATAATAATAAAAATAATAATAATAATATTAATAATAATAATAATAATAATAATAATAATAATAATAATAATAATAATAATAATAATAATGAGAGGCATAACAGCATTATCATTTGCCATTTGGACTTGTTTCTGACTTCTGAGGTTGTATCGGTTCACTTTGAGCTAAACTTCAAGCGTTAAACAATAATTTAAAATTACTTTTCAACTTCTTTTAAATCTCCCAATAATAGCCTTTTATAATCTCGTTAACACTATTTTCAAACTTCTAAGCCGACTTTCACTCACGTCAGTACTAATTCTTTTTATAATTCCTTTTTCACTAGCTTCCAATAATTTCCCTCCGACTTTCAATCACGTCGGTACTATTTTTTTCAATAATTATTTTTCCACTACTTTCAATAATTTTCCGCCGACTTGCGATCACGTCGGGCTCACCAGAATATATGTTGGGTTTTGGATTATTTCAAGTCGGTTCTCTCTGACTCCTGGTGTTCTTTAAATTAAAACAATGAACGACCCAACGTATATTGAAACAACAGGTTCACAATTTATTATCACGCTACAATGACCAATCAAAGTTTATACGATTCTCTACTCGGCGTTGATGCTTTGCAAAAAACAATATTCACCTTTTGATCCTTTAGTTCTGTTGACTCTCGTTTTCCTCGGTTTCTGTTTGGTTTGATCCCTTTTCGCCTTTCCGTATTCTTAATTCTATTTCTTCTTTTCCCTACTTCCCTAATTCGTTTACCACTTTTCCTACAGTCTGATTCTTCGAACCTAGCTGAGGCAGAATGCCGATTTTCTCTGATTTTCCCTTTGCTTATATACTCCTCGAAATCAGGATGACAAATGGTTATTGCCGAGCCAATCTTTCGTTTGACATTTCTCCTACGTGTTTGCTTCGTCTTGTCATCCATAATGGTCCAACGAATCCAGATAATTAATGGCCTCGGTCTTTCCTACGCGCGCTATCTTCTCCTTACTCTTTTCCCATTAATCATTGTGTCAAGCTAATGGGCCCAAATCTTCCTTTTGTTTGCCTTTCTTCTTGTTTACCAGCTCGGATTTCCTTCATCTCTCGGGTTCTCCTGTGGCTCGGTTTTTCAATTGCAATTAATTAATTAATTTAACGTTTTCATGTTTCATTACATTTGAATGTTTTCACCCTTTCTAACCCTTTTTCTGATAAATCCCTAACGTCATCTTGATTGACCATAGCTAATCTTAACTGTCGTTTTTCCCATTCGATTTCGTGATTTTTCATTATTGTTTTTCTTGGTTTCCGGATTCTCGCCTTTTCCGTATTGCTTTTTGCATTTTCTAATACTGTTTCCATCGCCTTTCCTTTTACTATTTATCTGTGCACGATCCGCTTTTCTTTTGCCTTTTTTCTTCGCTACTTTCCATTTGAATTTATTATCTCTAAATTTATTTAAATTTTTATTTTAATTTACGACCATTCAAATTCTCCCCTTAAAAATTTTCGTCCCTCGAAAATCTATGTTTTGCTGTGATTATGTATTATTATTTATTTTAATATTACCCTTATTTAGTTATTACTATTTATCCGAATTATTACTCCAAAAAATATTCCCTAACAATATTCAATATTCTTCAGGTAATTATAGTAGTAAATCATAAGTTGCAATAATCCGACTTTTTCAAATTCATTTTCCAAAGACTATTAATTTCCATTTGCATTTGGTTATATTTCCGTAGCCAAACGTCACTCTGAATGGATCCACGGTCCTATTCTTATTTTGCGCAATTGTTTTTTTTTATTTTTGTTTCACTGAAATAAAAATGTACTATCACGTTTCATTTCATTTTTAGTAATACAGTTTTTCAAAAGACTTTTTATGGTTTGTCGGACGATAATTTGCCATTATTTTATATAATTTTAAATTATAAGTTTGATTTTAAAATTTATTAATTAAAATTTTCATCCTATTAGAGGAAAGCTTCAGGATAATTTAACTTGTGTAATTATATATTTTCTGTTTTTGAATTGAAATAAATAATTCTAATTGTATTAATTTTATCAGAATTTCTAATCTCAATGGGGGATTTTTTTTTTCTTCTTCGATTATTTCTGTTCGTGCAATTGCCGATTCATGGACTCAAACGCCTTGGAAAGAGATTAATGAATATAAATTCTTTTTTCGTAATTGGCTCGTGTAAACCGAGATTTGGCCAATGTAACAATAGAGTGTGATTATGGGATTTTTGCTTGATTTATTTTTTCAGAAGGAAATAAAATTGTACAACAACCAATCAGTTTTGCAGTTGTATGTATGTATTGGTATATGAAATATTTGTCTTCCTATATAAGAGCTCTCATATTGGAGAATAAACTTACACATTTTGATTGGGCCATTTTTGAAGAGTAGAAATATAGCTCTGTTGTGCTTCATTTATTGGCTATCAGATGATGCTTTAAAATCTGTTCTTCAAATGGGTTATTTCATTTAGTTTACTGCTGTAGAGCTCATTTTTCATTCCTTAACGATTTTATGTATTGTTTTAATATTAGTTCATTAAGATATTTTCATTGGTTACTGTTAGAGGTCTCAATATTTATTTCATTCTAACGATTTATTATTTTGGAGGCATACTTGTTTTTTTTTTTTTTTTTTTTTTAAAGGATTATTAATGTATCAAGTAAGTCATTTGATTAAATTTTATATTCTTTTAAATGTTCTAAATTTTCAATTATTATCATGGGAACAATCGGAATTACCGATACTTTTGCCGGAAAGATTATTACATTGAGCTTACGACAAAGCGATTAATTGCTTTAGGTGGAAGTTTGTGCAGATTGAGGTGGTTCAAATGTGGGTTTTGGCAGTACTCTGATGATATGCAAATCTAGATCTTTGGATATTTAGAGAGCGTCTTTTGGAAACAGTTGGTTTGACGCTGTATGCGGTTGGATCATGTTAGAAATTTACTTGGCGTGAATATTTTTGGAATTTTCTTATCAAAGTGTAGGAGTAAAGTTTGGGTTAGTTTAATGTATTTGGATTGGCAAGAAATTACAAAACACTGTACCAGGTTTATGTTTTTTTAGCAAAAATTTAATTAAAGTTAAATCGTCATATTACATTTGATGGATTTAAATCAAATTTTATTATTTATTATTATTTATTATTTTATTATTATTATCAATATTTCTTATTAATATTTATATTATTATTATTATTTATTAATTATTTTATTATTAGTATAATATATTATTAAAACATAGGAATTAGGATATCCTTATCTATAACATAACAGTTGTGACATGCTGTCAACAACCCGGTTAGACCAGTGTTTGAGATTAGGGTGATATAATACGATTATTTTATATTTTCATTAGAACGAGTATAAGTAATTTGAATCTTGCTGCAGTGATGAAGATATCAATAAAGGTAGAATTATTTGTCTCTCGCCCAGTAAGTGTTACTCTATTGTTATATCAGTTATGCTAATATTATTCTATTACTCTCAGGCCCTTTAATTATTATTTATTTCTAATGTTCTTTTAAGTATCATTTATTATTTGCAACATTTATTTTGAGTTATTCTATTTGCTTTTGTTCATTTTATCTATTATTCATTTATTTAATTTATCACTTTTTTTATTTATTTATATCATTTGTTCTATTCATTGATTATTACTGGTAATTTACTTTATTTTTTATTTAATTATTTTTATCATGCCAATTATTTCTTTTTATATCATTTGTTTTGATTTATTTTGTTATTTGGATTAATTTACTTATATTTATTTACTGTATTATTTTTTTTTTTCTCGAGGCGAAAAAAACACTTAACTGGGTTCCGGTGTTAATAATTTATTTTTTTAGTCTAATTGATTATCTCACCATCGTCTTCGATTTCTCTATTTTCTTCTACTCTCATTCGAAACATCGCGAATCGGCCTTCGTTGTTGGACAATTAGATTTCCTCAAACGGTCCAACCGCCTTTTCAGACGGAGTTTTCTTCCTCCAAATTGTTATTTCTTTTGGCCTGCATGCTACGGAACTTTTGCTTAGTTCTTGCGTCTTGTTTTACACGTTTTGCTGACATCTCCGAGGCTTTTTGCATCTTCTTGAATTAAATGATAGTAATTTTTTTTTTATCATTTTATTCGTCAAAGGCGATAAACCTGCGATTCGAATCTCAAACAATTACAACGTTTCATTCTTGGTTATTATAAACCATTGCACATTGTTAATATAATGTATATTATTTTTATACTTCTTTCATTGGCAGATCACAAATTTATAGTTTTTGTCTCAATAATCATTGGAAATATGATGGTGGTTGAAGGATAGTTAGTTGTCTCTCCTTTACACATATCAAAATGGTGATGATTATGAATGTTATTGATAAGATGAGAAAACCTGTTATTAAATGTAAATGAGATATTCACAATAGTTGACTGTCAAATCCGAATTTATCATCATTAGTTTATTTGAGTTAGGTTTTGTCGTCTCTTGGTCGGTAATTGGAAAGGTGATGCGGTTGTATCTGATTTCGTTTCGATTCATTGATTGTCTTGACTTCCACGAAAACTGTTTGCCATCTGCCTGGTTCGGTTATCCATCGCTGATATTTAACTGTTAATTCCATGCCGTCTCTAATCAGAAGTGTAAAGTGTAAAAAAATGATTACCGGCATCTAATATAGTCAGGGTTTTTTGTTTGTAGATAATAACAACTCTTTCATCATTTCCTGATTTTCTATATATCGTTACCGATCCATTTCCAACACTCAGGGTTATACGATTTGACTCGTCTCTGAGATAGATAGACTGGGTCTCACTCTTAAATCGTGACCATTGGTTTCTCACTACCGTTCCATTTTCGAGGCATATGTTCTCGTAGTAGTTTGCATTAACTGAATAATTTTGATTCATTTTCAATTTCTCGAAGCGGATAACTGATTTTCGCGAGTTAAGGGTGTCGACATTTAACCCTTGAAATGTGATTCGCACTTTCACCAAGTCCACTGGCTTCCAATATATATTGATTCCATTTATCTCTGGTTCTATTTCGATCAAGTTTCGCATCTCTTTTGTGTGCACTTCTATCGGAATTTGCGTGTACCACTTTGACATGTTCTGTCTCAACAGCCATTGGTATTTGAAATTTGGCTTTAACTTCGTACCGCAAATATATCTTTATCATAATTCAGTTCTACCACTGGTGCCGTATTGTCTAGTAAATCAATAATTTCTATTTGGTCTGCGATCTCGCATTTACAGCTCCATACTATATTGTTAGAGTGGAATATATATGTATTTTCTCCATTCCTCGGATTTTGCTTACCGCATATGGTAAGTCAATCTTTTTGCCGCTCGCAACTGTTACTAACATCAGCATTATTGCTAATATAATATCTTATTGATGTAGCTGACTGGTGTTGATTTTTCGTGAATTTCTGTTTCAATTTTGTTTGACCCGTTACTTTATTCTGCTTGGACTTAAGGGGTATCTAGATTCATCTTCCTCTGGCACTAGTTTACATTGATTTGCATGCACAATCATCGGGTTAGCCTTTTTACTCCTGAATGGTAATAACTTCAAATTGGTTTCGGTGGTGTCGCACACTTTGTAGGGTCCTTTAAATGGTCTTTGCAATTTAGGCGATAAACCTTTGAGAGGTTCCGGCCTGTTCAGATACACTAGATCTCCAATCTTTATGCCATGCGCATGTGCTTTTTATCGTAGGTTTCTTTATATTTCTCTTGGTTATGCTTTATTGTCAAACCGGCTTTAGTCCATACTGACTGCATTTTTTCTTGCATCAATGCTTTATAATCGGGTATCTCCATATATTGAGAAATTGGTGGTTGGAATTTGAGATCAATCGGCATATTATTTTCCCTTAAATACATCAAGTTAAAAGGGGTCTCTCCTGTACTTTGATTTACTGCATTTCTGTAGGCAAATAGACACGGCTTTATGAAGTCGTCCCAATCTTTCTGTTTTCGATTCACATATGACGAGATCATATTTATCAGTGTCCCATTAAATCGTTCCACTAATCCATCAGTTTTGTGGATGATATGGTGACGTATTCAATTTCCAAATTCCAAATAGGTCTGTGATTGATTTGAACATTTCGCTTTGAAAGTTCTTTCCTTGATCAGTTAACAATTTCTTTGGAGTACCATAGCGAAATATTATGTTTTCCACAAATATTCTAGCAATCGTGTCTGCTTTTTGGTTTGGAATAGCGTATGCTTCTGGCCATTTGGTAAAATAGTCACAAAAAACAACAATGTATTTGTTTCCTTTGTTGTTTCCGGTAATGGTCCAGAATATCCATTGCCGTCATCTCCATTGGTGCTGCGGGTACTGGCATCGGTTTTAATGGTACTTTAATCTTTTTACCAGTATTTCTGCGGGTGATGCATACTTTGCAACTGTTACACCAATTTTTCACGTCTTGTTCCATTGTTGGCCAAAAGTATTTCAATTTTAATCTCGATAGCGTCTTGCGCGTTGACAAATGACCTCCCAACGCTCCATCATGATACTGCATCAGTAATGCGTCTCTGTGCTTGGCTGGTATAATAATTAATGCTTCCCCATTTTTCCAAAATTTAAGTATTCCATTATGAATTACATATTTGCTGTTTGCATCTGTAAGTCGTTTCCAGTCTTGTTCTTTTCTTATTTTGACCGCTTGTTCCATAAATTGTTTTAATTCACTATCGTTTTCCTGATCATTTTGAAGTTCAGACATATTATTAACAGCTTTGATTGCAGCGAATATAGTACCTTCCACTTTTTTCAGGTGTCCCCTCACTATTATTTTCTGGGATTCTTGACATTGCATCTGCGTTCGCGTTAGCTTTACCTGTCCGATATTTAATCTCAAAGTCGTATTCTTGGAGGGCAATCGACCATCGTATTAATTTACTGGCTGAATCTCTGTGTTTCATTAACACTGTAATGGATTATGATCTGTATAAACAGTAAATTTTCTGCCCAATAAATATTGTCTAAAAGTAGTAATTCCATACACTAACGCTAACGTTTCCTTTTCAATCGTTGAGTAGTTTTTTCTCGTGAGGCCTCAGTGATCGGCTTGCATAGGCTATTACGTGGTCCTTTTCACCTTCAAATTTTTGTCTTAACACCGCACCCAATGCAACGTTGCTTGCATCCGTCATCAAGATAAATTGTTTTGTAAATCTGGACATCTTAATATAGGAGTTGTTACTAATTTCTCTTTTAATGTATTGAAAGCGTTTTGTTGCATTTGTCCCCAAATAAATTTATTGTTTTTCTTTAGTAACGTATTCAATGGTTGTGCGATGTGAGAGAAATCTTTTATAAATTTTCTGTAATAGCTCGCCAAACCTAAAAATTGTCTAACCTCATCGGCATCTTTTGGTACTGGGTACTCTTCCACTTTTTGATGTTATCTGGATTAGTTCGTAACCCTCGCCGTGATATTATATGTCCTACATAAATCACTTCTGCTTTGCCCATTCACATTTCGATGGTTTGATTTTTAATTTTGCACTTTTGAGCCGTTTAAATACAGTTTCTACATCTTTCAAGTGTTCTTCGAAATCATTTGAAATATTATTATATCGTCGATATATACCAATGCATGTCGAATACCTCGTAACACATAATTCATTCCTCGTTGGAATGTAGCTGGGGCTCCTGTTAATCCAAATGGTAACACATTGAACTCATACAGTCCTTTGCCATCCGAGAACGCCGTCTTTCCTCTATCTTCCTCTTTTACCCTAAATTGATTGTACCCTTTGTTTAAATCAATAACTGTGAAATATCGTGCCTCTCCCATTTGATCGAACATTTCTTGGGGTACTGGAATTGGATAAGTGTCTTTCCTCGTAACTTGATTTAGCTTCGATAATCTACGCAAAATCGTAAGTCTCCATCTTTTTTCTTAACTATCACTATTGATGAGGAGAATGGTGACGCACTATCTCGAATTATTCCAAATTCCTTCATTGCTGTAATCTGTCTATCACTTTCATCTTGATGAACGTAGGGGATTCTGTATGGCTTTATTTTTATTTGGAGTTTCGTCTAATAACGGTATTTCATGCTCAATTACATTGGTTAGACCTAAATCATATTCGTGTTTGGCAAAGATATCTCGGTATTTTCTCAGCAGTTTTGTGAATTCCTTTTTCTGCATCTCATTTAAATCATTGCTTACCACTTCAGGCTCCTTGTACACCTTGACGTTTCTTGGTATTTTACAATTTGTTTCAACAGACATTTTCGATAATTTTCCCAATTTTGTTTTTGGGTGTAGCTGAACCGGTTTCTTTACTGCTATTCGTTATATGGACTGGTACTATCTGATTTTCCACTTTGACAACTTCGTCACATATCGGTAAATCATATTTTTCGACTAGCGTTTGATTTGGTTCGAATATAAAATCACCATTATCCACACTCATGGTATTTGCACAATATACCATCTCCGATTGTGGTGGTATTGTCAATGTCTGATTCACAAACACTTCACTGCCCTGTGAATTATTTTTCCTGTTTCTCCTGCTATCAAATTACCTGTCTTTAAATCAAGTGAGACTCCGTCCAGCTGCTCTAATATATCCATACCGATCAGACATCGTACTGGGCTTCCCTTCATTATGAGCGCATTGTGCGCTATTATTCGGTCTCCAATATGGAATATGACGTTAAGTTGTCCAATTATGTTTAATTCATTTTTTGATAATGACCTCACTATTTCGTCGGTAGGCTTTATTTGCATTTTCTCCTTCACGTTTAATACATTTTCCGATATTATTGTGTGACTAGATCCCGAATCAACCAAAGCTTCTACTTTATGTTTGTTCATTTGTATAAATATTCGGGGTTGCTTTCCTCTTTTTGTTAATGCCATCATTGAGTAGTTGCATGGTAAGCCTAACATATTCTTTCTCTCGATCTCTGCGCTAGAAGGCTCGATTCTCTCTCCTACCATTCCTTCACATTGTAATGCGATATTTCTACTGGTTTCATCTCTCGTAATCGATCAACTGGATATACTGGTGCTGGTTGCATAAACGATTTTGGTATACACAATTTTGTAAACGTGTCTACGCTACTCGCATTTAACAGTGGCTCTTTTAAGATTTGATAGTTCTCAACGCTTCTTTATTCATTCCACTTAGTTCTTGATTGTCAACATATAACGGTGCACTATCACCCTCGTTGTCATTGTCATTATTCTCGTCCCTTGAAGGGGTTGTACTAGCGTAGCTCACCTTTTTCGTCTTTAATATTCGCGCTTTGAGTATCTCCAACTCCTGATATTGATGATGAGTAATGAAGAATCTAGCCAATAATGGTATGCAACCAATTACTAATTTCCACGACCAACCTGTGATCGCGTATAATCTGTGTGTTGATCGGACCTGCGATATTATTACTTTGATTACAACACATATTACATAAATTCCAATCAATCCGGCACACGCTTGTCCAATGAACATAAACTTTCCCCAGATCTTTTTCATTGTATTATACGTCGCTTTCTTGTAATGATCTGGAGTTAACAAATACTCGTAATTTACCTTCCCACTTCCGCTTGGGAGAATTGTATCTACCATCTCCATTATTACTCTTTCTTTCTTTGATGGAAATAACAAGTTTCTGCGGGCTTCCTCAATGTCTTCGTTCGAGTAAATTCCACTTTGCGATAATTTCTCTAATGACGTAAAATTTACCAGATATTGTAATTCTGTCAATTCTAAGTTTTCCGGTGTCTTTACTTCTCGATGATCTGGTAATGCAATCCAAGATTCTGGTGTTAGTCTGTATAGTGGTGCCAACAATCTATTACACTGTAATACTTTCGGTTTCACGTCCTCTTCCAGTAAGATTCGTGTTACAGGCTCCATAAATCGCAACTTTCCATTTAAATTCACTGGTAACTCGTTGGTGCATTGGTCATACTTTGTCAGTTTAACTGGTACCGCTTTACATTTATAGCTATATAGTGCTTCACCGAAAATTCTGGCAAACACCCCATTTTCTGCAATTAACATTGGTGCTACCAAATTAGGATTGGTTATAGCCATTGCCATCCGATTTCGGAGTATTTCTTTGTTGAGATTGCAATCATTTATAATAACTTCTCGGTACACATTTTCAACAGTATTTTGACCAAAGTGAAATAAATAATCTATTTTGTTATTAAAGTAATTCGTCAACTTGATATCTCCGGCATGTATGTTTGTTTGGGCTCTATAATCATTTTCTGAGATACATATATACCTTTATAATTTGTCTCATAGACATTTTGTCCACACTTTGTTTTAGTTTCTTTTCTCAGGAATCGCATCCCGTCTTCCTCTGAGGTTGACATTAACACTGTTGGAGTATCTTTCATCCGTAGAGGTGTGATTCTTGTTGTTGTACTCGTTGCTGGATCCATTCTTATTTTCTCGGGCTTTTCCTGATCTGTTCTCCCGTTATTTCTTTAAAACTCATTGACTTCAATTGCACTAAATTGCACTTTTTGGTATCGACATCGTACACCAAAATTGATTCTCCTGTCTGACAGCTAGATTGTTTCATGTTGCAGAATGGATGTGTTTGTAGTTTACCAGTATCATCATCAAATGATCCATCAAATTCTCTTAATTCTGACATGTACTCTTCTACAACCACGGCTTTGTCAATTATAGCATCGTCTACTTTGTATGGCTCTCCTTGGCAATCACCATTCGACTTTATTATCCCTCGCACGGTTACAGTCTCACGGATTTTGTGGTTAAGCTTTGCTTGTAGTTTGATATCTGCATTAATTTTCAACTGCCCTGTTTGAAAGGCTGCCAAACAATTCTCCGGAATTATTTCTATCGGTCTAGGTATCGATTGCATTTTCACCATCGAGGAGTGGCTCCATTTTCCACAATAAAATACAAAAGTAGTTCGTTTCACTGTACACTCTCTCACCTTTGATCTTCGAAACCCCGATTCTTGATATACATGATATTTTACTGGATTTGTCACTTTAAATTTTACTGGATATGCATCCGAACACTCTGCTACGTTTACCAACGAGTATACTCTTCCCATTTCGGTTTGGGAGCAGTCATATGCCACCAATGAATTCGTCGTATTTATTATTCCCAATAACATAATAATAGAAATCATCAACCATGGAAATGCAAGTTTTCCCTTTTTCCTCACTGTCTCTGTTTTTGGGCTCTCAGCCTTTTGTATTAACTCTTCCCATCCGCCATTGTTTGCGATCCACTTCATCAAATATTTATTCGTCATTTCAGTAGCTTTCTTTATCAATGATTTTGAATTGTCACTTTCCAGATAACCATAAGTACCAATCTCCAATATTATATAGGCTAGCACTGTCAATATTACATCTCGATCTAACTCAGTTCGTGTTAAGTCCTCAATTACTGCTTCCTCACAAAATTCCTTTTCTTCATAATTTCTTTTAATTATCGACGGTAATCTCCTCTTTAATTCCGTTGCCAATCTTTTTACAACTCTTTTCTCCCCCTCCGAAATATCATCTTCTGTTTCAGTTTCATCTAACAAATACAATTCCGTTACTAAACTTTTTAATATTCGCTCAGTTTCGCTTGATTCATCTAAACGCTCAGTTTCGCTTGATTCCTCTAAACTCAAAGATTCAATTTCCGCATCATTCTGTTTTATCCCACATATCGCAATGTCATTTTTCGTCTCAACAAAGTTCTCTTCACTTTTCATCTCATCTATGCTCGGTAGTATCCTATTATCGGTGCTCCTTTCCTCAACATCCCTTGTAACTTCATTTTCTGATCTCATTTCCTCATTTTCCATTGTTTCTAATCTCTGCGATTCATTAATTTCTTGATCAATTTCTCCTGGGTCATCTACAACTTCAGTTTTAATCTCTACATTATCATTGTCCACTTCCTCATACAGAGGCCAAAACGGTACTATTACTGCATCTTCTTCCATTTCACCACTTTGTTTTGTTGCGTACACATTATTAATACAATTTGGGTTACATCCGTAGTTTGACAAATATTCGTCATCATCCAATTCTCGTCCTTTGAACGTCAACACGATAATTCCGTCATTACCTAATATCTCCGCTGCTTTTTGTCGTATTTTCTTTGCTTTTACACTCCAATGTTCCTGATAATATTCAATCCTTTGATCCGCAATATTTAACGCTATTATCAAAGACTTCGCACTATCGTCTGCCGCCTCATAATCATGTCCTAGTTTTCGAATTACCTCTTTTAACTTTGCCTGATAACTCGTCGGTTTATTCGTATACGGTACGATGCATTCAAACAACCCTTCTTTCATGTCTCGATCCATTTCGATGCTCATTATGAAGTCGATACTCGCATTAATTTTATCTCTATTCCCTGCATACAGGGTATCCTGTAAATCTGCTAGAATCTTTTCCCAATTTTGTCTGTCTGAATTCAAAGTATTAACAGCATTAACAACTTTTACTTTATTTTTCCAGCCTGGTATCAGACCGCAATCTACTAAGTACTCCTCGTCTTCCAGACATCGATTCTCAAATTTTAGTTGCACTTGCCATCCACTGTATTGACGCAGTATTCGCTCTTTAGGTCTTTGATTTGTCCGTAGGCCTTTACACGGAATTGGCACTTCACATTATCAAGTCCCGTCGTTTCCACTATGATATCATCTAAATCCCTTGTTGACCGCAAAGCCTTGCCAAACTTTTGCATTTGCTTAAGTATCTCATCATCTCTGTTTCCTTTGAATAACTTTGCACATAAATTTATGGCTCTCTTTAGTTCGCTTTGGGTTAGTGACATCACACTGAGTTCTGCGATCCATCGTTTCAACTGGGAGTTGTCAGTTTCCATTTTCTCAAGCAATTTTTCAACTCGGGCTAACAGTGCAGTCGGATTCTCATCTGATGCGATCTTTCGCACTTTCGGGGCAGGTTTTCCCTCACCTTCTGA
Source organism: Schmidtea mediterranea (assembly GCA_022537955.1). Taxonomy (NCBI): domain Eukaryota; kingdom Metazoa; phylum Platyhelminthes; order Tricladida; family Dugesiidae; genus Schmidtea; species Schmidtea mediterranea. Next base: position 200,722,296 of record CM039679.1, on the reverse strand, counting down.
CACGGTTCCAATTATCATATGAGATTCAGTTTCTTCATCTGATTCGAATTTAGCTACTAGTTTGTTCAGCTTCTGTCGCATTTCTCGAAATTCCTTTTCCATTTTGTCTTGAAATTCCTCTCTCTGAGCATATGTCATGTTACTGGTGTTTGGCATATCTTCTTGGAATCTGATTGATTTCTTTAAAATAGGTCTGCTGAATCTCTCTGAGTTCCTTGGGCATGATCGCGCCATGTGGCCGTATCCCTTGCACGAATGACATTGTATCTGTCCATTTGTATTCACTTTGTCCCTTTGTGGTGAAGGTGACGCTGACGATGATCTTGATCTGGTAAAACAGTTTCTGCTAATATGCCCTTTCTTTCCGCATCGATAGCATTCGACATCACTGCTGATCCTTTTGTTTTCTGTGAATCTCTTGTTAGGGCTGGGATTTTTCCCATATTTGAACCAACATTGATTTGAGTAGTGTCCAGACTTTTTGCAATGTTCGCATTGAGGATTATTTACCTGTCCATTTGATTGTACACTCATCGCTGATCTACCGGCTTGAAATCTAGTATTTGGTCTTAAAATTGGACTACTGATTTGATTTATTTTCTTTTCATCCCATGGTGCTCTCACAGGAGTAATTGACCGCTCACGTCTCTCCACATTAACTCCAAAAGCATCTGATCTTTTTGCACTTTTTAAATTCAGCTCTATCTTCATGGCTTTCTTCACGAGCTCATCGAAATTGGAAAAATCCACATAACATAGGGCCTTTTTGATTTCGGAGTGGACTCCGGTTATAAACTGATCTTCTAACAGCTCTTTAACCTGCTTGGCCATATCTACTTGATCGGGTTTGACTTCGAAGGCTTTATCTGCTAAAGTGGCCAGATGATAAGCAAACTCACTGACCGATTCATCTGGACCTTGAACTCGATTATAAAATTTCTGTCGCATGATTCTTTTGATATCTCCACCAACCAGTTTCAGTGCCATTGCATCCTTCAATTTTGTCCAATCATTGCCAACATTTCGTTTGTCGACTTGCTGCCAGGCTTCTCTTGCCGCACCCTTCAGATAGAGTGGGAATCTCTGAACCATAATGGCTTGTGTCCATCCGTATGCTGAGGCGTACATATAATAATCTCCCATGAAATCTGCAAATTCAACAGGGTCTCCCCCATATTGATTGACGGGTAATTTCTGACAAACTTGCGAAATCAATCATCTCTCTATTGAGAGGCATAACAGCATTATCATTTGCCATTTGGACTTGTTTCTGACTTCTGAGGTTGTATCGGTTCACTTTGAGCTAAACTTCAAGCGTTAAACAATAATTTAAAATTACTTTTCAACTTCTTTTAAATCTCCCAATAATAGCCTTTTATAATCTCGTTAACACTATTTTCAAACTTCTAAGCCGACTTTCACTCACGTCAGTACTAATTCTTTTTATAATTCCTTTTTCACTAGCTTCCAATAATTTCCCTCCGACTTTCAATCACGTCGGTACTATTTTTTTCAATAATTATTTTTCCACTACTTTCAATAATTTTCCGCCGACTTGCGATCACGTCGGGCTCACCAGAATATATGTTGGGTTTTGGATTATTTCAAGTCGGTTCTCTCTGACTCCTGGTGTTCTTTAAATTAAAACAATGAACGACCCAACGTATATTGAAACAACAGGTTCACAATTTATTATCACGCTACAATGACCAATCAAAGTTTATACGATTCTCTGCTCGGCGTTGATGCTTTGCAAACAAACAATATTCACCTTTTGATCCTTTAGTTCTGTTGACTCTCGTTTTCCTCGGTTTCTGTTTGGTTTGATCCCTTTTCGCCTTTCCGTATTCTTAATTCTATTTCTTCTTTTCCCTACTTCCCTAATTCGTTTACCACTTTTCCTACAGTCTGATTCTTCGAACCCTAGCTGAGGCAGAATGCCGATTTTCTCTGATTTTCCCTTTGCTTATATACTCCTCGAAATCAGGATGACAAATGGTTATTGCCGAGCCAATCTTTCGTTTGACATTTTCTCCTACGTGTTTGCTTCGGCTGTCATCCATAATGGTCCAACGAATCCAGATAATTAATGGCCCTACCGGTCTTCCTACGCGCGCTATCTTCTCCTTACTCTTTTCCCATTAATCATTGTGTCAAGCTAATGGGCCCAAATCTTCCTTTTGTTTGCCTTTCTTCTTGTTTACCCAGCTCGGATTTCCTTCATCTCTCGGGTTCTCCATTGGCTCGGGTTTTCCATTAGCCAATTAATTAATTAATTAACGTTTTCTGTTTTCATACATTTGAATGTTTTTCAACCCTTTCTAACCCTTTTCTGATAAATCCCTAACCGTCATCTTGTTGACCATTAGCTAATCTATAACTGTCCCGTTTTTCCCATTCGATTTCGATGATTTTTCCATTTATTGATTTTTCTTGGATTTCCGGATTCTCGCCTTTCGTAATTGCTTTTTGCATTTTCTAATACTGTTTCCATCGCACTTTCCTTTACTATTAATTCTGTGCACGATCCCGCTTTTCTTTGCCTTTTTTCTTCGCTTACTTTCCATTTGAATTATTATCCTAAATTTTATTTAAATTTTTAATTTTAATTTACAGACCTCAACAATAGTAATAATAATAATAATAATAATAAATTCATCAACAATCAAAGAAAAAGTTAACTTACTTGGTATCAACTTCTGAACACTGATACAACAATCACTAGGTATTGAGTACAAATGACTGAGTACTGTACAAGCTCAGAAGGAATCTCAAGATTCAAGATTCAAAGTCAAAAAATCAGATAATATTGAATCAAATCTATCAAATATCCAACTGAAATCACCACAAGGTAAAGGTTGACTTAAAGCTCAACCGTATAGATTATTAATATCTATATAAAGTAACTCTGTGTTATCGTCAGTTTTAACATAGTGTTTATTAACAAAAGTAAGACCTCCTCTAATAGTAGTGACAAAACGGCGCCCTGTCCATACCCAGGGGGAATCAAAAAAAAGTTTTTTTATATGAAGTGAATTTTTTAAAATTAATTTTTTTGTTCAAATGCAAAAATTTTAATTTTTTTTACATGTCATCATAATGGTCACACTATATTTAGTCTTGTAAAAAAATAAAATAACAATAATAATAATTATTATAATAATAATAATACTAATAATAATAATAATAATAATAAAAATAATAATAAAAATAATAATAATAATAATAAAAATACATTCATCAAAAATCATAGAAAAAGTTAACTTACTTCGTGTAACTTCTGAATACTGATAACCCATAAGCACTGTAAAATCCATTGATTAATAACTGAACAACAATCACGATGTATTGTGTACAAATGACTGAGTACTGTACAACTTACTATATACATACTAGGCATTGAATAATTAAGTATCTTATTCTTTAAAATTCCATATTTAAATAATATTTACTCCTTGAACACCGATATTCAACAAACTCAACCCCTTTTACAAAATATCATTAAACTCGTTCTTAACTGAATAAAATACTTGGTTATTAGCTAGACATACACAAAGAACAAATAAATATTAATATTTGTTTACTGCTCAAGAAGAATAATTGAAATAAAATCACATAAAAAGCTGAACAAAGAAATACAAGTTCAATAACAAATTTTATTAATAAAAATCTTCTTCACTCTTTTTATCGATCATTGCTGTCTCCGAATCGGTAAACTATTTGATTGCTTAGTTACATGGTTGCTATCAAGTGACTATTAATAAAATTCATTGAAGCCCAATCTATTGTTATATTTTCTCTAAATAAAAATTTATTGCTTTGTTTACAGTCTTGTATGTGATTTATTAAAATTTTGAAATTATTTTGTAAAACTTAATAGTTTTGTTAAAAAACTTTGAAATTTTTCTACTATTTTGTAACATTGTTAATTTCATCCAATCATGGACAATTAAAAGTTATTTTCAATGGAAATCTTTTCCAAGATGAATGACAACCTTTTTATTAAATTTACACATGCCACTAAGTCTAAAATAATTCTATTAACTGCTAACATCAAAAAATAAATACATTTTCTTTTCACTCCAACTCTTATAGTTTACTGAATGATAAATTAATTAGTGTGTATAATTGGTTGTTAATCTAATTGCCTATGAAAAGAAACTTGATTAGAAAAAACATTCTTAGATTATTCTTAGATATTTAGTAGTAGTTGATAATTATTTGATTATAGTAATGAGGTAGATATTAATTGTATGTATATATTTTTTCTATTAGTTTTATTCAAAACTTTAGCATCTTGAGTTAATAATTTTAGGAGTCGAATCATTTTCAATAAATATATGAAAATTCATTCCAAGCATAATGAAAGTAATATATGTTTTGTGAAATTAATTCATCTTAATTCATTGGCGTTTACTAAAATTGTATTTGTCTCTTAATGTTAAGAGCATACATGTTAATCGAGCAGTAAAATTCAAACAGTCTATTTTTAAAAAGTACATCGACATAAACACTGAACTTCGAACCAAAATACAGATGCATTAGATAAAAATTATTATAAGCTCTTAAATAATAGCTTGTATGGTAAAACAGTTAAAAATTTGAAAAACAGAATGAATCTGCGTCTTTGCACAACGGATAAAAAACTTGTGACGTATACCTCAAAACCTACCTTTAAAAATTCGATAAAATTGATGATGGCCTGATTCGATATGTTTAAATCGACCAAATTATATAGAACAATCGAGGCTTGACTTTTCAAAACTTAGAATATATGATCTTCAGTATAGGGACTTGGAAAAATATCAACGACAGTTTAATTGCGAGATTAATATAGTTGCTTGTGATACAAACTCTTTCTTGGAGATTAAATTTGTAAACTGAAAATTCTTTTGTCTGAAATGGTCAAAGACAATCTTTTGGATACTTCTAATTATCCCGCTACTCATCCACTTTATTCTAAAAAACTTGATTCGGTCATTGGCAAATTTAAGGACAAAAGTAAAAAGAAGGTTATGATGAAATGTTACAGCTTGTTAGATAAATTTTCTTGTTTAAAAGCTAAGGGAGTGGCATTAAAGGATACTGAGCTAACCCATAAATCATATAAGGAGTGTTATGAGAAAATTCTACCTTTTCGGTACCACAATTTAGAATAGGAACAAAAATCAACAACTTTATAGTTTTAAAAATAGCAAAGTAGCACTTATAAATAGGGATGATAAAAGGGTTTAGGTAGGTAAAAATAAAAGTTTTGCATACGGGCATATAAACATACCAGATTTTATAAATGATCGTGAAACGAATGAAACCGAGAGTGAAACTGAATCAAATGTTCTTGATTCGATCAATCATATATAAAATCCTGAAAACTTGATTGATATAGACAATGTCCAGTTCTCTGACGAAGAAGAAGATTTTTACTAATAAATTTTGTAGTTGAAAAATGATTTGTTTTTGTGTTTATTTTTTTGTATTTTTATTATTAGTTTATTTATGAAAAATTTTAATTAATTTTTAAATATTTGTTGTTTTTGTTGTTAGTTTTATGTGTTTGTAATTTTATTTATCATTTTAATTAATTTTAAATTAATTAATTTTGTAATTCGTTATTTTATGTGTTCGATGGTCAGTATTGAGTATCAATTTTTATTAAGTATCTAGTCTTTGTTTTGTGTAAACTTATTGTTCAGATGCTTCAGGGACTACAAGATAAAAGAAGTTGTCCATAATCTGTTGGCTGAATTTAGAAGAGCTTATTATAAGCAGATTTGTGAAGATTTTAATTAAATAAATTTTGAAATATTTGATCTTTTTACGAGTTTGTTAGTTTATTTGTTGAGTATCAATTTTTATTAAATATTTACTAGGTTGTATTAAAGTTGATATCGTACATATTATTCTGTGGTTGAATAATAATAATAATAATTAATATTATTATTATTATTAATATTATTACTATTATTATAATTATTATTATAATTTACTTTAAAATTTAATAACATGTAAAAAAAATTTCAATCTTAAAATGACATTAAAAATTAAATTAGTATTAAAAATTAATACCAAATTAATATTTTGAAAAATTTAAAATCAATAAAAATAAATTCACAAAATTCACCAAAAACTTGAATTTAAAAAAAAATGCGCCAAAAAAATTTTAAAATAAACATACACACATAAAATCAATTATCTTTATTACATAATTATGTAATCAAGATTAATCTGGATTAATTACATAATTATGGAATTTATGGGGAAAGAGGGCCTACTGTGACTTTTGTGTGTGGTCCCAGTGTCCTACAAACTACCAATTATATATATATATATATATATATATATATATATATATATATATATATATATATATATATAATTAAAATAATATTATTTTGGTTGGCTTTTACTCGATGATGCTGTCATACATAGTTAGACAGACAAAGTATGAATAAAATTATGGTTTATTTTGATGTTTGTAGTTTGTTTACGAATGTATCATTGGTTAATACGATTGACTTTCGTTGTGTGTTGAAGAATGAAAACAACTCTGAACATCATATTTTAAATGGCATGAAATTTCGTAAACTTCTAGAATTCGCTACATAAAACTTTGTATTCACATGTGAAAGTTATCCACTGCGTTCTTCAATTTATTAATTCAGCTTAAAGTAAAAATCCATGAGACATAGATTTATAGAAAACCAACTGACAATACTATTTATAGTTCCCCAGGCAGTTTTTATGAACCTAAGTATAAGAGAAATATGGTGAAAGGACTGATTTATTATTCATCGTCTTTATTTTTTACTTTTAAAAATTCAGTAAAAGGTGTTGATAAATTGGTTAAGTTGTTGATAAAGAATTGGTATTCAAAGTCATTTTTATTATTAATGATAAAAAAGATTGCTGACAAAATGATTCATGTTTTAGAGTATCTGATTGTAATTTTTTTAATGTGTGTAAATCGATTAATAATCTAAATAATGTCATATTTTTATCATTAATCCGAATATTGGATGTCCCATATCTTCCTATCAGTCGTTTGGCATCAAAAACCGTATTATTTGGGTTCATCCCAACTTGATTTCTTACAGCATCATTTATAACTCCCTCCGTATCCGAATATGTAACACAGCCTAGAATAGTTCTGTTTTAATGGTCGTTATCCATTATTTCCATTTTGAAAAATTCCTGAACGGGAATAAGTAGTTGCTTAATCGATGCCTAATATTTGTTTTTCAGATATTTAGGATAAATTGAAAGTAAAATAAACGATTGAGAGAAAGAATAAATTCCAAAAATTCTTTATTTTCTCAAAATTCCAATTCAGAATACTATCAAGTCAATTAAAATTCAAAAAAAAGTTCAAAAATCCAAAATTTAAATTCAAAACATAAAAGCTTCAGATCAAAAAAATTCAATTATTCAAAATTCAAAATTCAATTTAACAAAATCTACCAAATTTTAAAAAATTCAACAATTAATAACTCAATTAATTAGATATATTCGAATCACCATATTGCCTTGCGCCTGTGTGCGCACCAAAAACAAAACACATACGCGACAAATGAAATTGACCAGCGTGCAAGAATGATAATACTAAATTTGCTTTTATATTTCTGTGCTCAGAAGGTTTTACCGATTAAAAAGAAAGTTAGTAACCAGTTGGAAAATTTAGATTATAAAATTGTTTCTAATTCATGTAAGGTACTCAAAATGTTCATTAATAAGTCAAAAGCTCCCAAAAATAGTGTTCGGATCTCGTTTATCAATTTACATGTAATTATGTAAGACTACATACATTAAAAAGACTTCAGTAATCTTTGTACTTATATTTTAGAACATTTTCTATTGAAGGGATTGACCAATATTAGTAAAGGTTTTATGAGTGAAATAGGCATTTCTAATTCTAAAATTTTATTAATTTTAATTATTTGGAACCTTTAAATGTGAAGCATTATTGTTAAGGTTATTGAATCCAGAAGTTAATGTACAAAATGCTATGAGTATGAATGCTTTTGAATAGTAAGGTAAAATTGGGTTAAGTAAAAATGTTGTTTGTGTTTAAGAACTTTAATATTTGTTATAATATATAATTTATTTTTCGTAAAATATATACATTAAATACATTGTATTTTGTTTGGTGTTTTACCTAATGATGACAGTGAGTTCGTAAAACGTGCGCTTCAGTGTAGCTTTCTTATTAATTAAATCATTGCCATGTTTATTTAATTATATATATGCGACCTTGTATACATTTGTCTTCTAAAAACTTCACAATATTGATATTGAGTTTTCTTTAAAATTCTCAAATTCAATTTATTTTAGCATTTTGTTGAGCCAGTACGAGTTGACCTTGAAATTTGTTTAATCAAATCAACATGACACGCCAACACACATCAAAATGATTTAAAATAAAACACTGGCATCAAATAAAAACCCAAAAATCGAAGAAAAGAGAACATATAAATTCTCGAAACATAAAATAAAATTAAAATATTACAAACACTCACAAAGAACCGCACAAAATTGATATAAACATAGCACAATAACAAGAAAATTTGACAAAAATCTTTGCTAATTTATAAAATGTTACTTAACAAATTTTTCTTAGAAAATTAAAATGAAATATAATAGAAAGAATTCTAATTCAAATATAAAATATAAATTAGCTGAATAAAATAAACGAAAACAAAAATAAATAAAACTATATTAAAAAATTCTAGAAGGTCAAATTTGTTTAGTCACAGTAATTAGGACACACATAGACAAACCAGCGAGCAGAGTATAAATGCAGATCCGATTTTCAGAATTCTAATCACTTTTTCAAGTGAAAAAACACTTTCCAAAGCATTTTTGTGTGAAAATCAATTTTTCAAAGAACTTTAATTGTAACATAGAGTTTTTCGGATAATTTTAGTAAAATACGTTGAAAGCATACATACTAAGTAAGCTTTCTACTTGGATTTATTTTCTAATTTTCATGTATGATGATGCAGACCGCATCACGCAGTAAATCTAAATGTAGATGTAATGCAATTACGTGTTATATATTATGAATCAAAATCTTCTACGATGTAAAAACCTTTTCGGCCCACAGCTGACACATATCACAAGTCAGTACTATATACATCAACGAGCAATGAAAAAATGCAATTGATTTGCGAAAGCTCCGTGACCGTGAAGATCATCTTGTGAAGAAAGCTGGTCAGAACATAAAATCACCAAGATCAATAGTGTAGAGGGATAGCTTTAGAACGAGTCATTTGGCCCATCACTCTTGCATTTTATTCCGATATATTGGACAAAATAAATTTCTAACATATTAGCTAAAAATCTATATACCGGGTAATTCAGTGGGCACACAGTAGTGCGGGTGGATTTTCACAACTTATACCGTCTCTGGTGGTAAAGTTACCAATCACACATACAAATACTATTATAATCATTAAAAGTGTTTTAGAATATTTTTAGATCTCACGCATTTGACCAGACTGCATAAAATATTAATATATTAATACATCTATGTACATTTTAAGGAATGTATCATTCTATATTAGAATTAGTTGAATAAAATATAAAATATTAGTACTGATCTTTCATTTTTATTGTATTTCATAAAAATAAGGAATTATAATTCATTTAAATATGTATTTTACTGTATCATTGTCTCATACAGCGCTTATTTGATAATCCATCCTTTTTTCTGGATTATAGAATCTATAACATAAGTATAATTTTAAGCTATATTTGTAATTTACCTAAATACATTATTATTTTAATTTAATTCTAGATTGCTCAGTTGTCGCCATGGAATATTTGGTCAGTCAAATGTAGTTCCTATAAATCGGCTTCTTACTCAAGAAGAAGTATTTAAGTATTTATTGTGGTATCGAAATCAATCACACGAAGCTTCATCATAAATACAGTCTAAGCGAGATTTTATGAAACTTGTAGTAGTGAGTAGTGGGATGTTTCACCGCAAACTCACCCCCGGAGGGTAAAACGTTTTTTCTCAAAGTCTAAAAGTACAAATTTTTAAAGACAAAGACCATGACTCAATCAAGGTCATTGGATGAGTCATCATAATTTCTCAAGATCATTCAAACAAAGTCCATGACTCATAAAAAAATTTCTAAAGGTCAATTTAAATTTTTTTTTAATATAATTTACTACTTAATGTTTTAAGTAGTGTTATAATAATAATTATTATTTTTTATTATTATTTAATTTTTATTATTATTATTTTTATAATTATTTATTATTATTAATAATATTAATATTATGATTTTTATTTTTATTATTATTATTATTTTTTATTAATCATTTTATTAATATTATTATTATTATATAAAAAAAAATAATATTTTCAACAAGGTATGGGATGCAAAGCTTATCAAATTATTTAATATTGTGTAGAAAAATGAATCTGTTTGTATGTTTATAATTTAATTAAAAATATTTTGTGTATGTGAGGTATTATTTTATAGGGTTTTCAATAGTCTTTCAAAGGTTTAATAATATTATCCATGGTATGCTAAGAATAGAAAAAGTTTGTGTGCAAAATGAACAAACTTTTAGATAAAATCGATATTTTTAAGACCATATTTTTGAATAAATATGATATTCATGTTTATGGCTCAAAATATGTGTGTATGTTATTTTACAAAAATTTATAAAATATTTATTTTATGGCTAATAATGTGTGTATGTGTTAAATAATCAAAATGGTTGAGTATTTATGTAAAGTTTGAGATTGTTAAGAAAATACACGTGATTTATGATACACACGTGTTTTTGATTGAAATATGTGTGTTTGTTTTACCGATATAAGAACAATTATAGACAATTTTTAAGAAAATACACGTAATTTATGATACACATGTGATTTTTATTGTAACATCTTTGTTTATTTTACTGAAAAAAGAAAGATTCTAGACAATTTTTAAGAAAATATATAATAAATGATCTAATTTAAAGACATTTATATTTCATACATATTTTCGTTAAAAATCCAATTTATTTTTTCATAATAAAGGACTAGTGGAGCAACATAACCCTAGTATTTTTTCATAACTATATTTCTAAAATTAATTAATATAAAGATTTATCGTTTTTTATTGTATTAATTAGTCATGTTTTTGTTAACTATGTATTTTTATTGCAACGTCTTTGTTAATCGTCTACTTGTTTTGAAACATAATTTTATCCATGCATTTCTGAAATTTACAATAAAGATTCTAAAAATATGTTGAAATTAAAAAATGTGAAAACTGATACTCAGAAAGCTGAAAAAATATTATTGATTTTAATAATTCTGTGTTTATCAAATCTATTTGTTATAAGATATATTTTATAAGTAATACAACAAATGTAAAATAAAAATCTGTAATATTCAACAGATTTCTATTAATATTATTAATTAATACTATTATTATTATTATTATTATATTTATAATACTTTAACTTTTTATTATTATTACCATTTCATTAACATTATTTTCGTCTATTATAATTTGTTATCAAATGTTTTGTCATCATGTGTATCATCAACATTTATATTTAAAGATCTAAACTTTGTAACTGAAGAATATTAAAATGTTTATTATCAAAAGTGGATAACATAAACTAATTAATGATATTAAGTTAATTTATAAGGTTTTTACTTAAATTTTGGACTCAAATATATTCTATAAGCTAATTTTAACTTAAAGTATATATTTTATGTGTAAATATCTAATTGTGGTTTGAGTGAGTTTGAAATTGATGCACTGTGTGTAAATTAGTAACAGGTGGGTATCAGGTGGGTACAATGTGAGTAAAGAGGGGGTCAACACATAATAAATCAATATAAATTAAACAAATTTGCCCAATAACTCAATAAAAAAAGCAGGTGGAAACTAATATGCACAATAAAAACTCAGATATTTTATGCAAATATTTATTAAAATGGCATTTTACCACTATTGACTTTCCGAATTGGAATCATGACATCATCTGAATTGATATTGTATACTTGGATAATTATGTTTGTATACCAATGAAAGTTTTCAATAAATTTACTTCTTTATTAGCAATATAAAACTTTGCATTCTCGAAGCCAAAATATACATGGTTATTGCTTCTTAACTTGATATTCATTGTATTTAGAATTTCGTTTACTAAATTACAATCTGCATCCGATATTATTGTGAGTAAGCATGAAAATTAGGTATTGATTAATTTGATTGGCATTGAAAATTTGTAACTGATAGAAAATCTGAGAAAATGTAAAGTATGGCTATAATTCTTCACTATCATAAATTCGGTTTGCATGTCGAAATAATGATTAAAGTTGTTATCTTATTTATACCATATATGTAACCAATGCAATGGCAATGTATAATTTTATTATAAAGATTCTAAAATTATGTTGAAATTAAAAATGTGAAATCTGAAGATACTCAAAAAGCTGAAAAATTAGCTATGATGTACATAACTTTAATGTGTTCATGACCTCTTCATAATCTCGATGTTTGAGAAATAAATTGCATCGATATTGCATTTTAAATGAATGGATATTGCAATAAAACATAATAAAAATCATATGGAAACGAATGATCTAAACAATATTAGACCAAAATTTATATATTTTTATGATGGAATAATACCTGTTTGGGTTCTAACGATCTATGTAGAAATGTTTTGTAATCAAGTAATTCTAAAACAAATTGGATAGTCATACATTTTTTTGTTACAAATTAATAAATTTTATCATAATTCATTAAAAATGTTTAAGTAAAACAATATTAAAAGCTTTATGTAAATTGTTACAATTTTGTATCAACTTAATATTGAATCGAAGTAATGAACCAGCAAAAATTATTTAAATATTACCATCAAATAATATATTATTTATGTTAATTATATTAAAGATAATAAACTTGTTAAGTAAATTATTAAAAAATCATAAAATAACTCAACTTGCAAATATTACAATAAATTATTTCAACAAAATAGTTAATAATTATAATTATAATAATAATAATAATAATAATTATAAATTTGAATAATTTAATAGTTAAAAATAGTTCTGATATTGGATACTAACTAAATATTACCAAAGTATTTTAATGGAGATATATAACTGGAGTACTTTCTGTAATGTTCAGAGGGATGAATAAGGTTTTGTTACTCATACACAATTCACGGGTTTTCTGTAAAAATACTTGAAAATCAGTCAATTATCATCAAATTAATACTGTTCAATAAAGATATCATAGCTTGTTTTAAATATCTGATTCCATCAAAATTCCATTGATTTGTTTTAGATTTTGAATCGAATTACCAAGAAACATACATTTAAAGATGTACTCACTGTTCGATGAAGGGGTTACACATTATTGTGGTAAAAAATAAATCGGGAACAAAATTACTTTAAAGGGTTGATTAAGGTATCGATACAAAGTTTAAATATATTCACATACAAATTTGACACAACTGCGTTCACATGATGTAACATTCACACATCTACCAATCAAAATCATGCATTGTTATTGCATTTGGGTCGCAGATGAGTAATAAAATCAATCAAATAACAGAAATGGACAAATCACATATGAAAACACAATAATCATACATTGAGGTTATCAATTTTAATCAATGTGAGGTATTTATCACATATAAATCTAACTCATTTGTTATTTAACAGTCTTAATATGTTTGTTCTTAAAACATGGGTATATTTGGAATGTTTCATTGAAATATGTCAGTCATTGTTAAGAATTATTTTAACTTACACATAAACCATCAAAACTTTTATTTTAGAATTATTGGAAGTTGAACTTTATTTTATATAAAACTGTCGTAACTTCCATCAAATTCTATTGGTAAAACAGAAAAATATATTTTTACTACATTAGATATATATTTTAAAATGGTATTCTTCAATATTTAAATCACAAATTTAACATTTACGAGTAGTGGTTTTGAAACAAGAAGAACAAATAACTATATGTCCACAAGATAAATATATGATGGATACTTTGTTAATCTGGCAAATTGAACATTTTTGCCTAAATTTTTTCTTGCATCGGACAGTTTATTCGATTATTTCTATTTCTATTTTTCGACATTATCCATGAAAAAGCGAATAAGGTTGTGATATTTTCCAAATATAAAATCCATGCATGACCTGAAAACACTGAGTATATTAAATTCCGTAGGATCAATATCATTTAAAAATATTATCCAGATCGATAATTTCATCAGTGATTTGTTGAATCCAAACAAGTATTAAGAAAAACTTAAAAAATATTTATTTTATTTCATAAATCTAATATTATTATTCAATAATTAATATATATTTTCTAATAGCTACTACCTGATTGCAAATATACGTTTATGTAAACTTGAGTATTTCACTTATCATACTAATAAATTATTAAAAAAGTTCAAAGAAAATATAAATAAGTATTTAACAAAGCAATACCAGTCCATATTTACTAAAAAGCATTCAAAATCATTTAAAAAATTAATTACACCTTATGCATACATTCAGAATCAGATTAATTAATTAATAATAATATAAATGATTATTTTTAAATTTGCGTAAAAGAATAATATATATTTAAATATTTAAAATTCTAATAAAAACAATAAATAATCTACATAAAATATTTTATCATTTGGTAAATGAATTCAAAAGCATCATAAAAATGTATAAAATAATGTGATTGAAAGTAACACAAAGAGTGTTTAATTGCACATTATAAATACACACATAATAAAGAACCATAATGACATTAATAATTAATATAAAATATAGTAAAACTAAGTAAAACAATATGGTGTTCGATTCCGAAACAAAGACATTGCAATTAAGGTGCAACGGACATACACTAATCCGATTGGACAAAGTCGCTTTAAAACAATAATATAACAGTTTAACTGGGATTTTTCTTTGTGCTATAAGTTTCGTCTATGAAACCTGTTTAAATAGATTTTTAAATGTTTTGGCGGGAAGATATTTGGAAAAGAAAATATTTGAGACTGACACATACTTTTACATATCTAGTACATAGATACTGATAATTTATATGTTTTCTTATCAAAATATCCATTAAATATATATAAATATACGAAAATAAACATTATTTTTAAGAATATATATAAAAATTGACTAAGCTTGTATGACTTCCAATTTGGTAACACATACTCAACTATCTAATTAACATTAGTAAAATTAGTAAGAACTTACTAAATGGCTATGTATTAACTAATATACATATGACATATATATGATTCGCTCAATGTTGTATGACCATATTTTCATTAACTAAATATCAACATTACCATGGATATTTTACCATGAATATCATCATATATATTGTTCCGAGGTCTTATTAAAGTCTTATATGTGAGTTCAAATCGGATTTCTAAATTACTCATTCTTTCAGATAATTCTTTGACTGGAGTTTGCAAATGTCTAGGCCTATCTATCATATACAAAATATCCATCAACACGGTTGTATCAGGACATACACATCTTGTTGAATTTTTACCTTGAACAGTTACAACAATTGAGTTAGCCATTTTAAAATAATTAATAACTATTATTATTATTAAAATTTTATTAATCTTTCTCAATCTATATAAATTAATATTTATTGTTTATAGCTAAATGTTTGTGTGTTTTACTTCTCATTGGTTTCAATTAGTACAAAACTAATTGTTATTTCAATTTTTAATAGTATAATGGATGTTATTGTACCGAGCGCAGTTCAAGCTGTGAATGAAATTGAACTTTATGGTAATAATTTATTATTATTATTATTTTGTTTTATAGATGGTTATTTTAAAAATATCAAAGAACGTTTGGACTTCTATTATCCAGATATACATGAAATATTGAAAGATAAGCCAGCATCAATGATGCCAGACTTGATCTTTAATCATACATCTATATGGATATTTTGCGTAATCGATGAGTTCTGATGGAATGTCACACAAAACAAAATGTTAAAGGATATGGAACCCAAATATTCCTGTGGTGATGGGTATCATTGCTGTGCTGCCAGATATCGGAAGTATGTGAAATGGGCTTTAAATAAAGCTCTTCAACAATATAATTATAGTCGAATAATTTCTTATTAACTAAAGTTTTTGTTGTTAATGGCTTTGTTTTTATTATATAATAATAATAAAAAGTTGTAATAATAAAAATAATTATAGTAAAATAAAAAAATTAAAATGAAAACACTACTTATAAAAATAAGTAGCAAATTATATATTTTTTAAACATTTAAAACATATAATGACCTTGAAAGATTTTGAATGACCTTGGAAAATTTTGCATGACCTTGAGAATTTTCGAATGGCCTCAGAAAAAAATTAAATGACCTTGAGAAAGTTTTTGATGAGTAATGGTCTTCTTTCAATGACCTTGAGAAATTATTGTGACTCATCCAATGACCTTGAATGAGTCATGGTCTTTGTTTCAATGACCTTGAATGAATCATGGCCTTTGATTCAATAACCTTGAATGAGTCATTGTCTTTGTCCTTAAAGTTTTTTTTACTTTTAAACTTAGAAAAAAACGTTTCCTCCCAGTGGGGGAATGAGTTTGAGGTGACATAATTTTGCCGTGAGACATCCTACTGCTTATTTAGTCCCTTATTATGAAAAAATAAATTGGATTTTTAACGAAAATATGTGTGAAATATAAATGTCTTTAATTTAGATCACTTATTGTATATATTTTCTTTAAAAATATTTAGAATATTTCTTTTATCAGTAAAACAAACAAAGATGTTACAATAAAAAACACATGTATATCATAAATTTCGTGTATTTTCTTAAAAATTGTCTATAGTTTCCTTTTTATCAGTAAAACAAACAAAGATATTACAATCAAAAACATGTGTGTATCATAAATCACGTGTATTTTCTTAACAATCTCAAACTTTACATAAATACTCAACCATTTTGATTATTTAACACATACACACATTATTAGCCATAAAATAAATATTTCATAAATCTTTGTAAAATAACATATTTTCATTAAACTTTTTCCGTAAATACTCTCATATATCGATGATTTAACACACACATTTTGAATCATAATTATTTTTGATATTTATACTTTAACTTTATACACACATTTACACTTTTTCTATCCCTTTCAACCATGGACCACAATCTCAAACCTTCAAAAACTCCATTGAAAACATTTAAAAATGATACCTCACATGCTCGAAAAATCTTTACTTAAATTTTATACACACACATATTTCAACCATGAAACACACATGTATCTTAAATAACACATATTTTCATTAAACTCTTTCTATAAATACTGTAACGTATCGTTGATTTAACACACACACACACATATTTTGAGCCATAAACATGAATATCATATTTATTCAAAAATATTGTCTTAAAAATATCGATGTTATCTAAAAGTTTGTTCATTTTGCACACAAACTTTGTCTATTCTTAGCATACCATGGATCATATTATTAAACCTTCGAAAAAACTATTGAAAACCCTGTAAAATAATACCTCACATACACAAAATATTTTTAATTAAATTATTAGCATACAAACAGATTCATTTTTCTACACGATATTAAATAATTTTATAACCTTTGCATCCCATGCTTTTTTTTTGAAAATTTATTTTGCTTTATATAATAATAATAATAATAATAATAATAATATTAATAATAATATTAATACAATGATTAATAAAAATAATAATAATAATAAAAATAAAAATCATATTATTAATATTATTAATAATAATAAATAATTATAAAAATAATAATAATAAAAATTATTAATAATAAAAAATAATAATTATTATTATAACATGACCTTGAGGGCATTTTTGATGAGTCATGGTCTTGGTTTCAATGACCTTGAATGAGCTATTGTCTTTGTCTTAAAAATCTGTACTTTTAGACTTAGAAAAAACATTTTACCCCCTCCCTGGGGCGAGTTTGCGGTGACACATTCCATTACTGCATTGGATGTAATTGCCATCTGGGCGAAAGCTAGCAATCATACCATAACTCAGCATGTTGTTATTAACAAAATGGAGAAGTTGGTAACACGAGGTCAACAAATCGAAAAAGGCCTCTTCTTTTCAAGAAACTAAAGAATCATTTCAGACAATTTTTGATATATGTTTTTGCAAATGCATTAGCAGAGGAATCTTAAATAGATACCAGTGCATGTGTAAAACGAAAGTTCCTAGAATTGAGTGGTAATTTTGGGTGGGCCGAATTTCAGAAAGAAATATGGTAATAGGAAATGTAGATTCTGATACATCAGCTGCTCTCAAAGGACGAATTCTGAATACACAGATCCGCGGCCTAAAGATAGCCCTGGTGACGAGTCAGGAAGGTAATGTAGTAACATAACCGTTGGTGTTCGCCCCAGATCAACTAGCGTACAAGGAGCGCAGACATCCGACGTCTATAAATGACTACAAAGTGCGCTTTATGTGAAATTTGAAATTAATTAATGCTATTTTGAAGTATCTCAGAATTTGTAAATTTATTTTTAATAAATATTTAGTATATTGATGATTTATGAATAATTTTATAAAATTTACTCACGATCATAAAATGTGGTTATTAGATGAAGTTTGTGAACGTTTAAGAGACATACAAGAAAAAGATTATTTTTGATTAAGATATTCTGACAAAGATAAACAAAGACAATGAATTAATTTATCGCTAAAGGTTTAAAATCAACTGAAAGATTTGCACAAAACCTCTTTTGGTCTTGATGAAAATCTTAATAAAAAGGTTAAAAAATCTTCGTCAAGCCATAATGTGGAGAAAGGCGGTAGTGATTCAAATTTATTTTTTCAAGAAAGTCTCTTAAATGCATTAAATGATACAAATGAAATTTTCTGGCAAAGTTTGTGCAATTTGTGGCGAAAGGAAGATTGTGATGAAGCTTCTTTAGTCAATGGAAATAACTTTTATCTTAAAATAATGACAATGATTGATCAATTGAAAAATTATATCGAGGATAGATCTTCGAAGGTTAATAGTATGGAATTCATTATTAATATATATGACGATAAAGTGATTAAAGAATTAGTCAATCTTTTGGATTTTATTTTAAAGTTTGGAAAGCAGTATTTACGACAAATATTACAAATCATTTTCGTTACATGATAGTCATCAAAATATGGAAACTAATGATCTTCCTTACAGTAACAGAATATCCCAAGATCAGTGGACCAGTAATAATAAAATATCGGTTTCACGGAAGACTCTATGTATTCATTCATTAAGCCACGCTCAAATATCAATTAATACCAAAAATGGGGTACCCGTTGTCGAAAAGAAAACCTTTATTACAATCGCGAACTCACCAGAATTTTATAAAAATCTTCAAGAGAAGAATCAGAACTGTGATTTGGATCAGAAAGACATCGAATTTATTGAGGAAACAAGAAATATATTTAAATTCCCATGTGATTACCGCGAATGGATCAAGGAAAACATTGAGAACTGGCTTCATTGGATTCGCCATAAATAACGATTCAAATTTGCAAAATTATCCAAGGAAATAATCGACATTCTCACTCGACGAATTATAGTTGGTACACAAACTGAAGAACAAGATTATCTTCTCATTGCACCAGTGACTGTACCAAATGAATATAAATGCTTCGAATTCAGGCATTATGATGCTGAGAAAGATGAATTTGGAGGATATGGTTTAGTCACTGCTCATACAGATATTAATGTATATTTGTTTGACTATACGAGACATCCCAGCAAGTAATTTAAATAATCTACTGAGAAAATTACTAAGTGAAGTCGAAGGATTAAGCGAAGAGACCTCTTGTGCTTATGGAGTTCACACAGAAGGGACCCAGGCAGTAAATCGTGCATAGACCTTCTATCGGTAGTGCGTTGAACCCATTATGAGGCCGAGCCTTAGCAGTTTTACAGTTAGAGCTCACCTTTGGCGGTCTCATAACCAATGGTTGCAGTTCCAACATTGCCTAGCAACGAGTAACCATTGGCGGGAAAGAAAAGCTTGTATGTAAAGGGGTCAAGGTTAGAAACCACCAACCACACATTACTCACATCGCTGATCAAATAAGAAAAGAGCAAGATTTAGTGGGTATCCGAATTTTGCACGATCGATTAGACAAGAATCGTTCTAACGTTCCTAAATTTGTCCCTCTTTAATTTTGACTCCGAAAAAGTAAATCACCATGATTTGGTCAATACTTGCGGGCGATGTGGTTTTAAATTAGTATGTTAAAATTCTCTTTCTAAAAAGTAAATTAACTAAAGCAGTACCTTTTTCAGTGTTTAAAATGTTGAACGATTTCTCAGACCAAAACTTATTCTGCTCTCTGGTAGTTTTTGATTCTACTTTTATTCTGTTAGATACTACACAAATATACAACTTTCCAAGCAAGTTTATTCATCAAAATGTAGGTGTATCTCTCCACTGGTTTACCACGCCAAAATTTACTCAAATTCTAACTACACAATGAACTTATTAAATTATGCTAGCAAATAGATAAAACTAATTTTCTCTGAATTCAACCTTTACAACTTTATTATTTAATTCTATTTTTTCCTAAAAATGTTCTAGTTTGATTAAGTAATATTTATTTAAATTTAAATTACTAGTTATTTTAAAACACTATTTTTAGTAATTATTTTCTATTATTAGTACTTTTTAATATATACACATCTTTCATATACAATAAAGGTCTATTATAATATTGTTTAACTATTTTAACCAACAGAGGCCCAACACTACTGCATACCGAAAATACACGTTTAACATCGGTTGACGTAAGATCAAGACAAAGAATCATGTCGGATAATTTTTGCAAATTCTCTGTGCGTTTGCCGGTATTTTCGAAAAGCGTAAATTCTGACTTAAAGTCTAATTTTCCAAGTTGTACAGATTATACATTTTCTTGAAGCTGAATGTTCAGTTCGTCTTGATGTGACAAATTTAAGTTTTTATCAATATTCACACTCGGTTGAACTTCTTCGTCTACATCACTGACCACAAATAAACGAGTACCTACATTTTCCGCAAAGGTTAGTGTGGTTTTCGATGTAGAGACTATTGAATCCTTAATGCTTTGCAACAATTTCATAACATCCTCATTCATTTGCTCATTTACCCGTATTTTCAAATTTCCCAAAAGTTCCTAACTGATTTAACTGTTTAAATCGGCAAGTTTATTGAACACATTAACTGTAAATTTTTTTCAGCGTTGAATCCTTGAAACTGAGATTTTCTACTCACAATTCTAGGGTGCAACAGTCTACTTTCTCTATCGTGTTCAACGCATCTCGTGAATAAATTCTTGTTTTATTTTGGTAAAGCACGCATTGTTGCGAACTTAATTTTCTGATGAATCTAACGAGTTGTCTTGAGTTCTCCAATATGTAACGATAAAACACTTCTTGTTCGGTTGCATCTAAACTTTCAACTTCCATATTAATTACATAATCAAAGTAGTCATTTTCATCAATTTCACTACAATCCAAGATATGTTTATCAAATATTTCTTCCACTTTTCTTATATAATTTATCGTACATTCCTAAATGTGTGGTATGATTTAAGCACAATTTTCCCTTTATATTTATCCGTCTAATGTATTTTGTTTACAGCAGCGCCCTCTTGTGTTAAACCAACCAGGTTTTTAAGAGCATGTTGTTGGGCCAGAACACAAACGGCCTTGAAAATTGTTTAAATGCATCAGTAATACAGCACGAAAACCCAGCACCAAGATAACTTAAAATACAATATGCAACATCAACTAAACACTTTAAAATCTGAAAGAATATAAATAAATATAAAATCAAAAAACAAAAAAAAAATAAATACAAAATGCATCAAGAACTGCACGAAATTTACATAAAAAATAACATAATAACAAGAAAATTTGACCGAAAATCGACAAGTTATATAAAAGTAAAAATTAATAAATTAAATGAATAAAAATGAAATATTTTTGGTTGAATAAACTTAATTAAAAATGTTAAAAATAAATTACCAATTTAAATTAAGAAATTAATAAAAATTTAATTTAGATAACACAAATAATTTCAAGGTCAAATTTGTTTAATCGCAATAAAAATAACACGCAAGGTTAAGGTCAAATTATAGGTATATATACTGATGTGTTTTGACAAATTTTTAATCTTACGTTTCAATCTTATGTTTCAGTCTTATGTGTACAATCTTGTTTTTTTTTCAGTATTGATTTTCAGTCTCACTTCGAGACTTGTTTTGAGCAATTTTATTTTAGTGGTGTGCGTTGCAGCTAAACGCATGGGTGACTATGAACTGATTAATTGATAACTAATGCTATGAATTGAAATGTTATTGCAAATTACTAATATATACTGACGATTTTATGAATAAATATTTTATTGCATCGAAGCTTCTACCCAATTGGTATGGTGGCATTTATTTATTTATCAATCTTTTCTGGCCCACAGCCACACATATACAAGAGATTAAAATAAGACATAACTAGTCACGCTGTGTAAGTGCGGTCTCTCCGACTATAGCGTGTGCCCGTGAGCGTTCCGTCGTGCGCAACGACGGGTTCGAAAGTCAAATCATTGAACCTAAATAGCGAGGGAGAGTGGCTTGAGAGTGGGTCTTTTAGCTCAGCTTTCTTGCACTCAATTTCGATAAAATCTACATAAAATTTTGAACAATCGGCTCAAAATCACTAACACCGAGTAGTCCAGTGGGCACTCATTAACTATAGTATGACCATGAATGGATCATAAAGACAAAGAGAGGGAAGGGCTAGCGATGAAAATGGGGAAGTCGTTGCAACAGTTAAAGTGAATAGCCATCGGAAAGGGATTAATTCGAACGACCTGGATTGTGGAAGATGGTTTTTTAAATAATATATAAGAATTAAATAAATTATGTTGAATTGAGACGGAGAATATGGGCAGAACGCTGCTCAAATTTCCCGAATTAGTTAAAATACTTATAGAAAATAGTAAATTAAAAGTGAAATGTTGTTCGTTTGTTAGTAAAATATTCTCTTGAAGCCACAAAATAAGGGCGGATCGCTGCTCAAATTTTCCGAATTAATTGGGATACTTATCGAAAATAGTGAAGTGAAGGTGGAATGCTGTTCAATTGTTAGTATAATATCCTTGCAAAACTGTGAAATAAGGGCGGTACGCTGCTGAAAATTTTCGACTCAATTAAAATACTTTGTCGAAAACTGTGAAATGGGATGGATTGCGGCTAAATTTGTATGTAAGCAAAGTATATATTTTTTTAAGGAATAAGGACGAATCCTTACGCAAAAATTTGATAATAATAATGATAATGGTAAGGATGGTGATTGTAATGATAATGATAACAACAATAATAGTAATGACGGTGATAATAATAATGATCATGGTGCTTATAATGATAATAAGAATAATAATAAATGTAAAAGTGGTAACAATCAATAAAGATAACACATATAATAGGAACAATGATAACGCTAGTGACAATAATAGTAGACATATTAGTTATAATAGGGATAAGGGTAAGAGAGATACTCTGTGAACATTTAACATAACAAAGGATGTACAGGCCAAAGAATAATCATCACACGGACGACGATAAGGACTATGGGAATGGACATAACAATGAATGATATGAGAGTATAGATTAATATTTGAAAGAGAAGAATGGGATCTAAAAATCGAGCACAGGCCTTCTATCTGCAACTCGTTGGACCCATGGATCGTTCGGTTAATTATAGCATTAGTAATAACGCTCACTTTTTGCGGACGATCTACCCACTCGAACACAGTTCCAACGTTGCTCAGCAACGGGTGCCGAGTGGTAAGTGAAAGATATTTGTATGGGGTTGTCTGGGTAATAACCATATAGTTTCAAAATATCAACATCCAGAAACCCACCAATGTGCTCATTTTTATTCATAAATAACGAAGCACATGCTCAGCGTTATTCATATGGCCCAATATCTTTGGCCATAGTTATACCAAAATCAGCTAAGTGAACATCCATTGCCTTAACCATATCAAGACCTAAATATGAACCATGAATACTGACAATCCATTTTAATTGCAGCTTTATCGTCCCTACTATGAAGGTTCACATCGTAAAATCACCTGTCTTTTCTAGTGGTGTACCCATCAACACATACTAAATTTTGTTTTCCAGTTTAACTATGATGTTTGCAATCAACATGTACCAATTTCATTACATCTCGCTTTGTAGCAAGAATTATCAATAATCCAAAAAAATGGAATACGCAAACCCGAAAATACCAATGAAACTCTTGGAGAAAGATTGAATAATTAAAGCAAAGTAAAATAATGAGTTTTAAAATTATAAAAATAAATAACTCATTTTAAATTTAACTAATATTAATTTAACAAAATAAAATTAGCAGTGGATAATTAATTCATCCCCATAAGTTTTTTAAAATGGTTCAGTAATTCTATACATTTACTTTCATCCTTTTCAAAATGCAATCCATCTCGATACATCAGAGCTAAATTATAACAAGCTTCAGGATAATTCAAATTACAAGCTTTCGTCAAAAACCCAGCAGCTTTTTCATAATCTTTTTTAACATTCTGTTTGTCAAAAAGATTTATCAAACCACTAGCACAGCATCCTCTATCGAAACCTAAATCACAACTTTTAATATAATATTCTAAGCCTTTTTTTAAATCAGGTTTTTGATTTATTGTTCCTCCGGCTTTAATATCTCCTATAACATAGCATGACCTACCATGGCTATTTTCTTTACAATTTTTTTTAAATATTTTCATTGCTGCTGGTTTATCAACAACCCCATGATCTCCATGAAGTAGGCCAAGTGCATATGCTATACAACTTTCCGGATGGTTATGAGTTTCACAATTCAATTGATATACTTCCATAGCTTTTTTAATGTTATCTTTATAAAGTTTAAACCACACAGCTAACGAATGACAACCTTAATAAAATAATTAACCTACATTAATTGTTTAAGCAATGATTTTTACTGTCGGGTATTTTATCGTTATAACATCCATATTGGAAACGAAAACCACATTCTTCCGATTCTCTTTCAAGTTCCTCATCATTTTTATATGATGTCAGTCCACCATCAACAGGCATTACATGTGCTTTTTATGTAACCTTATTTAAATATTAATTTAAAATTCATTAATTTGATTAAATAAAACAACACCAGCATAAAACACGTATTTCAAAATTACCTATCACCAATTTTTTAATCAAAATATCTATATAGTATAAATTATGCAACGTTTTTGTAAAAATATAAATTGAAAGATCTAGTAAATTTATTATAATTGAAATAATCTACATTAGAGTGAAATAACAAATTATAATTTAGAAATTCTATACAATTACAATTATTGGATTAAAGAATCATGAATTAGTTATTTCCAAATTTATTTGATATTTTTCAGAGAAACAATGTTAATAATATTCATTGTTGATGCAGTCACCAAAACCTCCAACTAATGGTCTGTTTACTAATTCCATCTTAATTTGTCCGTCTAAATGGTACATCATTAGGGTAAAATAACATTAGATATTACTGGACTCCAACTCAATATTGCTTGTCAATCTTTGCCTTTTAATTTCTGGTTCCAAAGAATTTTCTAGGTAACTTAATTTAAAGAAATACATTAAACTTGAATTAGAATTTTTGATCGACATTTTATTAAGTTAAATATTTAAAAGTGTCGATAGAATAAGAAATCCATTAATTCATTATTAGGAATATTTATTTATTTTTTAATCTTTTTGCGAATAAATATTAATTTAAAATAAAGTGACCAGTCATAATATTTTCGAAAGTGCAGTATTTTTTTCATGGTCTGCTATGTCCAATTTATGTATTTTTTAATTACTTATTGTAAGATGAGCATATTTTAAATTAGTTATTAAATGTGCAATGTGCTTGCGACAGTTGAAAGCGCGTTCAATTATAAATGATTTCTGGAGTAGTGGCAAATCGAAATTGAAATCACAAAATTATCAGCAGTGACGTCAGTGAAGGAGAACCTACAAATAAAATGTCAAGATTTGTAATATTTGAACAGTATTATATTTAAAAAAATTCATTTAAATGAAAAAAAATATATTTTGTAGAGTGCCTTACGTGGGTTAGTGGTTTCTAACCTTGACCCCTTTTCATACAATGCTTTCTGCCCTTCAATGGTTACCCGTTGTTAGGCAACGTTGGAACTGTAACCACTGGTTTTGAGACCGCCAAAGGTGAGCTCTACTAAGAACTGCTAAGGCCCGGCCTCATGGTGGGTCCAACGCACTACCGATAGAAGGTCTATGTGCGATTTCTTATTTCGGTCCCTTCAGTAGATACTCGACACTTCCGGAATCAATTGTTGCTCGAACCTCTACATAATTTCAGTTGGACAGATTTATTTGTCAAATCAATTAATTAACAAAACAAAACAAATGAAACAGCGATAATAATTCATTTCTCAGCACCCCAATAAATTGTTAGTCCAGCCAAGCTTCAATGTCAATCTCCAATTTGTTGTGCACGGCGTTTTGCACGTTCCGCCTTCCCTGGGCGCTGCTGAAGACGTTTCGCCGCCGCCGGCTTGGTCGTTTCCGTTGCTTCCCTGTACGTTAGTTGGGCTGGCGCGAATACTAAAGGATACGTTACGGCGTTGCATTCCTGGTAAGCCGATAGTGCCACTTTCAAGCTGCGTATCTGTATTTTCTGAGCTTGATCGAGTTGCTTTTCCTCCGCCCATCCACGCTGTGCGGCTGTCAATCGTTGATGAATCGCTTTCACCTTTGCGGGTTCCACCCATGATGCTCGGATCTTCTGAATTTCCCGAGTCGTTTAGAGTAACTGGCGGTGAAGCTCCTCATTCTCCCTGCGCGATTTTACTAACTCCTTGCTTAGAGTCTTGAGCAAACTCATATCTACAATTAAAATATTCGTTAACAAATATCACAACTTTGAATTTGAAATTCTCATTATTTATTATTACGTCAGTACATTATTATTTGCCTAAGGTTAAATTACAAAAAAAAAATCTACTGAGTATCTACCTAAATGCACCATCTAAACTATCCTAGTTCATTACCAACTGCGTCAGTTTTCGAGAATTAAAATTATATGAGTAATCAATAATCACAGAACTAAGATTTTTCGAATTTAAAGATTTATTTTAAGACAAGAGTTTCTTATCCTCGCATTTGATTCCGGCGACAAGAGTTTGAATCGAACCTAGGTCGATCCCGAGCATATGAATGCTCTTGCCGTCTCACAGGACTTCGGTCAGAGTTCTGAATGTCTCTCGCTAGTAATCTTCTGGGGATCACTACATCCATGGGCATTGTAGATTCTGCCAACGCGGGATAATCCAATTCATAGGATAAGCCGTAGGATAGAGCATATCCATCGAGTGATGTGGATCCTCCCGGCAGCAATATCTGCGTTTATCCTGGCCAGGCGCCGTCTTGCCATGGCCACCTGCCAGTTCGTTTGCCGTTGATGATATACGAGGCGAGCCAGAGTGAATTTCGCATGTTGTCGGGTTTTAGGGGCTGGATTGCGGCCTGGCTCCCTCTTAATAGCCACGTACGGAAGATTTGCTTCCTCGTAGTCGTTAAGACGCACTTCTCTAGATTCTCTCACGGGGGAAATCGAAAATCCCGAGTCCCACATTGCTTGTCGGCACCTAGCGGCCGATCGTGCTGGAAAACGCACCGTAATCCGGGACGCATCGATCCAAGATCCGTCTATAAAATGAATTATAATATATATGGTTCTCGATATGATTCTCAATTAATGAAAAATATTGTGACTTTCATGCAAAATCTTAGCAGATCTCTCGATTTTGTTAGTAATGATCGTAATGTTGGAACTATTTATACTACATTTGGGCGGAGGTATCCGGTCAAGAAATCCTGGTAATTAGGTCTCATCCACAGTCATCCGACTTGGCTCTTAGGATGTCTTTATCGAACGGTCAGTAATACGGGAATTGTTTATCAAGGTCTTGGCTCCGTCTCTTTGCCGAAGTTTGTCTATAAACCAATACTAATATCGCTTACTTTTATCTACACGTTGACTGTATTTAAAGAGTTGCAAAGCTTATTAATTATTTTCAATGTAAAATTACATTACGTATTAGTAAACAATTCTTCCAAAAATTATTTTATAAACATCTAGTTATTTTATTTTAATTAGCCCATGAAATCCGATAGCAATAAATTTCAACGCTGTTTAATCTTTTATTTGCACAATAAATTCTCCTGTGAAACTGTTAATCGCTCCTTCCAACTCGAACTCCTCGGTATTCTTTCCTCGAGTAGATTTCTGAAGTTTGGTTCATTCAAATCGGGACATCGTATATAATTTTCATGGACAAAAATAGTTAAAAGAAAATTTTATTAATCAAAGCGACTATACCTTCATATCTATTTTCTCTTCCCCTTGCTGGTTCCTTCCTCTGTCCTTTTTCATCTTCGGAGTTTTGAGTAATTGGTCCTCTGGTACATTCATTTTTCGTTTCTGTTTTGTCGAAAAAGCAAATGACTAAATCTAATAATGACTGACTATATATATCTCTTCATGTCAGCATGTACATTTGTTGGGCCAGAACACAAACGGCCTTGTAAAATGTTTAAATGAATCGATAACACACATGCAAATATAACATGCAGTTTTAAATTCAAAACTATGTAAACATCAATTAAACCTAGCAAAATATGAGAGAAAAGCAATTACATATAAAATAATAAACATAAAAATAAATTAAAATAATAACAAAATGCAACAAGATCCGCACGATATAAATATAAACATAACACGAAAACCCAACAAATTCGACCGAAATTTGATAATTTAACAAAAATGAAAATTTCATGAAAATGAAATTTAAATCAAAGAATTTGAATTAGAAATAATTCAATAAAAATTTCAAATAAAAAATTATCAAAATAAATTAGAAAATAATAAAAATTAAGATTAGAATACACTAGAAAATATCAAGGTAGAATTTTGTTTTACTAAATCAAAAAGAACACGCGAGGTTAGGGACAGAAAATAGGTATATATACCGATGCATTTTCACATAAAATTTAACCAATTTTAAAACAAAATTTTTAGCTATTTTTAAAACCATTTTTGAACCATTTTTAAACCATTTTGAATCTATTTTAGGTGAGTGAGAGTTTTATTTGGAAACTCTCTCTCCACGTCCCGTCCTCGCAACCTCGGTAGAGCTCTGCTTGGATGTCGACGTGGGGAGAGATGTATTTTTATTTGGTATGATGATTTGGCAAGTAATTTGTTATATTGCTTTTTAATATATTAATAAATATTTATAAAACATAAAATCAGTTTGTTTTTCATAAATTAATTGTTTTTTTGTCGAAATTTTTCCGGCCCACAGCCAAGACACATCGTAAGTTAGTAAAATCCACATATTATTCAGACTCGTGTAAGTGCGTGGAATATCGCCAATGACCTGTGCCCGTGAAGACCCGGCGTGAGGAACGCAGGGATTGGAACGTCAATATTATTCCGTATAGAAGAAGGAGAAATAA
Source organism: Schmidtea mediterranea (assembly GCA_022537955.1). Taxonomy (NCBI): domain Eukaryota; kingdom Metazoa; phylum Platyhelminthes; order Tricladida; family Dugesiidae; genus Schmidtea; species Schmidtea mediterranea. The sequence goes on along the minus strand of CM039679.1, from coordinate 200,692,694 downwards.
GGAAGAGGTCTTGTGGCTACTTCCTCGTTTCTCGATTTCTGTAAATTCGACCTAAACTACTCTACACACGGCTCAAAATCACCACACCGAGTAGTCCAGTGGGCACTCATTAACTATAATATGAACACAATGCACCTAAGGTCAACCAAGGGAAAGGTGACGGGAATAAAGAACGAAATCGTTGCTAATTAAAATCAACCATAGTTTCAAACTATTACTGTAAGTCGCTGAAACGATTTATAGGAGTAATTTTAAATATTGAGCGATTTATTACGAACATACGACACATGATAAAGTCACATAGGAGTCACGAAGTCATATAAATTATTGGTTCCAGTGGTTGTCAAGAACCAGGATATAGATTTACATCATAAATCAAATAACATATATAAATTGACTTATGTTTAAAACCCATAAAGTAGTCATCATAAACCTTTATTATTCCGTTAAGAGTCGATCAAAATTATTGAAGTAAGTAACAAGATAATGCAGCTGTTATAAACATCATGAAACGTTTACAGAATTTAAGAAAAGTTTAGAGATAAAGTAAATTAAATATTACCCTTTAAAAAATTTAAAGATAAAACTAAAGACTTTTTAATACTTTATTTTATTAAAAATGAAGAACACCCACTTACCAAATTAGCTTCACTACACAGCAAATAGGCATAAGATATCTGAAACCAACAAAACTCTATTAAAATCACACCGATATGATAGACTTACGATAAATCATGATCACAGGTCAAGGCTCCAGATGATGAGTGTAGCGACCCGACTTTGATGAAGGTTTAGCAGGACCAGAGCTCCATCCAGACCCAAATCCGATTTTCATTGCAGTAACTGATAATTGGCAATACTCCCAAATTGGAAAATAAAATCTGAATAGAGTCTCACTGAGTAAATCACGAAAACCCGCTAACAAACTTGACTTATTTTTACCTGCTATAAAAATGTTACGAGGAAACCCCAACAATCCCTAAAAATTATACAGAAATTAATTAATTAAATTTATGACATAACTTACTAGACGGTCAGTGAGAATTTAGAAATCAATAAATTTTCCGATAAATCAACCGTATGACCAACAGTAAGGGATAAGGACAATCCAAAACGCGGAGGAAGTAAGGATCTCCTGGGAAATGTCAGGGTGAATTGGTTCCCCGAACTCATTCGCATTGTACTCTGAATTTCATTCAACATCAGCTAGAGAAAACTCATTATGGTAGAGATTAATTAAACAAAACTTACCAGATAACACATCGAATCCGAAATTCCAAATTCCAAATCCGGTTAATCTGAGACTAATTCAATAAATTTATAATCCATGTGGTAAACAAAATTACCTTAATAAAACTCGCCGACATTTCCGCCGATCAATAATATAAACATCCACATCGCTGTTGTCACGCTGCAATCGACATTTCATTCATATTTACCTACACCGATCATTTGGGAACGCACCACAAAGATAAAACGGAAGAAGTGTGTTACGCTCTTACACACCCGCCCACTAATATATTACATGCCATCGGGGAAAAGTGCATCATTTTAATCTAGTTAAAAATCATGCAATCACCAAGTAATCAAGAAGAATATTTAGAACCCGATTCCTGGGATATCGCAGAAGTCCTTCCGACGAGTAAATTTTTTGATTTTATTAACGAAATTTTTGATTATACTACCCGAGTATTAGATAGAAAATTCAGATCCAAAAATAGTATAGTCTTCTACCGCCAAATGAGAACCCGAGAGAGTCAGTAGGAAAACCCTCTGGATTAAACTTAATTTCGATAACCTGAGCGATTATGCACATCATAGTAAATCATGGCCTCCCGCACAAATTAATTCCGATACGATAAAACCCCTTTACTTCAACGTTAAGTACAGTAATCATTTTTTTTTGTATTCTATTTGTTAATAAATATGTTCCCATCTTTAGTCTCACAAATCATTAGTAATTTAGGTATTCTAGTTGTTAATTTATTAAATGAAAACTCTTGTTTTGAACCCCAGAAAGAAACGACACGATAATCATTTTGGGAATCTATTCGCTAGTAAATATTCTAAATTTTAGTCACATAGTTTATTAATATTGTGATCATTTTAGGCATTCTATTTTATTGATTCATATTAAAGTTTTAGTCTCATAAAATATTGATATTATAACCGTTTTAGGTATTTTATTTGTTGTAATGGATTCAATAAAAATTCTTAAATTATATAAATTGTTGTCATCACATTCATTCCAAGTATATTAATTGCTCTAATAAATTGAATATGAACCTTCTTCATCATATACACCCTTCACGGTATAATTGGTTCAAGTACCTTATCAGCTCAAATGTTTCAGACTTAGGAATGCGTACTAGTCCCAATCCGGTTAGTCTCGATATTCCGATTTCCCCATTTTCTCAAAGGATAATTCAAGCCATGAGATCTAAATTTTTTCGCATACGAATAAATGGGAGAGGTTAATCGGGAAACCACTCGCGTAGAGTCCATATTGCGAACAATGTTAGTAGCTACACTTCAGGTTTCGATTCTGGTAGAGACTAACCGAGTATCAACGCACTCCAACAGTAGTTAGCTTTGTTCCCTTCATTTTAGACCTCGTTGAACGTCGAGAAACCTTTGATACTAGGCGATAGTCGAGGAAACTTCACGATAGCGGACCGGATATTTGTTTACCGAGAGACATATTTGATTGCGATGTTAAACTTATCCAATTCTCTATTTAAGACGATCCGGAGCTCTCATTGAGACCCCCTATCCATATCGCGGAGCAATGGCGACAGGCCTGGAATCGCGTATATCGAGAGCGATACCCTGATCAGCCCCTGCCAGAAGACAACTGTCGGGAAGATACATCCCTGGCAGAGATCACTATGAGACAATTCAAAGGGACGTCCAGTGAACCGAACCCGTCCCAAGATATTTTAGTTCAGGCCCAAGCACTCCTGGACAATCTTCTGAACCACCAGCGCCTCGTCCACTCCTCAGTGGAGCGGGCCAAGAGATACTTAGCCAACGTGAAAGACGACCTGGCAGCGGGGCGTCTAGCAAGCACTTATCCACCTCCCCCGAGGCCGACCCGAAACACCAAGCGGCCAGTATTTGTGATTCAGGGTTACTCCCCGGAAGACGGGATCAAACGATTCTTTGAGGACTCATCGTCCCCTAAACAGTGACCGTGAACTATCCGAAATGTTTTTTTTTCTTTTAATAAACCAATGGAAGTCCCGCTTCATTTTTTTTGTGTTTTTCCAAATTAAATTCGACAAAACTATGTTTAGTATTGATCATATTTTAACTATAAAAATCATTATGAAAGTTTAATTTTTGTTATTCTAGTAATGGACCCCTTAAAATTGCTACAAACAGAATTGACTCAGGCAAGGCAGGCCAACAAAAATCTCCACGACCAACTCGTCCATCTAGCCCGGGAAACCCAACAAACCAAGGCTACTTGGATAGAGCCGAAGAGGGTCAAATCGCTTTATCAAAAAAATAAAGGGGCTGGAGGTAGCGTTGTCCGCCTGTCAAGAGGGGGCGGCGGTGACCTACCCACTAGTCTTCGCCCCTGCTCAATTAACATACCGCGAGGCGATTTCCACTCCATCAACAATCTTAACGTCAACTCCTACCACGACCACTACTCCAATCACAACAGTAACTAGCAGTCATCGACCTGGACGTAAGGAGCGGGCTAAGCGCCGAGCCGCTCGATTGTCAAATAAGCATGGACTATCATAGGTCATGTATTTAATTGATTAATAAAGCGGGATTGAGATTGTAAATTCTATGTATATATTGTTACATTTATATAATCTTAGTTGTTTGAAATGACATTTTAAAAGGGTTTAAATAAGGGACACTGCCATATTTGTTCCAAACTAACGCTGTCAACACAGTAAGATAAACGATAGAAAATTCGACATAAGGGGACCAAACGACTTAAAGCGAGCACAAGTCTTCTAACGACGACTCGTTGGACCCAGGGATTTGTCCGAGCAATTACAGCAATAGTAATATCGTTCACTTTTTGCGGACAGTCCACCCACTCGAACACATTTCCAACGTTGCCTAGCAACGGGTGCCGAGTGGTAAGGAGAGAGTATTTATATGGCATTACCCGGGTAACCAGAAATATTTAAATGAACGTCCAACCTTGGTAACCCACCACATTTATTGATATTGATCGGAATAATTTTCTGCCCTCGATGACGTGGCATTTCAAATTTTCTCTCATTTTCTGGTTTGGTTTACAGATTGTGTTAATTATATATGTTCTCTTCAACATTCATTGTTTGCTGACGTGTCGAATCGATAATTGATCACATGATCTGTGTGTTTATGCTTGTTCATTCATATTAGAACAACTCACTTTTTAGTTATTGTATTCCACTTTCCCGATCATTCCATTCAAGGAAAATTCTGGTAAGAATTCTTTTCATATTTTCTCAGTTAATTATGTTTTCCAGTTTTCAAGTCAGTTTACCGCCGTGGTCCTTTACAATCTTGCGTTCAACACGACGTCTCTGTGCTCGAGCTTCTCGAATGTCATCGATGGTTGTGATTATCAGATGGTACTTAGCGAAGTTATGCCTACTTGCAGTGTTATGGATGAAAATACCGGCTGTCTGGGATCGAACGTATTACAACAGCCGTTCATTTATTAATCATGATGTCACAGACTATTTTGATCCTCGATTTGATTGTTAGTGAAATATAATACCCTGTGCTTTTCGTTCATGGATGATATTTTGATTCATTTTCATTAATTCTGTGTGATGTAAATTATTACGATTGGTATTTATGTATGATACCAAGATATTTCAATTACATTATCTAATAATGGATGGCTGAATTTTCAGAACCTCGCTCATGCTAGTATGATTGGTATTGCACGGTGCTTTACTTTATTTACATTAGTGCAACCCCCTATTCTACCACTGACGAAGTTTGATATTACTAATTTTATTTTACTTTAAATTAATTATGCTTTTGAATATTATTTTGTTAGGTTCCTTTATTAATTGTTTATGGATTACCGTTACCTTATTCCACTAAGTCTATCTCATTTAACTCACCTCTTTACTCTAAACCCGCATCGTGGTAATATGTGCGTCAAAACTTGGTTATTTAGTTAATTACAATATCCTCGCACCACTTATTGCCACGCTTTTATCCAAATTTATTCACCGTCCTTATGGATTTACTTTAATCGTATCGTCATTGAACATTTTTATTCTACCGCGGTTAATGATTCTAGTCGTTGTGTCAGGTTATTTATTTTATTTCAACACTATCATTATGAAGGGCTTTAATTCCGATTATCGTCTATTTTTCCTATTCATTTTTAACGTTAGCATTATTGACATTAGAACTTTTAATTTGGCGCTTTACTTTTGCCTTTTCAATTTTATGATTTATTTTTAAAGTGAATATTATCGATGTTAAGGCTTGAATTTGGAGTTTCAATTTTAAACTATTCTGTGATTTTCGAGGCTAACTTTATCGATGTTAAGGCTTTTAATTTAGAGTTTCCATTTTAAGATTATTTATTTTTATGATTTATTTTCGACGTAGCAACGATTCTCTCCTCTTTTCCCACACTCACCTCCATTATTTGATCTTAGGGTTAGACATGTTGATATTATGATATTATGAGTGCTCACAGGACTACTTGGTGTAGATGATTTTGAACCGACGAGTAACATTATTTTAGGTCGAATTTTCGGGAACTGAATGACGAAGAAGCAGCCAAAAGACTATTCCCCATCTTCCATCTTACCCTAAAAACGACATGTATTGACGTTTTGGGTTCCTGCGTTAAGCACGCCGGAACTTTCACGGACACGAGATATTGGCGGATGGATCGCTCTTACATACCTAGATAGTTATATTGCATTTTAATGACTTGCGGTGATGTTTCGGCCACGGGCCGGAAAATTTTCGACAGGATATAATACATTTTCTCGAATCATATATTTCATGAACATAGTTTCAGCATGGTTAACAGTCAGCATACATAATAATATTTCCCCATACATGCGTTCAAGTAGAGCTTACTTGAGATTGCTTGAACGCTGTATGGAAAAATTGTCGATAATGATTCGGTTGAATTTGCTTGCAAAGTTGCACACGATTGCTATAAGCTTTTAGCATTAAATTCTGTGAAAATGAATTGGTATATATACCTGTTCTGTGACTCTAACCTTGCATGTTAAATTTACTGTGATAAAAAAAATTTGATTTTGAAATTATTTGTATAATCTGACTCTAATTTTATTATTTTCTTGGTTTAGTTTGACAATTCATTTCTTTAATTTTTGATTGAATTATTTCCGATTAAAATAATTTAATTTTACTTCCACTTTTCATTAACTCTTGCTTTTTTTAATAAATTGTCAATTTTCGGTCAAATCTTTATGTATTTTGTTATTTTTATGTTTATTTCGTGATGATCTTGGTGCATCTTGTTATTATTTTAATTTATTTTTATGTTTTTGATTTTATATTTTAATTATATCTTTCTCACATTTTAAGGTTGTTGAATTGATGTTTATGGGTCTGATTTTAAATCTGCCTGTTATATTTGTGTGCTATTTCCAATTCATTTAAACAAAACTCAGTGCTGGCCCAACACTTATAACACGCACTTTTAGATGCTTTGTTCTTTTTTCGAGGTGTAAAAAAGTTTTCCATTATTATATTTGTTTCAGTTGATAAGAGAATTAACACAGGGATTATTCTAAGGATTTTTGTCAACTTCATAACTTCTTTACTTAATTTAACAATGCTATGACTTATGTCATAAAAATAACAATTCAGCTTAAAAAAGTGTATTGGGAAATTCGTCATCTTTAAATGAATCATATAAATTACAGATTCACTGACATATTTGCTGGACACCTGATGGGTTAAAATAAATATGGTTTTCGGAGCTATTTTCAAGTGGTTCCCACCAGATGCGCGCATAAGAAGCATAACCGTTCAATTCCCGTCAAAAATAACGTTGGAAATGTATTCCAATCTGCGGTTTCTAGTAAAGGGTGAGCCATATTACCATGACTGATAATACCCTAGAAAACCTTTGGGTTCAAGAGCTATCACAGAAAGTATTCATGCTCATTTTAATTACGGGTCCTTCTATCGCTAAGTTAATTGAAATAATATCGATTATTAAACCATTTTATTTTATTTAAAGGGTACTATTTATCAAATAATTTATGTGGATTCTAAAACGATTATCGATTCAAAACATAGAACATTTTTATGATATCTATCACAATATTATTTGGGGTTGTCAGAAGATATGTGTCCAAATTTCTTTATTTGACCCAGTAAACGAGCTGTCTTTAATCTTCGTCTTCTTTCTCTCTCCGCTTTGTTGGGATGATATTTCTTTTGGCTCGGTTTTGATTTTTGGTCGTTATTACTTTGTGTATTAATTGGAGTTAGCTTGAGACGGACCATGTGACATTCTGATCGATGCTCGAAACTGTACTGTGGTGGTGTTCGATTTCTTTCCTAATCGTTACTTTGAGCTTTAACTTGCAATTTTTTTCTTTAATTTGTCCATTTCGACCACCATCTCGGCTCGTTGGGTTTCTAATAATTCATTGTGCAGGCTCAACTTCTTTGCCTCTTCTGGCCGAGTCCAGATCTCCTCAATCTGGCGACATCTTCGTATCATTGATTTGGCTCGCTGACTTTGTTTCAGGACTTCATGGTGGTAGTGGGTTACGTCTCGTAGAAATTTTTCTGCGTCTATAGTTTTAATTTGATCTTGCTACACTAAAATAATTGAGAAAAATTTAGATTGAATCGAAAATGTGTTTGGGGATAATCTGCTCTAAGATTCTAAACCCTTCCACACACACATTCTAGAATATTCCTGAAAATACATATTCTAGAATTTTTCACACACATACGCACCAAAGACCATCGATCTGTCCTGATCCACACTGACCACTGTCTAACACGCCTTGTGGCTACTTCTACTGCTAATTCATAGACCCTCCTTACATACAATCTTTCTCGCCCGCCAATGGTTACCCTTTACTAGGTAACGTTGGAACTGCAACCATTGGTTATGAGACCGCCAAAGGTGAGCTCCAACTGTAGAACTGCTAAGGCCCGGCATCATAGTGAATTCAACACGCTACCGATAGAAGGTCTATGCGCGATTTACAACTTCGGTTCCTCTGCATGAACATAACATTATAATAATTCTATTTCGGTTATTATTTCATTTCTAGCTTATTAATTTGACATTATAGTGTTAATAAATTCGCAAGATAAGCCTGAAAATATTTTATTCAGAAAATACAACATGTAAATTGTAAGTCGGTTCTCGATTGGTTTATTGCTTCGAGTTCGGTTCCGTCACCTGCTGCGAGCGTCGTTTTGCCCGATCTGCCTTCCCCGGCCGTCGTTGAGGTCGCTTAGATGTTTCCGGTTTAGTTGTGTGACTTGTATCCCAGTATGTTATCTGGGCTGGAGCGAATACCAGCTGGTAGGGGACTGCGTTACTCTCTAGGCAAGCAGACAGTGCTATCTCTAGGCTTCTGATTTGCGTCCGTTGGTTTTTTTACCAGCTGTTTTTCTTTCGCCCATCCTTGTTGAACGGCGGTCAGTCTCTGGTAAGTCACTTTCGCTCAAGGCGACTCGATCTATGTCGCTCTGATTTTTTGTATTTCTCGACTCATCTGGATCAGCTGAGTGTGTAGCTTCGCATTTTCTCTACAGGGTTTTGCCAATTCTTTGCTTAATGTTCAGAGAGAATTCATGTTTATAAACAAAACTATTTATTAACGAGTTTACATAAATCAAAATTATTTAATAGAAAACAGACGGTTTGTAGGATTCCGTTTCGTCGGCTACGTAGAAGCTTAACTGGCGTTCGAAAAATCGGGTCTCGATTAAATTAATGTATTTTGATTACTACGATTGGTTTCACGTTTTTACAACAAACATGTTAATTATTAGTTCTATTCTACCAAATTTCACAAAGTAACGATTTTAAATTTTATTATTAATACAATGTCCGTTAAAACCACGATAATTTGACGGATCGTCGGCCTATAACGAGAGTAGCAGTGCTCCTGGTGCTGAGACGATCTTTTGGTACGATCCAGGGTGGTTGATTGAATTAAACATCTCGGCACTACCACGCTGATGGGAGCTTCCAAATATAGAAAAAACAGTTGATGAGAATAACTTGATGTCGGGGTCTTCCCCCAAAACCTTCTTCGACATCATCAGCAAACCATTTAACAACATAGTTACTAAAAGGCTCTTGAACTTGAAGAAAAAAACAACTGTTGGTCTACCACCTATTTCCCAGAAATAACACCGAAAAAGTTCTTCAGAAATGGTAAACCCGCATACATAAATGATCCTACCCTATATCGTATGGACTGCAGAGGAAAACTAGGATGCAGACCAACACTGAAAACACTTAACTGTGGAGACAGCGGTATATGACTATAAAGTAAAAGTTGAACATGCAATGAAAGTGCACGGAATCACTTTTAATGAACAGAATTTTGTGGATTGCCTCCCTTGCCATCCAAAGAAAGGCAGGGCATCCATGCTCTAACTCTTATAAAATTCTCGGATATCTTCAACCATATTGATGCTCACAACCATACAGTGTATATTGCTCTATCTGACAACATGAAGAAGTATTTTAAGCTTACAAAAGAAAACCTCTTTAACTGTACTTATCGCAGTAAAAACAAGAAAAACTTATGTCGAAAAGTCTTCAACCTGGATTCAGCAATGGAAGATATCATTGAGCACATGAAAACCCATAACGGCCACACCTTCGAACCATGGCTAAATATTATGTGTTACTGCGGTATCTGGCGACCATTCTCAGAACTGGTCAATCACGTCCAAACTTCTCATCTTAATGAATTTGTGAATTCAGTACATATCACAACTGATGATATTAACACCATCAATAAAAATACTTCTCCTTTGAATTTCGCTGGCATATTATCGTCCGGCGAAACACAAAATATGCTTGATGAGGATTCAGATATCAAAAAAAGAGCTTACCTGATAACCTGGGCTTTTCAAGAAACATCGACAATGAATTAAGTCTATGGTCGCAGCACTTAATCAAAGCATTTATCTTCTCCTTTGCTATTAAAACTTCTTATATTTACATTGATCCTATTAATTGCAATGCTTTGATTCAGTGCGATTATAAAACATTTTTTGATTTTCCCTTTTAAAAACTTTGCAAATTGGAACGAAATTATCATGCTAATCTATAATAAAGCTTCTTCATGGTCTTTCTTCTTCTTAGATAAAAAAGGCGTGTTGCGTTAATTTTCGATCGACTGTTGACGACAGTCACTCACTACACTTTGAGTTAGCAACAGATATCTTAAAAACTATATTCAACATTCAAAATATCTTCGACGACTTGAAATTTCTTCTTTCTGAAATAAAAATATCCTAAATGTCCTTTAGCAAATATTTCTTCTCTATATGTATGTCACTTCATCAAATGTCTTATAGCTCGCATACCGATCACTATTCCGGATGTCTCTCACATGAAAGAAGTAATGAAACCAATCATTCAAAAATACAGTTACTCTAAATTCTTGGATAATGATGCTAGGAAATACCGCATCTTTATCGAAGATCTGATGTATCAATTGGATCTAGATGCAATTGAATGTGAGGAGACACTCTGTGAGGTCGAAAGAATTAATGATAGACTTAACCCAAATAAATAATTTAAAGCCATCAAGCCAAAAACGGACATCATACACCTACGTATTAAGAAGTCTGCAGAACTACTTTGCGTAAAGATGTAGAAATTCCAAATCAATCAGAAGGATGAAATTATGTTTGATCGGGAAGTAGTTTGGTATTCGATCCATGATGAAAAGTATTTAATAATATTTTCATGACTTAGACGTGAAACCATCATGATTTTATTTTGTAGAAGTCCACTTGATTTGCTTAGAGTTTGTATTCATCATTATTATACGAGCTGATCTTAATGCAATACCAATGTGGATCAAATCTGTGCTTAGCACGAAAATATTTGACACCAACAAGACTGTGTAGTTTCACCATGTCACAAAATGTTGCAGAAATATGGAAAGAATTATAAGCCGAATATAGCGATCATTTAAATCTCTTTTCAAATCCGGTTTCCTATAATCATGCTTATCCATGACTATCAAATTATGCTTCTTTCATTTAAATAAAAGAAATGCAGAAGCACCAGTTTCATTTGTAATTTTACATAGATATTTTTACATTGTTCATTTTCATAGCTTTTTACCTGACTGTAGTTAATATATTTCAACAAGTTGCCTTTTCAAATTTCTAACACTGATTTTTTACTATCAATGGCATTAAAATCATTGCTTCCAGAACAATCTTGAATATCATTCAAGAGGATTTTTGAGCCGAACAAAGTGTTAGTTCGAGAATTATAGGACGGCTTGCAAAGAGGAGAATTTTGGAATTTTTCTGTAAAAGGTGTCCGCACAATATTCAATTTGAGCCAGTACTCGTTGTTGCATATCGGTGAATCGAAATGGAGCTTTTCTTCTATCAAAAAGATGAAACTTTACCAGAAATTATTTTATTGTCCAGAGAGAATAAAGTATTGAAATCTTTAATAAAGCAACTTTCAATTTTATTGGATGTATTCAAATTGCTTTCACAATTTTTTACTTTTATTTTAGGAAAACTCAAACCAGGAATGAAGATTTGTTCATAAGAATCGTCTTTATCTAATTTCTTAAAAAAGGGGAATTTATTTGCATTAGAAAACTCAGCATTTTTCCATACACTATTATTTGAATCAGTATCGGAAAATAGTTCATGATCAGATCCAATATCGCTATTCATATTTCAGTATCTGGTTATTGAATAACTTTTTATTAAGTTTTTAATGAAATTCAAAGATCTTGGACGAAATTTTAAATTTAACAATAATCAATTATTCAACAAATAAATTCTATATTTTTTAAAGAAAAACAATTTACTCATCTTATTAAAACATACATATTAATCCAAGTAAATTAAAAAATATCACAAAAAAATCCTTTTTAAATTAAAACCCACATGTTTAGAAAACGGAGCTAAATTATTGTTCTTTATTTAATTTTAGAGAATTTCAATTGCAAGGTCCTCTACAATTTATGGTTACAATTAAAAAGCGATAGTCAAAGATGCTGAGCCTAGGTCGCATAATATGGCCGAAAGGCAGCTGCATCTGTATTAAGAGAAACTTAGGGAAAAAAAGGATTGTAATTCTCAAATCGTCGTCCATGATCCGTCCGTGAGAGTTGAATTTTGTGCTAAATAACATCATCGATATAAATTATAATTAATGATAATAAGGTAATTTAGGAGATATATTCGGTGATTCTATTCGATTTGCCTTGAGGCATCGTAATTTGTGTGCAATTGTCTCTACTATGTAGTTCAGCTGGTTAATGAATAAATTCCTCCTTGTCACTCAATGAAATAAATTAATAATAAATTAATAAGCAATTCAAATTAGGTCCTTAGATGATTTGTATCCGACTTCATCAGGAATTCGAGCGGTTATTAAAATTTGAATAAGTTTTCGTTAATTAATTTCATGTTTCGGAGGGTATTCTAATTCTACTGTATTACTAGCTAAGATTGAATCGATTATATTTCACATTTTACTTTTGTGTCGCTGTTGTATTATTACATCGATGTCTGGTAAAAGTTCTTTCGTTTTTGGTTCGTCAGCAATATCGTAATGGTACAAAAACTTGGCCAGAAATTTATTGATAATTTTTATCGACGCGTCATTCCTTCATTTAGATGTGTAGTCATGAATGAATTGCATTTATTCAAACGGGTGTTAGTATTTTGTGTAGTTAATTCCATGAGTCTCGTAAACAAACCTTGACATCGGTAGATTATCATATGGAAGATACAGTAATGGCTCACACTGATGCATAAAGTTAAAGACAAAATAATTTTCATCTGATCAATTTTATTTTTTAATAGACATGGTTTCATGCGGAATCATAGGTTCGGATCTATATCTGGATGGCATTTCACCTTTCGATTGTATCGCTGTAGATTTTGGGCTTGGTAGTGTGTCGAGATTCCTGGATGGTAGTCAAATTGTTGCCAACCTCTGCATTTTTCATCCTCCAAAATTAATTAAAACTAGTTATAAATGAATTTAGATAATTACCAGTATGATCCCATTCCTCCGATATTTTTCTCTGATTGACTCTGCGTTGTTCGTCGGAGTTGGTTCGTCTCGTATTCTCGTTGCTCGTCCTCGGGGTCATTAGGATTCCTTCCTTCTTTTTGTCTTTTGTTTGCGTATTCTTTTGGTAAAAGAAATGATCTATTTTTCTATTGAAAGCTATTTATAACTATCTGATTCACGGATGTGTGGTGGGACATTTATCGATATTGAATCGATATGATTTTCTTCCCTGTCGATAAATTGACATTTAGATTTTTTCTAATCCATTTATTAATTGAAATAGTTTAGTTGTTCTGGGTGTGGCTAATGTTGATGATTCACTATTGTGGGGTGTCGTGACTCAGTTTATTGTGATTAAATCGTCATTTTTCCTATTTTAATTCTATTAATACCGGTCTATTTTCCTTTTCGTATATTTACTTGACGGCGATGAAAACATCCGAAATTATGAACAAAGAAGTCTCGATGGAACTATAAGATTTGACTTGGGCGACTTTAGTACGTTAATAATTTTATTAGGCTTATTAAACTTTCCATAGTGCGTCAATCGGCGAAGATTCTTCCCAAAACTTTCATTTGATCTCGATTAGCATGGTAGTAGATGACAGAGATACTCTCTACTTCTGTCTATCTCTCAAGATGTCCGCATCGAGCAATTGCTGAGTCATTTATCTATTTTCATAGAAATATTATAATTTATAGCTCGAATTATAGTTATGATTTTTAAAGCTTTGTGTTATTATGTCATGGACTATTGGGTCATTGATAATGGTACTTTAGTGTTCTCCTCCTAAAATGGATGATCGTAACTGTCTTATATGGTGACTGATTTGCACTAATTATGACTCTGAATTATAATCGATTTTCATATGCACGTTAAGGTATTTCATTACGGTGTCACATTTTTTGAATTCAATTAACCGAGTCCTTTACGAGACTTCTCATTTCAGTACTAATTACGAGGATTATCCTATTTGATGGGTTTTTTGTTGTATTATTTATATACATTATGATGTTTATTTTAAGTTTAATTTAATACCATCGTATATTTAGTAGAGAATTCAGCGATAACACTCACTACGAGGGGCATCTATATTTTATCACTATATTTTTAATTTAAACTTATTTTCCTCGATTACTCCTTGCATTTTTTGATTATTATCTTGGGGTTTCCTATCGCTAATATTATTATTTATCCTCCCTAGCTAATCATAAACACCATCGATTTTGTTTTTATTCATCCCTACTATACGGTTTCAGATTCTCTAAGATTTTCACTTATTCAATTCACTGTTTCATAGTGCCATATTTACAACTTTACGTGATACTCTACTTATTATCTATCGAATAATTTTTAAGTACTAAGAAGTTTTAGTTAATTAAATTTTTCCTGATCTAGTACTTTATGATTTTTATAGTTATTAGGTGATTCTAATTTAATTAAGGCTTTTATTCAATTTATTCAATTTATTTTAGACAATTAACTTTATCGTTGCAACGATTTTTAGCTCGTTTTCCCACACACTCCTCATTTATTTGATCCTAGGGTTAGACAAGTTGATATTAAGATTTAATGAGTGCTCACTGGACTACTCGGTGTTAATGATTTTGAGCCGATGAGTCAAAATCAATTTAGGTCAAATTTTCGGTTGATGGATGACTGAGGTCAGCCAAAAGACTGATCTCTTATCTTCCATCTACTCCTATAGATTGTGCGAATTGACGTTTGGATTCCAGCGTTACGCACAGCAGAATCTTCACGGGCACGATATATTGGTGGATGAACCTGCACTTACACATCTCGAATTGTTTTGTGGATTTTACTGGCTAGTGGTATGTTTCGGTTGTGGGCCGGAAAACTTTCGACATATAGAAAAGAATCAGTCTCTCTGAATTCATATAATTGATAGCTCCATTTCATTGTATCATATTCACATCACGTTTGCATACGTATCATCCATACTCACTTCGAAAGAGTTGTCTGATCGCGTTCGTAGGAATTCGTAGTTTCGTCGGCTGAACCTTTTGCTATACAAGGCTATTTTCCTGATAAAAAACAAAAGAGCTTTTTATGAGAAAATGTGATTGCTCACAAAGTGATTAAATTCTGCGAAAATGAATTGGTATATATACTTGTTTTGTGACCCTAACCTTGCGTGTTCTTTTTGATGCATTTAAACAAAATATGACTTGATTTTAATTATAATATCTTATTCTTATTTTTTCAATTTTCTATATTAAATGAATAATTTATTTTATTTAATTTTTTAATAGGATATTTCTTATTGAAAATATTCCATTTATTCGTTATTTGCTAACTTTTTTGAATTGTTCATTTTTCAGTTAAATCTTTATGTTATCTTGTTATTTTTATGTTAATTCCGTACTGATCTTGGTGCATATCTGTTATTATTTTGATTTATTTTTGTTTTTGATTTTATATTTAATTATATTTTCCTCATATTTTTAAGATTGTTTATTTGATGTTTATGGGTCTGATTTTAAATCTGCATTGTTATATTTGAGTGCTATTTCCAATTCATTTAAAAAAATTCCAGTTCTGGCCTAAAACTAGTACTTTTCATTTTATTATACTGCTTACTTCATATAAATGGAAGAGTTTCTTTGATCTCAATAATATATATTACTTGCATGTGATATATTAAAAAATTATAATTACATGAAATTTTCAATTGTAAAATTATAAAATAATCATTAAACAGAATAAATTAAAATCAATCTCATCTTAAAATAAATATTCAATTTAAAATTATTTAGCTTAGTATATTAGATAATAATTTTATCAAAATTATCATAAAATTTTAACAATTTGTATGAAAATTTAAGTTTACAACAATTAAAGTGTATTAATGTTTTATTTAATTATATATAAGTCACTCAAAACTTTAGTTTGAATACAGAATTTACAAAATTCAATATTTTATTAAAATAATTCACTCAGTTTAAAATTTCAACTTAATTACATGTAAAAAACTAAATTTGAGATGATATACTTTACCAATTTTGATAAAATTTTTAATTTATAGCAAATAAAATATACTGATTTATATTCTATAAAATTTAATTTTTTGAAAATAAAATATAATTCTCTTACGCAATTCAACGAATTAATATCGATACCACCAATGTAACTATAAGAATTTAATGATTTTGAAAATAATCAAGTCCCTTACTCTCATCTTTGAATTTACCTATTTCTGAGTCAAGTTTTATTGAATATAAAGGATGACAGGATCATAATTCGAAGTGTCCAAAAGATTATCCGAAATCATTGCAGGTAAAAGAGTACTTAATTTACAGTTTTTAATTTCAAGGAAGAAAGAGTCAGTGTCGCCAGTAACAATGACAATCCTACAATTGAGAAGATTCCTATTTCTCTCTAACTCAAGATGCTGGAGGTGATACATACGTAATTTTGATAAATCAAGAACCAATTGACCGATATAAACAAATTAATTCTTTATTCAGATGAGCTGCTATGATAGCATCAATCTTTATACACTTTCTGAAAGACGGTTTGATGAATAAGTAATCATCTTTTTAGATGAATTAAATAATCTTAAATTTATTCGTTTTTTAAGATTTTTTACCGATTTTCCATAAAGACTTATTTAAAAGCTTGAAATAATTTTATCAGGATTATTGGTAGAATCCGCTATCAAAGAAGTGTTTTCATCAAAATACTCTTTAAAAATCTTAGCCTGTTTAAACCTTATAGCTCTATGAATCTTAACATCCTTAACTCCAAGAGAAACTAACATCTCTAGAAGTCTACAATGAATAAAATAGTTTTTCGTGGGATAATATGTGAGCACTAATTTTTCCGGTGGAGACATCTTTTCAGGCACCACAGGGAATTTATCCAAAAACTCATGTACACTTTCAGGAATATCGATATCAACTTCCATGGTGTAACCATATGAAAGCATTTCAATATCTGTACTCACACACTCATCCAAGGCAAAATCTGAATTATTAATCACCGAACTAAAATCACCGAAAGGAACACTTTGGCTAAGAGCCCAACCATATAGATTGTTAATATCAATGTAAACATTATTAGAAATTTAATTCAAAAAAGAGCTTTCCGATTGCGGATCATGATGTTTCAGATTCATGAATCAAATTTTTCTGGAAACGTTCGAAAATTGACGAAATAAATAAATCTTTTTCCGACACTGAAATTTTCGGATTATTGAAGTTCGGATTAATGAGGGTTGACTGTATAACAATTCCGTATCATCAGAAGTTTAAACATAATGTTTATTAACAAATTTTAATCCACTCCTGATCCCTCCTTCATAGAAATTATACATTTCCATATCGGTAAGTAGTTCAATGGGTTCTTTCAATGTCATCAAAGCAGAAGACCAACTCGTTCCTGGTATTCCGTAAAAAGTTAAAGGATCTAAACAGTTATGTGCAATACTCTTTGAACGAAATTGCTGAAAAAGTCAGCAAGAAGAAAAACATAAATATTTCAAGTAGATCATCATATAATCTAACAAGGTATTACAATTATTCTCATTCAAAATCTGTTGAGCTCTGAAATATTGTGATTCAGTCACTTCAGACCAAATTGACGGTAATTCAAAAGGCGTTTCCAAGATTTTCAAACCAATTGCAAAATTATAAGGAAAGATACCTTTACAACCCATTATTGAACTTGCAAATACAGAATCCATCAAAGGAAAGTTAGAAAGAGTTTTAACTGCATTGTCTAATGATGCGCTAACAAACTAATAATGAATAAACCTAACTGAGACTACAAGCACTCGCAAAATAACGACCTGAAAAGTGTTTGTAAACTTTAATACGATTTTAATGGGTTTCTTACAAAGAAAACAATTCAAGCAAGCCTTAAAATCATTTTCCTGATTAAATGATAGCGGAATCACGTTTGAATTACTAAAAACATCAAAATAAGGTTGTACAATTGTCGTTCCGATTTCCTCTACGCACTCTAAAACCAATGAAACTAAAATACGATTTAGTATTATTAAAGTTATTAATTAATAATAGTCCTGCTGATATTGGTAGGTGTTTTTGATGATATCTTATGTCAATGGGTAAAATTGACTCAAGGTCAGAAAATATTACAAATGGTGGGGTTACTGTTTTTGAGTAATCACCAAACTGTCAAAAGCATCTTGTAAACGAAAAAACCATTCGTACACTATCTATTTCATTAATATGGGAATTCATTAAGCGTTGCCAGTCAATAAAAACAGTATAATGATATTGGTCATCATTTTCGAGAAGTAAAAGATATAAGGGATCAACGTCAGTCACATTTAGTGCGATGAATAAATATCCAAATGAGAATGAGGAGGAACAAAATCGTCATTTTAATTTTCATCATTATTAATAACAGTTGGGTTATAAGACAAGACATTAATAAAAAGACCTGGATACTTTTCTTCAAATCTATTAATATTACACTGCCTCATAGGACAGTCATCTATCTCATCATAATTTAATTTATTTAGAAAGTTAGTATAACTATATATATTACTAAGATTATTTACAAGGTCGTTATACTTCAATAAAGCCAAGATACTATATATAAAACAAAGATTGTCACTATTCTTGATATTAATAATAGCTCTTTTTCCTTTGGGTCCAAGAGGAGTTTCAACGAAAACCATGAACAGTTAACCTATTTATTTGGGAATATTTAGTCAAGATAAAAAGAATTTCTCTAATTCTAGAAATAGTCGATCCATTACCCAACTGGGTGAATCTTTCTATTTTTTCATTTTATTTCCTAACTCCTTCAACAAGAAAATTATCTGAGAAAATATATTAGGTATAAATTCATCTTTAGTTATATCATCTTTTTTTTAAATTGGATATTTACAGCAAATCGAATTTTAACGTTTCCTATTTTATTAATTTCAATTCTAAGCCGGGTTATATTTTTATCTGTTAATGTTATTTGATTAACATTAAATTCGTCAATATTAAATTTTAATACTCTACGAGCAGCGTTCCCTATAAGCTGCGCTCGGGCGCGCAGCAAAATTATTTGCTGCGCAGTAAACATGAATTCATGAATTTCTGCGCAGTTATTACACTAAAGTGGCCTGGAAGAATGTCAATCTGAATTTTATCACTAGCAGCGGGAAACCAACTACCTATTCAGTTTTCAATATTGCCACTCAATGTCGTTATAAACAACTGCTCACGACAATCTGCAATAGACTAACTACCTGCTGCAATTATCTTTTTCGTCGCGGTCTCAAGGAAAGTTGAACACACGTGGCTGCCTGCCTTCCTCTATATTATCATGGAATGTTACTATTTAATGTATTTAGGTTTAATAACCTATACCATAAATTATATATATAAATGAATGTGTTATCATGGAATCGATACGATGCCTGCTTGACCGGACAACTGGAATGTCTCTGATTCTCAGATTTTGTCGTCTCATAGTTATCGTGAAGCTCATTCTCATGTCCCTTTCACATCTCTTAAGCTTTGATTACGGTATTTTCAGCTGATTAGTGTATAATCAAAACCTACATATCTTCAAAATATTTAATTGATGATCCACGAAAGTATTATAACTTCATAGAAAATCTAATTTTCCAAATGGACAACGATGCGATTCTATGCAATTCTACTCATGATGAAATTGAAATGATTAATGGAAATATAAACCCGAAAAGATACTTCTTCAAAAATAAGGATAAAATTACTGACGTGATACATTTACAGCATAAACAAGATAATAAACTTCTGGTTGTTAAACGTCACAAATTCAAAATGAAGCCAAAAAATAAATTTCTTAATATCTAGCAGTTAGATATGGTTAAAAACAAACCTGAAATGTGTAACTTTCTGTTTATTTTTGCTAACTTTGAAATTCCGATTTCAAACATGAAATCAATGGACTTCCGATACAAATTGACCGTGATTCTGATGTCCCGTCACTTATAGATGATATCCAACACACCATGAAGAACTTCAAGCTATCTGCTCCTGGAATGGATGGGATTACGATGTGCGACTGGAAAATGATATCGCCAAACCATAACTTCCTTCTCTCTATGACAAACAATATTCCAAGAACACATGTCTGCCCAGAAAAATGGAAGAGATATTGCACTGTTCTGGGAAACTTGAATACAGTCATGATGCATCATCTTGGCAACATCTGGCAATTATGGACACAGCTGATCGTGTATTCACCACTTTCCTAAATCACAGACTTCATTCTTGGATAAAAAATGGATTCCTCATCAGTCAAAATCAGAAAGCCATATGTATACCTGATGGATGTACTGAACATAATGCTACAATACATTTTGTTATGCACTCTGCTATCAGGAAGAAGTGCACATAACATGGCTGACACATCAGATGCCTTCGAATCATTGCCACATGACCTTATATGGCATACGCTAGATAATATGGGCCTCAAAAAAGAAACAATCTCAATTATAAAAGAACTATATCGTGATGTCAAAACATTCTTTGATTGTGAAGGTCAAATATCTGACAATGTCTCAATCGTTAAAGGTGTAAAATAAGGTAGCCCTTTATCGATGACTCTTTTTTTGTTAGTCAATTGATTTTATCTTGCGTAAAATATTATCTAATTTTCCCTTTCTCTTTCATGATGCTAAATCAGCCTTTTGGCTTATGCTGATGATATTGTCTTGATCTCTGACTCATTTGACAAAATAAACAATGCCTTAAATGAATTTGTGAAACTTGCCTCTATGGCCAATTTGAGATTTAAACCTTCAAAATTGGATATTGTTCACTAAACAACATCAACGCCGACATTTTCAAACCTGTGTTATATGACGAACAAAATCCAATAATCTCAGATACCAATATCTATAAATACATTGGCGTCGAATTCTTAGAAAAACGAAAACACAACATCGACAACCGACTAAATGATGTTCTGTTAGACACAAATTTTATATTTGAATCTCACTTACACCCCTCTCAGAGGTTATATGCATATAAAATCTTTGTAAACTGATGTCTTATCTTTACTTTCCGTAATTGCTACCTTAGTCACATGTTATTTGATAGCAACAAAAACCGAGTAGTAAATGGTAAAAGCAAACAACTTGGATATGATCAAAAATTCAAATCCCTTCTACAAAAAGTTCTAGATTACAAATACAATCTTCTGAAAACTCTTTTCTTTACGCAGACTGTAAATTAGGTGGTCTTGGTTTCACTGCTAGCATAGATGAACATTTAGAACTTTCGGAGGCTAGAAGCAATGGCTCACTTGATGCCCCTTTAAAATGGTTAAACGGTGACTTAATTAAAGGTTTTTTCATTTTCTCTTTTCTTTACAAAATTTCAAAATTCTTGTTTTTGCTTAAAGGCAAAATTTGGAATATCGGCCGCAATGTGTCTCTTTAAAGGTGAACTACGAATTGAAGTTGCCTATAAGCGAGTAAACTACTTTAACGGTTCTAATCTCAAAACATCTCTTCAAAAATGCATAAAATTCTTGGATTATTTTATAATGAGCCATGGTGTCAATTTAATGTACAAGAACACAATGCTGGAATAATCAGCAACCGTAAAACTGCTTCGTACTTAATAAAAATGGACATACTTAATGATGCACAATATTTATTTTTGATTAAAGCTCGAAACAACCTTCTTAAACTTAACTTTAATCCTTGTCGTCTTAAAAATAATCTTTCTTCATTATATAGGCAATGCGGGCTTGAAAATGAAACGCAAACTCATATATTTGATCTTTGCAAGGCAAAAATAAACGTCCGGAGAAATAAGAATGATAGAGTCCTTTTATGTGTTACTTCTTTCCTTTAGGAAATTGGCTTTGATCTTGATATTGAGCAGAACCCCAATTACGTCAATACACCCACTTCTTTTAAACCAGATATGATAATAAAATCTAAGAGGAACTAACTTGTACATCTCTTAGACCTAAATGTACCTTATGATCTAAGAATTTCCTTTGATTTAGCTGTAACCGGAAATTACACCAAATACAAAGACCTTGCCAGAGATATTGGAGAAGCATTCAAGGTTGAATGTACGGTATTTTCTCTTGTGGTCGGATCACTTGGTACTTGGGACAGGGTTAATGAACCGATAATGAAGAAAATAGGCCAGACAAAAGCAGAAATAGAGACTTTATTAAGAAATGCCTGCCATGAAGCAATTGTATCTTGCTACCATATATACAGAGATCATACATTCAACTCTTACTAGCCTACACTACAAAGTTGCCTTTGAACCTGATACGGATGAACTGCAATATAAATGTTAATTCAGATTGCGTATGGAATTGATTCTTACCAAACTAATACTGAATTGCTGAGATTACTCGCATATGATAGCCATAGTTGGCCTAGTTGTATTAAAATAAACTTTGCTTTTTTTATCAAAATATAGAATCCGACAAAACAGCCCTGACAGTTCAGATCAATAAAATTAAGGCGACAAAAACACCCAAAAGGAGATTTCAAAATACTTTTTGTTACTATCTTATAGCAAGAAGAAAAATGAGTATAGCCGGATTCATAATTATATAAACTAAACGTAAACAAAATATTTCATATTTTTGGCGATTTCTATAAAAAAATGTGTGTTAGTATACTTGTGCATAAATGTATCTTTATATTTAAAGATTAAAATTAAAATTTGAATAATATCAAATAATTTCAAGGCATCCCATTATATCCACGCTGAAGTAATTCTTGGTAATTCAATTGGTATTTATAAATGCTGTTTTGAATT
The DNA here is from genome assembly GCA_022537955.1 of Schmidtea mediterranea. Taxonomy (NCBI): domain Eukaryota; kingdom Metazoa; phylum Platyhelminthes; order Tricladida; family Dugesiidae; genus Schmidtea; species Schmidtea mediterranea. The sequence continues at coordinate 200,669,674 of CM039679.1, read as the reverse complement.
CTTGTTCAGTTTAAATGGCTACAAGAATTTATATTTAAATTATAGATCAGCCATTAGTAGTAGGATGTGAGTCCGTCAGATACAACCCCCTCTTGGCTTACGTAATTATTATGTAACACCTACCTTCTAGTTACTTCCACACACCTACCTTCTAGTTACTTCCACACATCTAGCTTCTAGAACCTTCCACACACCTAGCTTCTAGAACCTTCCACACACCTACCTTCTAGTTACTTTCACACACCTACCTTCTAGAACCTTTGGTTCTTAAACATTTCACACACGCACCAACCAACGATCCGCACAGATCCGCACTAATCCGTACCAATCCATACCAATCCGTACCAATCCGTACCAATCCGTACCAATCCATACAATCCGTACCAATCCATACGAATCCGTACCAATCCGCACCCATCAGCGCCCAACACGCCTACGACTAAGTCGTAGAATTAGCAAAATCACTCACTAGTACTATTGGTATTATTATTATACTTTTTACTTCATATAAATGTAAGAGTTTCGTTTACCTCATAGATTCATGTTACTTGCATGTGATATATTAAAAAAGTTATATTTACATGAAATTTTCAATTGTTAATTAAATTAATACATAAAAAATTATAAAATAATCATTAAACATAATAAATTAACATCAAACTCGTCTTAAAAGTAAATGTTCAATCTTAAATTATTTAGCTTACTGACTATTTTGTTAGTAGTATATTACATAACAATTTTATCAAAATAATCATAAAACTTTAATAATTAATTATTTATATAAAAATTATATTTACATGAAATTTTTAATTGTTAATTGTATTTTTACATAAAAAAAATTATAAAATAATCATTAAACATAATAAATTAACATCAAACGCGTCTTAAAATAAATGTTCAAACCTAAATGCTTTAGCTTACTGACTATTTGTTAGTAGTATATTACATAACAATTTTATCAAAATAATCATAAAACTTTAATAATTTTCATGAAAATTTAAGTTTAAAAGTACTATGTATATATATATTTTGTTAATTATTAAAAATAAGTCACTCAAAACTTAAATTTGAACACAGGATTTACAATATTTTAAGAAAATAATTCAACAAGTTTAAAATTTCAACTTAACTAAATATAAAAAAATTATACAAGATTTACTTTACCAATTTCTATAAAATTTTAAATTTACATCAAATAAAATATACATATTTATATTCTATTAAAAAATTTAATTTTGAAAATAAAAAATATTCGCCCACGATAGGAGTTGAACCCCTCAACGAATTATTACCGACACCACTGATGTAAGAATTTTGAAAATAACTCAATCAAGATAGGATTTAAACATTGGATTAGTTTATGAAAATAATTAATAGGATTATTTACATGTAAATACTTAACCAAATTCTATAAATTTATAGCAAATATACTGTTTCTAATGAAAATTCAATATTTTGATAATAATTCACGTTGTTAGTCGGATACTAATTTACAAGTTCAATCGACTCTATAAATTATTAGTGATACCATCAACTAAATTCGTTGTGTTTTTAGTGTTTTTATGAAAATAAGTCACTGGGTTTACAAATGAAAGTAACCGATAATTTCGGACATTAAAGCTTTATGTAGCCGAAATTGATTAAATAACCATTAAAAATTCATCAGGTGATACCTATTAAATATTTCAATAATTTATGATTCAAACTAGGTATATTATAATACTTTTCGATAAATTTATGATAAACTATTACATGGTTTGTTATAAAGTTATTTAAAAGGTTAAGAATTTTAACCCTAAATAACGAAAGAAGACACAATTTTAACCCTAAAAGATGAAATATAACTTTGAACCCTATGTGATTAAAATGTTATAACATTATGTAAACCAATAATTACTAAATACCAAGTAAACACATGTCTTTAATAAAGAGTAGTTGGTAAAAAACATACATATATTTAATATTTGTTGACAATTTTTAAGTACCTGTTAAAAATGGTTTGAAAATATGAATAAATATTTTAATTTAAGAATATTAAATTGAAAATCTCTATTGAAATTAAATTAAAAAGTATATAAATTTGTTAATCGTCATTTTAAATAAACTCGTAAAATTATTGATTGATTAAATGCAATTGTTAATTAGAAATATTATTGACTGAACTTATTTTTTAATAGAAAGTTATTCTTGAAACAACATAAAAATAATATTTCAATAACTTTTCTTTAAATTAATTTTGAAAAAGTACAAACCAAATACTTGATTTTGATTGGTTGTTACTATTGCTATTGACAACGACATTATTTTGCGATAAATTTAATCGCTAAACTCAAAATACTAATAAATTTATTAAAATTATTACAGTTTTCTTGAAAATTATTTGAAAAAGTAGAAACAAAATACTTGATTTTGATTGGCTGTTACAATTGCTATTGATAACGACATTATTTTTCGATAAATTTAATCGCTAAACTCAAAATACTAATAAATATATTAAAATTATTACAGTTTTCTTGAAAATTATTTGAAAACATACAAACTATTTTTCAATAAACTTATTATTATTTAACTAAAACCGGTTGTTGAAAATACTAATAAATTTATCAATTAAAATAATTAAAATTTTAATGAAAATAATAATTTGAAAATGAAATTATAGAATACTTTATTTTGATTGATTAATTTTATTTATTACCAATGACAACGACTCAAATTAATTCAAATTTTTAATGTTCAAATTATTTTCTAAATATTATTAGTACCGCATTGATAGGAAATCATACTATTCAATCGAACATAATTTCATTAATCTTTTTTAAATAAATCAACAAAAGAAAGGTCTTGTCATCAAACAGAAGGTCTGCTAAAAGAATGTGCAATGAGCAATATCCTGCACTCAGCTAAAATATGGTATTACCATGTTCATGGCATTCTACCAGACTTCTGCAATTAATTTAAAATAATGGATATTTAAACTAACTTAAACTTTTTCATTGAGATCAGAATTATTTTATTTGTTTGAAATGATTCAGACTACATTCGTAATTTATCTTTAAATTCAATATTATTAACCTGGCTTTTGCCTTTGTAAAAGTCGTAATTGAATTTAGAAAACTTAGAAAATCAAATCAGAGCTTAGTTCGTAGTATTTATTACTGCATAATTTAAATTTGCAATGCCGGATGACGACGCCGATGAATCCTCATATCAGATCAAGCAAAAGAAAATTCAGAAGACGCCAATTGCAGAAGAGACTGATTGATCAAATACTTGATAACTTACATTTGAATTCATCCTTCTCTACTACGATTGCAGTATGAATTGCATGCTTCATGTTGAGCATATTCTTTTCACTGTGAAACAAACTTGTTATATTTAATAAAATTTTGAATAGTACTAGTGAGTGATTTTGCTAAGTCTACGACGTAATCGTAGGCTTAGTTGTAGGCGTGTTGGGTGCGGATTGGTACGGATGGGTGCGGATTGGTATGGATTGGTATGGATTGGTATTGATTGGTACGGATTGGTATGGATTGGTGCGGATCAGTGCGGATCAGTGCGGATCGTTGGTTGGTGTGTGTGTGTGTGAAATGTTTAAGAACCAAAAGTTCTAGAAGGTAGGTGTGTGGAAGGTTCTAGAAGCTAGGTGTGTGGAAAGTTCTAGAAGGTAGGTGTGTGGAAGGTTCTAGAAGGAAAGTGTGTTGGTCCACAACTACGTGACATAATAACGGTTAGGTAATCAGTCTTCGAGTAGTGACCAGTGATAATAATAAGTGACCAGTCACGTAATAAGTATGTACTGACCAGTGATATAATAAGTGACCAGTGACATAATAAGTGTGACCAGTGACATAGTAAGTGTGCGACTGATCAGTGGTCAAGTGACGTAATCATGAGGCCACTGCCCAAAGGTCAATTACTAGGTAGCAGCTAGTGGACAAAGGTCAACCTCCAGGTAGCAACAGCGAGTGCAGAGGTCATGTGTTACGTAATAATTGCGTAAACCAAGGGGGTTGTATCTGACGGGCTCACATCCTACTACTGCCATTATATGGAGAAGATAGAATAGCAGAATGGAAAACAGTTATAGTTTTTAAGGGTTTCGGTATCGAAAAGCAAGAGTTAATTTTGATGGCAGTACGTCATGGAGGTGCGTCAAGCTGTCGAGGACGCCTGAAACTGATCAACAATGACTCAACATTTATTACAGAACATGATCATCCACCAGATCTGACACAAAATGAAGCAGAGAAGTCTGTTGTTGAGATACAAAGAAGAGCAGCAACAAGTGTAGTGAAATCATGGCTTGTGATAGCAAGTCAAATTTTGTAGCAATCAAACAGTTTTATCTTGAAAACCATCTGGGCTTAAAGAAGATGGTCATGTTCACTTCGGATGGAGCGTTAGTTATGATCGGCAAGTGAAATGAGGTTGCTGCTTTGCTCCGTGCTGAAGTCTCTCATTTATCCGAGCACCACTGCGTTGCACATCGAGAGTACCTAGGCATAGACGATGTCTGAAAAACAATAACATTGATGAAGGACATTGGATTATTGCTTGAACAAATTATATAATGTTCAGTCGATCAAGTGCGAAAAAATCTGAATTCCAAGAATTAGCTAATGTTGCAAGCCACAATATTGTCTCATTCAGGCTGCTGAATGAAGTTAGCTGGGTGTTGCAGCATTTTGCAGTGAATTCTTTGGTTCGTAATTATTTGGCTTCAATTAAATATTTTTCAAAACATCTGGAGGCTGAAAACAATCCAAAATCCAGCTTTTGTCTGAAAAAGCTAATTTTTGTAATAAGCAAGGTTGTCTATATACTTTTGAAAGACAGATATGAAGACGTTGAAAACTTGGCGATATTGAGATTTATCGAATGGATTTGTAATCATTTACAGGATATTTCCAGAAGGAGAAATGAAGGAATGGGAGGCATTCGATACGCAAACTATAAAATCACAGGACAAATTTGAACTTGAAAATAATGATGTGCTAAAAGTATAAATTATTTCTATCAAAAAAAAACCAAAATGAGAAAACTGAAAAGAAAGAATTAAAAGCCGTAATCAGAGCAGAATACGTGGAATTTAATTTGGTTTTGACTGAGAAATTGAAAACAGGAACACTCAAAACTTTTTCCGCCGTTGTTACTCCTGTGCTGTCGAAGAGAAATTTGCGATACTTGCGACACTAGTTGACATTTGTGGAACTTTTCAAGCCTCTAGTGCAGACGCCGAATGTGGATCCAGTGGGACAACATTAAAACTAAATTGCGTAACAGACTGGAAGTGGATCACCTGGATGTGCTGATGAGGATTAAATTTTATCTTACAAGTAAATAAAATGTTAATCTTAATTCAGTTTATGAATTTTGGAAGGATGGGAAAAAACGAAGGCAAAAATTAGTAATTATTCCCTATTCATTTTTCTGAATGTGCTGTGTGCTGTGTAATATTTTATTATTGCATATTTTCTCTGGCCACTTGCCAATTTGCCATCAATTTTTTATCACATTAAAATCATCATAACTATTATAAAATTTGAATTCTTTAAATTTCATTAGTACGCAAAGAAACATAATATCAGTGCATACATGTAGTATATCGTTTTAAACTCATAAAATCAAATTATAGTATTTTTGTTGCTAGCTTGATTTTAAACGCTGCTCAGTGCAGCTGGCTTTGCGCACACTGCTGCTTGTGGTTTAGAGTGAATGTTGCCTACGAGATCCTCTTAAATCTAATTCTACAATTGGGTCATTCCTAATGTCAACAGAACCACCTATTTGGATGTTTTCCTCATCACTAATTACAATTATTTCATTTTTAGATATTTTAGACGCCCCAAAATTAAACAAATATCAGCTTATCTTTTATTAATTTTAAAATCTTCAGCCTTAAAAATCAAATGAAAGAAATCTAGTTTATTCTGATTAAACTGAGTCAAATGATCTTTATGATTTAAAAAAGAAATCAGAATAGGGTTGAGCATGGTAAGTTTTGCATGACGGACATATAAAGATTTCAATGGCCTTGAACTGATGATGATAATATGTCTTCGTTAGTTCATGACATTCATCATTATGACTCACTGATGAATTACAGTATTGAGTGTATAAATTACCTATTTATATAAGTAATTATTGGTGAAAATTATTGTATAAATAATTAAATAATGAAAAGTTATTTAAAAGATTAATAAATTACCAAATTCTAACATTTTAATATGAAAAAATTAAACTGTTTTCAACCTTATGTATTATTAAAGGTAATATAAATTATGCAATTAAATTACTTGATGTCCAGTGCAATTCCCAAAAGTAGACTAGTTTCGAGCTAATGGCTGTCATCAGTTCTATACAAGAGGCGCCTTAGATTTCTCTTCGCACCAGGTAAGTGTACAACAGTTTAGAATTAACACCGTTATACACCCATCCTGATGCGCTGGACATAAAATAAATTTGCAAAGTTTTGTTTTAAGTCAAGAAAAAAGACGAAACTTTATCTTGAAACCTCTTTTCACTTGAAACCATGGTAGATGCAATCTTACCTCTGCGAACTACAAGTTCAAAACAGAAACTGGTTGCAAGCTATCAAACTACCAAACAACTTGAAACACTTAAGTTTATTTTTCACGAATGTCTGATTCTAGTTAACTTTTGTTATTTTATTTTAGTGAAAAAATTGCGATCTTCGGAAGAATTGAACTGTTTTGAGGACAGTGTCAGGTGGGTGGAGGTACATCTGTCAAATGGTAATGCAGATGTCCCAAGGGAAGCTCAACTAGGACAGAAACCTGGTGTTGACTGAAAAGGGAAAAGCTTCCTTGATCTTGATTTTCATAACGAATACAGACCGTAAAAGCGCGGCCTTTCGATCATTCCGATTTTTAAAGAGTTTGTAGCAAGAGATGTCAGAAAACAAAACTAATGTATTTTACTTCTGGTGTTCTTTCGACTCATTTTCTAAATATCCGGGGACATTTATAGTAATTGGTTAACTATCAAGACCCTTACTGTTTCCATTAGCCACCATGTTGGCTAGGTTCGATTGGTTTCCAGGTGGTCATTTTTTAGATGAGTCCAGAATTCATCTTAGTGTACCTTGATTGATTTTTATCCATTGCTGAAGTTTCTATGGTTTCATAGGTTTTCCTTGATTCGTTTATTGCATTTTGTATCATCTTCTGTCTCATTTCTTTCGAGTCTTCATACCTGATCCCAATTCGCCTTAAGATTTCATTGTTTCTTTTATCTCAGGTTTCCAAAGTACAGACAACAAAAATTGAGACTGTTGTTTGTAACTCAGTTTTGGCTTGCATATCTTTGGCTAATTCTCTGTATTTATCTATATTCTTGTTTCTGGCACTTTCTACAGCTGAATCTTCATCAAATGGACATTTGATATCCATTATCATAATTTTCGCTTTTAACTTGAGTTTGCAGTGTTCGGTTAACCGTAACTGAAACCGCGGTTATCCGTGACCGAAAACCGTAACCGAAAACCGGGCCTGGTAATCGCGGTTTTACGGTTTTACCAAATTTTCCTTTTAGGTATTTTTTCCTAAAGAAAAAAGAAGTCTTTTAGATTTAAATAATGTTTAAAGAGAAACAAAATAAAAAAAGAATTACAATATAAGACTTCAAAACTAAAAATACTTATTTGCAACCAACAACATTTTATTTTTAAATCAGCGTAGCCTTTGCATGTTACGATTACTTGCAGCGTTGCCATTTTAGCTCTTAGGGAGCCAAATTTAGCATTTTCTAGTATCCAATTGACTAAGATACTAAACAAAGTACAGGTTATAGTAAAACTTTTCAAATCATTGACTGTTCGTAACGATATCTTGCAAGCAAAAGTTCGTATTGAGCTTGAGCATGAACTCCATCTGGTATTGGACGTTAAATATAGATGGAATTCGATCTATCCTATGCTGGAAAAGTTTTTGAAGCTTCAGAAACCAGAATTAAACTCCACAAATTTACTCATTGGTCTCAATTTAGACGTAATTAAAGTGTTGTGCTCTATTTTGCAACCATTAGATCTCACTGTGCTTGCATTAAGTAGAAAAGACGCCAATTTAATTACTGCCAAAGGCGCAATTAATTTTTTGTTGAAAAAGCTTGATGGAATCGGAACTCAAGAAAAAACTCTTGTCGAAGAGATACCTGAAATTAACGCACTGAAAGAAAATATCAAGACGCGATTATTTTCTCGAGAGAAATCAGATCTTAACTCATTGTTATCTTGTCTTCTGCAGCAAAAAATACCAACAAAAGAAAATTTAAATCTCGGTACGCGTTTTTTGAATCGGCTGTACCCTAATTTATCAACATCCTCGGTATCTGATGATGAAGAGCACTTCATCGATTCAAATGTTCATTGTGATATTATGTCTTAAGAATACGAAATGAACGCTTGCATAAATAATACATCCAAAGAGGGCGGAATACAAGAGACCCAATATAAATCTCTCAAAGAAGAATTTGCTATATATAATAAAACTGGTAAAAGAACTCAAACTTTACAACAATTATATGATGCGGTTTTAACAGTACGTCCAACATCCACCGAATCGGAAACAGTATTTTCCGAGTAAATGGTTAAGTCACCGCTAGACCATGTCACCGCTGGGCGAATTTTTTTCTAAGTCTAAAAACACAGATTTTTTCTAAAAGTATAATTTTTTTCTGAGACAAAGACAATGATTTATTCAAGGTCCTTGAAACAAAGACCATGACTCATCAAAAAATTCAAGGTCATTGGATGACTCATCATATTTTTCTAAAAGTCATTCAAAAATTTTCAAAGTCATAAAATTTTTAAAAAAAAATTTAATTTAAATTTACTAATTATTTTTATAAGTAGTTTTTTTTACTAATATTTTTAATTTTAATTTTATTCTATTACTTATTATTATTATTATTATTATTATTATTTTTTTTTTTTTATTATTAAAACTTATTATTATTAATCAAAATCTATATAAATCTTATCACAACAATAAAAAGTATTTCAAGTTATTTTATTATTATTAAAACTTGTTATTATTACTAAAATTATTATTATTTCAAGTTATTTTTTATTATTATTAAAACTTGTTATTATTGTTGGGCCAAAACACAAACGGCCTTGAAAATTGTTTAAATATATCAGTAATATAGCACGAAAACCCAGCACCAAGATAACTTAAAATACAATATCAACTAAACACTCTAAAATTTGAGAAAATATAAATAAATATAAAATCACAAAACATAAAAGTAAAATAAAATAAATACAAAATGCATCAAGAACCGCAAGAAATTTACATAAAAAATAACATAATAACAAGAAAATTTGACCGAAAATCGACAAGTTATATAAAAGTAAAAAACTAATGAATTAAATGATTTAAAATAAAATATTTTTGGTTGAATAAATCTAATTAAAAATTTTAGAAATAAATTGCCAATTTAAATTAAGAAAATAATAAAAATTTAATTTAGATAACACAAATAACTTCAAGGTCAAATTTTGTTTTATCGCAATAAAAATAACACACAAGGTTAAGGTCAAATTATAGGTATATATACTGATGTGTTTTGACAAATTATCTACTTTTTGCAGATTTAATTTGCAGAATTAATTTTGCAGTCGTATTTTTGCAGTCTTATTTTTCTGAATTTTAGTTGGTGTGCGTTACAACTGTGAGCCGTGTATTCAGGCAATTAACAATGGTAAGTGTTGTGTCTGGACACGACAACTCTCAGTTGGTGTGCATTGACTTATGATTTAAAATGAAGGTGTACCTGTTATATGAATGATTTCACTATGAATTTATTGATCGATAATGATTAAATGGTCTACCCACTCGAACACAGTTCCAACGTTGCTTAGCAACGGGTACCGAGTGGTAAGAGAAAATATTTGTATGGGATTGTCTGGGTAACAACCATATAGCTTCAAAATCTCAATACCCAGAAACCCACAATTATTATTATTATTAATCAAAATCTATATAAATCTTATCACAATAAAAAGTATTTCAAGTTATTTTATTATTATTATTAAAACTTGTTATTATTATTATCAAAATTATTATTATTATTAATCAAAATCTATATAAATCTTATCATAACAATAAAAAGTATTTCAAATAAATCGATAAAATCATGAAAAAATATATTGACATAAATAAATCAATCGGACAAAAGTAGGAGCTGTCATAGCTTGGTCTGTGAGTGCTTTGATAGTTTGGGCTGTGCGATACTTGGTCATCATCAATGGCATCGATTCCTAAATAATGGCCAAATGCGAGACTGGAATTTCTACTCACCCAATTACGCTTATCATCTTTATTGGTAAGTGCAATTTTACAGTTCTTAAATGTAAACAATTGGTGGTTCCGCGTCCCTATCCTAGTTTGAGGCACCGTGAAAATTGTTTCATTATTTAAACAATCTAAATATGACTGGTGCTCAATCTCTGTCCCAAAAAACTTCACCCTCTTAGTCCTCATCGTATCTTTAGCACCTAAAAGACTATAGCATATGGATCTTAAGAAAGCCCATTTCTTATACTCAAGACCCTTACTCTCATCTGCTGCTATCGGCATGTGTATTTGATGATGCCTTATATCCAGTGGTAAAATTGACTCAAAATTCGCATAAATTACGAATGGCACGGTAACAGTTTTCGCATAATTAGAAAATTTCAAATATTTATTTTTAGGCAATGTATAAAGGGTGGTGCCTGTTTGATTTTTAATGCACAATGAAACATGGGTGTCAAATGCAGGTTTCAAACTAAAGCCATTAAGACAATGGGGACACCAATTTACAGAGATTTGTATATTGCAAGATGTAGTCGTATGACAGTTCATTAATTTATTCAAATCAAAACAGCCGTATGGTGATAATTATCATCGTCTTCCAAAAGAAGTAAATAAATAGGTGTACCGTCAGTAACCTTGGAGGGGTGAATTATATCTAAATGTGGATGATGTGGAATATAATTTATATTATAATTTTGAGGAATTTTAGACGGTTTTACTTTATAAGCCAAAACATTTATAGCAAGGTTTAAGTCCTTGTTTTTTCTCTCGAACTTGGAAATATTACAGAGTCTCATAGGACAATCGTCAATGGGGTCAATTCGTCCAAATAATTCTCGTAAGAAGTAACTCTGTTTCTATGGGTGCGAACTACATTACGTTTTCAAAGGGCTAATATAATATTTATAAAACAATGATGGTCATTGTTTTGAACATTAACTATAGCCTTTTTGCCAGATAAAGATCTTGGTGTGGGGATATAACTATGTCCAGCTAGTCCATTTATGGAATAATATTTAGTTAATATAAAATCAATGTCTTTGATTTTAACAACCCGCCATCCACTCCCTAAATATGTGAAACGTTCTATTTTATTATTTAATTTAGTTATCCAATAGAGCAGAAAGTTATCAGAAAAAAGTTTTGCCTTATTACTAAAAAAGGTATCTTTAATTTCACCATCTTTTTCGAATTGGATAAGAATGGTGAATTGTATTTTAACTGACAACATTTTGTTTATCTCTAATTTTAATTTATTAATTATTTTATTTGTTTGGGAGATTTGAATTAGATTTTTGCGTTCAACATCGAATCTAATATTTTTATGGGTGCCATTTAAATCAAACCTTATTTCAGGTTCATCATCAACATTAATTGAACCCCCTATCTGATTATTAATTAAACTTTCATCATCATCATCGCTAATGATGATTTCAACCGTTTTAATTTTAGAGGGAATACACTGAATATTTGCAGCAGGTTGTTTATTATTATTAATTTTATTATTATTATTAATTTTATTATTATTATTATTATTATTATTATTATTATTATTATTTCGTTTATTTATCTTTCTAAAAAGAGCTTTTTTATTTAAAGTAAATTGATTTAAGTGGGTAGAGTGCCCATTTTAAAACTCTAAATAATTTATGTCCTGGGCAGCCTCGCATTTGGGGCAAATGAAAACATTGATGCCAAAGAATTTATGACCGTAGTATCGCTTCATTTCACCATACATTTTACCGAATGAAATGTTGAAGTGATGCAATACTTCGGAAATAATCGGCCTGATAAAATATATATATTTGTAAATATTATTATTAAAATTTAATTATTTTAAATATCAATAAATGATAAAGTTTATATTCATCTATTATTATAAGTTTTAATCAATAAATATCATAAATTTTAATAAATATAACTTTTTTCAATAAAATATAATCATATGTTTCATCAATTATTAGTAGTTTTTCAATAAATATCACAAATTTTAATAAATATTATTATAACTTTTTCAATAAATATAAGTTTTCCATCAATTATAAGTTTTTCAATAAATATAACTTTTCAATAAAATATAACTTTTTCAATAAATATAAATTTTCCATCAATTGTTAGTTTTTCAATAAATATCACAAATTTTAATAACTATGTTTATAACTTTTTTCATCGAATATAAGTTTGAAAATGATTATAAAATGGATATTCTTTTCATACTCGAATCCTTTAACAATTCATTAAAATACGGGAAACTCCTATGATTTTTTACAATTTGAACTCTGTTTTTTTTCGTACTCCTTTTAATAGGTTTAAGGTTTTCGAAATTAGATTCATTGCGGAGAAATTCTCGGTTATTAGTTTTTCAAATGGTGTATGGTTTGTGGTGGAACTTTTTCAGTCTTTATTTTCTTTTTAATAGTTTGTCTAAGTTTTATGACATTTTTAAGCCTGGATTTCATGAAATCTTTTACATGTTAATGTTTTCAACTTTGTTTATAAACCATGGCACCTTCTTTATTGAAAATATCTGTTTATACCCGTAAATCATCATTGCATTGTTGTGTGAAATCAGGAAATATATATATCCATATGGTGATTTTGTAGCATCTTGAAATGCATTGATAAGAAAATTACGATTATTATGCTTGTCGAGCTAGAAAATCAATAACTGTTGCATCTCTACGATTCTTGAAAATAACTAAATATTGAACATTTAAATTCCTTGTTCGATGTGCGCCACCCTGATGAAATAGATGTCTTTGTATGTGTGAACCACAATTATTTCCTGCAATGTGTGTTAACGTGTTTGCCAGTGGGAAAATAGTCATATTAGGGTTGCAAAATCTAGAGTACAAAAATATTGTCACAGAGTGAAATCATGGGATTGGTCGATATCTGATTGGCTAATGATTGATTAAAACAACTTGGTTATTCATTTAATTTCATTTTTAAAATGGAAAATATGAATGCTAAGCCGATGACAAATAACATTCGATATGGTAAATTTATTATTTATTTATTTTCTTTTATTATTATTATTATTTTTATTTAGAAGAATATGAAACCCTGGTAATTGGACGACTGCAGTATTATTATCCTCAACTCAATGCGATAATAAAGGATAAGCCAGCAACAATGATTCCAGAGCTCATATTTAATGAGACAAAAATACGGATTTCGGAGCTGATCAATCAGGCTCAATGGGACAATCAAATAAACAGATTGGAAACGGAAATGGAAACTGAATACCCATGTATTCTAGATTGTAGTTGCTGCAATTTCCGTTATCAGCGGTACGTCGAATGGTCCTCGTCAATTCCGTAAGGAATTTTTTGTAAACTACAACATTTAGGGCAATAAATGTTTTGTGTTTAGTATTAATAGTTATTAATAACAAGTTTTATTTAGTCATTGTTTTATATAATAAACTAATAATATTATTAATACTAATAATACTAATAATAATAGTAATAATCCTAATACAACACATAATAATAATAAAATAATAATAATAATGTAACACATGATAATAATAAAAATAATAATAATAATGTAACACATGATAATAATAAAATAATAATAATTTAACACATGATAATAATAATAATAATATTAGCTAGTAATAATAGAAATAAGTAATATACGACTTGTATAGAAATGCATACAACGATGCAACAACGATTCTGATCGGTTAATCAGTATCTATCAAGAGTATAAAAGCTCGTCATCACCTTATAAATATCATAAATCAAACATGACCAAGAAAATCAATGCTATCAGTGTCCAACCAGTTCAGATGTTCCAAAATTATAAAATGTATTTTTTAAAGGAGCCTGTCAATATGCAATTGGTAAATCCAGTCAAACTCCATCGAACTCAATTTCAATCTCTCGCTGGGACACTCTCAATGATAGATATCAAGGATATTGATACGGTTTTCAATAAGATCAATTCGAATTCAAAATGCAATGAAAATGCATTTTTCACCAGTCAATATACTAGATATTATGATGCATTTACAGAAATAGGTTTCAAAGAACAGGAAAACTTGTATTTAACAATAACAATACAAGTATATAAAGCTGATTAAAATGATGTGCTTTCTCCAATCTGGAAAATTGTTACTGCTAGACATTTACAATTATTTTAATGTATATTTTAGTGTTAATAAATGTATTTAAACAGATTTTGTTTGTTTTCTTTACAACATATTCTATAAACAAAATTATAATTAGTTTTAAAATTGTTTAAAAATGATGTCTGAAATGGTAAAATATAAAATAATTAATTAATTTTCGTATAGAATATTTAATAAACTTTTTGTTCGATAAACTCGAAGAAATAACCGTTGTAAAATTAGAGATATGTTGACTCTAGTTGAAGCATTGGGTAAAGAAAATTCATGTTGTGATTCAAAATGTCAGAGTGATGATGAAGAAATTGTTAATGAAATTATTAATAATGAAGATACTGAAATTATTAATGATGAAGATACTGAAATTATTAATGATGAAGATACAGAAATTATTAATGATGAAGAAATCCCTACTGCAAATTTAGTTGAGCCTAACTAATTTAAAACTTGTGTTGACTATGTTATAGAAAATATAATGATAGAATATTGTGGTGATTAAGCATGTACATGTAATAATCAATGTTTTTTTTGATAATTCAGTTAATAACAAAGAATAATACATTTATTAAAAATTATTTGATAAACTTTATTACAGATATATATGACAGATGCTCCAGTTAATAGTTTTAATAAAAATTTGCAATTTGAAATATAAAGATCTAAACGTTTGGCTTCTCCGGCAACTTGAATAGCTATTACCAATTCATCGCTTGCTTCTACCCATGGATCAATTTTTGTTTTTATTATCTAAATAATGATAAAAATAATAATAATATAAATTCATATACCTCAATGGACCATTGGAAATAATTTTCATAGTCGGATCCGGATTTTAATATCATGTGTTTCATATACATTAATCCTACTATTATTCGCATCCATTTATTATTTTCATCAAACATATAACTAAATATCGATTGAAATGAATTTTTCTTTCTCTTTAATGTTGGCAAATTAAGAATAGGCTCAAATGGTACGGTTGACCATGAATTTTATGTTTTTAATGATATCATCATCATCTCCATTATTAGCAACCAGCTCATTCAACAAAGTTATGAAAAATTTAGTTTCTGGCATTTTATAAAAATGTTTGGAGGTATAAGCTTATTTATACTATATTCGACCAATCAGAATCCTGCATGGAAATTGCATTTAAGTTGCAATGTCTTCATTTAAGAAAATAGGTAAAAATATATAATGTAAATGTGAATATTGATGATTTGTTGCCACTGTTTTGCAAAACCTGTTGCATTGGCTGTTGAACTTTCATTATACGATTATACTGATCAGTTGTTTTATTAGAATAAACTTTTATACTATATTGAACTTGATTTATCATTTTTCATTAAGTTTTCGAATTTCATTAAATTTGAATATTGATTTTCTTAATTCATTTTTGATAATATCTATGGTCTGATTTAGATATAAAATATTATCATATATTGTGTTTCGATCTCTTTTTAAAGTCTCATATGTAAGTTCAAATCGGATTTCTAAATTACTCATTCTTTCAGATAATTTTTTGACTGGAGTTTGTAAATGACTAGGCCTATCTATCATATACAAAATATCCATCAACACGTCTGTATCAGGACATACACATCATGTTGAATTTTAACCTTGAACGGTTACAACAATTTAGTTAGCCATTTTAAAATAACTAACAACTAATAATATTATTAAAATTTCTTTAATCATTTTCAAATCTATATAAATTAATGTTTATTGTTTATAGCTAAAAGGTTGTGTGTGTTTTTAAATTCTCATTGGTTTAAATTAGTATAAAAGTAATTGTTATTTCAATTTTTATCATTATAATGGATGTTATTGTACCGAGCGCAGTTCAATCAATGAACTAAATTGAAAATTATGGTAATTTCTTCTTATTATTATTCTTACTTGTTTTGTAGATGATTATTTTAAAGTTATCAAAGAACGTCTGAGCTTCTATTATCCAGTTATACATGAAATATTGAAGGATAAGCCAGCATCAATGATTCCAGACTTGTTCTTTAATTATACATCTACATGGATATTTTCCGTAATCGATGAGTTCCTATGGGACATCGAACAAAACAAAATGTTAAAGGATATGGAACCCGAATATACATGTAGTGATGGATGTCATTGCTGCGCTGCCCGATATCGGGATTATGTGGAACGAGCTTTAAATAAAGTTCTTCGACAATATTACTATAGTCGAATTATTTCTTTTTAATAAAAGTTTTCGTTGTTAATGAACTTGTTTTTATTATATATTAACTATAGTATAATAATAATAATAATTAAAACACTACTTATAAAAATAAGAAGTAAATTTAAATTTAAAAATAATATGACCTTGAAAAATGTTGAGTGACATTTAAAAAAAATTTCATGACCTTGAAAATTTTTGTGTGAGTCATGGTCTTTGTTTAAATGACCTTGGAAAATATGATTAGTCATCCAGTGACCTTTAATGAGTTATTGTATTTGTTTAAATTACTTTGAAAATTATGGTGAGTCATGGTCTTTGTTTCAATGACCTTGAATGAGTCATTGTCTTTGTCTCAGAAAAATTGTACGTTTAGGCTTAGAAAATTTTTTTGCCCTTGGGGGTATGCAGTCCAGTGGTGACATAACCATTTACTTTTCCGTTTCAGCGAATTTCACACGGAAACTGAGATCCCGCCTTAGTGATTCTATTAATTGTTTGGTGTTTTTTAAATATTATAAAATTAATACTAGTAATAATTAAACATTTAATATAACCTATAATCATTTTTGTTTGACAATTTAATAATTTTTTTATTTTTTTTTGTATTGTTAAATTTTGAATTATTTTTTATAATATAAATAAATGGAATTAAAAAGTTAAATGGTTTATAATTTATTATTATTAAATGTACCTTATTATAATATAGATTTTCTTCTTTAAGCAAACTAATTATATTGAAAACCGTAACCAAAACCGGAAACCGGGGTTTTCAAACATTGAAAACCGGAAACCGCGGTTTCAAAAAATTCGTTTATTTTGCAAACTCTAGCCTGCTTCATATTTACATCTAACATGTTTGCCTTTGCTTTTGTTAAGAATCTCCAGCTGGGGTCTGGGAGGCCCCTGTGCATTTTCCATTTCATGAATTCGGATATCTTGAGGCTTATTATATGTCTTTGGCATTTTAGGGCTTCCATTCTTTGTAGTAGGCTTCTTTTATCATCCAATGTAAAGTCTTTGACAATTCTCTTGAGTCATTGAGTTCGACTGTTTTTTCTTGAGTTTTGTACTTTGATCTTATGTTTCTTTTCTAGGGTCTGAAAGGCCTTTCTAACTATTGTTATCCAAGTTGTTTTGGCATTGGAATTATTTTTATATTTGTTGGTCCCTTCTAACCATTTTAAGGCTTCTTCTATGGTTTTATTTCTTTTTCTCCTCTTAGGCTTGCAATTTGGATTAGTTCTTCATATACTATAGCTCTGATTGCTTTATGGCTGCTATTTAGTAGTTTTGCTGTTCTGTTAACCGTTTGGATTGTCTGCTCATCAATTATCTTTGTTATTCCGAATCCTCCTTTTTCTCTTGAGGAGTAGATTACTGAGTCAGTAAAAGGGCTTTTGTCTTCTAATTTCAATATTTCACTTTTTATAAGCTTCTTAATATCATTATCATAACATTCTATCTTGGTTTTGGCAATATCTTCTCCTTGTAATACATACACAAATTTGGACTGTCCAAACATGTTATATACTTCTAACTTTTGATCAGATCTTAATTTTGATGAGAAGATTGCTGTCATCTTCCTTTTGACTTCTTCAAGTCTGGCATTCAAGTCTTTTTTTTGGGTCTCCTATTCTAACACCTATGTAGGTGTAGACATTGTTTTCATCGACTATTCTTATTTCGTTTCCATAAATCTTCATCGTGGACTTTTTATCTTTCGGGTCTCTATAGTATCCACATTTGGCTGGTTTAAAGATAAGTTCTGCTTCCTTTGCTAGGTTTTCGATTATGGTTAGCAAGAATTGGAAATCTTTTGCTGAATTTGCAACAATTACGAGGTCATCCGCATAGGCTAGTATAAAGACTTTTTGTCCTGCAATTGTTACTCCTTTTTTCTTTTCTATTATACCATTTAATAGGTATTCGATGCATATGCTGAAAAACGGTTATTGACAGGGAGCAACCTAGTCGGACACCTTTGCCTATTTTCATGCTTTATGATTCATTTTCCCACGTTTGTATTTTGCGGTGCAGTCTTTATAAGTATCCTTGATTAGCTGAATGGTACCTTCATCCATACCCATATTTTTTAGGGTATGCCATATTACTTGAAATGGGATGCTAGCAAATGTGTTTGCCAAATTCAAGAAGGCGAGGTGGCATTATTCATTCTTATAAGTGTTTCTGTTTGCTTTTTCAATAAGCGCCTGGACAACATAGATGTTTTTGTCTACAGTTTTCTACCATTTAAAAATCGGGTTGCCTTTATTGGCCCATTCTAAGATTCTTCTGTTCATTTTCTTCATGAATATTCGATAACTTGTTGAGAGTATCGATATTGGTCTATAATTGAATGGGTTATTGCTTTCTTGACTTTTTCCTGGTTTAATTAGTAGCGTTGTGGTACAGTTCTTCCATAGTTTAGGAATATCATGAGTCCTTTTAATATAATTGAACATATCAAATATTGCATTATCTTTATTCCATATCGTCCATTGTCTCAGAGGAATTCAGTCTTCTCCGAGGGCAGGATCTGTAATATTTTTTAGAGCTGGGATATCTGGCTTGTGGCGGCCAAGCGTTCATAGCAACGTTGCTTTTTGATCCTTCGATGTTGGCTTTTCCTATCATTGCAAAGCAGAATTCGCAAAGCGTTGAATTGTTCATCCACTAATATGGAACTTGAGCTGTGTTTAGACCGTCGTGATACAGTAATTCTGCTCAGTACGAGAGGAACCGCAGATTCGGATCACTAGTAAATGTGCTTGATCGAAAGGTCAGTGGTACGACGCTACCATCCGAGAGATAAAGACTGAATGTCTCTATTTCTGAATCTCGCCTAAAAATCATGATATTTTTTGCCATCCTCGTAATGAGGCATTATTCATTAATGGAAGTTAATGGATGTGGCTTAGCTATATATTTAAACTCTAACCAGGCTATGAATAAAAATTATTATTATTACCATTATTGATCGGAATGTTATTATTATTATTATTATTGTTATTAACGTTATTATTACCAGCTGCGGATTTGCGTTTTTTGTGCTTGTCCGAGCCGTTTTTCCTCCGCCCATCCACGCTGTGCGGCGGTCAACAATTGCTGGTTCAATCCGTGAGGCTCGAATTTGTTGAATCTCTCTGGTCATTTGGAGCAACTGGTGGTGAAGCTCCGTATTCTCCTGGCGTAACTTCACTAGCTCTCTACTCAGAGTGTTAAGTGCATCCATATCTAAAATTAGGTTATCCTTTAACAAATATCATATCTTTAGTTATGGATTTCTTCTCTTTTATCTCTATGCTTATTAAACTAGCGTTAACTTATTAAAGGAATCTACCAGGTAGCTATCTAAACACGTTACAAGAATTTATCTTAATTCCTCATTTTGTTACCTCGGTCTTTAAAGTAGAATTATAAATATAGTCAGTAATGAAAGATTAAGATGTTTTACTCAAAAATTTATTAAAGAAAAATGCTGTTAGTATCTAGGATTTGGGTGATACGAATCCGGATCGAATCTAGGTCGTTTTCGAGCATACGAGTGCTCTTGTCGTCTTTCTAGGCTTCTGTCAGCGTTCCGTATTTCTCTTGGCAGTAGTTTCCTTGGAATTACCACATCCATCGGTCGGGTGGGTTCCGTTAACCTCGGGTCATCCAATTCGTAGGATACGCCGTTCGATGGGGCATACCCGTCTGTGCTGGGGATTCTTCCAGCATCAATCTCTGCATTGATCCTGGCCAGATGTCGTCTCGCCATTTCGACCTGCCAGTTGGTTTGACTTTGTCTTTGCTCGAGGCGAGACAGAATGTATTCGGCGCGTTGCCGACTTTCACGAGCTGGGTTTAGGCCTGGCTCCCCCTTTATTGCGATTGTCGACTCATATTCTTCTATGCAATCAATGGAATTATATCGATTTAGTTTTTCTGAATCTTGTCCACTGTGATCAGAATATCTTGCGCTTCTGTTTATTCGTTACCGGGAAATTCCAGTAAGTGATTTCTTATATTTAATTGATAAATCATATTTGTCAGGGTTTATCGTTAGTGCAATCTATGCTGATGATCTTTGGTACGTACTATCCGTCCTCAAACATTCAGAGCTCGGTCAATGGTTAAGATCCTCCGAGGTTATGACATCGTGAAGGAAACAGAAGTCGATATCCTGATATTACATGGAATTCAGTGACAATATGACGTAAATTGACATGTCCAAATGAGGTTGATTCCCGATTCTGATCTCCTCCACTGGGGATGTCCTCTGATTAATCGCCTATGTGGTTTGGTCATTCTTAAATCTTTTCAATGAGGATCTGTTGTTGAAGTTTAGTGGGTGATGTTATTTTGCACTAATTACATTTTTGGAGTTAATTGACTAAGTTTTTCCCATCGTTTATAGCTCATGTGGGAATGTGGTTAGTTAATAAATCACGGGGTCCTCATATTGATAATTTAAATTTGTGTTCTTGGTATCTGATTACTAATATGGTAACACTACGTTATCCTTCTCGTCGTGGACTTGAACAATGTCGCTCTGTTCAGTATTATGATGGAGAGTTATCATTTCAATTTATTTGTCGAATCCTATAATGCATTTTCATGGTAACCTTGTCAGAATTAAAATACGCAATTTTAGACGTTTATTTTGATTTTGGTAGATTTTATTTTATTTGAAGATGGGTGACGTTGATATCGGAACCTTCAGCTTAAGATCCACTTTCTGGTTATCGATCTTACATTA
The DNA here is from genome assembly GCA_022537955.1 of Schmidtea mediterranea. Taxonomy (NCBI): domain Eukaryota; kingdom Metazoa; phylum Platyhelminthes; order Tricladida; family Dugesiidae; genus Schmidtea; species Schmidtea mediterranea. The sequence continues at coordinate 200,648,279 of CM039679.1, read as the reverse complement.
TCATTCCTAACCCTCTCAAATTATTATCTCGATTGTTATGATGCATGTCCATTTCCGACGTAAATATCATCGTTATTGGGATTCATCATCTAGACGTCTTAACGTTTACAATTCATTTAGTTTGATTTGATTTGATTTTAACATAAACATCATCTTACTAGTATTTTCCGTATATTGTGTAGTTAAATTGATTTGTCACGAGCATTATAGTTCTTGGATTTCTCAAATTTGTGTCCTAGCTTTTGGGCGTACTTATGTTGATTTGATATCGACGTGAATGTTATTATCATTAAAATTCTCAATTGAGCGGTTTAATTGGTTAGGGTATTGAAATTGATTTTTATTTCGACGTGAATATTACTACGGGAGGATTCTTACATTATTTTAAGCTTTATATTTTTCAATGAAAAGATTAATGTTATTGAAACTTTCAATGTATTAAGTTGGCTTTGTCATAGTCATAATTGGTATTAAAACAATTGATTTTAATTTTCCGAACGTTAAAAATGATTATTTAAACTCTCAATTTTTTAAGTTGGTTCTACCATGGTCATAATTATTATTAATGTAATTGGTTTTAATTTTTCGAACGTTAAGAATGATTATCCTATTCATCATAGACATAACAACGATTTCCGACTCTTTCACACACTCACCTCCCTTATTTGATCTTAAGGTAGATATGTTAATGTTATGATATTACGAGTGCCCACTGGACTACTCAGTGTATATGATTTTGAGCTGATGTGAAATAAGAATTTTAGGTCAAATTTTCGGGAAATGAATGATGCAGGAGCAGCCAAAAGACTACTCTTTTATCTTTCAATTTCCCCTATAGGTGGAATGTATTGACGTTTGGGTTCCTGCGTTACGCACGCCAGAACCTTCACGGGCACGAGCTATTGGCGGATGAACCGCACTTACACAGCTCGAATTGTTATGTAGATTTTAATATCTTGCGGTGCTGTTTCGGCTGTAGGCCGGAAAAATTTCGACAAGACATATCTTTCCTTTGAAGCATGTATTTGATCATAACGGCATAACATAATTGGCATTTCATCATACAAACAACGTTTTTCCATACAATAGTCAAGTAGTGCTTACATTTAAGTTGCTTGTACGCTGTATGGAAAAAGTTTTTCGAAATCGTCCATTTGCAAAATTCTTCGGTCGCGTTAAAATTGTTGTCTGATTCAAAACTGGTTTCGTTTTTCTTAAAAACTAGTTGCGTTCCGTTGAAGAAGTTAACAAGTTAGACAAGTTAAGTTAAGTTAGTATTCTGTGAAAATGAATCAGTATATATACCTGTTCTGTGACTCTAACCTTGCTTGTTAAATTTACTGCGGTAAAAAAAATTTGACCTTGAAATTATTTGTATAATCTAATTCTAATTTTTATTATTTCTTGATTTAGCTTGACAATTCATTTCTTTAATTTTTAATTGAATTATTTCCAATTAAAATCATTTGATTTTACTTCTACTTTTCATTAACTCTTGTTCTTTTAAATAAATTGTCAATTTTCGGTCAAATTTCTATATTCTTTTGTTATTTTTATGTTTATTTTGTGCTGATCTTGGTGCATCTTGTTATTATTTTAATTTATTTTTATGTTTTTGATTTTATATTTTAATTATTTTTTCTCGTATTTTAAGGTGTTTACTTGATGTTTTATGGGTCTTATTTTAAATCTGCGTGTTATGTTTGCGTGCTATTTCTAATTCATTTAAACAAAACCTTGTTCTGGCCCAACAACAATAAGAAAAACCCACTGATAAAAATCTATCATACCAAAAATAAAAGTAATTCACATCGATAAATTTCTGTCTCCTAAATTGCGAGGAATTGTTGGAGCTGAAACTGGAATTCCTGAAATTAAAAAATTAATAAATCAACATTAAATTAATTCACAAACCTCTTGGGAATTGATCATACTGCTGGGAGTCAGACGAATGAGCTTGGTTACTGTGGGGATTCTGAAAAGCAGAGAAATATTAGTTAAAAGTATCAATAAATCGATACTTACTTTTATTATAGGAATTGGAAATCCTTTAATAAGTTTCCATGGTAATAAATGGCAAGCAAAATGAAGTAAATTTAGGTAATGTAGCATATAATGAAATATCTCTTAAATCCTTGATTTTTAAGGGTTAGGATGAGAACTGGTAATGTACAATAAGAAGTTTCTACTTACACTAAGGTTAATTACATTACATAAATTAAAATTTTATAATTTACTATATAGTCAATTAAATAAACTAATCCTATTTTTTAAAGCCAATAGATTAATATTTTAAGGATTAAAGTATAGTTCTTTGTAGGAAAATTAGGGATAAATTTTTTAACATTTTAAAATTTAGGATTATTAATATTATTATTATTATTATTATTAATGTACTTATAATAATTATGAGAATTATTATTATTGTTATTATTATTATTGTTAATATTATTATTATCTTATTATTATTGATATGAATGTAATGATCAAATTCTAAGTAATTAATAGTCGCATTGCCATGGTTCTCGATATCATTTTGACGTAGTGGGAATAGAGGGTGATCCAGAGTGTCCCCAACAGTGTTTCTACTGTGTTGGCCGGTGCCACGTCTATGAGCACTGTTGTAGATACTTTCCGCAAACTTATAAGGTAAATAAAATGCGCGTGCTCCATCCCTTCCCTCATCCAGATAGCATAATTAAATCCATGAAAGGAGTGCCACCGTAGAGCTATAAATGAATTTAAATAATTTTATTTTAAATAAAAGTTTTATAATCAATTATTCATAGAAGTAGGAATTATCAATTCGTTTTCTTTTAATGTAATCGAACTGACGATTGATAGAAAAATTCAGGAGAGAGGTCGCTGAATATCACCATGAAGCGATGATATAGAGTCAAAGGGCGGAAACAATGGTGCAAGTGCCTACATCTAGAGCGAACCTGGCTCCGTCCAGAAGCAGTATCCAAGTTGAATTCAGAGATAGAGGGGTTAAAAATCAAGCTGACACAAAAGGACGAGGCCCTGAGGCAAGCCGAACAGAAGGCCCTGGAGCTGGAAAAGGAGGTTAAGAATTGAAATTAAGAGATGAGGTCCACGCCGGACTCGTTCAAAGCGGAGCATCACTATCGGCCGAACAAGAGGCAATAGTGATTCGAAATGTAACCGGAAAAGACATCGGAGTGAAAATTCTCACTCCAGGACCCTCACGTTTGGCAGAGGAAATGCCGAAGCAAAATCGAAAAAGAAATCAGACTAGCAAGAAGAAACTTGAGCGGTTATTTAAGCTCCACAAAGCTCGCATGGTAGGGCACATTTTAAACGCGAACGGTTTTTGAATACCGAGCGGACTAACATTGTGATAGACACTTAAATGTTGTATTTATTTGTTGAATAAAAAATAAGAATTGTATTTGTGTTTAATTTTGATCTTGGCGATAAAAATAATTTCTAACAGTTAAATATTTAAAATGTTAAAATAGTTAAATAGTTGAGACGGGGACCAATAGAATTAGAGCACGATGTCTTCTACAACAGCTCGTGAACCCATATGAGTATTAGGGCGTTGGCAGTCTTTGAAAAGAGGCTCACCCTTTGCTAATATTCAGCCCACTTTCCACAGTACCAACGTCAACTTTGACGGTGACTAGCGGTTAAGCTTCTTTTGCAAGCGCTGGGTGGGAAGTAGTTACCCTTAGACAGGTTTGACATTTTGATTACCCATCAATGCCCAGCACATACCTGTTTTCCGGATCGATATTAATTTTCAAGTTTTATAAATTTTATTAATGTTTTGTACTTTGATTAGTTTGGATGTTTTTTGTTTACTCATTTTATTTCCATAATTTTATAACAACCCCAACACAACTTATAAAAGGTTTGAATTACGAAAAAAGTAGATAAACTTTATAGGAAAGATTTTTATGACTATATTCAAGGTTTAATGAAACATTCAATTAAAAGACTATCACGTCGAGTTGTTTTCATTGACAGCTTTGGAGAATGGGAGTCGGGGAGAGTTTTGTATATTTCTCAACATGGAAAAGGGTTTGATCATGGGCAAGGCCCTCACTGGCGCAAATAAAATTGGATGGGAGTATTTAAAAGAATATTGCTGTGGGTCATTTATCCCAGAAAACTATTCTTACAATATCAAAAACGCAATTTTATTATATTATCCTCAAACGACTTCTGGTATTAAAACGCGAATTAATCATTTATTTGTTTTCGCCTTGGGCACGTCTTCGTAATCTTTCAGTCCTGCCCGGCCTGGCGTGTAGGTGGGACCGTTTGTTGGAGTGCTTCGATGGATTCTGGTCGCGATAGGCCAGCTGTGCCGGGGCCAAGACTAAGGGGTACGTCACCGCACTCCCCTTCTGGCACGCTGACAGAGCGACCTCCAAGCCTTTTATTTGAGTCCGTTGGGCTTGGTTGAGTACCCTTTCATCCTTCCAGCCTTGTTGGGCCGTATGACGTTGATAAATTTCTTTCATCTTTGCCGGTTCCGCCCAAGTGACTTTTATTTGCTGAATTTATCGGCTTTGCTGTAGAAGCTGTCGAAGTAAATTCATGTTTTCTCGTCGGAGATCTTTCAGCTCTCAATCGAGGACTTTTGTCGACTCCATTCCTGAATTTAAAATATTTGAGTAATTAGCATTAGCATTATTGGTTTGGACACATTAATTAATTTCATCCACCGCTGACTTAGGTATGTTTGCAAGTGGTATCAGTTCCAAAAAATCTTTTACTACTGGTCTCATAATAACTTATTTATTTAGATTAATTCGTCATCGTCTGTTTGAACTTCTATAACTCTCTTCCCTGCCGTATTTACGCTTTATAGCATAAGGTCATATTCTCCTAAATAAAACAATTCAAATTCATGTTAAACTTTTTATTACGATGGATTTTATTCCGTTTAGTAAAACAAATCAAACAGCCAAATATTTACCATTAACGTTTATTATATAATAAAAACTTGATCATTTTCCAAGTCCGTCACGACCCTTGGATTTAACGTTTCGGTAAAAAACGATTAGTAAATGTCCATTGCGGGTGTCGACTGGAGTATGCGTGATCTCCTTGTTGCCTTGGTCCAAGTCGACGTCGAAGAACTGGTTGGATTAGTTGCTCCGGCAGAATCACTTTTGTTGTAGCGGTCATATTTACCAATCTCGGGTCGTCCAGTTCAAACGAAACCCACGGATTTTTCGAGAGCTGTGGGATAATGTAATTTTGAGATGATGTAAGTGACTATTTTGATGTTCTTTTTTGGTGTCTAAAATAAAGATTTTATGTTTTAGAAAATTAATATAAAGGCTCACAGTAATTTGTATGGTTCGAATTTTTTACATAATCATGAATTTTTTCACTTTATAGAAAATTGAAGACCAATTATTTACCATTTCACTTGACTGCACCATGAAGGTTTGGAATTTGGCCGTTGCATCCTCATTCAAATTGCCGCTCATATTACCTCACAGCAAAACTGATTTTATTAAATATTAATTTTTAACTTGTCATTTTGTAATACTATCATATAAAACAGTGATTCTAGTCATGGGCGTTGTAGAAATAAATGTGGTGTAAATTTAAATATGTAAATCGCAAAAAAATTGTTTGATATTTTATCAGAAGAAACTACGTCAGTTGTTTAAATGGCGTACTAAAAATTAATCATGATAACAAAGGTTGGTTTTTGCTTGAGGATTTTACCTTACCAGCGCGACTGCATACTTTATTTATTCGAATAAATATGCATGATTGTAAGTCGATTTCAATGAATTTATATATGGTTGAGTTTTAATTTGTGATTAATACAGAACATAAGTATAAAGCAATAGTGATAATAAAGCCCAACATGTGAAAAAGTGCAATAAAAAACCTCAAATCATAATTATGCCAATAATTTTTATAGTGCTTTTAGCTGTACTTAATTGCATAGGACCTTTATGCAGTTATTTTGTTGTTCAATTATTCTCGTTTTAAATGGTTTAATCCAGTGACGTCAATAATATGACAGATCAGTAGCGTAGTCCCTAGCTATGGGACGGGTGCCGAACAACCTAAAAGTGTGAAAACTACTAATTTAATAGGCTTGAAAAACAACAAAAAATAAACTCGACATTTGAAATTCATAAAGATAAAAATTTTGTTACCTTTATGTTGCAGGTTTTGTCAGACTATGTTGTAAAATGAATTCTATTCTTTTCTGATGTCAGCATTTCATTTTATATAGTGAAATGAGGAATTTAATAAATTTCACTATGTAAGTATGTCAACTTAATATTAAATATGTGTATATAAACAAAATTTAAAAAAATTCTCATTTTGTAAGTAAATTTAGATAACTTAAAAATTGAACTCACGAGTATTAAATGATAAATGGTCGAGTATAAAAATCTGGTATAAACTCAGGTGATAGTTATTAAGCCTAAATTGTACTAAGATGTGAAAGTTGAGAAAAGCACTGGTTATAAAGAGAAATAAATGGGATAAATGTAGTGGACCCTGAAATAGAGATATAATCCTTCTTTTGGCAGTGAAGAACCCGTTAGAAAGATATTATATGGAATAGCTTTGAGAAAGCCTCACCTGTCTACGGTTTTAGAGCGCTGTGGGCAGTACTAACATGGAATCTCCATGGACACAAGGGGGTAGTTAGGAAATAATTGTATAGTGTATGTACTCGTATTTTTTGAATTGTAATTTAATAACAATAAAATTTAAAAAATATTTTATCCAATAGTCCTTATTTATAGTTATCAAATAACAATTAATTATAAAATAATTCAAACTAATAAATAAAATAAATTACATAATCATGGTGATGTACTATAATTGCAGAAATAGTTTAAGTTCGGTGGTATGCAGCATCAAATAGACTAGGTAGATAGTGTGCCTGTACTAATCTTATTTATCAAAATTGTATAATCAGTTAAGTAGACATTATTTAAATTAATTAAGAACATTGTAATGTCAAAATTAAGAAACAGAAAATACTGCTTTTAATAAAGCGCATAAAATTGTGGTAATCCATGTCAAATACAGTTAAATTTGAAAAATAATTTATTTGTTTCTGAAAAAATCATTAAAAATTAACTCGAAAAAGATGGATGAAATTCATTAAAATATTTGAGGTAATAATTTCACCAACAAAGAAAATGAACACGAATTACAGAGCATACGATTATGTAACAATGGTGATGTAATACAACACAAATTAATTTACATTATAATTCAAATTTATAGAAAAATTGATTAAAATTAGCATTAAATTCAAAAATATCCATAAATTTTATTAAATTTAGTCAAGTTCTTCAATGCTTGGTCCAGATTTGTCACCTGAAGCTGGCATCTCAGTTGGCATTTCAAAAGGCATTCCTGATGGCATACCAGCTCCATAGATTTTGCTCATAACTGGCTTACAGACACCTTCCAATTCTTTCATGTGGTGTTCGTATTCATCTTTTGAAGCCGATTGATTTTTGTCTAACCATGACACTATTTCACTACACTTATCGGTAACAGTCTGTTTCTCCTCAGCGGTGAATTTGTCTTTCAATTTTTCATCTTCCATAGCCGATTTCACTTGAAAAGCATAGCTTTCTAATGCATTCTTTGATGAAATTCTTTCTTTTTGTTCTTCATCTTCTTTCTTGTACTTTTCGGCATCATTTACCATTCTTTCAATATCTTCTTTTGATAGACGACCTTTGTCATTAGTAATGGTGATCTTGTTTTCTTTTCCAGTGCCTTTTTCAACTGCAGACACGTTCAAAATACCATTGGCATCGATATCGAATGTGACTTCAATTTGAGGAACACCTCTTGGAGCAGGTGGAATTCCAGATAGTTCAAATTTACCGAGTAGGTTATTATCTTTAGTCATGGCTCTTTCACCTTCAAATACTTGAATCAAGACACCTGGTTGGTTGTCGGCGTAAGTTGAAAATGTTTGAGTTTGTTTTGTTGGAATAGTAGAGTTTCTCTTAATAAGAGCTGTCATTACTCCTCCAGCAGTTTCAATACCTAAACTCAATGGAGCAACATCAAGCAACAATAAATCTTGAACGACATCGCTCTTGTCTCCAGATAAGATAGCAGCTTGAACAGCAGCACCATAAGCTACAGCTTCATCAGGATTGATTGATTTGTTCAATTCTTTACCGTTAAAATAATCTTGTAATAACTTTTGTACTTTTGGAATTCTAGTTGATCCACCTACAAGAACGATTTCATGAATAGCATTCTTATCCATCTTAGCGTCTCTTAAAGACTTTTCAACTGGGTCCAAAGTAGATCTAAATAAATCAGCACACAATTCTTCGAATCTTGCACGAGTAATGGAAGTATAGAAATCAAGTCCTTCGAATAATGAGTCGACTTCAATATTAGCTTGAGCACTTGAAGATAATGTTCTCTTTGCCCTTTCACAAGCAGTTCTCAATCTTCGAACAGCTCTCTTGTTTTCACTTATATCTTTTTGTGTTTTCTCTTGAACTCTTGAATGAAATGATCAACCATTCGGTTATCAAAATCTTCACCGCCCAAATGAGTATCTCCAGCAGTTGACTTAACTTCAAAAATACCATCATCGATCGATAAGATTGATACATCAAAAGTTCCTCCTCCGAGATCAAAGATCAAAACATTCTTTTCTTCACTACTCTTCTTATCAAGACCATATGCAATAGCTGCTGCAGTTGGTTCATTGATAATTCTCAATACATTCAAACCAGCAATTGCACCAGCATCCTTGGTGGCTTGACGTTGGCTGTCATTAAAATATGCTGGCACTGTAACAACAGCATTTTTTACTTCCTTTCCAATATAAGCTTCAGCAGTTTCTTTCATCTTAAGAAGAACCATTGACGAAATTTCTTCAGCTGAAAATGTTTTCGACTCTCCTTTGAATTCAACTTGAATTTTAGGACGACCTTCAACATTGACAACGTTGAATGAGAAATGCTTCATATCAGCTTGAACTGATGGTTCGTCAAATTTTCTACCAATCAAACGTTTGGCATCAAACACAGTGTTTGCTGGATTCATTGCTGCCTGGTTTTTAGCAGCGTCTCCAATCAATCTTTCTGTGTCGTTGAAAGCAACGAATGATGGAGTTGTTCTGTTTCCTTGATCATTTCCAATAATCTCAACTTTACCGTGTTGGAATACACCGACACAAGAGAATGTGGTTCCTAAATCAATACCGACGGCTGGTGCAGACATCTGAAAAATATTTTATTAGAATTTTTAAATAAATCAAATAAATTTACTTTTAATAGAATTCTTTTGAATGTAATTGAAATTAAAGTTTTTAAAACAAAGAAAATTCTATCAAGAATGTTCTAGATTTCCATGAGTAAATTCAAATTAATTTTAAATATATACTGATAATTTTAATAAATTAATTAAATTTGATTATAATTGGATAATTAGTTGTCATTGTATAAACAATTTTTATAGCAAATTTAATTTTTATTGTAAATAGGTATTATTAAATTAATTTCTAGAATTTGAATTCTTATAATATTTATTTTGCTTCAATTCAACTTTTATAAGTATAATTTTTGTTTAATAACATTTTCAACAAAATGTTCCGCTAGTTCATTTATGTTGTAAAACAAACAGACAGGATAAATGGATTGAAAAATTTTTGTAAAAAAAAATTTGTAATGAATTATTTTTTATTTAAATTTTATTCACTAAAATAGAATTGATTTTGCTTATGATAAAGTTACTTAGCACAAAATAAGTAATATATGGATAAAATTGATATAGTAAAAATTGATGAATATAATACAAACATTTGATAATTGATTGAAAAATAATACTTTCATTTGTGCAGATTGTTCTCCTATTAAATTAATGGACGTATCAATGATTATTTTTAAATTTTCAATGCAAATTTGAAGTGTTTTGGTTCACCAGTCATCATAAATTATGAACAGAGTTTGCTGTGTACTTGGTGGGGAAAATAATTATTAGCTCTTCCACTTTCAAGAGAATTCCATCAGATGCGCGCATAATAGGATAGTATTATTCGGCACCCATCACAAGTGATGCTGGAATTGTGCTCAAATGGGTGGTAGTCAAAAATGAGTCATATTGATATGATTGTTTATACTCTGGTTCATTCAGAACTATCACGGAATGTTTCGTGCTTTTTTCGTTATTTGGTGTGTTTTTACAGTTCAAATATTTAATTTGAGGCTCTCAAAAATTTGGATATATATTAATATTATTGTTCGAAAGAAAATAATTTTAAAAAACAATTGTCAAAGTGTCGAATAAAATTGTCACAAAGATCACGCTGCTTTGCTGATATGACCCATAATGCGAGCTGCTTACACTTTCCTAATGTATTCCGATGCGTGCTTTCCATTAGGAGGCTTTCGTGGTATCTTTTGGCTGTTTAAGTTTATTTCCATTTAGGTTTGATTCCCAAGCAGACATTAAGCCACTTCTATCATACACGGTTTGAAAAAATCCTCAGCAATCGTGTGAGGTTTCCCCGCCTTGGCAATTTGCAGGCTTAAAAAAGCTTTTTATCATTTTGCTCTTATCTCGGAGAGAAGCAGCAAGGCGAATAAAGGTTTCGGTGCCATTATCAAGAAGATGCGGATGATCTGATACGACGTGCTTTTTTAGTTTAGAAGGCACAAGTGAACCATTGGAAAAAGTTTTTTCACAAACAACACATTTTGCTTTAGAATATTCTTCAATCCCAAGCTCAAAAACACCAAATCTTGGTAAATATGTTGGATATATTAGCCCTGAAAAGGCCAATTTCAATGAAGATGTTTGTAGAAGATATAAGGGACACATACATAATGAGATTCGACAATGAGAGAACAGATGAGTTAATTGCCAAGTACGGAGAACATCAAAGAGATATGAGAAGAGATGAACCGATAAAGATAAAAATAAAACTGCCTCACGACGAAATAAGGAAAATATTAGTGGATCCCTTAATGTTATTTACCGAACTAATTGAGCTTTTATAAGACATGGAAATATTTGATTTCTATAAGGGAGGAATACGACGATAGTTAACATTTGGTAACAAACATTACGTTACTTCTGAAGATACATAGTTATTATATATTGATATAAATAATCTGTATGGTTGGGCTCTTAGCCAAAATCTTCCATTTGGTAATTTTACATGGGTTCGTGATGGTCTGAATGATGTTTTACAAGAGTGTATGAATGTTGATATCGAATTCCTTCTATATGGTTACACTATGGAGGTTATCGATAATCCAGATAACTTGCATGACTTTCCACTTGCTCCGGAAAAAATGTGTCCGCCCAATTCAAAATTTGAAAAGCTAATGCTAACGCAATGGCCTAAGAAGAATAATGTTCTTCATTGGAGGCTTCTAAAACTTTACTTGACTCAAGGTACCCAGCACTATCTCCTTCCACAGAATCCTCCATTGACAATTTTGTTTTATCATTATGCTTGACAATCATATTTAATAATTATTAGCTTCTTAATATCTCGATTCCCAATTCAATTTCAGCAAACAGAACTACTATCAATCCAATCTCATTGTCCTCAGTCCCTCAATCCAAAACCAATCTCATCAAATTATTAATAATTTTGTTTTCAATTTATCCTTTGATATTCTTTTCACAAGACACCGTAATAATTATGCAAATTCATTTCTTTTGATGACAATTTTATTTTATTTTCATTTTCATTTTTATCTACTTCAAATGGTTCTAGTTCGGAATTCGATTTTGATGATGGAAATTCCAAAATGTCAATAATTTCATATATAAAGATATTGAACCACGTTGAATAACTTCAACATATTGAACATCGAATAATTTCAAATAAAATACATATTGAACCACATCGAATAATTAATTCTGGACATATAATAATAATAAAACATGTATAATATAAATAATAATTTAATTCTTGGAAAACCAAGAGATCGACTAATCTTGTTGGTTAACTAGAAATATATAATCACAAGTAAAAATCATTATTCTCGCCCTTCAAAAAATAAGCGAGAACACTTATTCCTGATCTGAGACGAGACAGGTTAAAAGCTGAAATACATTATATAACACGCACCAACATCTTTAGGAACACAGCTATCACACTTTCTTCACAGCTTAGTTGAACGTTTTATTTTTACTGTAAAAGAAAGGTAAAAATGATTATTCTATATTTTTTTAAATAAATATTTGGAGTCTCATCTCAGAAGTTAAGAGCGAAACCCAACAATAATAATATTAAATACAGAAATTAGCAATTCTTACTAAATTTAGTGAATATTGAAATATTGAATCATGAAATATAAAAATTGGAGTTTTTTTTTGTCTATTTGGCATCCACTTATATACGATAGATTTCCATGAATGTTTTTTGATGCGGTAAAAGAAACCACCTACAGGTTTTTTTTTCAAAATTTTGTTACTTTGTTTCTATTTATCAGATTTCAATCGTTGGATATTCAATAAAACTTCGAATTCAATTTAGAGTCATAATCCTGTACTTATTTTCTAAAATGGTATCGTTTTCTATAAACGTAGGGTCAATTTGATAAATTTTGATGATTTTTATAGATTTTCTTATTTTATTTATTTTTATATGAAAATAAATGAATTATTTGTATTCTTGAAAGTTAGAATTTACTTCAATGATAGGTCTAATTATGAGATTTAAACTTGTCACAGATTCAGTATTTTGGCTTTTATAATTGACAAAAAAATAATATACATAACACGATAATTTATTTAGTTTCAAATAACATTTACCGAAAATTTTCTATTAATAAAACTGTTAAAATCCAGATTATTTTGATGTAGGTTCTAAAATTTCAAAAATATTTTACAAAATTAATCAGTATGGGAAAATTTTACATGTGATTATTGAAAAATTATCAGTCAAAAAGTTATTTATATTTTATTTCCAAAATGTTGGAAATCAGTTTTAATATTAAAATATGTACTATAAATATAAATATTTTAACATGCAATAAAAAACTCAGGGGTTTCTGCTACCATCAGGGAGAGAAATTATTGCATATTGTAGTTTACCTACATATTATTGAAACATTATTGGTTTATTATGAATTTTCAACATTTCATAATTTTAACACTTTCTTGTGTACAATGACATATGACTCAGGTCATTTAGTGACTCCAATATTTGAGCTGAATCAAGTTAGTTATTCACCAGTAACCTTTAACTCGCGTCATAATAATTGTAAATTTCCCACTTTTTAAGTCTTTATTCACAACTTTTCACCCGACTCAATTTTCGACCATTGCGAATAATACATCATGTGGTTCTTAAACTCATCGTCCGATTCAAATTTAGACGTTAGTTTATCTAATTATTGACTCATTTCTTCAATTTCTTTTACCATTTTTCCTTTGAAATTAACTGACTGAACAAAAGCTACACTGTCTGTAAGTAAATTATGGTTTTGAAATCGGATGGACTTTTCGATATTGGTTTCTGAAATTTATCTACGTTTCTCAGGCCTGATCTACCCCAGGCGTGGCCAACAGTTGCTGTCCTTAAGCCGGATTGGAAAAAACAAGTTTTCAAGGGCCGGAGAAAAATTTAAAAAATGTTAAACACTTATTCATTCAAGTAAACAAAATTTTATTATGGAATTTGTTTATAAATAATTGTAAAAAAATCAGTATAACAAATTAACATAAAAACTAATGCGAGTTGTTGTGGCGTTTTGGATCGCCTATTATTTTCTTAATTTCTGGTTTTATACTTCTAGTAGCTATTATTAACACAGCGTCTAAATGAAAATCATTAAATCTTAATCTTGTTGAACCTTTATTTAGATTCATTAAAGAAAAGTTGTTTCACAAATATTAGTTGAACTGAAAATTACTAAATATGTCTTTGCAAGTCTTAAATTTCCAAATTTTTCATTATTGAATTGCTTATAAAAATTGTATAAAATTTCTTGCTCTTCTATATATTTCTCATGTAATAATTCATCACATTGCACATTAATTATTTTCAGTTGTATATCAACAAGAACACAATCAACTTGTACAGAAAATGGATTTTGGATAATAGATAAAATTTTATCAATTCTTTAAAGCAATCCAATCTCTGTTCGAAACCTGTTATAAGTGTATAGACATTTTTATTAAATGTTTGAACCTTTTGTTCTGAAATATTTAAAGAACCCAACCCGAACCAAAATCATGAACTTCTCTGGTTTACTTTATTTCGTGAACCCTAAAACCGAACCCGTCGAAGCCAAAATTTCTTATGTTGCGGTTCATAATCTAAGATTCTTTTAAAAAGCTGAAACCAGATAACAAAAGTTACAAAAAGGAATTGAACAGTGTAAAAAAGATGGAGTTGCAGATAATCAACCAATTACCAAATTTGAAAAACGGCTAGATTTAGATTAGACTAGTGTTCCGCATCATGTACGCCATTAGCAAATACAGATGTCTTGAGGAGATAGAAAAATAAAAGTTATTAGTGTTTGCTTTAATTTTCAGTACAGAAACAGTCGATTATTTTGACATACTTTAATTTAAATAAAATCATTATTATTGGCAAACAACTATATTCTGACAGTTTTCTATTGCCACTGATAAACCAAATGTGTATTATGCTTTGTACACATTTTCGTCCAAACTCAATTTACACCTTTACGAATTAGTCATGCTACTTACATTTACTAAGGCAGTAGTTATTATTCTTACTATTAGATGTGTTGCTGAATTGTGTGTGATTAATATTTTTTGTTAGATTTATAATTAGTTTTATACCCCTTTCGATATGGATAAATGTTTACCAGGAAAAGATTCGTCTTCAAGTAAAGATGATAAAGAACCTATCACAGTTGTTGTGAAAAACCCAAAGAAGATTGTAAAAAGGAAATGCAGCAACGATTACATTCGATATGGATTCTTCAAAACCACAATGCATTATTTGAGACTAAAAGCAATTAAACAAGGCAATGACACCCAGTAAACTTATTCGCCATCTAAATTCAAACCATTAAGATAGTCAAATAAAGACCAAATTTACTTCCAGAGGCTTTTAGAACAAAATCAAGAGCAGAAGAAATTTATGAAATTAGTTGTAAATGTTTCCAAAAAGGCTTTAAAAACTAGCTACCGTATTGCAAAATTAATAGCACACCAATAAAACCGCACATCAGAGAAACATGTATTAAGTCAGCACGCATGGTTTTTATTCATTGTAGCAACTTCAAAATTATATGTATTAATTTCTCTTGAAACTTGGTCATGTTTCTTCAATCTTTCTTTCAAATCATCAAATGATTTTAAATCCTGCATTTTGAGATCCTCTTTATTTCTTTATTTTCATGCAAATTAAACATTAAAAATTTCTTTAATTTTTCTTCATCCAGTTTGTTTTAAAATATTTTTTCAATTTTTAAACAAAATTCTTCAGCATTGCCATTTCCTTGACGATAATTGAGTGCTTCGTTGCTATTTTTTGAAAATGTTTTCTTTAATGAAGAATTTTATTTGTCAAATAATATTTCTTGGTGGAATTGATTGTGAGAAATGCTTTGATGAATTTGCTTCTGTAATCGTCGACAATATATGTCATATCAAAGAATCTTTCGGTATATACAATAAAATCTCCTAAATCTGCATCTATATCATGTTTCTAGCGGCTTCATAAAATTTGCTATCTTAGTCGCCATGTTAGCCACAGAACTTCTGGTGTTAATTGGATCCATTATAAATGCATTATTTTAAATACAATGTTTATATTTTTAATACAATAATATATTTAAACAAATTTATAATAATATGTTTGAGGAGTTTCTATGAAAATAATTAATGCATAAGTAAGGATTTCAACATACAGTAATAATTAAATTTATAATTAAAATACCTCACAACATCGATGTTTTATTGATATTCACATATTTTCGGCACAGGTTTTTCTATTTTATTAATACAGAACAATACGAAATTCTTTTGCAATCAATATAATAAATTCTCTAGATTCAACATGAATTTATAGAATCTAGTATTGATTAAATATTAACACTTTACTTCACCGAAGTTTCATTTGATATTTTCTGAATATCCACTAAGAAAGAATATCCTTTCATCTCCAATAAAACTACTATTTACATTTTCAACTACATATTCGTGATCAAAAACGATAAGCGATTTTTACAAAGAACTTCGGGTTGCACTGTCAAATATTGAGCCGAATATAAAACTTCTGTGTACATAGAAACATTAATTAGTCATTATTTTATGATAATTAAAAGGATTGCATAAAAGTAAATATAATCTGGTTTTATGAATGTACACTTGAGAATCTTCAATTAAACAGATTATACTACTATATTAAGAAAGTCGAAATTCAAAACAATCGGCATTTTGCCTCAGATATGGACAAAGACCTTTTGAGAATAGGATATTGTGGGGCTTCTGGTTAGTGTAACCTTGACCCCACACATAACTATTCTCGACCCCAATGGATACCCGTCGCTAAGCAGCGTTGAAAATGCAACTTTTGGTTTTTGAGGTCGCCAAAGGTGAGTGCTGCGAAAGAACTACTCTGGCCCGACCCCAAGGTAGGTTCAACGCACTACCGGTAGAAGGTCTGCGTGCGCTTTTGCCTATTCTCGTCCCATATTCGTACTTTTGTCTATTTCGTCACGTAGAATAAAATCTCTTTTATTTTGTATATACACTGACTAAATCTTGGTATTACAAATCTTAATCTAGAATAACAATATGAACGACACAATATATATTAAATGATAACGAAAAAATGTTTTATTCTGCTGGCTGAGCGGCTCGGCGTTTGGCACGCTCGTTCCTTCCAGGTCGGTGTCGGGGCGGTTTGCTTGTTGATGGGTAGATAGCTATGGAACGACGAGCTAGCGTTGGATCGGATCATCGGATTACCGGACTGGTACTGTCATGAGTACTGTTGTTGGTGTCGTTACGTGGCTAGTTCATTACTTACCTATCAAGATTTCTTTTCGTGCTCTAGGGAAATCTTTCCTATGTCTCGTCGGTAACTGTCGCCATAACTATTTGGCTTTGTCATATACTCGTGGTTTTTATGGTCATAATTTGGAACTCGTGATAGGCTTGCCTTCGTTTGGGCATTCTTTTACGGTGACTCCACGCCACTATGTCCGTTCGTTTCTCGTTTTGGTTATTGAAAAGTGTAATTCGGTTGGGGATCTCTTGTTAATTTGGCTCATTCTCATTGTGGGTCTGATGCCACTGTCGTCATAATTATTAATCTCGGACTAGTGCATAACGGCTATCTCGATGTTTAGATTAGAATTATATTGTTTCAGGTCGTGCTGGTCACTGGTGGCATTCGTCAGATATGGGTGCCGGTAAGTCATTGGGGAAATGGAAATTCATGATCTTGTCAATTTATATCAATAGTCAATAGTGAGCAAATAAAACATATAGTTCCATAAAAAATTTTATTGAGCATAACATTATTGACAAGTTGCAAATCTTTACTGGAGAATGTTTGTGGTTGGTCTGTTCCGAAATTGTAGCGTCTCAAAAGCTTGGTTCTCGCATGAATTCATATGATAAAAGGGTTTAATAAGATAAGAAACTTACCGTCTCGCGTGGTTGGCTCTCTACTAATTGTGTTGTTGGTCTCTCTACGGAAATTGTTGGCTTCTCCGATTCTCTGTCGTTCGTTAAGAGAATTCATAATTTTTCTTATTATTTCCAGTTAGAAAATAGTGGAATTGACACAACGATCTGGTTTTATATAAACCACCAGGGTAGTGCCACGTCATCGAAGGATTTCTGCCAATTGGATTTTCAATATCTAATTTATTTAATTTTTGTAACAATCGCATTTCTTATTGACTCGTGTCGATTCCTTCCCTGTTTGTCTCTAGTCGTGACATGATTGATATTTCTCTGACCTTCTCGTCAGTGTGCTGTTACACTTATTCACATAGCAATAGGTCGGTTGTGTAGTTTGTAACTGGATTGGTCGAGATATTCTACCCATTTTCTATTTTGATTCGACTATATGCTTGGCAACATTTGTTGATCTTGACGTTTACATTTATGACTTTTCCCGTTCGCTGGATTATACTAGTTCTGAATTTTTTCGGGATTTGTTGCTCCGGTGGTCGGTGAAGTTTGGTGAGTATGATGACTTTTATTCTCTTTAATAATTACATTAGGTCTTAGGTCTATCTGTCTGTGATCTATCGTGGATGATTTTCCTTCCGTGGCTGCTCTCAAGATGATGTATCAGTTTACACAATGGCCATACAGTTTTCTGGTTACGAATTAGATAAACTCAGACTCCCGACATGGGATTCCTTGTTCCCGAAAAACAGCTTCCTGGATCACGATCCTATCCTAATGATGAAATTGAGTTCGATGGTAACCTGTACATCCGATTTATCTTATCGACATGCGGATCCAGTTGTCTTATTCAGAACTATTATGTTTAATTCACTGAGCGTCTATTGTTCTAATTGTTGGGCAGCTCTCAGTATAATACTATAACAGAAAGTATAGGACGTATCGTATGCGGTGGGTTCTGTAATTTACCTTATCATTAATGCTGGTCTCTCGTGAGGGGACTTCGGAAATCATCATTATTTATCGCTACTGATGAAGATTATTATTCATTTTGTGGGCCTCATTTCTCCTGAATCTCACCTATCATGCATGGCATCAAATCTCCATGGGCAATTGTATTTTCATGTCAAATTTAACGTCGAGTTTTTTCAATTTTTTTTATCTCATGGTATTATTTATCATTTCATTAATTTTACAACTTTATTGTGAGTCTCGTTTTACAATTGCGTTTATCTTCATTACAGATTTTCGATCCCTTCATATCGGTTGTAAAATTTTTACTTATCCTTAGATCCACGATTTATCATAGCTGCTAGATTTGCATTTATGGTCAATTCCTTTAATAATTAAATTTCTGTCATTTATCGTGTTTGTAAATACCCGTGTTAGTTTGGGAATCAGATTTTTCACTCAGTGATTAACTTATCTAATGTTACTTCTCGTGATAGTTAAATTCCGGCAGCGCCGATTGATTATTATATTTCGTGACGTTAACACTTTTTATTAATTTATTATTACTCAATTTTATTTTAGTACCGTTAATAATCGTGGTCATCGCGGCGTAGACGCATATCTAATTTTTCTCTTTCTATCAATGTACTCTAGTTAGTTATTCATTTTACTTTTACCGATTTAAATTCTCGTTGTTAGTCATGGTCATCATAGTTTATTGTCATCACTTTTTCTGGCCATCTAACACCTATGACCTTAATTATTACCATTATTGATTTAGTAGTTATTTATTTAATCGTGTTCATAGCAATTGAAGTTTACTATCATTACTTACCATCATTACCGATTTCATTATTTGTTTATTACTCGTGATCATAATAGTTAAAATTTATTATCATTAATTATTACCGTTACTGACTTTATTATTTATTTATTTAATCGTGATCATTATTTACAGCGCCCTTTCCCGTGATCCCCTTTTTTTGATCCTAAGACTATTTGTGTTGATATTAGAATATTACGAGCGTCCACTGGACTACTCGGTGTGGTGATTTTGAGCCGAGTGTCATTTAAGATTTTTAGGTCGAATTTTCAGGAAATGGGATGCAGAGGGGCAGCCAAAAGACTACCTCACCACCTCCCAATTTCCCTTATAACGGATAATATTGACGTTCCAGCTACTGCGTTCTCACGTCGTAGCCTTCACGGGCACAAACTATTGGCGTACTTACACCGCACTTACACAGTTTGGTTGGGGTGTGTTTATTTTATTGACTTGCGGTTATGTGTCGGCTGTGGGCCGGAAAAAATTTCGACATAAGATTTCATGATTATAAATTTTTATTTGTATATAGTAGCATCTGATAAATCATCAATCATTAAACCTCATCACAAATCTTTCCCCACGCCGGCGCCCAAACAGAGCTCACATGAGATTGTAAGAACGCGGCGTGGAGAAAGTTTTCGAGCATTCCTCCACTCACATTTGAGAATTTAATCTGCTTGAAACTAGTTCCTGGTTGAGATTAATCAAAATTGATTAAAACTGGTTGTCTGGTTAAGACGGTAAGATAATTCTGTGAAAATGAATTGGTATATATACCTATTGATGACCCTAACCTTGCGTGTTAAATTTGATGTAGTAAAACAAAATTTGACCTTGAAATTATTTGTATAATCTAACTCTAATTTTTATTATTTTCTTGATTTGGTTTGACAATTTATTCCTTAAATTTTTAATTAAATTATTTCTAGTTAAATTTATTTTATTTTAATTCAACTTTTTCATTAATTCTTTACTTTTACGAAAATTGTCAATTTTTCAGTCAAATTTTATGTTATTTTCATGCGGATCTTGATGCATTTTGTTATTATTTTAATGTTTTTGATTTTATATTTTAATTATTTCTTTCTCAGATTTTGAGGTGGTTATTTGATGTTTTATGGGTCTGATTTTAAATTTGCGTGTTGTGTTTGCAAGCGTGTTACCGACTCATTCAAACAAAATCGTGTCCTGGCCCAACAATATTATGAAGAAATTACTCTAAAACCCGACCAAAAAATTTTTTGACAAACTCAGTAGTAATAAATAATTAATTATTCGAATTTGGTATTAGGAAAGGAAGAAAAACATAATTAGAATAGTTTTATTTGAATTGCGTATCTGACGATCACAAATTTATGAAAGCAAAAATTTCTAATTAATTGATTGGAAGTAAATTCCGTTGTATAAACAAACTAAAAATAAACAAATTGAGCTCCATTGTCATGACCAGATTATTAATAATATATTGGAAACCTAGTAATGAAAATTTGGGTTGAAATTAATTATCGTTTTATTTCCACATTGCAACCGGAAGATGTAATCCACGAAGAATGCCAAGACAGATTATTTTAGCCAACAACCATTATTAATTAATATATTATTTTATCCTTCTTATTTTTTGGAAGAATTATATTTATATTTTCTGAAAATAAGATTAATATAGAATAATAATAAAGAATAATGGTAAAACACCCATTTTTCAACACAAATAATGATTAGATTTAAAAAATGCATCATCTTATTCTTAAGAATTAAGAAAGAGCAAATTTCCAAACGCTTCATTTTTTGCTTTTCGTTTAATTCACCCAAGTGTCTTCAAGTTGTCGTAAGTGAACTTCCTAGTTCAATTGCAAAATTGCGAACTGATTATTGGGGGTTATTTTCAACAATGCGTTGTAAATTGTCATCATTAAGTACAAATCCTGGTTTTCGCCTAGCAAGTTATCCAGATCCATTTTTCCTGAACGAAAACTTTCAAACCACATCTGTAAGGTTCTAACATTTGTGCTACCTTCTCCGAAAGCCAAAGTTATATTGTTAGTAGCATCTGTTCTCGTATGTCTTATTTTAAATTCATATAGAAAAAGTAGTCTTAAATTCTAAAAATCTAAAAAAATAAATAAATATCTATATAAAGTAAAGATTAATTAGTGAATTTTAATATTAACTTTCAATACTAAACAGCCGTATGATATGAACTATTATTCAAACTAAACACCTTGTTGAATAAATTGTTTTGATTTTTTTTAATATTTCATAAATTGCGCTGTCAAGACTTCAAGATTTCCAACTTTCATCATTCGTCTGATACATCACATCTTTTCTATTTTCATTTCGATTATTATTTATTGGTTCAACCATTGACGAAATGTAAGCAACAGGGTTGCTCTCGTTTTTTTGTTACATAACCTCATGATCTATTATTTCTTCCTCACGATAAACATCAGTATTTTCATCATGAATGCACATAATTGGTCTATATTATTATTTTAGCTTTCATTTGTCAATAAATGACAGTGTCTATATATGTGTCCATCTTTTGCACATATTAGACATTTATTTTTCAATGGGAATTCAAAACGTAAATGGTTTCTGTCAACACAACAGTAGCATTGACCTGGTGATAAAATTTCTTTCTTTGGTTCAGGTAATCCATGACATTTGTTGTATTATTTCCTTTCTTAATGTTTCATTGAAAATAATGCTTAAAATCTTTGATTTTCATTGCTAATCTTCTCATTATTATATCTTCTATTAAGAATAACTGGAGTATTATCATAAAAATAACATACTTTATTTCCATAATTTTTGTTTTACTAGATTGTCTCGGCAACAATATTTCTGTTTCCAAAATTTTTTCTATCCATATTATGATATCTTGACGCCTGACTATCTAAATTCAGACTCTGACGTCCATGATTTAAATTATTCTGTTTCAACGCATCCAAGTAACTATTTGTTTGTAATGGTATCCACAAATATCTTTGAAGAAGAATATTTTGAATATTCTTGACTTTCATATAATTTAGACAAATTCTGAATATCTTCTACTTTCATAATTGTCTTAGAAATTATTTTTTCTTTAAGCGCCGTACTTCTAGCTTGTTTAGAAATAATATCTTTTTAGGATTTCTTCACGACTAATTCCGGAATCAAAAATACTTTCCATAAGATTTCTTACTCTGATTTCGAAAGTAGCAAATATTTTAACTCCATTTTGATTAACTTCGGCCAATTTCACAATAATATTGGTAATTGATTTCTTTATTGTAAACGTATCTAAAAAACATGATTTTGCTTCATCCTTTGTAACTGCTTCTGTTTTGAAATCATGCCATAAAACTCCAGCGTCATCAGACAGTAACAAAACGAAAACACTAATAATACACAAATTGTTCAATCGGATACATTCATCGATATCTTTAATCCAATTCGATGCTTCTTCAATATTTCGTCCATCATATTTTCGGATATTGAAATTGAATAAATCTTGTGTTTTTTCGGTGATGCTTCAACTATTAATTTCTTTTCTTGCTGCCTTGAAACCTCATTATTATTTTTAGCGTGGTCGCCAGTTGTAAGTTTAATATCTTCCATTTTAAAATTCGAAATTCCCAATAATAAATTTATTATTAAAACAACAGATATTTATTAATATCGTAACTTTAGTAAAATAAGTTTAATGGGTTGATCTAAATCAGTTTTTAAATCAATTGTTTTGTATTAATTTAATCAATCTGTTAAACTTATTTTATTAAAACTTGAAAAACTGAATTTTATCTTTATGTATTGATTTAAAATATTAATTAAAAAGTGTATTTGTAGCAAACGTTTGCAAGTGATTATAATTAATTAAACAAAAAATCACAAAAAATTGAAAATGAATAAAATATAGAATTTCCATTTTTCTTGAAAACCGAAGGTAAAACAAAAGAATATTTGTCCCAATTCAAGGACTTTATTAGTTAGTTGCAACTTGCAAGAATATTTCTTTTTGCGTATTATTTTCAACGGCAGTTTCCAATATTTCTGTAATTATATATTTAGATTTTATAAATTAAAGTAGTTTGCTGTTTATTATCAAATTTTGAGGAATAGTTTATTATGAGACTTATATTGAAATGTTCCTACACTTTTGGTTGATTATGCAGCATTTTCAAATGTAATCTGCTGTATGTAAAATATACACACATAAAAATTATGGCTTATGAACATCTAAAAGAAAATGGAAATATAATACATTCAGATAAATCTATACCTATCTAACTTAGTTGAAAATGAGCATATACGATTCCATGTTTTATACTTGTTGCAAGTTAAAAATCAACACCGATAAAATCTCATGTGAGTGTCACGTATAAATTGTCTACTTATAGAAAAATTTCTTTAGAAATTATGTAATACAAATTATATTATGATTCGATCAAAAAAGTAAGCAAAATCGAAACAAAATTAATTAAGGATGTACTTGATTATAAAAGATCACAAAACCGGAACAAAAGTAATAATTTCATACATTCATAGTTTCTTTGACAATATAATAATTAAATTATGCAGTTCGTTTAAATAATTATAAAAATATTGTGCAGCTGTAAGATTTTTCATAATATTAGGTTGTTTCATATGAAATGTCATTTTTTTAAATTGATTAAAATCTAATTGAATCAATTGTAGAATCTTGACAGCGCCAAATTTTGAAATATTAAAAAAAATCAAAACAATTTATTCATAATAAATATCACGTAAACAATCGAAAAACGCATCAAATAATCTATATGTTTTTCCTACGCCAAATGAATTCAAATAAGAAGTTATCAATATTATTCTTAGTTCGATTACGTGGAGGAATTTTCATTTTTAAAGCATTGTTTGTTCCTTCGACGGTGTTTGTACAAGCACGTGAAATATTATCCTTAAAAGTTTCTGAATGGTTAACTTTGTTGGGCTCAGAGCCAAAATTAAAACAAATTTACAAAACCAATTTAAACAAAAACGGTGAAAATTGTATAAGTCAAAACAAAATAATTAATGTCGTTTGGAAATTGTCAATATGGCTGCCGTAACATAAGCACGCACCGCAAGAAGAGACCAAAAATAAAATAAAACATATTAATTAAAACAATAACAAAATATAACAAAAATATAACAAAATATAACAAATTAAAAATATAACAAAATTTAAATAAAACAAATAATTAATTAAAATTCGGAAAAATGCCTACAGATGCAAAAAGAAACATACGAAAAATAAAATAAACTGCCAAAACCTTGCAAAATAAGGTTTAGAAAAAACACAGGCAGAAGAGGCGACCAGAAAACAAAATATTGGGGTTTAAAAAATAATATTTTAAGAAAATAATAATAAAAATAAAATCCAACAATAAAATATTAATATATCAAAAAATAAAGAAAAATATATAAAAAATTACAAAAATATTTCGAAATAAATAAAATAATTAAAAAGCCCTCGAAAATTATTGAAACAATTGACGAACAGTAGGAAGGGGATTCATTAAATTGAATTAAATGATTTAATATAACCGCTGTCAAAATGCTACAATTTATCCCACAAAAATATTAAGCCATGAAATTACTATTAAAGGGTCACCGATTTTACAACATCCTCGTTGCCAAGCAATGCATTTGGGACATAAAATTGACGATTTAGTGGGAAAGTTAGTTGAATTCTAAGCTAATGCCAAAGCCCGTTCAACTATTACTAAAATATAATACTATTACTAAAACTTGATTATTCACGCCAAATTTTCTCTCGCAATAAACCGTTCTTTTACTTTTACACTTGATCTGTAAACATACTTTCCAAGATCTTTAAATTGAACATTCTTTAAGTATAATTCTCGAGTTTTGCAGTTGATGACATAGTAGTGCGCACATAGTATACCAATGATATTTCTTAAATTTCCGAAGTTTTTAGGAAAAGACAATAATTTGTTATCTGAATGAATTCGAATAGTTTCAATTTTAAAATGAGTTGGTTTTGTTTCAAGCTGATCTGAATATGTGGAAATGATCATTAAACCAAACAGCAATTTTCATGATTAAAATTTTGTGATGAAAATTATAAATGAATGAAGTAATTTAGTAGTTTTTGAAACATTCTTGCAGATAACAGTGTGGAGTTCAGTTAAAAAGTTAGATATTTAAACAAAAATTAAATAATTGTAATTTATTTTTTTTATATTAATTAAAATTAAATAAATTAGGTAAAAATTAAATGTTGCAGGCACTATACAATATAAATCGTACATATAAATCAAGTAATTTTTTACTTGTCATCACTAAATATTAATAAAGCACATAAATATAGGTTTTGAAATCAAAAATAATATTTAGCCAAGACGAGCAATAAAAAGTTGCAACTTTTCCGGATGACTATATTCGTCGGATTTCATGAACTAATATCAAATTAAATAATTTTCTCAAATTAAAAAATATATGTTACTAAGTTTTTCTTACTTTCCGTTATTTTTACTTTATCATTTAAAAAAAGGACTGTTACTAGCAAAAAATATTAAAAACTGTTACTAGTAAAATCTTCTATGTTCACCTGTTATTTAAAAAATTTATTTATTTTTTTAAAATTTTTTAATTTTTATGCTATTGATCAAAATTTATATTTCACACGCATTTTAACAACTGCCTCTTTCAAGTGTTTAAATGTGTAACTAATTTATGTGATTGCACAAAACACAAAAACAAATAAAATATTTAAATTCTGTAGCTAAATTAGAATTTATTTTAATGCAAGTCACCAGGGAATTTAAAAATTAAAGAACCTTTCAAAAATAAAGATCATTTAATTCAATTTCGAAAAATTATAATTAAAATGAAAATTAACCTTTTAATCTGATTTGCTAATTTAATTAACCAATCACATGAACCAGTTTTAGGTATAAAAACATCGAACCTGACAACTTTATACTGATCTTATGATACTATTATTAAACATTTTGATTTGTTTTTCTGCATTTTATCTGACCTCAACGCAGAACTTGTGCAAAACGTCAGTGACAGAATATTTTAATAAGCATAACTTCCATTTGCTTTTGACTTACGACGTCAATATCATGAGACAAGCGGTCAGTTTAACCAGAAATTGTCAAGACAATTATTTTAATCCTTGTTTTCAAGGAGGAATTCTGAAACCTCGGCATTACCCCTTTGTCAATAGCACTCCATCGTCAAATTGTCAATGTGCTTGCCCGGTTTGGTGCCAAGTGCCCGGAATTGCGTGTGAATGCTGTAACGTCCGGGATAATCCAGAAGTTAACAACAGAAAGTTAGATGAAATCTTAATGGAACGACGTATTCGATATAGAAGAAATTAGTATTTTTTGGGTGCATTTGTTATTTTATAAGAAATACTTTTTAAATAAACTGTTTCATATTATAAGTATATAAAAACATTGCCGTAACCAGGAAGGTGCACATGAACAGGGAATTGAAAATTTTTAACTTTAACTCACAAACTATAAATTTATATGGAAAAATAAAAAATAATAAAGGAAACAAAACCTTACACCACGTTGTAAATAATATGAAAATTACTTTACTAAATTGTTGCATAAGATTGGAAATTCAAAATAGTCATTATTTATTTATTTATTAATAATGCACATTTTTTATAACATGCTTGTACTATAATTAATTTTCCCCAAAAAGATGTATGGGCCTAAAGATTTATGCCCTATACCTTATTGCACAGGGCATTGGAGAAGCTTGTTACAGCGAGTATTATAATACGTATATGGTATCTGTGTATATGAAGGTTGCAAACTTTTATGCCACCACATTTAAATTTAGATTGTTTGCTGAAAGGTTAGGTGGTATTATAATTAACCATCTTTTAAAGGGTTAATTAAAATTTATAACTTTACATTCATATTTATTATAACAATCACTAAACAATGACAATCATATAAATATAATAAAACACAAATCCAACATATATTAAACTAAAACATATTTCGAAACACTCACTGTTATTTTCAGGTAGAATTGAAATTTAGATTATAGCGATTAATTGCATTTTTACTTCTTTCGTGCATTTTTCTTATCATCCTGTAATACCGTTTTTGTATTCATGTTGAATTGTTCTCTTTAGTCGACTCCTAAACAGTGTAATACCTTAGAACTGTTATGTATTTATTTCAAGTCGACACTAGTTTCTGACTCTACGATGTACTTTTTCAAATAAATCGTACAATCAAACACAAGAACGTTTTTCCAAAATTTTTCCACCATCGTTTACAACACTTTTATTATTACGTTTTTTAATAACATTTTAAATCTGCACAATTTTCAATAACACCTTTCATCTGTCATGCTGGTATTAGTCTTCCAATGGAATACCTCCATTCTCGTACGCTAGGAATTTATTTTCTTATATTGACTGCCACTAAGATACCTTCAACTTTTCTTCTAATCCTCAAAATATAGTAAATGACAAGCCGCGAAGAGACAGGCGTTTTCTGGCAAGATATTTTAGGATTTCGACAACTGCATGCTAATGTTTGTTTTCAACTGCGTATACTTTTTCAAGTTCAGCATCTATTTTAGTTAAGTTGTTCATTTTCTTTTTTAATTAAGTTCACTTCAAAAAGCAATTAACATGTAATGTACTAAGTTCATGACCTGCAAGTGTTTTTGATAAATTTCTCTATTAACTAAAACCATTTATAATCAAATTCTGTTTTCCTTCATTTTGAGTTCTAAAGAATTTATAACAAAGACAAAAACACGGTTTAACGAACTTGAATAAACTAATTTCATTATTTGGTAATTTACGATTTCAATAATAATTAGTAAAACTTCGTCCATCACCATCACGGGATAAACTTCTTTTTTTATCTGCACTGGTCCTTGATCAATAATAATTTTTCGAATTTTGCCGTTAATTAACTTAAGCCAAGTTGCGGGATTCTTTGAATGAAAATGAGCACCAGTACTTATACTTTCAGTTAAATAATAATAATAATAATAATAATAATAATAATAATAATTATTATTATTATTATTATTATTATTATTATTATTATTATTATTATTCTAAATACTTACTAATTTGAAAAAAAAACTATAAAATTAAAGAATTTATTTTATTCCAAATAAAAATCTTAAATAATACCGAAAGATTCCATTGTATAAAAAAAGATATAAATGCATCTATCTATTCTGTTAATATTTAACCGTTTCTATATCGAATACGTCGTTCCATTAAGATTTCATCTAACTTTCTGTTGTTAACTTCTGGATTATCCCGGACGTTACAGCATTCACACGCAATTCCGGGCACTTTGCACCAAACTGGGCAAGCACATTGACAATTTGACGATGGAGCGATATTGACAAAAGGGTAATGCCGAGGTTTCAGAATTCCTCCTTGAAAACAAGGATTAAAATAATTGTCTTGACAATTTCTGGTTAAACTGACCGCTTGTCTCATGATATTGACGTCGTAAGTCAAAAGCAACTGGTGGTTATGCATATTAAAATATTCTGTCACTGACGTTTTGCACAAGTTCTGCGTTGAGGCCAGATAGAACACAGAAAAACGAATCAAAATGTTTAATAATAGTATCATAAGATCAGTACAAAGTTGTCAGGTTCGATGTTTTTATACCTAAAACCGCTTCATGTGATTGGTTAATTATATTGGCAAATCAGAATTAAAAGTTAATTTTTAATTAAAATCAATCCCGTTTATTTTTAACTATTAAAATTATTTTTAAATTCAACTGGAGCGCATTTCGATGATTCACGAATTATTTGATCACTTTACTACTAAAATTTTATTGGTGTGTTTCAGCGATATTCTAAATTTGGTTTATGAGGAATCGTATTAACAATAGACATGTAAACTCAAAAATATTTTAATTTTTGGTCATCTAAAATTATTTAAATGATTTTATCATTTTAAATTAATTCAAATAATAATAAATCTTAAAGGTATAAATATAAAACGGTGATTCCTTGGTAGCAGCCTAAATTAATATATCAGCTAAGTGGATAACAAAAAAATCCCTTGCTGCGAAGTAATAATTATATTGTTGAAAAGGGTTAAATCAAATTTTTCTTAGGACTGAACATGTTAAGAGTAAAATGGTTTATATACTCAAAGCTTTATTTCACAGTTTAATATACTATTGATGAAATCAAGTGTTGTGAATAATATGCAAAATTATCAGCTAAGTAGATAACAAAAAAAGCCCTTGCTGCGAAGAAATAATTATATTGTTGAAAAGGGTTAAATCAAATTTTTTTTAGGACTGAACGTGTTAAGAGTAAAATGGTTTATATACTCAAAGCTTTATTTCACAGTTTAATATACTATTGATGAAATCAAGTGGTGTGAATAATATGCAAAATTATTAATTTCAAGCATTTAAAAATTTGATAAATAAAAAATATGTGCCAAAAGTTAAAGACAAAATAGTAATAAAAATATAGCATTAAGATACGATTTTATAAGAATTTATATAATTTATAATATTATCGAAATAACTTTTTCTAGTTTTCACCTCTGATTGCTTCTCGTTTTACAATGACTTAAAGAATTTTGTTAATGACTATGAATTAGATGTTTTATGTAATTTATAATATTTGTTGCTTCTATAAAATTGAATATTTATTATAAAATTTATTAATTCAGACAATATTATTGGAACATTGAGCATTATTGAGCATATAAGAACATAAGTTACACACACACACACAAACATATATATATATATATATATATATAAGCGTAAGCAATTTCATACAATTTCGACCTAAAACAGGTCCTGATCACTCACGATTCAAAATTCAACAAGTCTTTCGCTTTCTCCTACATATGGAAATTGATTTTTAAAAATTGAAAAATATTTTAAATTAAATTTGTTTAAATATATAAATTTTGGAACGAATAACCATCAGAAAAGCAAAAAGATAAATATTCAAATTGAAAGATTACTAGGTTTCATAAGAGAATGTAAGGCTTGTTTCCTAATCGAACGTTTTTAATAAATAGAACTTATTTAATATATAGTAAATTATGTTAAATTACAAAAATTTAAATAAGTTTTAAAATGCCACTTATTTTAGTTTTTTGTCTATTTATTTTATATAATTACCTTTGACCCCGAATAATTTTGTATAGGTGTAAAGCTTATTTCTAATCTAATTTAACATTTTCATTTGCTTTTATTTCTTCTTCCTTTTGTATTTCGACAATCTTTTTCTTTTTATTCTTTAGTAGAAAAACGAAATTTAGGCCTATGTTTCAATAATTAAAATACACATGTTTTGATGAATTTTTCTGTTTTGATATATGTTGTTTAATAAATTAATTAAAACAAAATCAAATTAGTGCAATTTAAAATTAATACTAAATGAAAAAAGATTTATTAAATATTTTATTATACAAGTGTATCCGTGATGGTCATAAAGTATATTTAGAAATCATAATTTTGAAAAATGTCATAAAATTTTAAATTGTCATTTGACACATAACATAACAATAAAAATGATACTCAAACGCGATAAACGTCATTGGCATCATATGATGATCTAAGTGATGAAATATACAGAATTTACCTTACATCTGATTTACCCATTTTAATTGAATAAACGGTTAAAATTATATTATGATCATTTTTCAACTCAATTACACCATTTTCAAATTCAATTTATTATAAAAAGGAAAATGAATGTAATGTTTGACGCATGTGTATATACAGTGGTACCTTGAGATGCGAATGTTTTGAGATACAACATGAAATATTCTAAAATTTATACCTCGACATACAACGAAAAATTTGAGATACGAATTTGCGTAGTGAGATAATCGCATAGGTGATCCCTTGATGGCAGAGCGTTCGCTCAGCTTTCCTCCTGCTGCTTCTATCCGCTATCTCGCTCTGTTTGGTTGTTGACACCAGAGTCCTCTGTATGGCCGCCATGACAACTAATAAAGGTTTATTACTACTTTGTGGTGAGGTTCGAGGACCTGCACCCTAAGCAACCCAGAAAGACCCTCTTGAACGTCTCGTTCCTTAGCTCGGAATCAGCCAGCTGTTTACGTCTCCACCCGCTCCCGTCTCCGAAGGTTCCACAGGTACTGGGATATGGAGAAGTTCATTTACCAACGTCGAGAATCAAAACCCCTATTGTATCGGTCCAGACATCGCTGCCAAGGTTCAAAGACCCGAACCCTTACGAAGCTGAAAGCCCATATTGTCCAATCTCAGAGGATGCAGACCCCCCCAGAAAAATTAATTTCACGAGAGTAAGCAATTAAGCACGTACAAATCAGTATTTAAAACACTGGCTGAGGCGAGCAGTACACCTTCCATTCCTAACCTTCCGACGGCCCGTATAGGCTCTGCGAGCAGGACTCGGCATCTCTCTGTTCAACTTCCTTCACGACCAGCGTCGACTCTTGCAGCCGGATGCGGCACTTTCAAGCAGTCTACCACAGGTATGGTGTTGTAAATTGCACTGTTTCCTTGTTTATTCGGCCAATAAATTTTTCAAGGTTAACTGTGTTATTAATGTCACGACGTCATTAAATTGGTGTCTGGTGTGTCGCGTCGACATTAAATTGGTGTCAGGTGTGTCACAACGACAACTTTATAGTTCATAATAGCAATGTAGAAGACTGTGGTTGATACCGCATCGTTCACACGTCGCTGTGTTATTCGCTTTGTTTGTGCCTGTTTTTCGTGTCATTTTGGATAGTATATATACTGTACCCTGCATATTTTATTATTTTAACCATGGATCCGAAAGTTAAAGACAAAACTGGCAAAAAGAAAAAGCCTAAGAAAATGATCTCAAAGGAAGCGAAGCATGAAATTATTGCAAAGCATAAGCGTTCGTATTATCGACTTGGCAAATGAGTATGGCTGCAATCCTTCTACAATATCCACGATCATCAAGCAGAAAGAAGCGATAAAGAAGCTGCAACCTTCCAAAGGCGTAACTATTATTTCAAAGCTACGAACTAATATACATGATGAGATGGAACAGCTACTTTTATTATGGATTAAGGAGAAGCAATTGGCAGGTGACTCTGTTTCTGAAACGATTATTTGTGAGAAAGCTGGGGCCATCTTTCAAGACCTCAAGCGTGATGCAACCGAGACGGAAGAAGAATCATCGCAAGGCGGTGAGGAGTTCAAAGCTAGTTGTGGCTGGTTGGACAATTTTTAAAAACGAAGTGGCATTCATTCAGTTATTCTTCATGGAGAAGCATCTAGTGCAGATATTAAGGCGGCTGAAAATTTCATTAAGGTGTTTAGAAAAACTTATTAGTGAAGAAAGATACCTACCACAACAAGTGTTTAATTGTGACGAAACAGGGTTATTTTGGAAAAAAATGCCTAGACTTACGTTTATTACGACTGAAGAAAAGAGTCTACCCGGCCACAAGGCTATGAAAGATAGGCTAACGCTTGCCCTTTGCGCTAACGCTTTTGGGGATTTCAAAATGAAACCGTTGGTAGTCTACCACTCGGAAAACCCAAGGGCCTTCAAAGCTTATAAATTAATGAAAGAAAAATTAAAAGTTCTGTGGGGTGCAAACAGTAAAGCATGGATGACCCGTCAATTTTTTAATGAATGGATGGACATAGTTTTTGGACCTTCAGTGAAAAAATACTTAATCGATAATGGTCTACCGCTTAAGTGTGTCCTTCTGTTGGATAATGCTCCTGCACACTCTCCTGGCCTTCAGGATGACCTTTTAGATGAATTTAAATTCATTAAAATTGTCTATCTGCCACCCAATACAACAGCTATACTTCAGCTCATGGATCAACAAGTTATCACCAATTTCAAGAAACTTTTCACAAAGCATCTTTTCAAGCGTTGCTTCGAAGTTACCTAAAATACGAACCTAACATTGAGAGAGATCTGGAAGAATCATTACAGCATTGTAATCTGTCTTAAGCTTATAGATATTGTCTGGCAAGGTGTTACCAAAAGAACATTGAATTCAGCTTGGAGAAAATTATGGCCAGGTGTTGTTTTAGAACGAGAGGGATTTAATGGATTCGAACCTATTGAGGAGGAGATAGTATCCATTGGTCGCTCCATGGGCCTAGAGATAGAAGAGGCAGATGCTGCTGATCTCATCGAGGAGCATGCTGAAGAATTCACGACGGAAGAGTTGAAAGAGTTACAGAAGGTTTCCCACTCGGAGGTAATGATGGAACTCAGCAGTGAGTAGGTGGTCTAGCCGGAGGAGGAACTTACTTCACGTGAAATTAGTGATATCCTTGGCAAGCGGCAGGAAGTGTCTGATTTTGTGGAAAAAAGACACCCAGAGAAATTGTTTACAGGGAGATCGAGCGCCTTATTTGATGATAGGTGTCTCACATTCTTTCGTAACATTTTAAAAAGGAGGCAGAAACAGACCTATCTTAATCTTTACCTTGTGAAGGTCTCACGCACTGAAAGTCAGAAAAATGAGGCCAAAAAGGCATGACATTACTCGTTTATTTATCTACAAATTGTGTATATTATAATAATTTAACTGTGTTTTGGGTTAGTTTCATTTCGTTAGAATGCATTAATCTATATTACATTATTTTAAATGGGAAAAATTGCTTTGAGATACGATTTTTTTGACATACGACGATGATCGCGAAACAAATTAAATCCGTATCTCAAAGTACCACTGTACTTATTTGTTCAATAGAGGATGAAAGCCAAATAAATCTGACTAAATCCACACTCATTACAATACAAAATAGCGCACAATTTCGAGTGTGACAAATTGTCTATTTATACCAAATTCAATTTAGAAATGGAGTATTACAATATATGAGACTTAATGGGTTTTATATTTAATGGCAAACTTTTGAATTTCCGATTAATACTGTTCGTCAAAACACTTAATAATTTAGTTGCTATAAAATGCAATCACATTTCTATTAAATACGCGAATTCAATAAAATATAAAATGTTTCAAAATTATTTAAGATCTATCGTGTCTAAGTTCTATATTTTGTCCAAAGGTGTGGAGTCGTTAAAAAATAATCACTGCTTCGGCTCTGAGAACGAAGGTAAATCTATATGATCATAAAAATAATATATTTATAAATACAAAGTAAAAAACAGTGATTTCTTGGTAGCAGCATATTTTAAAATTTCTACAAGTAAATAATAAGATAAGTCCTTGCTGCAAAGTATGTATTATTTTTAAGATTCATTAAGTATGCTGTAAGCCAAAAAAAGATTGAGAATACTGTTTTAAACACAAATTCCAAATGTTCTATTTTTTCATCAATTTCTTTTTTTACTTTTGATCCTAATAGTAAATGTTTTATTATAAATTTTGTTTTCTTCGTTTTTTACGAAGACAATGGAGAACATTGAAAAATTATTGTCTTAAATTACATACAAATTTTATGCAATAACAATTGTTAAGTTTTTTCAGGTGAGTCGCAATACATTTCAGATACATTTATTGAGTCGAGGGGTTCAAAAACGTTGAGAATCGCATGGATAGACCATCAAAATATTAATAAAATTATTTTTATTATTATATTTACTAACTAATTAAAACTTAGTTTACCTAATAAATCGTGATAAAATAGAACACAAAAATTCTACATTGATAAGTCAAAGATTTTATACTTTGATGATGTCAGACTCATGCTATATAAAAGAATTTGATTTAACTTAAATTGTCAATTTTGTAGAAGGAAATGAAGCCCATTTTCTTTAATAAAAAAGGAGTGCAATATTATAATAATTCAATAAACAAAAATCGATAATTTTCCGTAAGAAAACCTATCCAGATAGAATAGTGAAAGAAAAGTGATTATGAAATTGTAGTTTGAAATGATTGAAATCAGAAATAAAAATTATATTACCCTTAACCTTAGATGAAAGGACGACTTACAACCTTAAATTTAGAGGAAATATACTATGTTTTCAAAAATGTGAATAATATATTTTCTCATTTCAAAATTGCGTCGAAATATTCGATAAAAAAATCAACCAGCTTTGATATCAGAAACAAAAAGAAAGAAATTCAACAAAATATTATCGATGGCAGGACAATATGGAAACGTATATATAACGCCAATAGTAATATATTTAACTCACTCAGTGTCACCATAATAGAAAAATTTATTTCCTAAGTACCAGCTTTAAAAAGAAATTTATTTGACCAGAGAACCTTTATTTCTACACATTATAACTATTATATAAAATAACAATTTTATTTTTAGAACATATAAATAATATTTTTACTGAGCATCATCAGTAAGGCTCATTGCGTTGTACATGTGAAAAAATTTGAAATGAAAGAAAATATAATTATAAAATGTTTTAATCGTAACGAATTTTAATAAAATGTTATGGTTAATTTTTATTCAATATTTTAGTTTCAGATTAAATTTCACTTCTCGTAATAAAATAAAAGTTTTTGATGTTTTTTACTCAAAAAAAATTTCTAATTTTCTTGCAAAAAAAACGCGCATAGAAATAAACATTAAAACAATCGTGTGTGATCTAAATAAACCAAAATTTAGCGGTAAAGATGTGTGAATTTGGTGGGATATTTCGTGAAACCATTTGGATAGTATAAAAGAAAATGATTGACATATTAATAATGCGCAAATGTTTAAATGTGACTAATAAACTGCGGGGGCGAATTTATTATTGAACTGAGATTTTTATAAATTAATTTTTAATAATAAAATAATAATAATATATTTTTAATACAAATAATATTATTTCATTAAATTTTCAAAAATTAATGAAATGTAACGATTTTCGGCAATTGATATTTTGACCAATTTAAGGGAATTTGCTATGGGATATTTTTTCAAATTAAGTCCGGCCTTACAGGATAAGAATCAAATTTAAACAATTTTAAATTATAAATAATATTTCTTGAAATATTATCTAAAATTTTTTTAATATTAGTTTAAATTGATAAATATAGCAATTTTAAATTCAAACAAAAATATTTTTTGAACAAAGTTATTTGAAACAAATAATAAATTTAAATTAAATTAATTTATGTTTTAGGATAAAGTTTCAAAATTTACACTATTTTGTGGTATTGCAAAGCATTTCCCTTTTAAATCCATCATAAAAAAGTGTATATTATCTAGAAATACAAGATATTTTTCTAAATTGAAATATTATCTATACTACAAAACAAAAATTACACGTATCTATGTCACAAGGACTCCTCACAAATGGTTAAAAGTGCTAATGTGACATTTGCACAAGTCATTCAGGCTGCCAATTCTAAGTTTACTTTGCTATTTTGAAGTTTTATTTCTTTCAAAGTCGTAGGCTTGGATTTGACAATCGAGAGTAGTATGAAAAGTTACCAATTGAAAAGATCAACGCTGGTGCAGATCCCACTTGGGAGGAAACGATATCAAGCCAAAGTTTCATAGTATTTTTATGTAGGTTACGGAAATTTATTTTTACAGAAAATTTTATATAAACCTAATTCTCTTTTTACGCGAACTATTTTTAAGCGAATTTGATTTAACGCGATTCCAAACATTGAAAAAGTTAAATTTTAAATATTTTTTATATTAATATTTTAAATTATTTTTATATTAGTTTTAATTTTTTAAACTTTAGTTTAATTTTAAGGTGAGAAAAAATATATTTACAATTATCTTCACTATTAAATTATTTGTATAAGGGACCAAATTTTACAATTAACAATGATAGCTAAAAATCAAACGAAAAGAAAAGGTATTACTTTGGAAGTTAAAATCAAAATTTTGGATAGACTAGCCGCCGGTGTATGTATATATATATATATATATATATATATAGAATTATATATACATAGTAAACATGTCAATGATATAATTACAAGATTGCGCCATTTAGACAAACGTTTTACGATTTATTCCTATGAAAACAAGTAGTATAATATGAGCTAACCACGCCAATACCCCTGAAGGTTGATATCATTTGTATTTCATATTATGTAATATGCCAAGGTCATGACAATACCACGTAATTGCCTTTATAAATTTTTAGTTTAATGGCCAAAATGTTGGTTTTCTGTCATAAAAATCAATCTTAAGCTACGTTTGGACAAAAAGCCAATTTTATGATCCAGATTAACTAAATATTATGAATCAATGCTCTATAATTAAAGAAAAGCATAATTTAAGTTTCTGGATTGGGTCGAAATTTCAGTTTCTTTGACATTTAAGGCTCAAAATTGATGTTTCAATGGCCAAACCCTTAACTTATTTAATATGACCATTTTCACGATTGCCGAGTAATGCTGATCGTAAATAATTTTTTATTCGTTAGAATATGCTGAAACTGTTCTCTGCATCTGCTACGCCTATACATGGCTAAAAATATATTTTAGAGGCCCGTGAACTACATCATTTCATAGCTCTTCTAGAGCCTATTTAAAATTACAAAGAGAACAAATCCACTACCTGATTCAAAGTAATCAACATTGCTCATTTTTAGCTTTTTATATGATTTCAATTTGAAGATCTTCACTACTTTGGTAATTTGAATATACATTATATTTGGACGTTAAAGAATTTATTATTTTTCGCTTGAAATGACATTAAATTAGAATTAATTCAAAAGCCATTCGTTTAAAATAAATTGAAAACAAAATTTTCTTATTTTTAATTATTTAAAATTTACAACAGTAATTAATTAACTATTATTTTATTAAGATCAACTTATTCTTTTCTTTTTAATTGATATAGAATTTTAACAAGTTATTAAGAATATTTAAGAATATTAAAACTTTATAATTTACGAA
This sequence comes from Schmidtea mediterranea, assembly GCA_022537955.1. Lineage (NCBI taxonomy): Eukaryota > Metazoa > Platyhelminthes > Tricladida > Dugesiidae > Schmidtea > Schmidtea mediterranea. The sequence continues at coordinate 200,610,114 of CM039679.1, read as the reverse complement.
TTACAATTCGAATTCTAATATAAATCACCATATTTAAAAAAAACAAAATAATCTTAATCTCTGAAAGAGAGGTCTATCGAAGAATGAAATTAATAAAATATTGAAAAAAATTATTAGAAATAAACAAAAATATGTATTCAAATAAAAAGTTAAATTATAAAAATTAACATAATAAAATACAAACATAAAGTATAATCAGATAATAAAAGTTAATTCTCTTTAACCCCCAAACCTATACATTAGGTGCAATTTTACAAAATATAAAAATTCTCATATTATTTGTATTTCATTTTGGTTTTAAATTATGTTAAATAATCTGAAGAATTTACATGAATCAACCTCGGTCACAAGTTTGTGAGAATGCAAATATCCAATTATTCACTAATTATCATATAAAAGTCCGTGGACTCGGTACATTTGAATAATATTTTTAAGTGGTTAAAGTTAATCACGTACTATTTTTACTAATTTTGTCAGAAATGCCAAACAAAATCTTTAGATTAGATTACGAATATTTTTTTAACATTTTTGTGATATTTATGATGCTCTTTTCCTATATCGATATTAATGATAATTCTTTTCAATTCTATCTCTATCCAATTCAGGTAGTCGAATAGTTGGTAATTATTATTTAAATTACTATTATTTTTTTCGCTATTGATCTTTAATCAACTTACTTTAATTTCATTTCTTTATTTAGAGTCAAAAATTTGTCATCGATCAAAATTTTGTTTTATGTTTAACATGAATTTTAGACACTTATTTCTTTTAACTGACATTAATCACAATCTAATTAACCTCTGAAAAGACATGTTTTTACATACTTTTAACGAATAAATACAATTATTATTAAATTTTAAATAAATCATAAATTACCAATTAAAGATCATTAAACTAGTCAAAATCTATCAGTCAAATTTGACCCTAATCTATATATATAAAATACAATATATGTTTGTTTGTTTGTCCTGTATGCATTACTTCCCTGTACATCCGATCGCCAAGAAACTTTAAGAAGACATTGAGTACACCATTGCAAAAGTTTAAGGTATAAATATCTTTTAAATATCACTCCTCTAGAGCCATTACAGATAAAAATTATAAATTATTATTATGTTACATACTACTTTCAAGAAATGCAGTAAGCTTATTTATTTAAATTTGAATATTTGTATTAACTTTATTAAATTGGAAAATTTTATATTTATGTAGTGTGCAATTATATACAAATTTTGAAAATCAAATAATTTAAATATTTATTTATTTATTCATTTATGTGCATTATTTTTTTTAATAATTTTTTTTTTTATAATTTTACGATTTTTCAATCTTCTCCAGAAAGCTTTTGTGAATTTAAGTATAAGAGAAATATGGTGAAAGGATTGATTTATCGTTCATGGTCTTTATCGTCTACTTTTGCTAATTCGGTAAAAAGTGTTGATAAATTGGTTGAGTTGTTCATAAAGAATGGATATTCTAAATCATTTTTATTGTTGATGATAAAAGAGGCTGTTGACAAATTTATTAAAAATCCTAAGAATCCATGTTTTGGAAAATCTGGGTGTAATTTGTCAAATAAGTGTGAATTGAGTGTTGATCTAAATAATAGTAAAAATGTATATAAAAAATTGAGCCTAAATATGTGGTAGAATTGCCATACTCTGAGGGTTTTACAAATTATAAAAGGAAGTTAAGAAAACAGATGGGAAATTTAGAGTATAAGATCGTCTCTAATTCGTGTAAGATACGCAATATGTTTATTAATAAATCAAAAACTCCGGTTGGATTGTGTTCTGATCTCGTTTATCAATTTACATGTAATGGTGTAATGCCACATACATTGGAGAGACTTCCCGTCATCTATGTACTCGAGTTCTAGAGCATTGTCGATTGAAGGGTTTGACCAATATTAGTGAGCACAATAGAGGCTGTAAAAGTGAAATAGGAATGTCTGATTTTAGAATTTTGTTGAAAAGTTTTAATACGCGTAAAGTTTTAACGCGTGATATGTGAAGCATTACTGATAAGGTCATTGGATCCAAAGATTAATGTGCAAAGTGCTGTGACTGCGAATGTTTTGAATGTTTTTAAATAGTTAGAGTATGTTAAATCATGTTTATGTGTTGTTTTTCAAAAAAAACTTTTTTTAATATTATTAAAATAATTGAATTTTTAAATTATATTATTTTTTAAAAAATTATAATATAAATAAAAATTATAATATTTATATAAATAAAATTTTAAATTAGTTAAAAGTTATTTGAATATATTTTTTAAATATTTATTTATTACAAAATTAAATTAATAAAAAAAATTTGTTTAAATTAAATGTCAATTCATAATATTTTTAGTTGGTTTTGTGTACCTGAAGATGACAGTTATGCTGTCGAAATATATCGTACGAAAAGTTTTTTATTGGCATTATCTTTTAAATATTTTAACATTGACTAAATATAAAATAAATAATCCATAGAAATATTGCCATGCAACAACAGTAGGTAGTTATGAGCACTCTGCTACCACACACCATTGCATAATAATATAGGGGGAGGGGGGTGGGGTTTCTCGTGATTATTTTCTGTGTGTATTGATTACTTAATGATTTAATTTTTTGTGTGTAATTAATTTTTTTTGTGTGCAATTTAATTAATTTTTTGTGTGTAAATTTTTTGAAAATTCAAATTTTGGAACATTTTTTTAAATTCAAATTTTGGCGAATTTTTAAAATAAAATTGAAATATTTTTTTGAATAAATTTTTTTTTCAATCACACTATAGCCGGGGGTATTTTTAAAAAAGACTAAAATAAATTGGCTTAAATCGCCTAACGATAAAAAAGCATAAAATTAAAATTGGCTCAAATCGTCTAAGATGAACACACTATAGTCAGGGATATTTTTAACTCGTAATAAAAAAAATGCAATATTTGGTCTCAATACTTTCTATAGGTAAATATAGGCATAAAATAAAAATGGCTTGAATCGCCTACTGATAAAAAATTGACATGGGTATTTTATAGGCTTGTTTAAAAAAAAACACTTGAAATATTTGTTCACACAATTTTCATAGGCAAATTTAGGCTCTAGATAAAAATAATTTAAAATACCTAAAGTAAATTAAAATAAATTAAAGTACATTAGGATACATTAGAGTATATTAAAGTAAATTAAGGTAAATTAAAGGGTCTAAAGTAAATTAAAGTACATAAGAGTATATTAAAGTAAATTTAGATAAATTAAGGTAAATTAAAGTATATTAGAGTAAATTAAGGTTCCTCTAATAAATTAAGATACATTAGAGTACATTAAGGTAAATTAAAGTAAATTAAAGGATCGAAAGTCAATTTAAGTACATTAGGGTACATTTAAGTAAATTAAGGTTCATAAAGTAAATTAAGATACATCAGAGTAATTTAAAGTACGTTAGAATAAATTTGAGTAATTAAGGTTCTTAAAGTAAATTAAGGTTCATAAAGTAAATTAAGATACATCAGAGTAATTTAAAGTACGTTAGAATAAATTTGAGTAATTAAGGTTCTTAAAGTAAATTAAGGTGCCTAGAGTAAAGTATGGTAAGTTAGGTAAGAATTTTTAAAAAATAAATAGAGTCAACAGTTAAGTTACATAAGGGTAATTTTTAAAGCTGAAAATTTTAAAAGCAGTTATAGTAGGCAAATTACATAAGGTAAGAATTTTTAAAGTTAGAGTCGACAATATTGCTTGATAAAATTTATTAAATAAAATTTTTAGTATAGTTTTATCGATCAATTTTTATACATATTTTTAAATGATAAAATTTTTAACATAATTTTACAATGAAATTTTTTATACATGATTTTTAAATAGAATTTTTAGTATAATTATATCGATGAATTTTTTATATATAATTTTTCAAGATGAAATTTTTAGGATAATTTTACAATGAAATTTTTATACATTTTTTTAATTGAAAAAATTTTTAATGTAATCTTACAATGAACTTTTTTAGTATAATTTTTACAATGACTTTTTTATACATGTTGATAACGATCAAATTTTCAAAGAAATTTTTCATAAAACTTTTTCAAAGAGTTTTATTAAATTAAATTTTTGAGTTTCAGTGTTACATAGTAATGCCTAAGGTAGGTAGTAGTCATTCATAAGAGCATCCCAACTCTGCAGCAACCCATCCTTCATTAAAAAAATAATAATAATAAATAATAAAAATAATAATAATAATAATAATAATAATAATAATAATAATAATAACAATAATATTAATAATAAAAATAATAATAATAATAATAATAATAATAATAATACTTTCAGAAAACATAAAAAGTTAACTTACTTGGTATCAACTGCTGAACACTGATAACCCATACACAGTGAATAATTCATTAATAACTGAACAACAATCACTAGGTACTGTGTACAAATAACTGAGTACTGTACAACTCTCTATATACATACTAGGCATTGAATAATTTACTTATTCATTAAAATGACATATTTAAATAATATTTACTCTTTGAACACCGATATTCAACCAACTTAACCCACTTAAAAAATAAAATTTTCTCTCAATAATTTCCCTTTAAAATACTTGGTTATTGACTATAAACCCAAAATGTAACCAATAACTAGTTACTGAACCAATAAATATTAATGATCGGTTACTGCCAACAAGTTTAGAAATAAAACACATAAAAGGTTGAACAAAAGGAATACAAGTTGAAATTTTATTAACTTCTTCATTCTCTTTCACATCATTGATGTCTCGAAATTGGTAAATTTTTTGGTTGCTTAGTTACCTTGTTGATATTAAGCGATAATTAATCAAATTCATTGAAACCAAATCCATTGTTATATTTACTTGGTATCGACTTCTGAATACTGATACACAGTGAATAATTCATTAATAACTGAACAACAATCACTAGGTACTGTGTACAAATAACTGAGTACTGTACAACTCTCTATATACATACTAGGCATTGAATAATTTACTTATTCATTAAAATGACATATTTAAATAATATTTACTCTTTGAACACCGATATTCAACCAACTTAACCCACTTAAAAAATAAAATTTTCTCTCAATCATTTCCCCTTAAAATACTTGGTTATTCACACACTCACAATATTTTATTAATAACTAGTTACCGAACAAATCAATATCAAAAATTGTTTACTGACCCAGAAATCTTTAAATAAAAGCACATAAAAATTTGAACAATCAAAAGAAATACAATTTCAATTACAAATTTTATTAACTTCTCGACTCTTTTATCGATCATTGATGTCTTCAAATTGTTTGGTTGTTTAGTTACCTGATTGCTATCAAGAAACTATTAATCATTGAAGCTCAATCAATTGTTGTATTTTCTCTGAATAAAAATTTATTTCTTTACAGTCTTGTATGTGATTTATTGAAATTATTTTGTAAAACTTGATAGTTTTGTTAAAAAACTTTGAAATTGTTCTACTATTTTTGTAATATTTTTAATTGCGTGTAACAAGGAACAATTACTAAACGTTATTTTCAAAGATGAATGCCAACCTTTTCATTTAATTTGCACATGCCTTAAATAAATTAATTGCTAACACATCAAAAAATTACTTAAATTTATTTTTATAGATTTTCTAATCTTTTCACCCCCAACTCTTATTGTTTACTGAATGATTAATTAATTAGTAAGTACAATTAGTGGTTAATCTAATTGCTAGTGAAAAGAAACTTGATTAGAAAAAGATACTTAAATTAATTTCTCAAAACATATATTACTTTCATTGTACTTGGAATAAATTTTCATAAATTTTCATATATTTATTGAAAATGATTCGACTCTTTAAATTATTAACTCAAAGATGTTAAAGGTTTGAATAAAACTGATATAAAAAAATATCTACCGCATTACTAAAATCAAATAACTATAATTTCTGATACCATTCTTCAATACATACATAGGTTCTTGTGTACTGATATCACTTACTGAAAACCCAAATTTATAAGAAAAATGTATGTGATTGTCTATTAGTCTTTGTAGAAATTATTTTTATTAAATTGTGGTTAGCTGGTGAATAGAATTTGATTAAAGTAGTGGGAAAGATGTAAATTTTAAATAAATTTGATTAAATTTATTAGTTCTTTAAATAAAATTTTTAAAAGAAAGCTTCAACATAGTAGAAAATTTTAAAGAGAATAGTACTTATCAATTAAAAAATTAACTGAGTTGTAAAATAATTGAAAAATTTATTAGATCAATTTTTAAAATTTTATAAGGTTGTTAGGTAATTGTTCTAGGTACTTGTTGAATGAAAATTAGTGTATGTTATCGACTGCTCACAGTATTTAATTCTACAATTTCCGGATAAATAATTATTAAATTCTTGATTCCTGGAAATAATCGTAAATATTTAAATTATTCAGAAAATTGTCAAAAAAAGCCTAAATAATGGGTAACAAAAAAGTTTTAAATACTAGTCAATTTTAGTTTATAATTTAATTGAATTACAAATATTTTAATAAAATCAAATAAATAGTTGCATGAATCAAACAATTTCTTAGAACTGAAATATTATCGATATATCCTGATTAACCTTAAATCAATGAAAAAGTAACAATTTTCCTAAGTATCTTATAAATTCAACCAACTCAATCCCCTTAAAAATACTATAAATTCGCCTCTCAACCAATCATTTCTCTTCAAATGTCATTTTTTACTTCATTATATCAACTATATTCATAATTTTCATAAAAACCTATCAAGTAGATAATATAGGTAATTCATTCCAGCAAATTCCTTTAAAAATATTATAAATTCATCTCTTGACCAATCATTTTCCAACAAATAACAATATTTCAAGCCATATTCAATATTTTTCATAAAAATCATAACAATACCCATTTCTATAATACTTACCCTTTAAATAACAATATTTAACTAACTCAAGCCCCTTAAAAATGACAACAAACTTGTTCTTAATCGACTATTTTTCCCTAAAATAAATTCCAATCTTGACCTATCTTTTCCCATCAAATAACACTTTCCTCTACTCTACCAACTATATTCATTATTTTTATAAAAATCACCTATTAAATAACGATACTTAACTGACTCAACACCTTAAAAATATCAACAAATCTGTTGTTAATCGATTATTTCCCTTTAAAAGATCATAAATTCTCTTCTTAGCCAATTGTTTTCCCCGAAAATAAAATTTACTCTCAACCAATCATTTTTCTTTAAATGACATTAATCCCAGTTATATTCATTATTTTCATAAAAAATCACCGACATATCGATATTCAACCGAATAAATCTCTTGAAATCACCTTAAAATAAAATTCTTCTCTTGACCAATCAAATCCCCTTAAAAATATTAAAAATTCGCCTCTCAACCAATCATTTCTCTTTAAATTACAATAATCCCAGTTATATTCATTATTTTCATAAAAATCACCAACATATCGATATTCAACAGAATAAATTTCTTGAAATCCATCTCGTGACCAATTATTTCCCTTTAAAAGATCATAAATTCTCTTCTTAAACAATATTTCTCTTTAAATGACAATATTTCCACTCTCTCAAAAGATTTACACACATATTGATATCTATCTGAACAAAGCCCCCTAAAAATATTATAAAGTCCTCCTCTATATTCTCCATTTATAAAATATTTATTCTTTGAACACAGATATTCAACCAACTCAACTCCCTTAAAAATGACAACAAACTTGTTCTTAATAGATTATTTCCCCTTAAAATATCACAAAATTTCCTCTTAACCAATCATTTCCCTTGAAATCACATTTTCCGCCACTGCACCAACAATACACATATTTTTGGTAATAACCTACAAGATAAAATTTCTTTAGAAATCTATATTTAACCGAATAAGATCCTTAAAAATCAATCATTCGGATCATATTCACTATATGTATTCAACCAATCAAATTCCCTTAAAATTATCATAAAAATAGGAATTTTATGATAATTTTAAGGGAATTTTTCCATCCGTCGAAAATCACCACAATTTGATTCTGACAACAAATTCTATCAAATAAAAAATTTATCAAAAATAACTAAAATTGAATAAAGTTTATGTTTCCCACATAAATTAAATTTCACTAAATTATTGTAAAATCATAAAATATATATCATGTTGCTCAAATAATTAAAAATTAATCAGTAAGTCAAGTATAAATTCAATAAAAATTACCAGTCAACCCATAGATATAATTCATCGATTTTCATATGTATACTGATAACCATACTGAGCATCCTCTTAAAAATCTCTAAATTTTACTACTTTTGTGATTGATATCCACGAAATCAATAAAATGGAAAATGCAAATAATTAATTGACTATCCTTTTTTTTACTGTAAAATTAATAAAAATTTTAGGTTTCACTAAAATATTTTTAAAAATCAACTGATTTAATCAACTTTTTAAATAGAACATAAAATTATAATTAAAAAATCATTTACTATTCAAAATTTACCAGTCAAATTGGATTCTAATTGGTAAATAATTATCTAAAATATATGTTTCATAAACATTTTGTTCCTAAAATAAACTTTTATTTAAAATAATCCTAAAATCAAGTAAAGTTTATTAAATTATCAAGAAATTAAGTGCTTCTAAAATTATAAATTTACCCTCATTTCTTCAATATTTTCTACAAAAACATAATAGTCCCCAAATCCATTAAAATTCAACAGAATACCATAAAATTCACAAAGATGATAAAAATTTACTAAAATAAATTAGGTATTATTAAATATCATAAAATTTCCCTAAAATCTCTAATTGATTTACATAGCCTAAAAATATTTTATTTTTGTCGAGTACAACCTAATCTATTGAAGTGTGTAATTAAATTTATTAAAAGTTAATTAAATTTTCATTGAAAATGACAAGTCAATAACAAGTCAACAAATGGAATTTTAATTAGTAGAGATTGTATTCTATAAAGAAAATTTTCAGTGAAGAAGTAATATTGGTGAGAGAGTACATTAAGTGACTGAAATTGTTGAAATTACCGAAAAAGTGGGATAGCTAAAAGTATCTACTAAATAGATGAAATATCAATTGATATATTAAATATACTTTAATATACTTTGAATGGAGAAAATATACATCGAAGAGGAAATTAATCATTAAAGTGAGAAAATCTTTTTATGCTTTTTAATCAAAGAAATATTTTTTTGGCTTTTAATCGATAAAATATTTCTATGCTTTTTTATTGATAGACGATTCAAGTCAATTTTATCTTAGGCTTTTTATCAAGAATAACAAATACCCCCTGACTATAGTGTGATTGAAAATATTTTGTAGATGAAAAATACCCTCTGTGGCTATCGTTGACGATTCAAGCCAATTTTTATCTTAGGCTTTTTATCGAGAGTCAAAAATACCCCTTGACTATAGTGCGACCAAAAAAAAAATTTTATGGATGAAAAAAAAATATTTCAAACAATTTTATTTCAAAAAATTGCGCAAAAAATTTGAATTTAAAAAATGCGCCAAAAATTTGAATTTGAAAAAAATGGGCGAAAAAATTTAAATTCAAAAAAAATTCGCAAAATAATTTCAAAAAAAAATATTTATCAAAAAAAAATGTGCGCACACAAAATTAATTAAATTGGCTCAAACCCGATTAAAGAACCTAAAAATATCGAATAAAAAGCCTAAGTATTTTTTCATACTTAAAAACCCATAAAAATAAAATTGGCTCAAATCTCTTGTCGACTAAAAATCATGAATTTTTTTATTTTTTATTTTTATTTACTTTAATTATTTGTTTAAATCAATAATATTATTTATTTATATTTTAATTATATTATTATTAAATTTAATTGTTTGTTTTAATCAAGTATATTATTTTATTTATTTTTAAATTATATTATTATTAAATTAAATTGTTACTTTTAATGAAGTGAATTAAAAAATTATTTCTTTTTTTCATTTAATTAATTATTTAATATTAATATTATTATTATTGTTATTATTTTATTTTATTTTATTATTGCTAACATTTTTTTTTATTTTTAAAATTTAATTGTAAGTCTATTAATAATTTTTCAATGTAAAAAAGATAAATCATCGATAAATACTTTATAGTACGACCAATCATAGGCGATTTAAGCCAATTTTTATATTTTAGGATTTTTAATCGAGAAAAAATACTTAGAATTTTTTATCATGAATTAAAATTTTTTTTAAAATTTAAAATTTGAACATTAAAACAAAAAATTCCTTAATTAAAACAAATAGTTAAAAAAAAGTTTTCCATTCATTAAAACAAATAATTAAAAAAATTAATTAATTACCACCATCGTTATTATTATTCTTTTGATATTATTACTATTATTATAATTATTATTATTATTATTATTATTATTATTATTATTATTATTATTATTATTATTATTATTATTATTATTATTATTATTATTATTATTATTATTATTATTATTATATTAGTACCAGTATTATCATTGTTACTATTTTGTGTTACCTTTATTAATTATTACTGCTATTACATTTTTTTTTATTCTTATTACTACTATTACCATTATGTTTATTATTATTATTATATTAGTGTTGGGTTTTGGATTATTTCAAGTCGGTTCTCTCTGACTCCTGGTGTTCTTTAAATTAAAACAATGAACGACCCAACGTATATTGAAACAACAGGTTCACAATTTATTATCACGCTACAATGACCAATCAAAGTTTATACGATTCTCTGCTCGGCGTTGATGCTTTGCAAACAAACAATATTCACCTTTTGATCCTTTAGTTCTGTTGACTCTCGTTTTCCTCGGTTTCTGTTTGGTTTGATCCCTTTTCGCCTTTCCGTATTCTTAATTCTATTTCTTCTTTTCCCTACTTCCCTAATTCGTTTACCACTTTTCCTACAGTCTGATTCTTCGAACCCTAGCTGAGGCAGAATGCCGATTTTCTCTGATTTTCCCTTTGCTTATATACTCCTCGAAATCAGGATGACAAATGGTTATTGCCGAGCCAATCTTTCGTTTGACATTTTCTCCTACGTGTTTGCTTCGGCTGTCATCCATAATGGTCCAACGAATCCAGATAATTAATGGCCCTACCGGTCTTCCTACGCGCGCTATCTTCTCCTTACTCTTTTCCCATTAATCATTGTGTCAAGCTAATGGGCCCAAATCTTCCTTTTGTTTGCCTTTCTTCTTGTTTACCCAGCTCGGGTTTCCTTCATCTCTCGGGTTCTCCATTGGCTCGGGTTTCCCATTAGCTCGGGTTTTCCATTAGCCAATTAATTAATTAATTAACGTTTTCTGTTTTCATACATTTGAATGTTTTTCAACCCTTTCTAACCCTTTTCTGATAAATCCCTAACCGTCATCTTGTTGACCATTAGCTAATCTATAACTGTCCCGTTTTTCCCATTCGATTTCGATGATTTTTCCATTTATTGATTTTTCTCGGATTTCCGGATTCTCGCCTTTCGTAATTGCTTTTTGCATTTTCTAATACTGTTTCCATCGAACTTTCCTTTACTATTAATTCTGTGCACGATCCCGCTTTTATTTGCCTTTTTTTCTTCGCTTACTTTCCATTTGAATTATTATCCTAAATTTTATTTAAATTTTTAATTTTAATTTACAGACCTCAACATTAGTACTATTATTATTATTATTATTATTATTAATATTCCATAACGATAAGGGAATGATCATCAATCTGCAAGGAAATTGTGTCTGGAGGAAAAGCTGAGAGGTCCTGTGATTTAAAGTTAAAATATATTGTAAAAAGAAATAATAATACTTTACCATAAACCATCAACAGTAGTGGATCGCCATCGAAGTTCGGTTCCATGGGAAATCTTGATTCACCTGAAAAAATACTAGTTAAGAGTATCTAAAAATCGATACTTACTTATATTATGGGAATTGAGAATTGTTGATTAAGTTGCCATGGCAATAAGTGGCAAGCAGGATGAAATAGATATGGGTAATATGGTATATAATGAAATTTCTCTTAAACCATTGAGTTTTAAGGATTAGAATGATAGCAGGTAACATACAATAGGATGTTTTACTTATAGTAAGGTTTTTTTCATTATATAAGTTAAAATTTTATAAATTACTGTATAGTAATTTAAGTTAAATAATTTTAATTTTTTAACGTTAATAAATTAAAATTTTCGGGTTTCAAGTAAATTATTAGGAATAAATTTTTAAAATTTAAGAAATAAAAATTTTAATATTATCATTGTTAATGTAGTTATAATTAGTATGGAAATAAGAGTTATTGTTATTATTATTATTGTTAATATTATTTTTATTTTATTACTGTAGATATGAATTTTAGATTCAAGTTTTCGGTAATAGATAACCACATTATTATAGTCATTGATAACATGTTAACTTTGCGGGAATATGGCGTTGTCCGGTGCCACGTCTATGAGCACTGTTGTAGATACTCTCCCCGAACTAATAATGTAAATAAAATGCGCGTGCCTCATCCTCCCCTCATCCAGATAATTCCATCCCTTAGGAGAGTGTTGCCGTAGGAATATAAGGGATTTTAAATAGTGTTATTTGTAATTTAAATTTTCGTAACCAATTATTCGTAGAATTAGGGATGTTAAAATTAATTTCTTTTAGTGGTGTCAAACCGAAGATTGATGGAAAAGTTCAGAAGAGATATCTCGGAATACCATCGTGAGGCGCTGAATCAGAGTCAGAGAGCAGAGGCCATGGTTCGGAAATGCCGTCACATGGAACAGACCTGGCTCTGTCCAGAAGCGGTGTCTTAGTTGAAAGCGAAGATGGAAGGGTTGAAGACCAAACTAGCACAGAAGGACGAGACCTTGAGGCAAGCCGAAGAGAAGGCCCAGGTGCTGGAGAAGGAGGTTACGGAATACAAGCTAAAGAACACGATCCGCGGCGGACTCATTCAAAGTGGGGCCTTGCTATCAGCCGAACAGGAGTCAATAGTAATCCGTATAAAAAGATATTGGAGTGAAAATTCTCACTCCAGGACTCTCATGTGTGCCAGAAGAAGTGCCGAATTGGAATCAGAAACGAAATTTGCATGGCAAGAAGAAACGTTAGATGCTGTTCAAACTCCACAAAGCCCGCCTAGTCGGAAACATTCTCGACGCGAACGGTTTCTAAATATCGCGCGTTTAATATCACGTTGGACTGATGTTGAAATATTGTGATAAATACTTTAATATTGTAATTTAACTGTGGATTCAAATAAGAATTGTATTGGTGTTAATTTTGATTTTGATAATAAAAATAATTTAAAATAATTAAATATCGAAAGATTGAAATAATTAAATTGTGGTGTCAAATATCTAAAATATTAAATTAGATAAATAGACGAGAGGGGGACCGCTAAAGTGAGAGCACGAAGTCTTCTACGACAGCTCGTGAACCCATTTGAGTATTAGGGCATTACCAGTCTTTGAAAAGAGGCTCACCCTTTGCTAATATTCAGCCCACTAGTTCACAGTACCAACGTCAATTTTGACGGGTGACTAGTGGTTAAATTTCTTATGCAGACGCTGGGTGGGAATTAGTTACCTTTAGACAGGTTGACATTTTGGTTACCATCAGTGCCCAGCACATCATCCAGTTCCCGAAAATTTGACGTAAAATTTCTTAACAACAATCTGCTCAAAATCACTAACACCGAGTAGTCCAGTGGGGACTCATTAACTGTAATATGAACATAAATAGATCCTAAGGACAAAGAGAGGGAAAGGGTAGCGGGGAAAATTGCGAAAATCGTTGCAACAGTTAAAATGAATAGCCATCGGAAAAAGATTAATCCGAACGACCAAAATTATGAAATGGAAAATTTTAAATAATATGTAAGAATTAAATAAATTATTTTGAGTTGAGACGGAATATATGGGCGGAACGCTGCTCAAATTTTCCGAATCAATGAAATTACTTTATCGAAAACTGTAAAATAAGGATGGATTACGACTAAATTTTTATATAAATAAAGTATTTTTCATAAAGCTGAGGAATAAGGACGAATCCCTACGATAAACTTAATAATAATAATAATAATAATAATAATAATAATAATAATAATAATAATAATAATAATAATAATAATAATAATAATAATAATAATAAGAATAAGAATAATAATAATAATAAGAATAATAATAATAAGAAGAAGAAGAAGAAGAAGAATAAGAATAATAGTAATAATAATAATAATAATAATAATAATAATAATAATAATAATAATAATAATAATAATAATAATAATAATAATACTAATAATAATAATAATAATAATAATAATAATAATAATAATAATAATAATAATAATAATAATAATAATAATAATAATAATAATAATAATAATAATAAAAATAATAAACATAATGGTAATAGTAGTAATAAGAATAATAATAAATGTAACACCAGTAACAATTAATATAATAGTAACAATGATAATACTAGTAACAATAATATGGAACATAGTAGTTATGATAGGGATAAGGGTAAGAGAGATACTGTGTGGATACTTAACATAACTAAGGATTTACAGGCCATAGAAAAATCATCAACACGGACAACGATAAGAAGAACTAAGCGACTGGACATAAAGATAAATGATATGAGAGTATAGGTTAACATTTGAAGGAGATAGGATAATAATGGGACCTAAAAATCGAAATCGAGCACAGGCCTTCTATGGGCAGCTCGTTGGACCCATGGATCGTTCGGTCAATCATAGCATTAGCAATAGCGCTTACTTTTTTTGGACGATCCACCCACTCGAAAGCAGTTCCAACGTTGTTTAGCATCGGGTGCCGAGTGGTAAGCGAAAGATATTTGTATGGGGTTGTCTGGGTAACAACCATGTTGTTTCAAAATATCAACACCCAGAAACCCACCACAAGGATTATTTAATAATCGAAACTTTTTTCAATATAAGTGTTACTTTGCAGCAAGGGCAAATTTTAGTATGCACTTATCTGATATTATTGAGATAACATTGTAAGATTAGAGTAATTATATCATGGAATCTGCAGTGATTTTTTACCCTATTATTTTATCATGATCAGATGCTATAAATCAACAAATCGAATATATTATAAATTGAATCGGTGATTTGCGTTATTGTAAATAATTTATAACTCATATGAATTGAAAATCATTGAATCTTTGGCAATGTCTTTGCCACATCATCATAATTGTTGATTGATCTTGACATTAGCAAAAGTTTGAAACAAAGTCGTTTATCCTCGTTGTCATCATGATTGCTATTTTCAAATTAACTCATAAATCGATTTAACGAACCACAATAAAGTAGAATTAGATAGATTTCGCTAGGATGTAGCAGCTTACCACACAAAAGCCCTCCAACAGTCACACCGAGTCGAATCATTAATTAGGAAGTGTAGTCGAATCGAAAAACGTGGATGAGGTTTAATAAAGCCAAGAAATTAACTCAACAGAATGAGTTATTTAAATTCTAATATGGAGAAACATTGACAAAAATACAATAGTTATATACGGAAAATGAGCATCTGAAATTGCGAGAAAATATCCGCGTTGGTATAACATGACAAAAATCAAATCCATAGAATTCTCGCAAGTCAATAATATATTAACTGTAACTGCTCAATAACTGATGGCTTTATCACTGCAACATAGAAGAAATCACAGTAAACCTTGCCCAAAGGAAAGCTGAACGGATATGGTGAAAGCGGCATGACTATTAAGCCAGGTCCAGAAATTGTTCACAGTTTTCCGAAAAACTTAAAATATTGAATCCCAATACATGAATATGATTTATTATTATTATTTTAACTTTATTAAAAAAGTTTGTTCTTGACTTTCGATATTGATTCAACAAACATTTAACGAAGGGACCTTAATTTGAAATGAGCACGAAACCTACTATGGTAGCTATTGAACACAGAGGTTTACCAAGGTTTTAGTAGTAATGGCGATATAATTCATATTTTTACTGGTAACCGCCTATTGGAAATCATTTTCAACGTCATTCATGACGGATAGGGTATCCAATTGTAATCTTTTCTTATTTACTTATCTGATGGAAATCCCCTTGAAGGTGTTTGAAATTTTTTTTCTTACTCATCAGACACCCAGCACCGGGAAGCTGAATGGTCTAGGTATAACATATAAAAACTGTCTAATAAATGGAATGATTGAAAGAGAAAGTTAAAGAGTCAAGTTTGAACGAACGATTAACTAAATAAAATTGGCAGTTTTTCAAAAAATAAGGTCGAAACACTGGACTAATTAAATATAAATTAACAAACATAAAAATAAATTAAAATAATAACAAAATGCACCAAGATTCGCACGATACCTATACAAATATAACAAGAAAACACAACAAATTCGACAAAATTGAAAAAATTAATAAAAGTTCATTAAAATGAAATTTATATCGAAAAATTTGAATTAGTAATAATTCAATAAAAATTTTAAATAAAAAATTATAAAAATAAATCAAAAAATATTAAAATTAAAAAATAGAATTTGCTAGAAAATAACAAGGTCGAATTTTGTTTTACTGCATCAAATTTCACACGCGAGAAAAATAGGTATAAATACTGATCCATTTTCACATTTAACTTAACCATTTTTGAAAATTGTTAAAACCGTTTCGAAATTTAACTATTTTTAGAACTATTTTGAAAATTGTTTAAAATCTAAACCGTTGTTCGACACAAACTATATTTTCAATTTGAAATTATTGTGGAAATCAGAATTTTTAGGTGAGAAATATTTTGGTTGGAACCCTCTTTCCACGTCACGTCCATAGCATCTCTGTAGAGCTCTGCTTGGCGGCGACGTGGGGAGAGAGGCATTTATGTTATTTTATGTTATTTTATGCTATGATGTTTTTCAATTTATGGAATGGTTCGAAATGGGTAATTATGTTGTTTTTATAATTAATAAATATTATTAATATATCTAAATTGTTTTTCATATATATATGTTTATATAAATTAAAATGTCGAAATTTTTCCGGCCCACAGCCGACACACAACGCAAGTAAATAAAATCTACACAGTGCAGATGCATGTAAGTGCGTGGAAAATCGCCAATGACATGTACCCGTGAAGACTCGGCGTTGAGAAACGCAGGGGTCGTAACGTCAATATTATCCCTATAGCTGAAGCGAGAAATAAGGGAGAAGTCTCCGACTCCTTCCTCGTTTCTCACTTCTGAAAAATCGACCTAAATTTATATTACACACGGCTCAAAATCATCACATCGAGTAGTCCAGTGGGCACTCAGTAAATATAATATAAACACAAAATGCGCCTAAGGTCTATTAAAGGGGAAAGGGTACGGGGATAGATTAAATTGAAATTCGTTGATATAACTGATTCCGTGTTAATGTTTTGAAATCATTAAACTTATTACTAAACGTAAATTAAATTCATTTAAATTAGACAAAACTTATTGCTAACGTAGATTAAACTCACATTTTGAATTAAATGAGGTGAAACTTGTTGCTAGAAGTAAATTAACTAACATTTTGGAATAAATTAGCTAAAATTTATTGTTAAAAGTAAATTAAATGGTGTAATTGTATTAGACAAACGTATCTCTAAAGGCAAATTAAACTAATAAATTGTTTAAATTATCAGATCATATTTCTAAAGGTAAATTAATCAAACTCATTTCTAAAGGTAAATTAACGTAATTCTCAAAAGTAAATTAATAAAACTTATTTCCAAAGGTAAATTAAATCAATCAAACGTTTTTTTTTTACAGTAAATTGAATGAATAAATCTTATATCTACAAGTAAATTAAACTAATAAGTCTTATTCCCAAATGTAAATTGAAATTAATAAATCGTATTACTAAAAGTAAATTAAACTTATGTTTGAGATAGATTAGATGAAACGCATTACTAAAGTAAATCAATGCATAATGGGAAACAAGTTAAGTAAAACTCATCACTAAAGGTAAATTAAATACGTAGCTGAAACAAATTAGTTGAAATTACCGGTGAATTAATCGAAAACCATTGAGTAAAGTAGTCATGGGTTAAAATAAACTAATCCTCTGAATTAACATAAGGTAATTCATTTTCTAAAAGTAAGGCAACTATAGATAAAAACTAAGCAATTCATTGATTCAATTAATGTAAGTTAATTTGATAACAGCAAAATAATTATTGAATAAGAATCTATTAATTTGAAATAAAACTCAACCTACGGATAAATTTATCGATTGAAGCTGAACTAATGAAAAGTATAAGGATAGAATGACATAAATCATAAATCGACCCATCATTCAAAGGTAAACCAAATAAATAAATCACTTAGAAGGGATTAATGTGACTAAACCGATCAACACGAAATTCATAAGAATCGTTGACGTAAGAGAAAACTAGTAGTATAATATTATCAAAAAATTTGCTAAGAACCTGATCATGATAATATCTCCCACCCGTAAAATTCACAAAACCTGCATCACTCAAATACTTATATAATTCCAAACACCATTCACATTAAATTCGTAGGCGAAAAATGACGTAACAATATAATAAAAGCCCAATGCGAATTCGAAGCGAAACGTTAATAGGCGTAAGATGAGAATCAAACAGATAAGTCTTCTTCGAAACAATCAAATAATCTCAGAATACCATAAGGAAATCAAAGACACTGGTTTTTTCTAAAATTAAGCAATAAAATGTTTAAATATGAATAACAGATGTATCTGACATATTCCAAATTTGCCTCATCGCCACGCACGACCATAGTAGATGCCACGATATAATATCAGACAGTAGTTAATTAAGAACCAAAGTTATCCGAATTAGTAAACAAGTCGACCGGAAATTGTAAGTCCAAACCTTAGTAAGCTAACACCATCCGAGAATTAGAAATTTCCGTCGACATTAAACGTACCGGATAAACAGAGCGAAGGTCATTCACTAACGCATTCGCATTAGATAACGGATGTAGACGCCCACGCTAGTGAGATAACCTAGGACGAAGGTCAGTTAGGTATTGTGGTACAATTCGAAACACAACGGATGTAGAAACGGAAGCCCAAGTTAAGGTAAATCTTACCAAAGGCCGTGTGGTTGATGTCATTCGACTGGTAAATACAAATCGATAAACATCACTGCGGATATAGACACGCTAAAGTCCCTGTATCACCTATCTATATCGTAAGTTGGCAAATCGGTAAATTATCGCGTGCAACGTCAACTCGGAGAACGTAAACAATTTAAACTGATATTATGTATTTAATAAGCATTGAACCCACTCCGATAAATGGTAAGCCTTACTTCTATTAAAATTTAGAATCAATTGATAATAAAGGTTATTCAATACTAGGTATTCCGTGATTTCTAAATGAAACCTAAATAAATAGCACCACCATACGCGCGGCAAACTCTGGTTTGACGAACATTAATACCCGGTAGATTTATAGGTACAGACTCCCTCCTTAATATAGCAGTAGAATTTCCTAACACCTCGCAATTAGGGCGACCGCTAAAATAGAAGTGCCGTGATGAAGGCGTGGTAAACTAAATAGCTTCAGAGACGCACAACCCATTAAATCCACGAAAGATGGTACGGATAGTTAGCATTCGATAAGTTTAACTGGTGATAGACCCAATGATAATAACAACCTGGTCGATAGTGAGTTTAGTATACAATCTAAGGGAAATATTCAAATGAATGGTTTGTTTCATCCCCATATGCCAATAACTGATTTTGGTGTGTTTTCAGAATATGCCGATCGAATGGACTAACACCCGAATGGCCGACGAACAATGCCGGAAGGAATCACACCCAAAAACAGAAGTGTTCAATCAGATTCAACAGCAGTGGCCGTATCCCACTACCTGGAGGATACTGGGCCTAAACAGCGACCCATGCGGACTCGCCGGACAACAATACCCGGCAGCAGAGACGTACATGAATGCGCGAGAACTCCTCACCCAATGGGAACGGGTGCAGGAACAAGTGGACCTACAGGTGGTCAAGGCGAGGATGTATCTCGCCAACGTAGAAGATGACATCCTCGCCGGGCGAATCGCAGAAGCCTACCCACCTCGCCCAGTCCGAGATACCCGACGCCCATACCCGGTGGTTCCTCCGAGAAAGAGCCGAAGGAAGTCCTTTCCGAAAAAATTAGAACTCCAGAGACCCTAACGATTAATACGAACTAGTTTGATGTTTGTTGTTAGGGAAATAGAAATGTTCTTTACCCTGTCTTTGCGTTTGATCATTTGTTTAAGAATATTCGTTTCAATCGATATGTTTGCGATAATGATAAAAATAACTTGTATAAATTATTAACGTTAAATTTAACGAACTTATCCATTATAGTTATGGCCACTAACCAAATATTACAAGCGGAATTAGATCGCGCGCGGAGCACAAATGCGGATCTCCTCCATCAAATACTCCAGCTGACAAGAGAGGTCCAACAGATCAAAGCGACTTGGTCGGACCCGAAAAGAGTCAAAATGTTATACCACCGAATATCGGCAGCACAGAAAGGTTGGGCCGAAGAGCGACAGCTCAATCAGAGCCTGCGCACCCAGATACGAGGATTAGAAGTGGCCCTAGCCGTTTGTCTGGAGGGGGAAGCGGTCACCTACCCGCTCATATTCGCCCCGACCCAGAGGGTGCAGAAGGACCCTCAACCAGTAGAGCAGTCCTCAACTCAACCAATAAATCGTCGGCCGGGACGCAAAGAACGTGCTCGACGCCGAGCTGCTCAGCAATCAAAATCGCCTCATTAACTTTTGATAATTCACATCTCTGTCTATTTAAATAAAATAGTTGTGCTTACGGTTACAGTACTTCTTAAAAGGTGCTTACACGCAGATATTATTATGAGTACCCGCGTCGCAACTTTAAGTCATCTCTCCACATTCGCTCATGAATTTACTTCCACAGGGACAGAGCTAAGCGAGCACAGGTCTTCTATCGACAGCTCGTGAACCCGAGGGTTGTCCGAGCAATTACAGTACTAGCGATAATACTCAATTTTTGCGGGCAATCCACCACTTGAACACATTACCAACGTTGCCTAGCAACGGGTGCCAAGTGGCGATTAGCATCATTTTGTATGGCGTTACCAGGGTCACCATGAGGATAAGCAAATAACTAAACCCTGTAACCCACCAACTTTAAAAAATAATGGATAAAGTTTACCATTTAAAAATACAAATCACATACAATCAACAATAATCGACAAACACATAAAAATAATGAGACGTAGACCTTCCATCAGTTATCACGGAATCGAAAGTGAAAATATCATGGGGATTAGTTTTAGCAATCGAGATCACCCAATGAAGCTAGAACTAATTGAAGCCACACACATTTTATATTATGTATTTATAAGTGAGTAATCGTTATATATTATTTTTAGAACTTATCAGATCCATAACTCACCAATTAAAATTTATTTAAAATACATGTTAACGCTTTAACAAAAACGTCCCTATGAAAATATCAAAAAAGAAATCAAAAATTTAAAATTGTGGTTAACTAATATTTTAATTTTACAATTTTTTAAACTTTACAATGTTATTTCTATAACATCAAATATAAAAATTAGGCTCATTTTTGTCTAACTATTTGTTTGTCTGCTTTCAATTTTGTTAATTAAAATTATGAATTTACGAGTTTTTGCCAAAAAAATTTATAATTTTCCTCTAAATTACAATTGTGTACGATGTCTTCGTATCAAAGCTGAACCTCATACAGAATATGAAATAAAAATGAATCCAAATTCAATTTATAGTGCATTTCAACAAAAACAAAAGCGGAAAAGTGACTGGGTAAAATATAATGATGTAATTTACCCACCAAAGTTAAGTGGTGAAGATCGACCTGCGGAAATTACTGGTGAATCTTTGGCCAATCCTGTAAAATACAAAGCTCTTTTTCCGATTGTTAAAATGGTTAGATTGTCTTTATATCATTAATTAAATGAAGAAATTTAGATTTGCGGATTATCCATTGAAGAAGCATTTAAGCAATTGTTTTTTAGATACGATCGTGGTTCGAGAGTCGTTACAAAGGTTGAAGTTTTTATTGAATTATAAATCATTGGCTCATGTAAATAATTTTTTAATTTTAATTAAATTTTGAATTGGTCGATGAATACTTAGTTTTTTGACTTGTTTTTAAATAAATTGATTTGCTTATTCACATTATATTATCTGTTAACCAATGTTAAATAAAATTTTTAAATTCTATCATATATAGACAAAGAATTAGTATTAGCATAGATAAAAATGCGGTAAATAAAACGATTATTCTTAAATATTTATCTCAATTGTTCTCGTTTATAACTTAAATGCAATAAAATAATAATTTCATTTAATTTAGTTATTACATGAAATGGTTGACAAAGCTATGGAGGAAAAATCTATAGAATTTCCAACTAATTTATGGATTGGTAAATTTTTATCCAGTTGGTAATTAGCATTTATGTTAAATTAGAAAATGCACATGTCGTAATGGGAATGTCAGTTCCTAGAATGAGGCACGGAGTTAGGCGAACGATCACACAAAATAATTTCCACTTCAGTGATATCCGTATTCGATTGAGAGAAGGCAAACCTCCTACAGTTTATCATCCTCTTAATGTATTTTCTGGGTATGAAACGCTAGATAGACGAATCAATCGTGCACGACAACGCCGAATTATTTATGGTCTCTAGTTTAATAAATGCATTTTACAATTAATTATTTTATTGATTATTATTTTTTAAAATTTACAAGTTTTTATAATCAATTATTTCTTATAAAGTTCTTTACTGATTATGTCTCTGTTATTGCCGATATGTTGGACTTTTATTTCATAAATATTGGTTTCATTATACATTGAAGTACAGAATTTAATGTCTATAATGGCAATATTAAAAAATCTAATAATAAATGTATGTCATTAACACGTAATAAGTTTTTTGTTTATTTTATTGTTACTATAAAAATGAATTTAATTGTAAATTTTGGAATGTCGAAAAATCAATTCCCTTTAGTAATTTTATTACTAGAGGGAAGAAATAAAGTTTTAAAAATCGATTTGGATAAATTTAAAGATTTTGATTTCGAAATTATGTTTTTATTTAAGTGCATATTTTTTTATTATTTGTAATAAATTTCGAAGATTAATATTGCTATCATTTCAATGTTTTTTACTATTATAAATACTCAACAAGCAACCCAGCAGTCCCATCACAAATTTTAACTGAGACTGCTCTTCAATCTCTCTAAATTATACACGTTATATATGCAATTGTTGGACTAAAAGCCATGTTTAATTTAATTAAATTAAGTACTTAAACATGAACCGCTGATAGAAATTTAAAATATAACAAAAATAATTTGAAAAAAGTTGAAAGTAAGATAAACACAGAAAGACATAAACCGCAAAACCTCGTAAAAGGGGGTTTAGAAAAAACACAGGCGACCAAATAGAACCTCTTGGTGGCCGCAAAATATTCAATGGGCCAATAAAGATAAAATAAAAGTGCAAATAAAATAAAAGTTATGTTGGGGTTATAACAAAACGTGAATAAAAATAATAAAATTTCAAAATTATCAAAATCAATTAAAACTAATTAAAATTTCGAAAAAAGTAAAAATCAATATTTTTCGGGGGAAAGAAGTGATAACCAGTGGCAAATTTGATAGTGAAAACAAGTAAAATTTTATTATTAGACTGAGATAAGGCATATTGAAGGGTCAGGAGCCCAAAAACAAATTAATTAATTAGTTTAATTATTTACCGACAAAACCTATTAATCAAGGGCCACCGAGCTGAACGTCAGCTTAATGTGTTTCCCGGCATTAGCGAAACGGGCAATAAATTGTACAAAATGGAAAATTGTTTTCAATAGTAATCCAGATTAATGGGAATTCAAAAACTATAAAAGCAACTGACAACAAAATAAGTTGCCAGTTGGTCGGAGCGCGAAAATATCGAGTCGAAGGAAACGAGCGAATAGTCGTAAATCGATAAAGTTAATCAGATTGTAGTTGAATTTACATAGTGATACCTTTAGGGTGCATACAATAAATAAATTATTGTGTATCGTGGTGAATATTTGTCAATTAAGATTTCTTTGTTAGGATTTAGTTTTATTGATTATTGAACAAGAGGAGTCAGATCTAGAGACCTATTCATCGACGAATATTTAATATCCCAATAATTTAATGAGCCCGACGTGTTCTAAACCGTCGGTGAGAAGCATCTAAAGAGCAACCAAACCTTTGTGAAAACTGTAGTATATTGAGAAAGAGAAATCTAAACTTTGAAAAGTGTTAATATCAGACGTTCTAAATTAGAAAATAAACGAGAACCGTACAATTTACCAAGCAAGCAACGAAAAGAGATTACTGTGAGGAGCAATAATTCAACTACGTCGACAACTAAAGCACCAATAGTTTCAACATCAGCAGCGACCATCAGAGATACAAATGATTATGCAATTGTCAAAAGTTACCAGTAAACCAGTACAGAGGAGATCCTGTAGAATTCGATGACTTCATGGGCGAATATTACATGTATGCAACGACCTACGGATGGACTCAAGCGGTTATGGGCAGCACGAAGGGCATGGCAGCAGTTGGACAAAAGGAACATTGGAAATGACTGTTCAAAGTTAAAAGCCGAACTTGCAAATTAATTAATAGGGGGCGATATAAAGCGCATAATGAGACAAAAAATTTACAACAGAGTTCAAAGATCAGACAAATCGGTAAGTAAATTTGCTTATTACTTAACAACCCTTGCAGATAAAGCGTTCGAAGTCAAACAGGAACAACCAGATACTGTAAAACAAATCAGAGAGTAGCTACAAGATCAATTTCTAATGGGTTTTGACAAGGAGATCCGAAAGCTCTATGCTACGTAGATTTCAATAATTTCGATGAATTAGTGAAAAAGGCAATGCGAATCGAATTAAATCTTAAGACCACCGAAAAGAAAGCGCAATCTTTTGCAGTGATTTCTGAAAAACGAGACAGATCATTAACGCCAGTGAAAAATGACCAATTTTAAAGAACTATCAGTCCATCGCCCAAGTTTAGAAATAAATTTGACTTCAATAGAGGAATAGCTAATGTTCAGAGTTCCAACAATGGAAAGACAATTCATGCGATATTTGTCGAAAGATGGGACATTATACCAATCAGTGTTGGTACAAAGATAGCACCCAGAAAAGTCCAAAATGGGTGAGGCCAGATTGAGTGAAAGGCGATAATGAGCGGAACTACCAAAAGCCGAGCTACTGTTGGACGTATGGGAATTCTATTTATAACCTTAGCTCTTGCCCTGCTGGTGTGACCGTCACATTTAATTTCTAGGTATACATTCCCAACACGTCGCACGATTTGAAATAACCATTGCGTACCAATGACCGAAATCATGTTGGTACTGTACGCAACAGCCGAATGCCATTCGAGCAGGTGAGCGCCATTACTTCTCGAAGGACCTTCGTTTTCCCGGTTACTTGCTGCCGGTAGAAAGACTTACGGATCTTACCTACTAGCTTACCTATGAACCCTTTTATATTTTACCTTAGCTGAGTCGAGAAAACCGTGGGAAATCACTCGCCCCATTTGACTTTATCATCAAACCTTATCCGTTAAATTACCGCCAGCCATTACCACTGTCTCTCACTATTATAGTCCAAGCATACTAAATTCTAACCGAAAGTAAAGATACAACTATATTATTATATTACACATTCACCATAACATCGCAATGACTATATAGACAACACAATAGGTGGATGATAGTTTATAAGAGTTCTGGGCGAAGACAGACTGTGATATTTTGACTTAGAATTAATCTTCGTCGGCATCGATGTCCGTAGGGAAGCATCTACGTTTTGCCGGCCGATAGGGAAGGGGATTGACAATGTAACCGACCTCGACTCGAGTAGAGGGTCCTGCGACCTCGGATTGAAGAGAAATTCGGGGCACGTCGCCTGTGAGAATGGCGATTTCGTGGAAATCCAGACCCAGGAGATCTAAAGCCTGGACGACACTGGGTGATTCCGAATCTTCATCCACCAGATTTATGTGGATTGACCGTGCCGGGGAAAGGAAAACTACAGTAGGTGCATAGAGCACATCCGGATCGAGCCCCGGAATTTCGAATTCCTGGTAGGGGGGCGGGAGATCATCGATCCGGTACGGAGCGTTGAGTGGCTCCGTTTCCCGAAGGAGGTCAGCTTCCTGCGACGACGATCGCGACGGCGTCGATTTCGGTTAGGCCGCCGACGGGCCGGATTGGTACTTGGTTCTGCCACTGAAATTTGGGGCGGGTCAGTTAGTGGGGGAGCTGAGGTTGAGGGAATTGAATTGAGCTCGGCTATCAGTAGATGGTGCTAGGGTATAATGTCTAGGCGACGAGCCCAGACGCTTCCTGGGATGTGGGCTCGAAGCTCTGCATCCGTGAATATTTGGCGGAGTGTCGTAGCCTGTTCCTTAATTAGCACCCGCTAGCTACGCGACTCCGTGACTAGCTCATCTCGAGCGCGCGATAATCATACTATTTTCTGGTGTAAGCCTTTGGTGGCTTCTGGAGGGGACCAAGTGCCTTTTACTCGCTCGTATTTGGACCGAAGGGAATTCTACTTTCTCTCTAATTCATCGAATCTTTGCCTAAGCGTGACTACCGACGGGGAGAGTCGGGGAACTCGTGGAAGATCATTTAGATTTGAAGTGGAGTCGGAATTCATGTCTAAAAATGAATAGAGGAAGTTTAGAAAATGGTCAATGGTTAGGGATAGTGTGGGGAAGACATGCCACAATCGACGAAAGAGTAGTGGGGGAGTCAACGAAGGTGGTCCGTAGTATTAGTAGCGAGAGTGGTATGATCAGATTATCGACAATTCGTCGGGCGACAATAGTTTCCTAACCAGGGGGTGTAACATTAATAGTAGTTCTGGGATTCACCTGATTAAATAGTCACGAAATTCCTGGGGATTAAGCGTTTATCAAATTTATTCTACTATTTAGGCTAATTTACATAATTCCTATTATATTAACGATTATTATGAGGGGATTTTAGCAATAGTATTTATACAATTAGTATTATTACCAATGATTATTTACGCTACCCATATGGTTGTTTAATATACAATAGTGAAACGAAAATTATCATTAACAAGTAATCGAGGAATTCCTGACATTATTAATGATTACTTAAGGAATTACATTCTTTTTAATAATTAATTGATTACAAAATTAATATTACTACCAATAATTGCCTATAAACCCAGGATTATTATAAATAATTAAACTATTATCTTACTATTGTTACTATTAATTACTGAGAAACTAGAATTACCATGGATATTACCATGAATTACCATGATATTATTAGTATTGCTAACAATTATCGATAACCGAGAGTTATTATAAATAATTAAATTATGTTATTATTATTTTTACTGACGACTAATTATTAATATTGATATTTGGTCCGAAATACATTTAGTATAAAAACCTATAAACATTACCATCGCTACTCATCGTTAAGGTTAAATTTACGTTATCCATGTACTTACTGAAACCGTGTTAATTCGGGTGCTGTCAGGTAGGAATTTGACAATAATATAAAGCATACTTTAAGAATTTGGTTTGAGCAATAATTAGTTCACAAATTAGGAATATCGTCAATTTTGTCCACGACACGCTATTACGTAACACCAGGTTATGTAATATTTACAGCGAGGGAAACTGCTGCCAATCGATACACGATGTTAGTAATGAATGTATCCGTAGTGTTGAGAAGGAAAACTGCAGTAATATTCGTGTGCGTCAGATTGCTGGACTTATCGATTGCTGAAATTTATTCAGTATTATCTAGTGTCTGATTGGCTCGTAATATTTCACAGAACTTTTGTGGTATGGGAAGAAGACACGAATTTCCTATCGCGATAGATGATGCTCATAGAGAAGAAAACTTGTAAATTTAGTTGTCCCGACCACTTATTTATGAAGAGCGTTAATCTCGCGTCGGAAGAAATTGAATTCATGAATACGGTGAGTTTTATATTTTGGTCAAATTATTTATCGAAGTCTCTACTAATTTAGGAAGAGCAAGGAAAAATGATTCTGTGGTGGCCCATCTCTTATTAGAATTATGTTCTTCTATGTGATGATGACGATGGGTTCCAGTTTATAAACGTTTAGACAATGCCTCCCTTCGAATCAATCGTGCCGATTCAGTCGTGACATCTATGTAACGGCTTTATGTCTCTGCCAATCATGTTGGGAATTTGTGCTTATTTTTGATGGATTCAAATGCCAAACTCCATCAACTCGCGGAAACAACTTCGATATGTATGCCGGCGTAACGGGACTTATTTTCAGTTAGGAGGACTTCAACTATTCTCTTCATGTGTATTGTTACGTTACAGAACGAATAAATTTTGCAAGCACTTTCGTCATTAATTCTTAATTCTCCACGTAATTGTTCATTTATTGAATCTTTTGTGTCTATGCCTACCCCTACTGCCAGTATTAGTTTATCATTGCGTTCGAGGTTTAAAAATGTTTTCCTAGATCATCCCATGATCTTGCCTAATATCCCCTTGTCAAAGAAACGCTCTTCCGGTGATTTTATAACCTACTCGCTCCGGCCACTTTTCAGCAGTCGCTACGAGTTGTACAACGATGCCCTGCGTGGAGGTCCTGCGCATATTGCCAGACCCTACTGCGGACTACCGACGTGTCCACGAGGCATGACCCGCGAGCTCAACTAGGGGACTTAACTCACCAGGCGGCACGAGATCTGTCCCATGAACTACTATTGAAATACTTTTAATATATCAATTTAGCGGACTCGAACTTATAAATATTATAGTGTTATTAAAGAAAATGTTAAAACAAGACATTACAAACATCATAAAAGTTTAATTATAAAAAGTGTTTACGTTAACATGATAAGAAAATTAAAATCAACAAAATTCCTTACGTTTTGATCAAGTTGATAAAGTGTTGAAAAGTTGAAAATTAAGCATAAGTTAAAAATAATAAAATTTGTCACTGTATATATACTATTTTTGTGCGTGTGTGCGACCAATGAGCGATTTTTCGCCATTTTAGGGCTTTTTAATTATTTTATTAATTTTAAACTATTTTATTATTTTTGTGCATTTTTCTCTATTTTTTGATATATAATTTATATTATAGTCGAATTTTTATTTTTATTATTATTTTCTTATAACATTATTTTTTAGCCCAAAATTTTGTTTTCTGGTCGCCGCTTCTGTCTGTGTTTTTTCTAAACCTTATTTTGCAAGGTTTTTGACAGTTTATTTTATTTTTCGTATGTTTCTGTATGCGTCTGTATGCTTTTATGATTTTATTTAATTATTTGTTTTTATTTAATTTTTGGTATATTTTCAATTTGTTTTAATTAATATGTTTTTATTGATTTTTAGTATCTTCTTGTGATGCGTGCTCATGTACAGTGACTTATTCCATTACCTTTAGTCTTGTTTTAATTTTTTATTGTCATTTTGTTTAAATTGTGGCTCTGAGCCCAACACTACAATATCCAACGAGGAACTGACAATCTGCAATGTTTCAATTGTGGAAGAAGAGAGCATATTTCGAGAAATTGTCGATCAAAATCTAGATCTCATCAACATCTCCATCGCCACAAAGAGATAAAGTAAACCTAGCCGGTCAAGTGCAATGCTATTCGTGTAAAAGTTATGGACATATGGCAAGATCGTGCCCAAAAAACGCTGAAAGATTTCAAAAACAAATTCTAAAAAAGTCTATTCGATTTCAAGGGGATGCTTCATCAATCAGCAATATGACTTATGTACAAGATGACTATTATAAAGAGAAGATGGAAAATGAGCTGAGAAATATGAGTCGAAAATTAAATTTGCTAATGTCGAAATTTGAATCTGACGACGAGCTTGAAGGCCATATGATATCCGAAACAGCTATAGAATCTCCAGGAACGGAAAGCGACAATAATTCAATAAAGGATAATTTAGAAAATGAAAATGCTGCAATGTTGATCATGAGGATAGAAAATTTGTTGGAAAACAGAGATATTAACGCTCCAAAATTGATGCAAGGAATGCAAAAGCTATGCGAGATGTTGTTGAGTATTAGAAAACTTAAAACAGTGATTAAATTGTGCGCCAATTGGTATGAATTGGATCCGCCGGTGAAGGACGAAATCAAAGTTTTGATGGTAAAATTTTGTAGAGAATTTCGAGCAAAAGAATGGTTAGATTTTATTTTTATTGATATTTCAGATAAAGACAATGCATTTAAAAAATGTGTACGTTGTGCAGCATATGGCAGAGTAAAAGATTTAAAACAAGAATTGCAACAAGAAATAAAAGGGACAATGATTGAGTAAGAATTTCAAAGGAGATATTTGAAAGACGATGAATTTTTAGTTGATTGTGGATTAATTCCAGGTGTTAAAAATGAGTTAAAAATGATGATTATAACTAGCGTGTCAGAAGATATAGAAGACAATGCAAGAAGAATTATAAGTGATTTTGCAGATGCGTTATTTATAGGTGATGAAGATAAGATTAATGAAGAAGTAGGTGTAATTAATAATTCTGAATTCAAAGTAGAAAATAAAATAAAAATTGTTGATTGTATATGATCATACTTATATGATAAAATCAGATGTAGTGAAAAGTTGAAAAAGATTTTAGGAAAAATGGGCCACGAGATAAGAGAGGCCCGATGGAAATTGCACTAGAATTTGAAGGTTATATAGAAATAGAGTGTTGGGCCAGAACAGAAATAGCCTTGAGAATTGTTTAAATGCATCAGTAATACAGCACGAAAACCCAGCACCAAGATAACTTAAAATATAACATACAACATCAACTAAACATTTTAAAATCTGAGAGAATATAAATAAATATAAAATCAAAAAACATAAAAGTAAAGTAAAATAAATACAAAATGCATCAAGAACCGCACGAAATCTACATAAAAATAACATAATAACAAGAAAATTTGACCGTAAAATGATCATTTATATAAAAGAAAAAATTAATGAATTAAATGAATAAAAATAAAATATTTTTGGCTGAATAAATTTAATTAAAAATGTTAAAAATAAATTACAAATTTAAATTAAGAAATTAATAAAAATATAATTTAGATAACACAAATAATTTCAATGTCGAATTTTGTTTAATCGCAATAAAATTAACACGCAAGGTTAAAGCCAAATGATAGGTATATATATACTGATGTGTTTTGACAAAATTTCAGTCTTATTTTTCAGAGAAAAATTTTCTAGTATACTTCGAGTTAGTGTGCATAACTAGCTGAGAGCCGTGCATTCAGCCAATCAACACTGATAAGTGTTTTGGCTGAACACGTTAACTCTCAGATAGTGCACGGGTATCGATTTATATGATGTTATGAATTAATGACAAGATGATTTTATGCCAATTTATTGATTGATACTGCGAAGTATTATGAATTAGTGACAAGAAGATTTTATGCCAATTTATTGATTGATACTGCGAAGTGTTATGAATTATTGACAAGATGATTTTATGCCAATTGATGATTGCTACAATGCGAACCTACAAAGGGATGAATTTATGTATGCCAAATAAATATTTTAAAGCCAAAAATTTTGTGCTCGAAACTTTTACTCCAAATACTATGGTAAAATTTATTTATTTATTTTTCTGCCCACAGCCAAAACATATTGCAAGTTAGAAAAATCATACATAACTATCGACTGTGTAAGTGAGTGCATAATCGCCAACAGTCGTGCCCGTGAAGGCTCCGGCGTGAGAACGCAGGAGCTGGAACGTCAATATTATCCGTATGTAGGGGAAATTGGAAGGTAAGGGAGTAGTCTTGTGGCTGCTCCTTCATCATCCGTTTCTTGAAAAATAGACCTAAAAAATCACTAATAACAATCGGCTAAAAATCACTAACACTGAGTAGTCCAGTGGGCACTCATTAAATATAATATGAACATAAATAGATCATAAGGACAAAGAGAGGTAAAGGGTAGCGGGGAAAATAGCGAAATCGTTGCAACAGTTAAAATGAATAGCCATCGGAAAAAGATTAATCCGAACGACAAAAATCAAAAAATAATGTTTTAAATGATATATAAGAATTAAATAAATTATTTTGAATTGAAGCGGGAAATATGGGCAGAACGCTGCGCAAATTTTAGGAAATAGTTAAAACATTTATCGTAAAACTGAAAAATAAGGGCGGAACGCTGCTCAAATTTTCCGAATTGATTAAAATACTTATAGAAAATGGTAAAACAAAAGTGAAATGTTGTTCGATTGTTAGTATAATATTCTTATAAACTGTAGGATAAGGACGGAACGCTGCTCAAATTTTCCGAATTAATTAAAATACTTACAGAAAATCGTAAAGTAAAAGTGGAATGTTGTTTAATTGTTAGTATAATATCCTTATAAAACTGTAAAATAAGGGTGGTACGCTGCTAAAATTGTTTGACTCACGGAAAATACTTTGTCGAAAGGATGGATTACGGCTAAATTTTTATATAAGTAAAACATTTTTATAAAGCTGAGGAATAAGGAAGGATCCCTACTAAAAATTTGATAATAACAATGATATTAATGAGGATAATAATAATAATAATGACAAGGATAATGGTACTTATAATAACAAAGATAATAACTATAATAATAATAATAATAATAATAATAATAATAATAATAATAATAATAATAATAATAATAATAATAATAATAATAATAATAATAATAATAATAATAATAATAATAATAATAATAATAATAATAATAATAATAATAATAATAATAATAATAATAATAATAGCAATAATAATAATAATAGTAGTAATAATAATAAATATAATGGCAATGATAGTAATAAGAATAATAATAAATAGCGGTAACAATTAATAAAGTTAATATATATAATAGTAACAATGATAATACTAGTAATAATAATAGAGAACATTGTAGATTTAATAGGGATAAGCGTAAGAGAGCTAGCGTGTGAATACTTAACATAACTAAGGGTGTACATGCCATAGAATAATCATCAACACGGACGACGATAAGAAGGACTACTGGAATGGACATAACAATGAATGATATGAGAGTTTATGTTAACCTTTGAAAGAGATAGGAGAATATTGGGACCTAAAAATCGAAATCGAGCACAGGCCTTCTATCGGCAGCTCGTTGGACCCATGGATCGTTCGGTCAATTATAGCATTAGCAATAGCGCTCACTTTTTGCGGACGATCTACCCACTCGAACACAGTTCCAACGTTGCTCAGCAACGGGTGCCGAGTGGTAAGCGAAAGATATTTGTATGGGGTTGTCTGGGTAACAACCATATAGTTTCAAAATATCAACACCCAGAAACCCACCAAGAGTATACTCAGGAACATTGGTTTCAAAAAGTTTTGAAATTGAGAAAACGAGCGGTTGAAGTTATGGGCAGTGATGAAATATAAATATTAAAATATAAAGGAGAGGAACTGGATGATGACGAATATTTATTTGATTGCGGATGTATGCCACATGAACTAGATGAGAACCGATATTAAAGTACAAGAGTGAACTTCGTGAATCATATAATCGCGTCAAAGAAATGTAGCACAAGTATAAATAGTCCATATATGGAAAATGAGAGGGACGAAGAGAAAAGGGCAGTTAAAAATGAGGAACACAAGGAACCAGAAATTGATGAGATAAGAGATGTAAAAATGTTAGACGAATTAGAAGTTAATGAGGTCGTTAAAATAAAGGAATTAAGTGTAGTTAACGAAAACGATGAATCAAGGATTGTTGATGAAGTTAGAAATAAATTGGAAATAAGTAAAAGTGAAGTTGAAAATGAAGTAGAAATAGAGAAACTTGATGTCCGAACAACCTCTGAGGCTGTCCAGGGCGCCCAAGCTCCGATTTTCAGAGGTTGATTGTACCTCATTGTGCTACTCGCCCACTATACATTAATGCAATAATAATAATAATGAATATTTTTTAGATACTTTCTTATATTTATAAAAACTGGTTCCATTATATTGATTTTATCATTATATTATGCGTTTCAGGTTTATTTATTTTTCCTTTATGCTCTAATTTGGTGAGTTTTTATTGACTTGATTATAATAGTGATAATTAACAAGTAGTCCACATAATAATTTATTATAAATTATTAATATATATGTTAATTTATTTTAATGCATCTCAAATAATTCTCATATATACATACACATATATATATATATATATATATATATATATATATATATATTGATAACAATATAATTTTATTTTCTTTGTGTCTTTTACATTTAATTAATTTATAAAGGTGTTGCATTATTTTGTGATTTAATGAAATTGGAATTGGGGTTTTGGTGTTAAAAAAAATTTAAGGTATTAATTTTTTTGGGGTACTCCCGTGGCATTTTTGGTATGGCAAAGACTTAATAATTTATTTATAAATAATGTTGGGCCAGCACACAAATAGCCTTGAGAATTGTTTAAATGCATCAGTAATACAGCATGAAAACCCAGCACCAAGATAACTTAAAATACAATATACAACACCAACTAAACACTTTAAAATCTGAGAGAATATAAATAAATATAAAATCAAAAACATAAAAGTAAAATAAAATGCATCAAGAACCGCACGAAATCTACATAAAAATAACATAATAACAAGAAAATTTGACCGTAAAATGATCATTTATATAAAAGAAAAAATTAATGAATTAAATGAATAAAAATAAAATATTTTTGGCTGAATAAATTTAATTAAAAATGTTAAAAATAAATTACAAATTTAAATTAAGAAATTAATAAAAATTTAATTTAGATAACACAAATAATTTCAATGTCGAATTTTGTTTAATCGCAATAAAATTAACACGCAAGGTTAAAGCCAAATGATAGGTATATATATACTGATGTGTTTTGACAAAATTTCAGTCTTATTTTTCAGAGAAAAATTTTCTAGTATACTTCGAGTTAGTGTGCATAACTAGCTGAGAGCCGTGCATTCAGCCAATCAACACTGATAAGTGTTTTGGCTGAACACGTTAACTCTCAGATAGTGCACGGGTATCGATTTATATGATGTTATGAATTAATGACAAGATGATTTTATGCCAATTTATTTGATTGATACTGCGAAGTATTATGAATTAGTGACAAGAAGATTTTATGCCAATTTATTTGATTGATACTGCGAAGTGTTATGAATTATTGACAAGATGATTTTATGCCAATTGATGATTGCTACAATGCGAACCTACAAAGGGATGAATTTATGTATGCCAAATAAATATTTTAAAGCCAAAAATTTTGTGCTCGAAACTTTTACTCCAAATACTATGGTAAAATTTATTTATTTATTTTTCTGCCCACAGCCAAAACATATTGCAAGTTAGAAAAATCATACATAACTATCGACTGTGTAAGTGAGTGCATAATCGCCAACAGTCGTGCCCGTGAAGGCTCCGGCGTGAGAACGCAGGAGCTGGAACGTCAATATTATCCGTATGTAGGGGAAATTGGAAGGTAAGGGAGTAGTCTTGTGGCTGCTCCTTCATCATCCGTTTCTTGAAAAATAGACCTAAAAAATCACTAATAACAATCGGCTAAAAATCACTAACACTGAGTAGTCCAGTGGGCACTCATTAAATATAATATGAACATAAATAGATCATAAGGACAAAGAGAGGTAAAGGGTAGCGGGGAAAATAGCGAAATCGTTGCAACAGTTAAAATGAATAGCCATCGGAAAAAGATTAATCCGAACGACCAAAATAATGAAAAATAATGTTTTTAAATAAGAATTAAATAAATTAATTTGAGTTAAGGCGGAAAATATGGGCGTTACGCTGCTCAAATTTTCCGAATTGATTCAAATACTTAACAAAAATAGTAACGTAAAAATGGAACTTGTAAAATAAGGGCGGAACGCTGCTCAAATTTTTCGACTCAACAAAAATACTTTACCGAAAACCAGGGAAATACAAATGGATTACGGCTAAATTGTTATATAAGAAAAATATTTCTTAAAGCTGAGGAATAAGGACGAATCCCTACACAAAATTTTGTTAATAATATCGATAATAATTATAATAATTGTAATAATAATAATAATATTATTATTAATAATAATAATAATAATAATAATAATAATAATAATAATAATAATAATAATAATAATAATAATAATGGTAATAATAATAATAATCATGGTATTTTTAGTAATGATGATAATAATTATGATAATAATAATAATAATAGTAATAATCATAGTGGTAATAACAATAAATATAATGGTAGTTATAGTAATAAAAATAATAATAAAGGTAACAGTAGCAACAATTAATAAAGGTAATACATAGTATGGCAACAATAATAATGCTAGTAATAATAATGGGAAACATTGTAGTTATAATAGGGATAAGGGTGAAAGATATAATGTGGGTGTACTTAACATAACAAAGGGTGTACAGGCCAAAGAATAATCATCAGCATGGACAATAATAAGAAGGACTAAGCAAATGGACATAAAGATAGATGATATGAGAGTTTAGGTTAACATTTGAAAGAGATAGGAGAATAATGGGACCTAAGAATCAAAAGCGAGCACAGGTCTTCTATCGACAGCTCGTTGGACCCAGAGATCGTTCGGTCAATTATAGTATTAGCAATAACGCTCACTTTTTGCGGACGATCTACCCACTCGAACACAGTTCCAACGTTGCTCAGCAACGGGTGCCGAGTGGTAAGCGAAAGATATTTGTATGGGGTTGTCTGGGTAACAACCATATAGTTTCAAAATATCAAAACCCAGAAACCCACCAATAAAAACAAATATATATTTTTCAATTAATATTTCGATTCAGTTTTATTCCGTTCCACATTTATATTTGACTATGGTTTCTTTCCTCGTATATTTCATCCCATTGTACATCATTTCGTCACGTCCGATTAAGGTAGCAATGTCGGTGTCGGTACTGATTGTTGGCTGTTCCACTGGAGCTTTACTTTAAAGTATCAGTTTGCGTTTATTGAACGGTACTGGTTCTATTTTAGTTTCTGCTACGTCATACCCATTGAAGATTGTATCACCATCTGATATTGTACTGTCACCTCTATTTGCATTGCTTTATCTTCTTCGCATTCTATTTGGTTAGTGCTCTCTTGATTCATATTCTGCCAATGAATATTTTTTTGAAATTATCTTTTGTGGCCATTTTACATGATCCTCCCATTGGTTTTCAATTGTTTTATAAATCCGTCGAATACTCTTTGCATTTTCCTTTGCTGAGTGGAATCCTGTTTGCGCTTTTTCTCCACATTTTTCTTCCACCAACGTTTGAAGTTTAAACCATTGTCCTTTCTTTGATATTCCCATTTTTTCGAAAATTAGTGCCACAGCGAGATTTCTAATGCCATATAATTTTCCTACCCAAATTTTTAAGCATTGTAATTCGGCATGTAGGTCATGCTCTACCTATATCTTCCCAACTGTTAGTTTCTGGATCTCCGCATTTCTGTATATTGATCCAGTTGATTTATGGATGCAGCTTCATTAATGCCATGGCAAAATGACACATAAGGCTGGATACTCATCCTTGGTGTAATATAAACGTCCTTCCGTACCTTTCCATTGTAATTTATAATAGCGATTGATAGTGGAATCATCTTGCATGTTTCTGAAGTGCTATATTTGGCATCGATAAATAGAATTCTTTGACGTTTTTCGTCGAATGTCATGTCTTTTCTCAGAAATGAGTGTTTTTGTCGAAGCATTTCATCGTTGATTGATAAAAATCCTGGTTCGTAGATTATGGGTTCATTTTTTGGAACCTCATTTATTGGGTTCGAAATCCTCACTTCTACGGCTGTTGCGGCTTTGTTGTATGTTGCTCTAATTCTATTCTGATACAGTTCCTCTGAAATTGTACACAATGTAAATCTTTGCGCTTCATTCCATATTTTCCATCTTTCATCTAATATCTCGATTTTTCCGTCGATAATGTGCATCCGGTATGCGTTTTCAGCTTTTGTTTCGATCTCTTCAGCTAATTTTTATTCGAAATTCCTCTGAATAATAAATAGGAATATCTTCATTTTTCTGTCATCCGTGTGGAACCAGTTTGGGATCAACAAGTTGTTTTCGATAGAAAATCTTTTTGGATCTATATAATTTTTGTTCAATGAATGAAAATTGTCGTACGTCATCCTTGTGCTGTTTTCCCATTGCTACATTTTTTTTCTAAAGACATAAGAAATTAATTGTTGAATTTTAGATTTTGTGATCGATTTATTTCACTTTTAAATTTATACCCTTTACTCTTATTCAAACAAATTTTATTTTCTATCCCCTTAACCTCGTTATCCAATCAGATTGAACTTGACTTTTTACATACAAAGGATACTATATTCTAAAAGATGCACGTCAATTAGAATATATATATGAAAGATATAATGTCAATATAAAATAGGCATGCAATAATAAATTGTATCTCACTAGACGAATGTTTCCTCGTACACGACCCACGAAGGTCTTTGTCGGTCGATACGATCGCGATGTCTATTTGTTCGAATAAGTGTAAAAAATGATATCATGTATATGAAAATAATGGTAATAGTTATTGTCATGATCACAATTATGAATGACGTTCCAGCATTACCGATTTGTAATGTGGTTTGGTTGAATACTGTTTCAGAATAATTAGCTCGAAATATAGTTTTTTTATACAAAATTGAATAGGATTTATTATCGCCTGTTGGGGTTCTCCATGCTTTGGTTGAAGGATATGCTTGGTTGATTCTCATTGGTAAATTGGATATTTTATTTGTTTGATTCACTGACACTTGAATGGCTTTGTTTTCGACAAATGTTTTTTGCCAGCTGCTAGTCTGATTTGTACGTCGATAGTATTTAATTTTCATGTGCACCATTTAAATTTTGGATGTTGACCTTGGCTGAAAGAAATTAAGAGTTTGCCAGTTTTGTTTGTTTTCAGAAGAGCCAGAACGTTTCCATAATAGTATATCATTATTTGCTGATTGATGTCTAGATTGGAGACAGCCATAATTTGTTTAATTGAGGTAATGGAATACAACTCTATTGGTTTCGTTCATTAATGAATTGACTGTTGATCGATATATACCTCAACCCATTTATTATTACTAAAAGTGCCATTTGCCTGAATTTATTTTTTATAATAATGAATCACGATATTATAAGTTTTATTTTATTTTAAATTAAAGTACTTTACAAATGGTTTTCTCAGATTGAGAGTATCGAGTGAATAGCTTTGAAAAATCACTTTGACTTTTTGGGTTTCATCTGGTTGCCAATATATGTTAATTCCATTTCGAGGTGGTTTTTTAATTTTTGTGTCCACACGTTCACACTAATTAAACTATGCAGTTTTCTTACAGAATCCTTTCGAGGTTCACATTGTCTATCAGCCAGGGATATTTAAAATTCATAGTTAAATCCCGTGCAATAAACTATTTTGATGATAACCTAGTTTTTTCGGGGGGTTCAAACTAACTCACAAGATTATCAATTTCGATTTCCTCTGATTCTTTAATAAAGATAACCATACAATTTGAATAAGAGTTGAATATGTATGAATATTTTCAAGCACCTCAATCTCCGTTTTTGCACACCTTGACATGACATCTGCCTCGTTTGAACAAAGTAGATTAGATATTATTAATGTCACGAACAATACTTTATTCATATAATTCAATGGGGTGGGGTTTTTTAAAATCTTTGTAATATTCGGCCAATCATTTATTTTGATCTAAACGAATATTTCACTTCACCATCTGATTGAATATTTTTACAACGATTCACATGTACCACTATTGTTTCAGCCTTTTTGTTTCTGATCAGTCGTAACTTTAGTTGGTTCCTGTCGTATCACATACAGTATAAGGTCCGTTGAATGGCCTTTTTAATTTTTTTGACAGTCCTTTTGTTTGTTCGGGTTTGTTTAAATATACTAAATCCCCCACTTTTATGCCATGTCCATGCGCTCATTTATCATACCAGTCTTTATAACTCTCCTGATTGTATTTGATTTTGAGTCCTGCTTGTTTCCACACTGATTGCAGTCTCTCTTGAATCACAGCTTTATAGTCTGAAACTTCCATATACTCTGTGACTGGAGTTGATAATCCAAATCAATAGGCATCTTTTTTCGTCTCATATACATTAGATAAAACGGTGTTTCTCCAGTACTTTTGTTTACTGAATTTCTGTATGCGAACAGACATAGTTTTTAAATATGTCCCAATCCTTTTGGTTTTGATTTACATAGGGCGATATTATACTAATTAAGGTGACATTAAACCTCTCGACTAGTCCGTCTGTTTGCGGGTGATGTGGTGACGAACTAAGTTTAAGAATTCCAAATAATTACGTAGTTGATTTAAATAGATCAGTAGTGTCGTTATCGGGCAAACCAATCCCCTTGAGCCTACACACACCCTGAGCCAACCCGTTAACCTTTTAACTTCCAAACCAACTAATTCTCAAAATAACCAATTTTCAAACATCTTAAACTTCTAAAAACTTTTTAATTTCATAATTTCATAATTTTCCAAATTTTATAGTTCAATATGCCAAATTTGCAACATATCAATTTGTAATATGGCAATTTTGCAATATTTTATTTTTAAAAACTATCAAATTAGCAAAGGGTTGAGTGGGATCAATGGTTGTGACTCAGGTTTGCCAGATATCGACACCACTAGTTTAAAATATTTGAAAATTTTGTTTTGGAAATTCTAAAAAAATTAATTTTAGAAATATGGTAATTCGACAAAAATATTTTTGTGAATCTTGTAATAAGGAAATATTGAAGGGTCACAAAGCCAAACATGAAAAAACTAAAATCCACCAAAAAATGTCTCACACTTCACGCTTCAAACCTTCACACTTTAAGTGGAAATCTTATATATTCCAGAATAATATCTTGCAAAATATATTTATTTGGGTAAATTGGGCTTAAGTGTATTTTAAAAAAGAACATGCTAGTGTTTGCTAACGTCATTATAAAATAATTAAACTAAAAATGGATTTAAAAATTTGTAATAAATCTAATATTGAAAAATCAATTGAATCTTTTAAAATTATTAAAGGAAAAGGAAAATCCTATTTTCGTGGTACATGTAAAGAATGAGAAAGTATAGAAAATAAGATAAGAGAACAAAGATATGAAGAAAAATGTTTATTAGGAATAAGAAATTTGAAAACTACTTTACCAATAAAAGTATGAACAAAGTGTAATATTGAAAAACCTATAAGTGAATTTAACAGTAGATTAAAGAGTGATTATTTTGTTTATAATTATGAATGTAAAGGATGTCAACGAAAATATGCACAAAATAATAAGGAAAAAATTAATGAGTTCACTAAAAAACGATATAATGAAAATCCTAAAGTTAAATTAACTCATCATTTATATGGGATATTAGAAGAGCATTAAAACAAAACAAAGAAAGTCGAACATTAATGAATTATTTAGGATGCTCAATAAATGATGTTTATCAATGGATTGAATTTCAATTTTATGATGGAATGACTTTGGAAAATCAAGGTTCTTATTGGCATATAGATCACACATTACCAGTTTCTAGTTTAAAGATTGAAGATGAAGAACAAAAAAAATATGTTTTAATTGGATAAATTTAAGACCCTTAAGAACAAAGAAGAATTTATCAAATCGAATAAAATAATTTTAAAAGAATATTTATTACAAGAAATTAAATCTCATTATTTTATGAATTTAGTAAATGCAACACCTTCAAATTGCAGGAAACTCCTAAAGTCTTTTTCTACCACTTCATTAGAGAAATTTAATGAAGGAACTCGGATAATGACCGATCACAATGGTAAAAACGAAAAAGAATAAAACTATTGACAATCCGCAGCACGTCTCCTAAGTTCACTGTTGTGAAGCACAGGTTTTGCCACTATGATTAGAATATGGAGATTGTTCAGAGACTAAACGTTGGTGGAGATGAAAAGTCTAATCAGCTCTGATGATTCCTTAAGATATAGTCCGGCTCTTTTGGAAACTTGAGAGATGTTCCACCAGGAACTCGTTTAGATATAAGACTTGATGAAAATGATAATCCTAAATCTGGAGAATAACCAATAAATAGAGTTGATGCAGCGGCTTTAAAACATGACATAGCGTATTGTCAAGAAGATATTCGTTCTCATCAAAAAGCAGATATTGATTTGATTCAAGATTTAAATGATATTCAAAATCCAACATCTTCTGAAAGATTTTCAAGAGCAATAGGAAAAATAACAATGAAAACAAAGATAATGTTAGGTGGAGAAATACCAACAAAACTCAGACAATCAAAATACTACTCTAGCAAATGAGTTACACCAGCGAGAAGTTTTTGCAACAGAGTTACACAAAGAATATAGAATACCAAAAAAATATTTAAAAATAAAAGTTTTCAATAAAGATGATATATGGTTAGCAGATTTAATTGAAACAGTAAATCCTAAAAATAATTAAAATTATAGATATATTCTAACAATTATTGATTTGTATACTCAATATGCTTGGGTTCTACCATTAAAAAATAAAACAGCAAATTCAATTAAAGAAGGATTCGAGTTTTTATCCATTTATTATTTTCGTCAAACATATAACTAAATATCGATTGGAATGAATTTTTTTCTCTCTCCAATGTTGGCAAATTGAGAATAGGCTCAAAAGGAATATCTTCTACGATTAAGAATTTTGAATGACCTTGAAAATTTTGATGACTCATCCAATGCCCTTGAAAATTATGATGACTCATCCAATGACCATGAATAGGTCATGGTCTTTGTTTAAATGACCTTGATACTGGGTACTGATGGGTAATCAAAAATTTTAGTACAGCCTAAGGGTTAACTACTTCCCACACAGCGCCTGCATGAGAAGTTTAACCACTAGCCACCCGTCAAAAATTGACGTTGGTACTGTATGCTAGTGGGTTGAATATTAGCAAAGGGTGAGCTTCTTTTCAAAGACTGCCAATGCTCTAATATTCAGTTCGGTTCAAGAGCTGTCGTAGAAGACATCATGCTCTGATTTCAATGTTCCCCGTCTCAATTGATTAACTGTTTTTAAAATTTTTAATATTTAACTGTTTAAAAACTTTTTAATTACCAAATCAAAATTAAACACAAATAATATTATTATTAACAATTCGAGTTAAATAAAACATTCACACAATTATCACAGTCTCTGTTAATATTTGCACTCAAAAACCGTTTGCATTGAGTATATGGCCTACCATTCGAGCCTTGTGCAATTTGAACAATCTCTGACGCTCTTTATTGCCAGGCAGATTTCTCTTTCCGTTTCTTTTCGGCACTTCCTCTGGCTGGCGTGAGGTTCCCGGAGTGAGTATCTTCACTCGAATATCCTTTCCCGTAACACTGCGGATGACTATCGCCAATTGCTCGGCAGATAGTTTAGTACCGCTTTAGACGAGTCCAGTTCGAATCTCTAATTTCCTTTTCCTGTTTTTGAACTTTCTGTTAGGCTTGTCTCAAAGCTTCATCTTTCTGTGAGAGTTTAATCTTCAGAGCTTTTACCTCAGCTCTCAGTTTGGCTATTCCTTCGGGTCAGAACCACTTCTGTTCCAGGTGCCTACACTTTTGCACCAGAGCTTCAGCTCTTTGG
Organism: Schmidtea mediterranea; assembly: GCA_022537955.1. Classification (NCBI taxonomy): domain Eukaryota; kingdom Metazoa; phylum Platyhelminthes; order Tricladida; family Dugesiidae; genus Schmidtea; species Schmidtea mediterranea. The sequence goes on along the minus strand of CM039679.1, from coordinate 200,566,377 downwards.
TTTTGACCATCGCTTCGTGATGATATTGTGCGATGTCCTTGCGAAACTTCTCGATCATCTGTCTATTGGATTCCACTAAAAAAATAACGAATGGATAAGTCTTATCTTAGTCAACATGTGGTTACGATTAATTTTGACAAAATGAATTTCTGAATTTGTTTACATGATTTTATGAAAACATTCTTTTCACGGATCTAATTATACTATCTGGGTGAGGAAAGGGATGAGGACACACATATTTTATCCGCTTTATATTTTTGGGGAATGTCTCTACAACAGTGCTCGTAAATGTGACACATGGTCAACGCAATAGGAACACTTTTGGGGATACCCTGTGTTACCTCATATTCCTATTAGACAAAACAATACTGAAGACCATAACAATAAGGTTAGTAATTTCCGTACTAACAAATAGATCATCATTATGATATCACTACTAATCGACACATTAAATAAAAATGATTAACTGCAATATTAATAACAATAAAACTGAAATTCCCAAATTAATAATAATAATAATAATAATAATAATAATAATATTAATAATATTAATAATAATAATAATAATAATAATAATAATAATATTAATAATAATAATAATAATAATAATAATAATAATATTAATAATATTAATAATAATATTAATAATAATAATAATAATAATAATAATAATAATAATAATAATAATAATAATAATAATAATAATAATAATAATAATAATAATAGTATAATAATAACAATAAAATTTATTTTTAATAGGGACTTCAAAATTTACCGTTAAGATTTATAATAATAATTCTAAAGTTATAATAAGAACAATAATAATTGTACTCATAATAATGTGGGGTTAGTGGTATTCGTGACCTTGACCCCATCACATAAAAATATTCTTCACCCGCCAATGGTTACCCGTTGCTAGGCAACGTTGGAACTGCAACCATTGGTCACAGGACCGCCAAAGGTGAGTCCCGATGTCAGAACTTCTAAGGTCTGGCCCTATGTCGGGTTCAGCGGGCTATCGTTAAAAGGCCTCTGCCCGTCTTATCTTTTAGGTCCCTTCAATAGTTCCTCCTTATTTTAGTACACTAATTATTGACAAAATAAAGAAATTATTAAATACAATATATATTATATTATCATTAAATGAGTCCTGGTATTAAAACTTGAATTAATCATTTATTTGCTCTCGCCTTGGGCGCGTCTTCGTAACCTTTCGGTTCTGCTTGGCCTGGCATGCGGATGAGACCGTTTGTTAGGATGCTTTGATGGATTCTGGTCGCGATAGGCTAGTTGTGCCAGGGCAAAAATCAAGGGATATGTCACCGCACTCCCTTCCTGACACGCTGACAGGGCGACTTCCAAGCCTTTAATTTGAGTCCGTTGCGCTTGGTTGAGCATCTTTTCATCCTTCCAGCCTTGTTGGACCGCGGTGAGACGATGATAAATCTCCTTCATTTTGGTCGGTTCTATCCAAGTGGCTTTTATTTGCTAAATTTCTCGACTTTTCTGTAGGAGTCGTCGGTGTAGATTCATATTTTCTCGTCGAAGATCTTTTAGCTCTCGACTGAGGACTCTTGTCGATCCCATTCCTGAATTGAAAAAATATTTGAATAATTAGCACTAACATTAGTGGATTTAGACGTATTAGTTAATTTTATCCACCACTGACTTGGGTCTGTTTACGGGTGGTATTATGACAAATCCTTTGCTACACATCTAATGATAGCTTATTTATTTAGATCAATTCGTCATCGTTGATTTGAGCTTCTATAATTCTCTTTCCTACCGTATTTATATTTTATTTTATAAGGTCGTGCTTTCATAAATAAAATGGTTAGATCTCGTTTCACACTTTTTATAACAGTGGAGTTTATTTTAGTTTAGTGAAAACAAATCAAACAGTCAAATTAACCATTAACTTTTATTACGTAATACAAATTTAATCATTTCGGCGAAAACGATTGGCGAATGTCCATTGTGAGTGTCGACTGGCGTATGCATGCTCTCCTTGTTGTCTTGGTCCAAGTCGACTTCGAAGGGCTGGTTGGATCAGTTGCTCCGGCAGAATCAGTTTCGTTGGCGCGGTCATATGTAGCAATCTCGGGTCGTCTAGTTCAAACGAAACCACGTAGTCTGGAGCGAATCCGTCGGTACTGGGAATCAAACCGCTCGCGATGTCTTGGTTCACGCGTGCTAATCGTTGCCTGGCCAGATTCGCCTTCCTGTGATATTTTCTTTACATATTCTCCATCTTCATCAAGGTGAATTCCTCTCGTTGACGAGCCTCTCGAGCCGGATTTCTACCCGGTTCTCGCTTGATTGTTATACTGGGTAATTTGATTTCGTCTCCGCGATCATTTGGCCTTCGGAGCCAACTAGATTCTCCATACGTGGCCAGGGTATATCCCTGATCCCATAGTGCTTGTCTATATTGTGCGGCAGAATTAATCGGTACTTGCAACGTTAGTCGGGAGTCATCACTCCATCCGCCGTGTGGATCTCTGCGGTCTAAATAATCCATATAATTAATATTAAATGGTAAATTTATTTTTAAGAATTTATTCGGTAAATATGGGTAGTCATGAAAGTGAGGTTCATCGTCAGCAGTCATTTGGGATGAAAATAAATCGCAATTATATAGGAAAGACTTGTGATTACACAAAAGAAGCAGTACCTCGCTGTAGTTCGGTAGCGTCCTTCTCCATGCCTACATCATTAGGGGAAAGTCGGTTTCGGTGTCCGTTTCCCATCCGTTCCTTAGCATCTCGTATACCTTCAGAGTGAGTTTGGCGTTGGTTGAACATGATGTTAAATGTTACTTTTTAAATTTGAGATCAGTTTTTAAGTCTGAATGGTTATTGATCAATTGCCGATTGATTGGTTAAATTTCTCTTATTTTTTCAGGTATAATTAATTAACTTATTTCGGGACGTTATGATCTTTTATTTTTATTTATTAATTTGGTCGAATTTATTTCTAATTAATGTCCAATCGTTTTGATTTTGTAATCCATTCTCCGGTTGACTGGAGAAATCGACAGTTGGATTTTCTCTCTCTCATGAGGTGACATTTTTTTCATAATCAGTGTTATGGTGAGTGGATTAATGCATGTTCTATTGTTTTTCTCTTATAACATGAATTTTTGTAGATTGATATTCTTACCAAACTGGTTGTGAGCAGAATTATAGGATTTTCTAATCGTGATTTCTCGGTTATAGATCTGCTGGATGAATTTAGATATGGTTTCTCTCAGCTGGTAACTATTTCCAGGTTTATTTTGGTATCTATAATCTCCTTCTCAATTTCCTGTCCAATAGATGGTGATCAGTTCAACGTGTTGGTAGACTCATGAATTCGGATTCCCGTCGTCTTTTCGCCTGTTCAGTGGCTCATTCGCAACCCATCAGTACTGGAGTTCCTGTCAACTCAAGACAACATTCATTATGAGGATCTTTTGGAATTCTCATGATGTTTTGTCTTCGACCTTTGTTGCATTCGTTCGTGAATATTGGCCTCATCTCCTCATTTATCAGCAACTCCTCAATGACACATTCATCATTTGTATTTGACTCCATACTCCTTTTCTGGAGGTGGCTGTTGATATGACTCTGCATTATTGGTTCGACGTTTCCTAGTGATTTATCCTCCCATTATGTAATGTTTTGTGCCTGATATTTGATTTGCTTAAACATCCCGTTACATAACTCTTACTGAAGTTGTCAGGTTTTCTTTGTTATTGATATTGTATTGTGATTATTAAGTTTATTTAACGGCATTTTACATAAATTTAATTTGAATTAAGTCCTAATTAATGATATTTACGTTTGCATTAAAATGATCAATTATAATCGGGAAAATACCTCTTCGAGGACATTATAATTTATCATTTTTTGGTTGAGGTAGCGTATTCCTGTCGAGTTTTGATGTTGTTACAAAGATTATTGGTGGCACTAATCAAGTCGATTATCTAGATTGACGTCATAAACTTATTTTAAGCTTGGTTATATCGCTGGATGTTTACTAATTTATTCCGGAATTAGTTACTCCTATTGCTGTTTCGTAAGTTATTCAAACTTGATTATTCATCCTAACTTCGTTATACAAAATTTAGTTACATTACCCGTTATTTATTAAATCATTTCAGTTACGTACTTTCAGTTATAATGCTTCACTCTCTGTCAATTTTCGTTACTTTTCATCATATTAAGTTAACTTTTTATTACGTTTAGTTATATATGGGTTACATCTAGTTTTATCTAGTTACTTTTATTTTAATTGCGATTAATTACATATAATTTTATTGGTTACATGAAATCACTTTTGGTTCCATTTAGTCATTTCTAGTTATCTTTATTCACCATTATTTACATCGTTTACATCTAATCACCTTTACTTACGTTTAGCCATTTAGTTATATTTATTTACATTTACATCTAGTTATGCTCATCGTAATTATGTTCAATTATATCTAATCACATTTAATTATCGTATTTATATTCTAGTTACGGTTCCTTACATTTAGTTGTTTTTCGTCAGCATTAATATATTTAGCTACTTTCGTCTGCTTTACTATATTTAGTTAATTTCGCCAGCTTTAATATATCTAGTTATTTTCGTCAGCTTAATATATTTAGTTATTTTCGTCAGCTTTAATATATTTAGTCATTTTTGTCACATCGATATCGAGTTTCCACCTCCCGAGCCTCTCAATTTGATCCTAAGGAATTTGTGTTCATATTAGAATTTACGAGTGTCCACTGGACTACTCGGTGTAATCAGTTTAGCCGATTTGTATATTTGATTTTTGGTCGATTTGTCGGGAGATGGGTGAAAGAAAGCCAACCAAAAGACTAGTTCTCGATCTTCCCACTGCCCCTATAAACGAATATAAATTTACGTTCGAGGCCGTCGTTGAGCACGACAGAACTCTCACGGCACACGCTATAGGCGGAGATACCGCACTTGCACAGCATGACTAGTTATATATCATTTTAATATCTTGTATGTTGTGTGGCTATGGGCCAGAAAAATTTCGACATTTAAGACTCGTTCATTGAAAACATATATTTTCAGATCGATACATTATTATTCATATATTATCCTCGGCATTCATTCACACATACGACAAAAGAGTTCCCACACATACGATCAAGTAGGGCTTACATAGAAGGTGCTTGATTACGTATTGTGGAAATTATTGCCGATAGTTGCTCTTCGAATTTACAGTAAATTTTCTACAGAAAAGTGGTTTGTTCACTAAGTGAATGCGTGTAAGTGTTAAAATTCTGTGAAAATGGATTGGTATTTATACCTGTTCTGTGACCCTAACCTTGCGTGTTAATTTTCATGCGATAAAACAAACTTTGACCTTGATATTACTTGTCTAATTTAATTCTAATTTTTATTTTTTTTCGATTTCATTTGACAATTTATTCGTTAACTTTTTATTTTAATTATTTCTGACTAGAATTATTTTATTTTTATTCAATTTATTCATTTTTGGTCAAATCTTTTGTTATTATGTTATTTTTATGTCAATTCGTGTATATCTTGATGCATTTGTTGTTATTTTAATTTACTTTTATGTTTTTTTCATTTTATATTTTTCATTATGTGTTTTCTCACATTTATAGGTGGTTATTTGATGTTTATGGGTCCTATTTTAAAATTTGCATGTTGTGTTTGCGTGGTATTTCCAATCCATTTAAACAAAACCTTGTACTAGCCCAATAATAATAATAATAATAATAATACTTATAATAATTATAGTTACAATAATAATATTAATAACCCTGGTTTCGAAGAATTTATAAATTTGTCACTAATTTTCACTAAAATTATTATTATCGATATTAGTATGGTTATTGGTCCATTCTCATATATTATTATCATTGTTTTTGCTACAATTTTCACGGTGATTATTAACATTACTACAGTTTTTATGTTAATCTTAATATTGTTGTTATGACCATTATTATGGATAACGTTTTTGTTACTAACATTACCTTGCATCATTATGAAATCTAATAGGACCCGTTAATCTTACAGTTGCTATCACTATAATTTCTATCATTAATTTACTTTTTAGTGATGAGACTATTGTCGAAATCCAGATGATATGGTTGTTTTTCTACTCAATTAAATTTGTTATGGATTTAAAGAATAAACAATAATCCAAATGACTAAATGAACGTCATCATTATCACCTACTATCCCACGATCTCATTATGACCCTAGATTCTTTGAGCAAGATGGCAACCGAACAAATAGCTTTAAGTTCAAGTGAATTGACGATCGGTTATACACGAATGTTCTGGTGACCCACGAAAACATGAATTACACCTCAGTGATAATAGCGTTTCGAGTTCAGTACTGATTACGCGTCATCAAGGACTTCAAGGTTTTTCAACTGTAACAAGAGAAAGTCTCTGAGGGTACTGATGATACTTATTATAGTTGTGCAACAGTGGAGGTAGTTAAAAATAGACGCCATCATAAACTCGTTAGATCCCGACGAACAGGATAATGTTGATAAGTAAACATAAATTTTAATATTATTATCTTAAGCTAATTCTTTGTATGATTATTTGCTCCATAATTAGAAAATATATTATTTAAATTAGTGCAAACCACCAAAGCGGATTTCGAGAAGTTTCAAAAGGATGTAACCAAATATCACGAGGAGGCTGTGAATCAATCACAACACGCAGAGTCCCTCGTGCGGCGCTGTAGAAGCATAGAGGAGACCTGGATCAGCCCGGATGATGCGAAAAAACTTCATCAACAAATAACCCAAATGAAGCGGCTAATCAAAAAAGAACTCACGCTGTCCAGGTCTCTGGAGGTAAAAATTCGACAACAAACTTGCAAAATAGTAACGCTTGAAATCAAATCTAGCATGACCTCACTCTAAACCCAACATATATGGAAACCGAGCTGTTCCCAGCCGAGGACACTTTCGTTGTCGAAGTAAGGGCCTCAACCTCCGGCCACCCCCGGAACCGACAAATGTAGTGACCGCACCTGTTCGAAAACGGCCACCTCCGGCAAAACCGAGGCCTGGCAAACACCAAAAGACCCAAAACCGCAAACTGAAAGAGGCCCATTTACTAGTGCAATTTTCTCACTTATTTGACTTGGACTTAATTTTCTGTGATTCGTGTATAATTTATATTGATAGTAATTCAATGATATAAACTTCAGAAAATAGCAAGCTTAAAAATTTATTAATTGAGAGAGTATATGTTTAAAAAGGTGTGAGAGAGTACGTAAAATAAAAAATGTACTGTACTGAAATTTGTCTGCCCAGCACTGCCTTATATACCACGATTTCTCGTGTGTGTGTTTTGATACGGTAACACAAGGAATTTTCCAGAATATTCTAAAATTAAAAATTTTTTGTTCTTTTTGAATTAAAATTAAATTTTTATATTTTTATGTACCAAAATTTTTATTTATTTTATTTTTCTTTATATTTTCTATTTTTGCTAAATTTTTATGTTTTCCGCTCAAAAACACACAGGCGTTATTGTGCTGGTCAAACAAATATGGACTGAATTAGTTTTTGCCCAACATATGGTAGTCCATAAACTCAGGGAAGGTTAGGGCATTAGCAGCTCAGCTTTTGCTAACCTTCCACCCACTAGTACACATCTCCAACGTCATTTTTTCGACGGGTGTCTAGTGGTAGTAATTATTATGCGCGTAAGGTACAGGAATTATTAGTTCTTCCCTTGACCACTTATGTAAAGTTCTTCCATATCAATACTGTTGGGCCAACAAATAATTTTGTTTAAATAAATCAGTAACAGCACGCAAACACAACACGCAGATTTAAAATCAGACCCATAAAACATCAATTAATCCTGCTAAAATATGAGAAAGAAATAATTAAAATATAAAATTAAAGACATAAAAATAAATAAAAATAATAACAGAACCTAACAAGACCCGCACGAAACAAACACAGAAATAACATGAAAACACGAAAATTTGACTGAAAATTGACAATTTACTTAAAGAAACAAGAGTTCATGCAAGTTAGAACTAAAATTAAATGATTTGAATTGGAAACAATTCAATCCTTTGTTAAAAGAATAAATTGTCAAAGTAAATCAGTAGGGATAGATTACGATAAGAAATTCGAATATATATCACTAGGAAGGGAATACAAACTTTTGAGGAGGTGTCAGCCGCTCAGCATAATCACACTAAACGAAAAAAAATATATCCGCAGAGGTAATTTAAATAATAAAAATTTGAGAATATCGTAATCAATCACAACTTTAAAATGAGTCGCACAATTAACGATATGTCCGATCGACGATCACGTAACACAGGCCTAGACTCACCAAACGTCACAGTTCATGCACCATAAAATAAGCACATATATATAGAGTTACCATCAAGACCATAAAAATCGATGTAATAACGCAACTACAAAGGTATCAATCACACTAGCTGTATCGTTAATAGTACACCATTAATTACACGGCTAACAAATCGATATTCAGCAGACAAGCAGTCAAGATCAAAAGAACTAGGAATTTTTTCTACGCCACATTGAAACACCTGTATGTATGGGATGATCCACCAATACCACTGCAACAAACTAAACGGACCCAGCAGTTTCTAGGAGACCGTAACGACAAACGGCATTACGTCAGAATGACGCAAACGATACGGCCGGAGAATCCGATGTGGATTAACCTCATCCATTAATATTCCCTATAATGACCCTAAATTAACCCCATAAAATTAACCACATTAATTCATCTAAATCAATTGCAACTAGTAGGACACTATTAGGAATATTAAGAAAATTTATTGGTTAAACAATATAAATGTCACGAATAACTGTATTATTGATTCGGTCACCATCAAGCAGTATGTCATCAATGTTAATTATCTCAAGAAATCCTGTGTAAATTATCGCCGTATCTGTTATTAATTATCACCATTCAAATTTCCGACTTAGATCCGGACGGGTCTACGCGCCGTCGATGACGTCCTACCAGCCGCCACCCTCAGTATACATCGACTTAGAGGCGGAAGAACCTGAACCACCCAACTTGAATCTCATTTTTGAGAGATTAAACCTCACCCCGGGCGAGATAGCCGTTCTGAGTGGGCAAGCACCGTCAAGCACCCATTCCGCGGTAGATCCTTCAACCTCGTTTCAGGAGGAGCCGAGTCAATCGGCACCAACTCCAACTCATCGACCCTCAAAACGTTGACGTTTGCCGGTCGACATCGATGCAGAGGATTGACCCGGACTCAAGTGCAGCAACCTTAGATCTAAGTAAATCAAGTGTAGAGATATTGATAGATGTGTTTTTCTGTAAATTATCTATCGTTTCGCACCTTTTGTACCTTTTCTGTCGACTGCAACTCCTAACTTGTAATTTTATTATAACATTGCCTATTTTATCTGTAATTGTAGAAAATGATTAAAGGATTAAACTTTTACTTTTGTCTTCTAATTTTTAAACCCATTATTAATCCATGTAGAAGTAGATCAATTCTGGTATAATTATATTAATCATTCAATAATTTATACTTCATTAAATGGTGAATAACGAAACGGTGTAGAGCTAAAGGAAGGATAGCAGATGATTTTCTCAATAACTCAGGAAATATGGTAACGACAGCTAGTGTTGGAAACAATCGAATAGTTAGAATGCTGCGATAAACGCTCTCACAATCCATCCCGCATTAACTAACGCGGTAAATCAGGAAAAATCACAGGGTTAAGATAATAAGCATAAGACCTTCTAGCGGTCACTGTGAACTGGGAACGAAGGTCGTTCGGGAGTAGTATTGAAAGCAATGCTCACCTGCTCGAATGGCATTCGGCCGTTATTCACAATACCAACATGGTGTCGATCATGGGTGCGTATCGGTAAGCGATGATCGTGGGGTGTGCGTGCAAAATAAGCCCTAGATTGTGAAGAGGAGAGTTGCTAACCAGGAACGCTAATTCTCCGATTAAGTTTTCCCCGTACACCAACAGAATTATTTAATTTTATATTCTTATTATGAAGTTTAGATTATTTGAACTATTTAATTTTACAGGATAGTTAGATTACTTGCATTATTTACCTTTATAATAATTGTATTGTACTATTTAGATCCTTTGAATTATTTATTCTTCCATTATGATATTAAATCATGTTAAATAAATTTTATAATTACCCTAGAGATGAACGTTTAAAATAAACAAACCTCGTAATTAGTTATAACTAATTAGATTTGGTAAATCAATTTACACATATTTTCTGGATTAGCAATTTGGCTCGAATTCACAAAAATTTCATTATCCGTTTTAGTCCAGCTTTCTTCTAGAAAAGCAAATCGTTTAGGTTAGATGTTCGGTGAGTCTATCGGCGAAAGAACCTGAATATCTGTTACGCCAATTGACCAAAACTCACCGGCATGGTATAAATTTTCTAGCAATCCCATGACTACACGGAAAGCAGGCTAATACTAGGACCAACAGTCAGGATACGAACGAAACGACGTAAGCTAACCCATTAATTTTATTATCAACAGGTACCCATAGCAGTAGCTGGGAGGATGTGGACCGCACTACTCTAACAGTGCCAACTAGATTTGACAGGGAGATATCGGCAAGCGTTATGGGATCGGGGCTATACCATATCGACCTATGGTACCCCGAATGGCTAACTAGAAACGTCAACGGACAAGAAGCAGACTTCGAATTCCCCAGCATCCTCATAAAAAAAGAACCCGGTAGAAACCCAGCACGAGAAATCCGGCAAAAAGCGGAAGGCGAACTCCACCGTCTGGAGCAATTGAAGTGACGATATTTAGCAAATAGACAAAGAAAGCACCTCGCCAGAATAAACCGGGATATCGCCAGCGGGCGTATTCCCAGCTCGGACGGGCATCTGCCACCTATAGAGTGGCCCATGATCATCGGGATCCGGCACTACTAGAGATCGACGCACCTGTGCACTTGGTGGTCCCAAAGAGTCTCCTACAACCGGATATTCGGGACATTCTGGAGGATCGGGGCGTTGAGGAGCACGCATACTCGCGGAGGCGCTTGACAAATAAGAGACAGTACCAAAGTTAAAGAATTGTATTATGTCTTTTGTTTCAATAAATGGGTTTGTGTTAATAATTTTTTCTGCTAATGTAAATGACGAAGTTGCACGCAAGAGCTATTATAACAAATATGAACATGCTCCCCGGGAATAACAACGAATAAATTGATAATGGGGTTGGGACTGTAATTTTCTGCTTATTTTCTAAATTAACCCTTGTGATTTATCCTATACCTATATTATTATTAAGGAAAAACGATGATGGACGCCATGCAGCAGATCGGTAAAGAATTAAAGGACCTTCGCAAAGAGAATGGAAATCTACACCAGCAGTGACTGCAATTAAGTCGCGAGCTGCAGTTGATTAGAGCCACTTGGTCCGAGGCGGCTAGAGTAAAACGGCTCTATCAAAAAATAGACGTGGCACAAAAGGGATGGCGAGAGGAGAGAGCCCTGAACCAAGCCCAGAAGGTCCAGATTCGTGGTCTGGAAATAGCCGTAGCGGCGAGCCAGAAGGGGCAGGCTGTCACCTATCCCCTGGTGTTCGCCCCAGCCTAAGTAGCCTACAAGAATGCGATGAGCCCCGAAGACCAATCATTCAAACCAAAGTCCCGCGCAAAGCCAGGAAGAGCAGAAAGAAGGCGCAGAAACAGCAAAAATCTCATTAGGACAGAGATAATTTCGATGGTGTAATGGATGGATAAATAAAATCTTCTTTTTTGTCACTTGTTTGTTCTCGCAAGATAAATATATTAGCATAACTCTCTGAGTGGTAAAGATAATACGATAGAAAGACGAGCATAGACCTTCCATCGGTAGCTCGCTGAACCAGCTGTAGACCGGGTCTTAGCAGTTTTGGAAACAAAGCTCACCTTTGACGGTCACAGAACCATTGGTTACAGTACCAACGTTGCCTAGCAACGGGTAACCAATGGAAGTCAGGTATGATTGAGGTCAAGGTCACAACGATCACGTATAACCCCACAGTACCCAGCAAGAGTTTGACATTACCACAATGTATTAAAGCACCAAATTTGTCAAACCTAAGGTTATTATGCCCGTGGATAGTCGACCGTATGATATCTATAATATCTACTGAACCCCGCATCAAGAACTGACCTTAACAGAAAATAAATATATAGTTAATCTAATTGTATGATTAGTGGTATCAGTGTCCTTGACCCCATAACATACAAACATTTCACACCCGTCAATGGTTACCCGTTGCTAGGCAACGTTGGAACTGCAACCAGTTGTCACAAGACCGCCAAAGGTGAGTTCCGATATCAGAACTGCTAAGGTCTGGTCCTATGTCGGGTTCAGCGGACTGCCGTTAGAAGGCCTCTGTCCGTCTTATCTTTCAGGTCTATTAAATATTTCCTCCTCCTTTTACTCGTGTACGCTAATTATTTAAAAGAAAACAAAATATCAAAAACACAATTTTATTGCATTAACATTTGAACTTGACTTCATCATTTATTTATTTTCACCTTGGGCACGTCTTCGTAAGCGTTCTGTCCTTCCCGGCCTAGCATGCGGATGAGATCGTTTGTTGGGATGTTTTGGTTGATCCTGGTCGCGATAGGCCAGCTGTGCCGGTGAATTCCCCTCCTGGCACGCTGACAGAGCGACTTCCAAGCCTTTTATCTGAGTCCTTTGGGCTTGATTTAGTAATTTTTCCTCCTTCTAGCCTTGTTGGGCTGCAGTGAGTCGTTGGTACACTTCTTTCATTTTTTACGGTTCCGCCCAGGTGGCTTTGATTTGCTGGATTTCTCGGCTTTGCTGGAGGAGCTGCCGATGGAGATGCATATTTTCACGTCGAGGTCTTTCAGTTCTCGACTGAGGACTCTTGTCGCTTACATTTCTAAATTGAAAATATTTGATAATTTATCATTAATATTGTTGGATTTGACGCATAAATTAGCTTCAGCCACCCCTGTCTTAAGTATATTTGTGAGCAGTATCTATTTCTAACGAATTAGTTGGTTAGGAGTCTAGTGGCGACTTATTTATTCAATTTAATTAGTTATTATCTATTTGAATTTTAGCGATTTTCTCCCTCGCGGTATTTACATTCTATATTGTGAAGTCATGTTTTCCTAAAATAGAGTAGATAGAGCTTGTTTTATTCGTTTATCACTGTAGACTTACCATTTATTACAGAACACAATTTAAATCATTTTTCAAGTCTATTTGTATCCTTGGTATGAGCGCCTCGGCACGAACAATTGGCGAATGTCCATTATGGGTATCTGCTGGCGTATACATGGTCGCCTTGTTGTCTTGCCCCGAGTCGGTTGCCAAGAGCTGGCTGGACCAATTTCTCCGGTAAAATAAGCTTTGTTGGGGCGGTCATTTGTGGTAATCTTGGGTCGTCTAGTTCAAATCAGACCCCATAATCTGGAGTAAATCCGTCGGTGCTTGGAATTAGCCCGCTCGCGAAATCTTGATTCACACGTGCCAGTCGCTGCCTGGCCAGAATCGCCTTTTTGTGGTACTTCCTTTCCATTTCTTCCATCTTCATTGCCGTGAATTCTGCTCGTTGACGAGCTTCTCGTGCCGGATTTCTACCAGGTTCCCGCTTGATTGCGATGCTGGGCAATTCAATTTCATTCCCACGATCGTTTGGTCTTCGGGGCCAGCTGGCTACTCCGTAGGTTTCCAAGGTGCATCCTTGGTCTCATAGTGCTTGCCTGTATTGTGCGGCCGAACTAATTGGGATCTGTAATGTCAGTCGAGAGTCGTCGTTCCATCCTCCACGTGGATCTCTGCGGTCTAAATAAACAATATTGTCATCATTTAAACAAAAGATTTATCGTGGAAATTTGCACATTAACTATGGGTGAAATTGGAGAAAGAAAGGTTCATGGTCGTTTGGGGTGATAATAATTTGTAGTTAGGTATAGGGAGGAACTTAGGCTTCATGAACGAGACAGTACCTGGTTGTGGTTCGTTCCCATTTTCTACGTTATAGGTAGAGAATCGGCCTCGTCGTCCATTTTCCATCCGCTCCTGTGTACCTCGTCTTTTTGTAGAGTGTGTTTGTCGCTGGTTAGACATAATGTTAAATGCTACTTATCAATTTAGGTTCGGTATTTATACCGGGAGAGTTATTGATTAATTGCCGCTTGATTTGTGAACTTGTTCTTATTATTTCAGTTTAATTGATTAGCTAATTTTCGGAACGTCATAATGATTTATGTTTATGCATAGTTTGGTAGAATTTATTTCTAATTAACCATTCATTCATTTTCTGATTTTAATCTATTCTCCGGTTGACTGGAGAAATTAACAGCTGGACGCTATTATATCGTAATCAATGCTTGGGTGAGTGAACTAACTTGAATTCTAGTTCATTATCCCGTGCTATTACTTTCAGTCGAGTAGCGTTCAGGAACATGTTATATCGATCCGGAGATTTGTTTTTTATTATTCCATTCTATTCATGTCGTCTGTGGTGAGCCAAAAGACTCGTTCTCGCTGGCTACTCGTCTCGGAATTCTTTCTTCTCTCTGGTATTTTTTGGATATCAGATCCCTCTTCATCGCTCTACTATTCCAGATTTACTGGAGGGCCATTTCTTACTGCGTCTTGTCATCATGAGGAACATCATTTTCATTTCTCAATGCCATTCAGTCAACCAGCTTCAGACTGTCAATATTCCTGGCAAAGGTCGCTAGGCGAATTTCACCTGTGTAGTTTTAGGAATAACTTATCCTGCTATAATCAAACTCTCGTTGACACCCCTCATGTTTCGTGGTGGCTTCCGTCTACAAGAACATTATGCCTACTTGGTTATTTGTGATCGTATTATTGTAATTTTCTGGATTCTTTTGTTATAATATTGCTAAATTTGATGTAGTTTTAATTATTATTTTTAATACCTTTCTTTTCCTTAATACTATAATGCGAATTTACAGTGGTCATTCGCCGTTGTCTAGAGAACTACATCGTTGGTTAATTTGAGTCTTTGGCCTTATTATGGGTGTTGTTTACGTATTAACGCTGTCATTCTAACTCATTTAAATTCATTTATTTATACTTAGTTCTGTTCAGTTATCTTTAGATGTATCTAGTTTTATTGCGTTGACTCAGATCTATTTATATTACTGTTGGGCCAGAACACAGACGGCTTTGTAAATGTTTAAATGAATCGGTAACACACATGCAAACATAACATGCGATTAACTTAAACCTATTAAAACACCAATTAACCCTATCAAAATGCGAGAAAGAAAACAATTAAATATAAAATTATAAGACACAAAACTAAATTAAAATAATAACAAAGTGCAACAAGATCCGCACGAAATAAATATAAACATAACACGAAAACCCAACAATTTGACCGAAATTTGATAATTTATCAGAAAATGCGAAATTTTATGAAAATGAAATAAAAATGAAATAATTTGAATTAGAAATAATTCAATTCAAAATTCAAATGAAAAATTGTCAAATAAAATTTCAAAATAATAAAAATTAAGAATAAAATATTCTAGAAAACCCCAAGGTCAAATTTTGTTTTACTAAATCAAAAAGAACACGCAAGGTTAGGGTCGTACAATAGGTATATATACCGATGCATTTTCACATAATTTTAATCAGTTTTTCATAAACTTGAAAGCGTTTTTAAATCGTCTTGAAACTAATTTTGTGGAACAATACTATTTGATGTGAGTGAGAGAATTGTTAGAAACTCTCTCCAATTCGCATCCTCGCAACCTCAATGGAGCTCTGCTTGGATGTCGGCGTGGGGAGAGAATGTTGTTATATGATGTTCAAACCTTATGAATTTATGTTCAGAAAGTTTATGCAATGTGTTATATGATGTTCAAACCTTATGAATTTATGCTCAGAAAGTTTATGAAATGTGGTTTAGAATAAATATAAATATTAGAAAAATGAAATTTTTCCGTCAATGCTATAATTATTTTTTTGGCCCACAGCCACTCACGCACCGCAAGTTAGTAAAATATACACACAATTCAGGCTGTGTAGGAGCAGTTCATCTGCCAATAGCCTGTGCCCGTGAAGGTTCCGGCGTGAATAACGCAGGGCCCGAACGTCAATTTACAACCGTTATAGGGGAAATTGGGAGGAGGAGAAGTAGTCTTTTGGCTCCTCCTCCACCGCCAATTTTCCTATAAATTCGACCTAAATTTTTATTTCACACATCGGCCAAAATCATAAACATCGAGTAGCTCGGTGAGCAATCTTAAAATCCTAATATAAACACAAATCGACCTAAGATCAATATGCAGGGAAAGGAACTGGGAAAAGAATTCGGAAATCGTTATAACGTCTTCTAAACGTCTCAAATAAAAAATAAGGTATAATAGATCTAGTAAAAAATCATTTAGCCGAGAAATTTCACCGCAGTTATAAGGAAAAAATGAGGAAGTAAGATGTAAATAAAACGATAAAATTATAGAATACTTTAGGTATTACCACCCAAATATAATAACGTTATAATTAGATTTAACAATCACGCTATCGCAAATTTTTAAGATCATTAGTATCATTATCATTACTAGAATCTTATAAAAAACGTGATATAAAATTTACTTCCCAATAACCAAGTCGCAAAAAATCATCATAATTGACCAAGCTCTAATGGTAGCAACATAACGTAGCCCCTCGTAAATCAAATATAAGAAAATTTCAACCCAAAAATGATCTAAGTTGTTTTGATTAAATAAATCATAACCCTCTACCGAATAAAAGAACCATAGATTTAAAATTGTCCTCAATAATTACAAAATTGTTTTTCAATAAAATAAACTGATAGTGAAACGAAATCTGAAATCACGTTAGCGAAAACAAGCACCTATTACACCAAGGTTTTGCATAATCTAGCTCCATTTTTCACCCGCATGAATACCATAACAAATTGAACAGAAGTACATATTGAATCCCCAAGTGTCCCGATTAGACCACGAATTACCCATGAGTGCCGTCATGACGAATAATTTACAGGATATATAAAATCAAGCAGAAGTAATTATTGAACAGTTACAACCCAAAGTAACCAATCATGAAAAGTTCATAAAACCAATTACCTGAATCTTTACCCAGCATGAGAAATTCGAAATTAACGAAGTGAACAAATCCATGAAATATTATTGAAATATTTTCAATAGATCGACTCACTAATTCATAGAAACATCAATGAAGGAGAACTATAGAGAATAGCCAAAGTGACACGGCTAGCGAGCGATTCAAGTTATTAATTGACAAATTTCCACGTCGCACGTAAATAAAATATTGAATCGATTGAAAAACATTAATTGACAAATTTCCACGTCACACATAAACAAAAACTGAATCGATTGAAAATTCTAAACGACAAATTTCCACGTCGCACATAAAGAAAATAGTCAGAGGAAATTTGAATCATTTGCAATCTTTAATCAATAAATTCCCACGTTGACTTTAAATCAACCAATCGGGGGTGGTTACAGCATACACATAAGTCCGATCACCAATGTAGACATGTGTGCACCTCAACGAGATAGCATAAATAGGCAGACGAAGAAAAGGAAATTTTAGTCTAATCTACTATGAACAATACAGCTAAGTTCAATAGACGAGGGAAAGCCGGAATACAGGAACATGCTTCTCAGCATCGCAGTGGCGACGAGATAACTATGGAACACCGAACAGGCACCCAAAGAGGTAAAATTAACACTTATGTAATTCCGTGTTTAATCGTTATAAATTTATATACCTCAAACGACCATGACAATCAATCCAGCTTATTAGGCGATGAGAAGTACAAATTCAACCAGGAGTGATTATAGATAAAAGATGGAGCCAGTTCAGAAGATTGGAATATAAATGTTAACGACACAAATAAAAATTTAAACATTGTTAATTCCGATTTGATTTCTTTTCCGTACAAGTATCGCAAAACAAATGCACATACTGTGAAGTCGTAATCTCAATCATAATGGTACAATTCGCGAAATAATAGTAAAACTTTCAAGTCAAAAACTATCCGTTAAATCAAAGCTAGATGAATCCAACCATACTAATACACGTAAATCAAACTTAGCCGAACCCGAGCGTACTGATTCGAGTGAGAATATTACTTCGAGATGACTATTGAACTTGAAACCTGATGAATTAACACGCGACACCTCCATAATGCTTCGTTCTAACAATCGACAGCTATATTTTCGGCCAAAACGAACCTCTAGAATATGTAGCTTATTACCTCTGACGCGAAATGACTACACGAAATGCCGACGTAGTATACGTGCGCAGAACCCTAGGATAGGCGAATACCAAGCCAAACTCATTTTACAGTAAGATAATCCCAAAATTATATTCGATTTCTTTACCTATTTGTCACTCCACACGAATGCTCGCAACCCCGTTTGAAAATACTCGCTACACAAATCCAAGAATTCAACCCGATGTTTTTCCATTACCGCCGAAAAGAGTATCCTTTTCATGTAGAAAAATCCGCCTTAATATAGCATACAATTTTGTTTATTTTGTTTATGATTCAAATTAATGATATTTCCTTAAACAGACTCCTGGATAGACGAGTCCCGCATAACTATGAGATTCCCATCTCACACCGCCGCGAAATACAGACAAGCGATGTGGGATGAGGGGTATTCAATCTCTCCTGTCCGAGAATCGATGACCAGAAGACAAGAGGGAACGGCCGAAGTAGAATGGACTTTTGTGGCTATTAAACGAGAGCCTGGGCGAAACCCAGATCGCGAACTCCGCAATCAAGCAGAGGATATACTTACTCAACTAGAAGAGGATCAAAGAAAAACAAACAGAGAAGTAGCTCGAGCCCATCAATACTTCCATCAAATAAATCGAGAAATTGCAGATGGAATAATTCCGAGCACAGATGGACACGCCCCCTCTTACGGCGTCTCATTTGAGCTCGATGACCCGAAGATAAATCATCCAATACGACCAATGACCGTGTCCTTACCAAAGAAGGGGAATCGAATAGAAACCACCCCTACACACGACGGGTAGATAGATCAAACTCGAACCGCCGTTATCCATCATCTCGCTATTACTGAATGTATAAAATAAATTGTTTTGGAGTTCTTATTTTCATTTCTAATTTTCATTTCTTATTTTTAGTTGTATAGACACTGTTTTATCACACACTGCATCACCTATAACCCTTGTAATGTAGATAGTTTAATGTATCGGAATTACTAATTCAAATAATAAATAGATTAAGTTACTAACGAGCTGTTTTATTGTAGAAATGAATGCAGAGGAAATCTTGAATACGGTTCTCAAAAGTACCCGGAAGGAGAATGCTGATCTACACAAACAACTGATAGAAATATCTAGGGGAAATACACCGTATAAAGTCGACATGGGTGGAACCATCCAAGACGAAAGTGTTATATCAACGAATAACTGCCGCCCAACGCGGATGGGCTGAAGAAAAACGGTTAGTACAGGCCATGAAGACGCAGATAGGAGGATTGGAAGTAGCGCTGGCGGCCAATCAAGTAGGCCAAGCCGTCAAGTACCCTCTGGTCTTTGCGCCGGCCCAACTGGCATATCGTGATGCCATCAGTACATCAAAGCCGGCGATAAAACAGCCCTAACGGCGACCAGGAAAATTCGAAAGGGCGAGACGACGAATAATGAGGTTGTCAGAGCAGAAGAAATAAAAATTGTTTTAATAATAAATGTTTTAGTTAAAATGTGTGTACTCTTGTTAATACGTAGTAAGGTTCTAAGCACAAAAAATGAGATCGAATCAGAGAAATAGACGACGAATTGCACTTGCAAGCGAAAGGGACCGAAGATAGAAATCGCACGCGTACCTTCTATCGGTGGTGCGTTGAACCCGCTATGGGATCGGGCCTTAGCAGTTCCTACGTGGCGCTCACCTTTGGTGATCCCATAACCAGTGGTTGCATTACCAACGTTGCTTGGCAACGGGTAACCATTGGGGGAAAGATAAAAATTTTCATATGTGGTCAAGGTTAATTAACAACGCTCTACCAAACACCACACATTACCTTTAGTCATATTTATCTACTTTTCATCTCATTTAATTTATTTAGTCACCCGTAGTCATTCTTACTCATATCTAATTTACTTATAATTAATCATACCCATTATTTTAGTTACTTTACTAATACTCTATTTACTATCCTATATTTCTAGTTGATATTTCCTTAATCAACGTATTTAAGTACTGTGAGATATTTCCAATATATTTCAGTGCTCGTAGATATATGGGGTATTTTGGGTCGCATCTCACCCTCCGACTATATTCAGCTACTTCCTATCACGATCAGTTAAGTTTCACTAACTTTTGTCACCTCGATGTATTTGATAATGTTTTATCAGTTCGATATATCCGATTACTTTTCGTTACTTTTGATAGGTTTTAAATAATTTCGTTACGTTTAATAAATTATAATCATTTTCCGTTACTTTTGGTTGTGTTGGGCCAAAACACAAACGGCCTTGTAAATGTTTAAATGAATCGGTAACACACATGCAAATATAACATGCAGATTTAAATTCAAAACCTATTAAAACATCAATTAACCCTATCAAAATATGAGAAAGAAGACAATGACATATAAAATAATAAACATAAAAATAAATTAAAATAATAACAAAAAAGCAACAAGATCCGCACGATATAAATATAAACATAACACGAAAACTTAACAAATTTGACCGAAATAGGATAATTTAATAAAATATGAAATTTCATAAAAAATGAAATAAAAATCAAAGAACTTGAATTAGAAATAATTCAATAAAAATTTCAAAAGAAAATTATCAAATAAAATTACCAAAATAATAAAAATTAAGATTAGAATACACTAGAAAATTCCAAGGTCGAATTTTGTTTTACTAAATCAAATAGAACACGCAAGGTTAGGGACAAAAAATAGGTATATATACCGATGCATTTTCACATAATTTTAATCGTTTTCTTTAAAATCATTAAGCAGTTTTTAAAAATCTACTTTATTACGTAAGTGAGAGTTTTAATTGAAACTCTCTCCACGTCACATCCTCGCAACCTCGGTAGAGCTCTGCTTGGATTCCGGCGTGGGGAGAGTAAATTATTTATGAATTTTTGTATGGATTGGATCGTGTTGGTAATTTCTTTTGATTTTAATAAATTATTCATAATATATAATTTTATGTTTTTGTTTTAAAATTTGTCGAAAATTTTCCGGCCCACAGCCAAGACACCTCACAAGTAATTAAAATCAGAAATGCTATTCAGATTCGTGTAAGTGCGTGGAATATCGCCAATGATCTGTGCCAGTGAAGACCCTGGCGTGCGGAACGCAGGGATCGGAACGTCAATATTATCCCGTATAGAAGAAAGGAGGAATAAGGAAGTGGTCTTTTGGCTACTTCCTCGTCTCTCGATTTCTTTAAATTCGACCTAAATTATTCTACATACGGCTCAAAATCACCACACCGAGTAGTCCAGTGGGCACTCATTAAATATAATGTGAACATAATGCGCTTAAGGTCAATTAAGGGAAGGTAACGGGAAATTAAAAAAACGGAATCGTTGTTATGAAATTCAAATCGATTATAAATTCAAACTATCATTAGGTATCTAATATGACCGTAAATTCTCGAGTCGCAGAGGCGGAGTTAAAATAGTTATAAACATGGAGCGGTTGCAACGAACGTATTAATAATCTTCAGTTAGGGTATGAATCTAAATAAATTGCAGACTCGAGTAGTCGTTAAGAACTTAAACTGCTTATGAGTAAAAATGTTTTCCTTTTGTTGTTTACAAATAAAGGCGATAGGGTAATCATTAAAACTTTTATGCGCTATAATTAGTCCGAATAATCGAAGTCATTTACGCAGATATAAAAAACGATAATACAAATTTTCACATCGAGAACCCAAACCATTACCCAAGTAGAGATAGAATAATCTAACTACGTAATACGGTAGTAGTATTCAATAGGCTAACGTGACTAACGTAAACTACAGAAGCGAATATCGGAATTTAAACCTTACAGACACCTAAAGCAATAATAAAAATTCGTAATAATTCCCCATAGTGACGAATAGGTAATATGAATATAATAGTCTATTAAAATAATACCTAAGTTCAATCTATATATCGGACGAAGGAGTACACTAAATTACCTTTGGAAAACATAACCCCCAAAAAACTTCCCTCAACAAGACACCCGAGACGATATATTTGTAACCACCAATAAATAAACTCCCAATAAATACTAAGTTAATCTCGACTCTGTAACAACATAGACAAATTGGATCCATCAGAGCTCCATCCATACTGGGAAATACCGTGGATTGCACCCCAAATGAAGGTTCCAACCACCCATCCATTAAATACATGCTTCTTGTTTTCTCGACCTAATAATTAACAAAATCCAAGAAGGTTTATTTAAATAAAATGAATCAATATCATAGTTTTAATGATGAATAACGAGTTCCAAAAAATATTATCCTAAAAGGGGATCAAATAAGCAGAAATAGATAAGTTAATGAAATCAAATCATACCGTCAATACTAGTAACTTGGGAAATAGTCCATCTAAATAAATCCAACCATTGGTACCAACGAATATGATTCTAAAGGAACCAAATGAGAAAATCGATAAGTAACAAAATAAAATTATACCGTTAATAATAAATCGGGGAAATTCCCCATTTAACGAACCCTAACATCGAATAACCTGTCCCCACGAGTAACATCTTAAGAAGACCCGATTACTATCGCCAATAATCAAAAACTATGGGAAATATTCGACAAAGAGCTACCATCACTTTGCTGAATAATTTTTCAATCAAATTAGTTATAAATAATAAAATCAGTCACCTCCACCAGAATTGTTAAGGGCTGCCGATTGAAGTTACAAATCTTTTTCCAGCAATAATAATGGAAAGCAACCAACATTAGCCAATTTTCGCCGAAATTACATCCACATCATAACACTCAATTGGGAATAATCCAACTTCCCTCAGATAGTCCATCTGGAAATCAATATATAAAACTACATAAATAAATCGACAGAGAAAGCTGACCTAACATTGACATTTAGGAATATTGATTCCGCGAATTTTCCTCACCACGTCGCCGATGAATATCCATATTCAAACACATCGTCGAGCGGTGTGCAATGTGCATACACACGCCGTTAAATTCCATAAATAGACTAGCAGACAAGTCTAATCATTCAAAGCATAAATTTTATGATGCAACCACAACGAGAATTCGAAGACGCAGTGAGTCGGGGAGAAATCAGGGGTCAGCTTCGAACCTCGATCCCCAATCTTGGAGTAAGTGCTAAATTTAAATTTAATCAAAACCTCTTACAATTTCGTTTGTAGATAAATTTTCCACACGCTCTGATAATTATGTTTAACGACCTCACTTCCATTTATTAGCCTATTTAGAAAATAGAGTTGCAATTTGTCAATTTCCTATTAATTTTTATAGAATATTCTACGATGTATCTTAGTAATAGTTCGAGGATCCCACAAAATTGACATTCTCAACATCCAATCTATTAACCATATTGAAGAAATGGAGTTTCAAATCTTTTGTTAATTTGTCATTAAATCTTGTAGACAATTCTACGATGTATCCAAAAAGATATTTTAATGATTTAAATCGAGTTTAATTTTTTTTTTGATTTATTAATTTCATCTTACATCTCACCAACGAATCATTCGAAGACTTAATTTCCCCGTAGAAAATATGGTTACATTTACTGGTACTATAATGTTGAAACTCTTTAAAATACTACGTGTAATTTAAAATTTTTTTTAGAACATTAAATAATCCACAACTCAACATTCATAAAATCTTCGATATACCCCTCCAACGTTAACTGCCAGAGATTTGCGAGTTCATTACGTCTGTCATTTTATTCTCCTTCAAGGTTTACTTTAAAAATTGCGGCTAGTAAACACGAGTAACTGTTTGTATACGTTTTAAGAATCATTTTTATAATAAAAAAGATGATATGCCGTTTTATTCTTTTCTTAACAGGTAACTTGCGGAGTTGACAATCATACTCATTGATTCCCCAAAGCTTTTAGGGTTTCGTAGAAAAGAAATTACAAGCATATTTTTATGATAAAATTTTCTTGGATTCTCCTATTTGGATCAAATTCCATATAAATATTATTTAAAATAATCAAGGTAACGAATTGGATTTTTTAAAACAAGGGATTTTAAAGAACAAATTTTTGTTATAAAAATCGTTGAACAGGTTTATTCATTATCATGAATCAAAGTGATCTTCGTTCTCCAGAAAAAAAACAAATTATTTCGTAAGGAAAAATTGACAATTGAACGTTAATAAAATTGAATTTCTCCCTTTGATACGCAACGTTGTATTACAAAGGTATCAGTCTCTTTAGCAATTGCTTTGGTATATCTCATTTATTTTATCTGTTATGCATAATGCATTCAATACCGGTATACCGGTATCGGTACTACCGGTAATACCGGACTTTTTTCTGGTACCGAAATACCGGTATTGAGTTGGATCAATACCGGTATTTCCGGTATTGGATATATAAAAAATATTTAAAATTATTTCTCAATTTTACTTAAAAAATATTATAATAATAAGGCATTGCTCTTTTAACCAAAAATAAATTAGACTTTCATAACTAAATTGACGAATGCAGGACTATTAATGGTTTTCCTGACTGTTTATGCAGAACTAAAAACTTCAAAATTCATGACCAGTTACAATTTTTCCTGACAATTTTTTGTTTCCTGACTATTTATTATTTAACTAGTATCTAAAAAGACAAATTCTCTATTATATCTTCAGTACTCATGCAAAAACTTTATGCCTAATAGATTATTAGGCATAAAGTTTTATAAGTAATTATGATAACGTTAAAAAAAAAACTTTATGCATTCTGAATTGTATTTTACCCGCGCAAATAAACCTTCCCTTACAAAAAAAAAACTTTTCACTTTTATTTACAATTCCGATTGATATTTATTTAAATAAATACGTCTACGTCAGCAAATTTGCATTTAAATAGTAAGTATTTTATTTTTAAACATATATTTGGGAACTTTAAATGAATTAGGTTCGCTTTTTATTTGCAGATTTTTGTTTTTTTTTGAAGCCAACAAGAAATAGACAAAAAAAGGGATTGTCAGAAAATAATATCAGATAATTTTAGTTTTTTTTTGGTAAGGAATTGAGTATCAATAATCAATATTTTATCTCTAATGGATAGTTTTATATTAATTTAATATTCAGAAACCCCAAAAATGTTTCAAAAAATATTCAAAGAGTTCAGCACCGGCGCACGAGTAGACGAAAATTCTGTGTGGTTTTATTTTCTGCGTGATAAAGAAAACCAACTTTCAAAGTGTAAGAAATGCGGCAGAGATAAAATCACATGGTGGCAGTACCAGTGGGCTCCATACACATCTTAGAACAAACCATGAAATTGACTTGCTAAAGAGAAAATCGAACCAAGATGCAGCATCGTCATCGGCTTTGTTTTCATCGGCTCCGTTGTCATCGGCCAAAAAACCCAAACCTCTGATCACCGATTTCTTACAAAATCAACATGACAAGTCGTTGCCTGCAGTTTTTTCTAGAATGACCGCCCTTGACGGACTGCCCTTTAGCGTATTTGCCACATCGGCTGAACTGAGAACATCGCTAGGAGCTCGTGGGTTTATTGTTCCGAAATCGGCGGCGACAATTCGAAATATGGTAGTAAAATACGCAAACACAATCAGAGAGACGGTAATATCCAATTTCACTCGTCTCCGAACGCAAGGGGTGCGATTCAGCTTGACATTTGATGAGTGGACGTCAATTAAAAATCGAAGATATTTAAATGTAAACGTTCACACCGAGGACGAATTTTGGAGCCTTGGATTAGCTAGAGTTGTTGGTTCACTGCCTGCTGAAAAATGCATTGAGTTGATTCAAAAAGTGTTGACGCAGTTTATGCTGAATTACGACGAAGACATTGTGTGCATTACTACTGATGGAGCTTCCGTAATGCAAAAAGTGGGACGGTTAAGCAATTGTGCACTTGTGCACTACACAATGAAACCGTTAAGTGATATACCACCCAGATAGTAATGATACCTATTTCTTTAATTATGCATTCCGAAATAAGTATTTGACCTAGTCATAATATTGTTTAGAAAGATCAGGACTTTTTATATGGGTCCCCCCACATGTCGCCAACCAGTGGAGGCAAGCGTGGCGACGCTTCGGTCGAGAAAAATACCCTGAAATGCTCCAACCCGGAGAAAACCGGCGGGACGACATGCTTCTGGTGGAGAATACAATGAAACAATTCAGGCACAAAGGACAACCAGGGGATCCCAGTCCGGCTCAATAAATTCATGATCGAGCTCGAGCACTCCTGACATACCTCAAGGACCACCAGCGCCGGGTCAACTCCCTGGTAGACTGGGCCAGTAGTTACCTGGCAAACGTCGAGGATGACATCGCCAATTGCAGGATCGCGGAATCCTATCACTTCCGGACACAATCTAACTCCAAACCAGTACGCAATACCAAGCGCCCGGTAATGATCTTTGAGGAAGATCTATTTATCCGGCCTACTACGAACCGAAATAATGAAGGCGATGTCGACATCATGGATTCCCTTAACAATCGATAAACCCTAATCTCATGTTCAATCAATAATTAGTTGCAATTTTGCGTTTTTGAGTTTATTATATAATTTAAAGCCACACAATTTGTTTGACTGTTCGAGTGACTTACGATTCACGAAATCAGAATTAATGTCGTTAATTACAGAGATGGAGCCATTACAAATATTGCAGACGGAGTTGGAATGCGCCCAATAAATTAACAAAAATCTCCATGATCAAATTGTCCAGCTGACTATGGAAGTGCAACAGACGAAGGACGTTTGGATGGAGCCCAAAAAGGTAAAATCGCTTTACCAGCGGCTTACAGTAGCCCAAAAGGGATGGGCCGAAGAAAGACAGTTGGTGCAAGGTCTGCAAACACAAATAAAGGGACTGGATGTTGCACTGTCTGCCTGTCAAGAAGGAGCAGCTGTAACCTATCCCCTCGTATTTGCTCCGGCTCAATTGGCTTACCGGGAGGCAATAAAATCCCCCACAACGACCTCAACAACAACCCCAACTTCGAACAGTTACCGACCCGGACGGAAGGAGCGGGCTAAACGTCGAGCCGCTCGATTGTTGAACAAGGCCTGATAAACTTGGAGAATGTTTAGTTTGCGAATAATATATCGTTGAGTTTGTAGACTATATATGTTCATTTTGTATTTATATATTCCTGGTTATTTGAAATGGTACCTTCAAAAGTTTGGATAAGTGCCTATAACACCGCGACCAACACGCAAAATACATCATTACAATACAACAGTTAGGTCTATTCCTAAAAAAACATTGTCAAATTCCTTTTGATATTATGATAAAACTCCAACGATAAAACTTACGACATAAAGGGGACCGAATGATCTAAAGCGAGCACAAGTCTTCTAACGACAGCTCGTTGGACCCAGAGATTGTTCGAGCAATTATAGCATTAGTAATAGCGATCACTTTTTGCGAACAATCCACCCACTCGAACACAGTTCCAACGTTGCTTAGCAACGGGTGTCGAGCGGTAGCTAGAAATATTTATATGGCGTTACCTGGGCAACCATAGGAAGATTTAAACAAACAACTGTACCCAGTAATCCACCAGTTGGTTACAAATACGTTTCGTTAATTTAATAAATTAGACTTGCTTTCCGGTACTGTTAATAAGTTATAATTACTTTCGTTTCTTTAATGAATCATAATCATTTTAGTTACTTTAATATATTTAATTACATTCGTCAATCTTAGTATATTTAATTACTTCCTTTAGCTTTAATATATCTAATTATTTTCGTTAGTTTTATCTTTGTTACATTAAAATACTCATTTAATTTTCATCATACCTAGGATATTTAGTTACTTTTATCAGCTTTAATATATTTAGTTACTTTCCATTACATCGATATCGAGTTTCCACCTCCCGAGCCTCTCAATTTGATCCTAAGGAAGTTGTGTTCTGGTGGGTTACAGGGATCGTTATTTGTTTATTTTTGTTGTTGTCCCAGTAACGCCATACAAAATGATTCTAACTGCCACTTGGCACCCGTTGCTAGGCAACGTTGGAAATGTGTTCAAGTGGTGGATCGTCCGCAAAAATTGAGTATTATCGCTAGTACTGTAATTGGTCGGACAACCCTCGGGTTCACGAGCTGTCGATAGAAGACTTATGCTCGCTTTATTCTGTCCCTCATAACTATTCAGGATTAGGTTCTTATTAGACTGTGGAACGAACTGACGGGGTGATGAAAAATATTTATGACAATGTTGGCGTACGATTATGTTAAAGTAACAACTCAACTAAGGCTAAAACTATTCTATTCAATTCAAACACATGTATAACAGTTACTACTTGACGTTTTGGAGTTGTGTTGCGCGACGTCGGGCACGTTCCTTACGTCCCGGTCGACGATTGTTGGTTGGAGTGATGGGTTGTTCTGCTGGCTTGGTGGTTGTCTGTGGCATTTGGGTAGGGGCGAAGATGAGCGGGTAAGTTACCGCTTCACCTTCCCGGCATACCGCTAGGGCGACTTCGAGTCCCCGAATCTGCGTGCGCAGGCTCTGGTTGAGCTGCCGCTCTTCTCCCCAACCTTTCTGGGTCGCTGTGAGTCGATGGTAGATCGTTTTCGTCTTTGCGGGATCCGTCCATGTCGCTTTCATATGTTGCATCTCTCGCGTTAATTGGATAATCTGGGCGAGTAATTCCGTGTTTGCTTGTCTCGCGTGGTCCAATTCCGTTTGCAAGATTCGTAAGGACGACATCGCTGTAATTAAACAGATTATTTTATTTTATCCTTGATTAAGTTAAATAGTCACTCATCCCATTAAACTAAATCATGCATAACTCTAATTATAAGAAGAAAATAACACACAAATTGCTAATATTTTGAATCAACCACTACATAAAACTATCATTATTAAGTCATTCTTCGGGACAATATCGCTTCAGGCTTCATTTGAGAGCCTCCACTGTGTAGGGTCTTCGGGTATCTCGGACTGGGCGAGGTGTATAGGCGACGGCAATCCGCCCGGCGAGGATGTCTTCCACCACGTTTGCAAGGTACATCCTCGCCTTAACCACCTGCAAATCTACTTGCTCCTGCACCCTTTCCCACTGGGTGAGGAGGTTCTGTGCGTTTGTATAGGTTTCTGCCGCTGGGTATTGCCGTTCTGAGTCATTGCAGGGCCACTTCTCTACGCCTAATATCTTCCAGGCAGTCGGATACGGCCATTGTTGATGTATCGGATCGGATATTCTCGTGGTCAATTGAACTGTTGATTGTCCCTGTGTGCCTGTACTCTGACTGATACTTCGCTCGGATGACATGTCTAAAACGTTGGTATTATTAGCTCTGCTCAATTTATCATGTTAAGTGGTTAACAAATAGATAGTACCTATATCACTATTGAAGGGTCATCCAATTTATTTTCATCGAATTTTAGTAAATCTTACTTAGCTCTGTCCCATGTGTAAGAAAATTCATGATCGAACGTGGAAAGATGGTTTGAAACTGCGATGCGAGTATTCATAGTAATATCTGTATGTAAGTGCATCTAGGAAATAATTTAACTACAAGTACAACTACTTTATTGAAATCAGCAAAATATATAGTTATCGTGAGTTAATGGGGTGGGTTTGGAGGTTGTGCTGCTCGGCGTCGAGCACGCTCCTTGCGTCCCGGCCGACGATTATTCGATGGAGTGATGGACTGGTCTGCTAATTGAGGATTCTTCTGCGCCATCTGGGACGGGGCGAAGACGAGCGGGTAGGTGACTGCTTCCCCCTCCCGACAGACTGCTAAGGCGACTTCCAATCCTCTGATTTGGGTGCGCAAGCTCTGATTGAGCTGTCGTTCTTCCGCCCAACCTTTTTGGGCTGCGGTTAGCCTGAGATATAATGTCTTTACTTTTCTTGGATCCGACCAAGTTGCCTTGATCTGCTGTACCTCTTTAGTCATCTGGAGGATTTGGTTGAGGAGATCCGCATTTGCGTTCCTTACGCGATCTAGTTCAGCTTGCAAAATGTGGTTGGTGGTCATCACTACAATGGACAAGATCGTTAAATTTTCTCTACTGATTTACATAATTTGTATTTATAATTATCAGAAACATAATTATTAAAAACGGGTCTACTCAGGCAAACGATTAAAACGAAAGGACAAAGTAACAAATATTTCTTTTTCAAAAACAAAACTAAATCACGTTTATTGTTAGTGTTTTTTAGGGATCGCCGTTTTCCGTGGAACGGCCTCTTTAGGTTCTTCTTCGGAGGAACTACAGGATATGGCCGTCGGGTATCGCGGACTGGGCGAGGTGGATAGGCTTCCGCAATCCGCCCGGCGAGGATGTCTTCTTCCACGTTTGCGATATACATCCTCGCCCTAACCACCTGTAGGTCTACCTGTTCCTGCACCCTTTCCCATTGGGTGAGGAGGTTCCGCGCGTATGTGTATGTTTCCGCAGCAGGATATTGCTGTCCGGCGAGTCCACAAGGGTCTCTGTTTAAGCCCAGTAGCCTCCAAGTAGTGGGATACGGCCACTGTTGTCGAATTTCCTCGAAAATTTCTGTCCTTGGGGGTGATTCTTTCCGACATTGTTCATCGGGTACTTGAGTATCAGTCCATTCGAGCGGCATATTATTTTCTAAAAATGCATCAGGATCAGCTACTTGCGTATAAGGAGTGAAAAGCAGTTATTTAAATGGTTCGCTTGATTTTAATACGAGACTCACTAATGACTAGGTTGTTGCCATTGGGCTTATCGAAATTCGAAACTTATCGAATGCGGTTAGCGCTAATTATTACTACAACCCCTCGCAAATTGAATAGGCTATTCATCTATAAGTTCTTGGGGAAGATATTCGGTTGACAATCTTTTATCACGGCACTCCTATATATCCCCTTTTAATGGTTGTACTAATTATAAGACATTAAGTGTTATTTTACTACTATGCTAATGGGTGAGTCGAAATCTACGATCTAATAGGTATTAACGTCTATCAAGTTATTGATTGTTAAGTATATAATAACAAGGTTTATTAGAACTCATTTAGAAGTTATTAACTGCTTAGCATTGACCTTTATCAACATTAAGTTATCGTCTATGATATATCTAGTGCCAATATTTGTTAAAATCAATCTTTAAAAATCTAATGGGTACAAAGTGTTACCATTTATTTACCGGTATTTCAAATTTGCTAGACATATAATGTTAGTTAATCTTAATTCAAAGTTGCTATCTATATGAGGTTGATATTGATTAACACGTATTTTTAAAAGTTACTAATATATAATGTTTGTTAAAGTCGAAATTTTTTCGGCCCACAGCCCACACATATTGCAAGATAGTAAAATCTACATAGTACAGATTTGTGTAAGAGCGTGGAAAATCGCCAATGATATGTACCCGTGAAGACTCAGCGTGCGGAACGCAGGGGTCGTAACGTCAATATTATCCGTCTAGAAGAAACGAGAAATAAGGAAGAAGTCTCCGGCTGCTTCCTCGTTTCTCATTTCTGTAAAATCGACCTAAATTTATTTCACACACGGCTCAAAATCATCACACCGAGTAGTCCAGTGGGCACTCAGTAAATATAATATGAACACAATATGCGCCTAAGGTCTATTAAAGGGAAAAGGTACGGGAATAAATTGAATTGAAATCGTTGATATAGCTAATTTGAATTAAAATTTTGGAATAAATTAGATAATACTTATTGCTAAAAGTAAATTAAATTCATATTTGAAATAAATTAGATAAAACTTATTGCTAAAAGTAGATTAAATTCATATTTTGAAATAAATTAGATAAAACTTATTGCTAAAAGTAAATTAAATTCATATTTTGAGATAAATTAGATAAAACTCATTGCTAAAAGTAAATTAAAGTCATATTTTGAGATAAATTAGATAAAACTCATTGCTAAAAGTAAATTAAAGTCATATTTTGAAATAAATTAGATAAAACTTATTGCTAAAAGTAAAGTAAATTCATATTTTGAGATAAATTAGATAAAACCCATTGCTAAAAGTAAATTAAATTCGCCTTCCGAAATGAATTAGCAGACATTAGTAAATTCAGTAATTCAAGGATTAATTAAAGAACTAAAGTAACTATTGATTGTAAGTAACGAAAAGTAAAGTGTTTCATGGCTAAAAATTAAAGTAATTATTGGGTAAAAGTAAATCATGACTTAAGTGATCGTATCTTATTGATAAAAATTAGAATAATGATAACAATTTCCTTAATTAAATTATTATACTTCGTTTCGATAAGATTAAAATAATCGTCAAGCAAGAGCGAGTAAGGTATTGCGTTAATCAAAACCAACCATTGATAAAAATTGAATTAATTGCCGAATTGAATTCATCGACCTCAAATAACGGGACGTATAAATTATAAGTAAGGTAATTCACGGACTTCAATGCACAGCAACCCGTTAACCAGAAGTAAAATAATTCATAGATGGAGAGTAAGGGGTTAAAAGTGAAGCGATGTATTAAATTAACTAATTGATTAAAGGAAAAGAATTATAAATGGAAAATAAGTACGAACATACTAATAATTCATTAAACTAGACAGGTAATAAAATCATCGTTACGGGAACTAAGGTCGTAATCGTAAAGCAAATTAATACCGCTAAAAGGAATCGAAATTACCATGAAATTGTCGATCATTTGCCAAAACGAAATAAAATTGACGTGATGAATTCAATTTGACAATAACGTTTAAATTGAAAACCCATTAAAACTTCAAAATCAGACGAAAGCCAAATATTAACTTAATGTAAAATGAACAAAAAATCAAATAACCATAAAAATTTAAGCAATTGGAATAGTAGTCAAAAGTTTATTTTTACATTACGTAAAGTCCAATTATAAAACATTTTATTAATAACAAAACACTGGAAAAAAACCGCCGACGTCAAAGTTCGATAATAACCATAAAATGATCATAAACATCCCGACGAAACGATGAATGAAAAACTCCACATGAGGAAGATAATAAACTTCAGATACATGAGATGGCACAGTATTAAGGAGGAGTTCCCGAAAACTACGGTGGATTGCAAGTGTCTTTCTCCTAAGTATACCGATCAGAACATCCAATTGAACGACAATATTAAAATGCCGAAATTGATTGAATCGACTAAATCGGATACGTCAATCGAAATTTCTCTAAAATTAAGTTGACTTAAGTAAAATAAACAAGGTATGACCTACCACGACGAAAATGTCGATTCTACCGGACATCCTGTCGATCGTCGACATTACAATCAAGACGAACCAGTCATTTAACGAAAACGCACCGTTACAATGATAAACCAAAATCGATTTTCTCATTGCCGTACACGAGAAGTGATAAAAATCATTAAATTCACCGATTCAACATACCAATTTACCCCTGACATCAAGATAAATAAGGACCTCGCATAAATTAAATTTTTTGTAACCAATTCTCAACCAATTAGTCCATCATGACTCTCAAATCCGATGGCGACGTTCCCAAACATTAAGTCAGGTTGCCAGGTCGTCCTACCTTTTGATTGATGTCCTTTAAAGATCCAACAATTAATTAGACACAATACAAATTTGACATTTTGATCATAATGGGTCTTGTTAATCTATGATCAAAATGTTGACCTGAGATACCACGTAAAATCTAGTGTGTTGATTGTCGCA
Source organism: Schmidtea mediterranea (assembly GCA_022537955.1). Classification (NCBI taxonomy): domain Eukaryota; kingdom Metazoa; phylum Platyhelminthes; order Tricladida; family Dugesiidae; genus Schmidtea; species Schmidtea mediterranea. The sequence continues at coordinate 200,532,512 of CM039679.1, read as the reverse complement.
AGAGGAATTTTCAATATTGCTTGACGCAGAACGTAGTCCACTATTAATAACAATTACGCCAGTTCTTTCAAACTCTAAGTAGGTAAACGCCCTTACGCCCAACGTGAATAAATTCTTCTATACTTCGCATCTAATGGTTTATTCATAATATCGTTTCAGATTATGCCAGTCGATTGGACTACTACACCAGCAACTAGCGGAAAATACCTGAAGTGGGCACCAAAAGCCGTAGACACCATAGACAAACTTCGACCACAATGGCCACGCCCAACCACTTGGAGACTATTGGGCCTCGAAACGGACCCGTGCGGACTCGCCAGTCAACAATACCCCGCCGAAGAGACGTACGAGCATGCTCGGAACCTCCTCACCAATTGGGAAAGGGTGCAGGAGCAGGTGGACCTCAATGTAATAAAAGCCCGGATGTACCTCGCGAATGTGGAGGAGGACATCCGCGTCGGGCGAATTGCGGAGGCATACCCATCTCGACCAACCCGCGATACCCGACGGCCCTATACGGTGGCGGCTCTAAAGAAAAGCCTGAAAAGACATTTCCCCGAGGAATAAATTCAATAGTACAATGTGCATGTCGTAATTGATTTGAAAATTAAAAATTAAAAATTAAATGTCGTTCGTGTTATTTCTCCTTATAGATAAATTCGTTCCATAATCTTGTTTAACTGAATAAAATTATGAACTAATTAAGTCAATAAGAAATTAAAATGTTCTCTTTTGTTATAGTGATGTCTTCCCTACAAATTCTACAAACTGAACTGGATCACGCGAGGCAGTCAAACGCGGATCTGCTCGCCCAAGTTATCCAAATGACCCGAGAGATACAGCAGGTAAAGGCAACATGGTCAGATCCATCCAAAACGAGGGCTGTCTACCACCGACTCACGGCGGCACAGAAAGGCTGGACGGAAGAGCGACAGCTCAATCAGAGCCTGCGCACTCAAATTCGAGGATTAGAAGTCGCCCTAGCAGTCTGCCGGGAGGGGGAAGCGGTAACATATCCGCTCGTCTTCGACCCATCCCAGATGCCGCAGAAAAGTACTCAATCCGCGGAGCAATCTGTCACTCCAGAAAATAATCGTCGGCCGGGACGTAAGGAACGTGCCCGACGTCGAGCAATCCAGCTTCAAACCCATTAACTCTTAAATGCTGCGTATTTTGTTGATTCGAATAGAGTAGTCATAGTCCTAGTTGATTTGTTTCTTTGATACATTTGTATGCCAGCGTTCTCATAAATATTCGCATCACGTCACCGAATCCTCGTCTCATCTTTCCACAGTCAAATAAGAACCCAATCTTGAATTTCTACAAGGGACAGAGCAAAGCGAGTATAGGTCTTCTATCGACAGCTCGTGAACCCGAGGGTTGTCCGAGCAACTACAGTACTAGCGATAATACTCAATTTTTGCGGACAATCCACCACTTGAACACATTACCAACGTTGCCTAGCAACGGGTGCCAAGTGGCGGTTAGAATCATTTTGTATGGCGTTACGGGGAAACCGCAGGTTAATTCCAACAAATAATGAAACCCTGTAACCCACTAATTTTATATTTAATTCTCTTTTTTCTCATATTTGATAGGGTTTAGTTGATGTTTCAATAGGTTTATTTAAATTTGCATGTTATATTTGCATGTGTGTTACCGATCCATTTAAACATTTCTCAAGGCCATATGTGTTCTGGCCCAACAGTTCATATTAGATTTTACGAGTGTTCACTGGACTACTCGGTGTGATCAATTTAGCCGATTTGTACATTTGATTTTAGGTAGATTTTTCGGGAGATGGGTGAAAGAGAGCCAGCAAAAAGACTAGTTCTCGATCTTCCCACCGCTCCTATAAATGAATATAGTATTTACGTTCGAGGTCGTCATTACGCACGACGGAACTCTCACGGGCACACGCTATAGGCGGAGAAACCGCACTTACACAGCGTAACTAGTTGTGTATGATTTTGATAACTTGTATGTTGTGTGGCTGTGGGCCAGAAAATTTTCGACATTTAAGAATTTCTCATTTAACACGTATATTTTCGAGTAGATACATCATTGTTCATACATTAGTTTGGGCCATTCATTCATACACACGACAAAGGAATTCCCACACATACGATCAAGTAGGGCTTACATAGAAGGTGCTTGATTTCGTATTGTGGAAATTATTGCCGAGAGTTGCTCCTTAGATTCGTAAATTTCTAGCGAAAAGTAATTTGTTCACTGAGTGAAAAACATACCTATTCTGTGAAAATGAATTGGTATTTATACCTATTCTGTGACCCTAACCTTGCGTGTTAATTTTCATGCGATAAAACAAAATTTGACCTTGATATTATTTGTCTAATTTAATTCTAATTTTTATTATTTTTTCGATTTCATTTGACAATTTATTTGTTAACTTTTTATTTTAATTATTTCTGACTAGAATTATTTTATTTTTATTCAATTTATTCATTAACTCTTTTCTTTTCAGTAAATTGTCAGTTTTCAGTCAAATCTTTTGTTATTATGTTATTTTTATGCCAATTCGTGTAGATCTTGTTGCATTTGTTGTTATTTTAATTTACTTTTATGTTTTTTCATTTATATTTTTAATTGTGTGTTTCTCGCATTTATAGGTGGTTATTTGATGTTCATGGGTCCAATTTTAAATCTGCATGTTGTGTTTGCGTGGTATTTCCAATCCATTTAAACAAAACCTTGTACTAGCCCAACATAATTAATTTTTTAAAAAAATTAAATAATTAAATAATGTATTTTTAATTCCTATTTTTATTCAAATTCTGGTAATTACAATGTTCGTAACACCAAAAAATGTAAGTATCAATATTTGGCATCTTCAATCTTTAATTTAACTTTTTATTAAATATGTTTAGTGATATGTTTTAATCAAATAATTTAGTCACTATTTTGAAAATTTCATGAAGAAAGATTTCTAAAATACTCAAATCATCTTTTTCTATTCTGTTTTTATTAGATATATAGTTGATTTTTTTTACATTTTATCATTTAGATAGCGCTTGACCAAAATTTAGAAAAAAATTATTTTAATTGTTTTATTATTTTGTCATTATAAATATTAGTTGTGTTAATTTAAAGTATTTTTATTATAATTTAAATTTAAATATTTCTTTTACCAGTTATTTAAATTTATCGAGTAACGTTTTTTTTCTGTCATTTCTTCAATCAATTCTAGAACTTACGTATTATGTTATTTTAATAATAAGTTTTAGTCCATGAGCAATGATATGAAAACCTGTTGGGTGTGTTACAACTCTGAGAGTGATGAGCCGAATCTTTCCTGGATCAAGCCATGCCGGTGTAAAGGAACTACTAAATGGGTTCATCAACACTGTTTGCAAAGATGGGTTGATGAAAAACAAAGAGGTGATTCAAATGCAAAGGTCAATTGTCGAGTTTGTAACACTCAATATAACATCAAATATCCTTCTCCTGGATTCTTGCTATATATTTTAGAAACTGCAGATAATTATATTTATAAAATATGTCCTTTTTTTGCTGGTGGTCTTGTTATTACCAGTCTATATTGGTCTGGTGTGACATATGGAGCTGTTTCAATAATGCAGGTAATTTAAATCCAATTTAATTATCGTGCAATTACTTACAGTTTACAAAAACTTGTTTAGGTTATGGGACACGCCGAAGCAGTTCAAGCAATGGAACAAATGGATCCTCTAATTTTATTGATAGGCCTCCCAGCTGTTCCTATTATGTTAGTTTTATTTAAACTAATTAAGTGGGACGAATTCTTGCTAAGTTTGTGGCAAAAGTATAGCTTCAAGATTCCTTATTTGAAAAAATTATTTGGAGCTGATGGTATTGATTATTTTTTTATTTAATTGACAAAATTAATAACAAAATATTATTTTAAATTTTTGCTATATTATAAAATTTTTATTCAATATTACGTACAATACCATTTTACGTACTAAATGTTGTATCAAAAATATTCTATAAATGAAATAACGCGTTTAGGGGTGTTAGAATATGTGACGAATCGTAGGTGGTTTTCAATTAATAGTTAATAAACATTTGGAAAAAGGTCTTATTCTGATCTTATCAAATGGTTTGTCAAAACCATGAGTTTGTCCCCTCAAAAATAGACTCGCAAATAAAAGTAAAATACGAAACAATAAATTCTGCAATGTATTACTTTTCAATTTAGCTACATACAATACTGACATCAGATTATTGATACAGGTCCAATTTATCAGAATAACGAAGTTGTTGCTATGTTTCAAAATTTAATGAGTAAAAATTGAGAAATTGAAGAATATGCTAGTCTTAGATCTGTCGTTATTGCACAATTTGAGCATACATACTAATGAATTATGTGCTACAAAATAGGAAAATTCTTGATGAGAAAGTAAAAAGATCCAATTTTGTCAATAATTAACGACATGCTCTAAATTAAGGGTTCACATCTAAAGTTTACTTACCACTTGGGTAAGTAGAAATCCGAGTAAAACGGTTTTTTCTCACAAAAAAGTCCTAAAATTATTATATTTTTGCTTTATATAATTTTTGACAACATTGCGGGGTACGTGATATTCTGAATTATTATCAAGATCTTGAATACCGTTAAAGTCTAGGAACCCAGCCATAAAGAATAGGGGCGATAGTATTATATTTAAGGGTAATCATATAAAGATGTTTGTAAAGCACTTTTCTAGATCAATCAAATATAAAGTGTATATTAAAACCGTTCACAAAGATGTGATCGGTATCTTTTACAATTACGTCTAATGGATTCGGATATGAAATTTCGAAAAGATCTGGAAGCTAATATTGCTGTACTCTATTTCACCTCTTTAGTTATGAATATGGTAAAACTCTGAATTTTAAACAAATTCAGTTTTTACTGTGAGATATTGTTTTGCTTGACAATTATTTATTTTATTTTCCGGACAACGTTAATTGAAGTTACAAATTACTAAAATAAGTTTTCAATTTTTACAAAATCAATCCAACTATTACATTTATTGTGTTTATCTCCAAAGCATTACTCTTTTCTTAAATATATTTAATTTCTATTATCATTCTTCCGGAACTATCATTGAATTATTTTCACACATTTGAATATTAACCCTACAATGCATGATTTTTTTGGTTTGAAAAGTAAAAAATATAGGATGATAGGAAATGGTTCTAAGACTGTATAAGTAATAAATTTTTAATGATTTTCATATATTTTATTCATAAAAAGTGGATGATTCATAAATGCATACATTAGTTCAAAATATCACTTAGTGTGAAAATCTCTGAACCAATTATTGTCTTTGTTAAAACAAAGTGCTATCCAGCATTTTTCACACTACGCGTAAGTTTTAGCTTGGCAACCCGGGGATTTACACCTTACTCGCATTGGGAAATGAGATAACCCATCTAGTCCTACATGATAAGGAAGACATTTGGTTTTTACTTTTTTTAATATATCGCTTTGTACTCCAGATGGTCTTTCTCTTTTTCGTAGAGATTGCGCCCCAATCGTCCATAAAGTGTGTGCCAACTCTATTCTAAAATCAGCTAAAATCATGTCCATTTCCTTCGGATTTTTTCATCAATAGCCAAGAATTGATTATTGATACATCTAAATGATGGTAAAAAAAGTCTCATGTACCATTTTCTTGATTACATCTTGATCTTGTATCGCCCAATTATAGTATCAAGAAGATCGAATCCATTCATATGGATTGGGATGGAATTTGCACAAGTTGTTATGATTATTTCGACAGGCTCTTTGCCCACGAAAGATGACAAAAATGCAACCATTTTATTGTCTCTCCAGTAGACATTGCTTTTTTCTGTACCCTCGAAATTAGTTATGCATTCTCCCGATACCACTCGTTCAAGTTTCCTTGCTTCTAAGTTAGTTAGGACTTTACAGCTTGGGATCTTGTTACGGCATTCTCATATTGGGTATTTGAACAACAGAAGATATGATGAATATACCCAAATATTTCATCAAATCTGTTTTAGTAAACTCAATCGGTTTTGATAGGTCCTTTTGGATGACCTTCGACGATAACATCCATTAACTTGTCGTCAAAAAAATATTTAAAAATTTGATAAGGGTTTTTTATTAATTATCGTATATATCAAATGAGATTGTCTGTCTGTGTAATGTCACAGCACAAAACTTGTGAAACTAATTGTATATTATTTATTTATGTAAGTAGTTTGATTAAATTTTATATTATATTTATAAAATGTGATTTCTATCAATCCTTGTGTCCCACAGATTATCTATTTATAATTTGCCAGTAAAATATTTCCGCATAAAATTTATTTAATCTATCTATCTATATTTATGAATATCGGTTAAATTCATTGCTTATCTAGTCAAAAATATTAATATATATGCATTTTAATAAATTATATTCAAAATTTACCTACATAGCAATTTGGGCTTCAGATGCGTGCTGAGGAAAGTGCGCATTATTTATAGCTTGCTAGGGCTTTGTATGCATATAAAAAAATACAAGATGCACATGACAAAATTTATTCAAAAGATATTCCTTGAATTTCAAAATACTGCAATGACATTCATTATTAAAAGAACGTTTTAAAAATAATATACTTTTCGATTTCAGCATTTGTCGTTAAAATATTTCATTTTTATTAAATTAAAATTAAACGAAAAACATTTTTATTTCGACAAGTAACAGGTTCAAAAATGCAATTTATCAGTTAATGTTAGCATTATATGTCGAAATATATTTTACGAAGAGTTTTTTATTGGCGTTATCTTTTAATTAAATCATTGTCAATTTTATTTAATATATATATATATATATATATATATATATATAATGCTAACATTAACTGACAAATTGCATTTTTGAACTTGTTACTTGTCGAAATAAAAATATTTTTAATAATGAATGTCATTGCAGTATTTTGCAATTCAAGGAATATTTTTTGAATAAATTTTGGCTTGCGCATTAAATTTACTATTCCTGTATTTTGTTTACATGCACACAGGGCCCTAGCAAGCTATAAATGCTCACTCTCCTCAGCATACATCTGAAGCCCCGATTGCTACGTAGGTAAATTTTGGCTATAATTATCTATGCACATCTGAAGTGCTATATTCTCAATAAGTCATAAATTGTTTGGATATTGATATGTGAAAGCATTTTTATTTCATGTTATGATATTATTTATATTTATGATTAGATTCTTCAATTTAAATTTTCATTTTATTTGAATCAGTCTGTTATTTTCCATAGCAATTTAATTTTAATGTAATATTCACTATTTTATAATGTGACTTTACGTTACTTTTTCATTTTTAATTACCGTAATTATCCGAATATAAGACGCTTTTTTTACATCACTTTTGGGGATGATAATCGTGGTGCGTCTTATACATGGGTATAACAGGAAATATTTTTTCCTACTCAGAAAATTTTCTGAAAAACCGGTATGGGCAAGGGATATAAATTAATACAAAATGTTTATTTTTAGTTTCAGAATGTTTTTTTCATTACAGAGACCATTATTTTCATCTTCACTTTCCATCAAATTCTCAATCTCAATGGACTCGTCCACTTCTCCAAACATTAATTCATTTTCCATATCATCAATATCATCTTCCTCATTCCCTACATCAGATATATCGTCCTGCCAAATAATATCGTCTTCTGATCCATCCATAGCATTACTCAAACAACATTTCTTGAACCCTTTGATAATAATTGCCTCACTAACTGCATCCCATGATAGTTGAATCCACTTGCAAATAGTTTCTAAACCAACCTTCTGTTTCCAGAAGCAGTAAATGATGGAGCACCAGAAAAAAACCACTCATTCCATCTCTTTCGCATCTCTTGCTTAAATGGCCTATTGCAAACTACATCCATAACTTGAAGTTGCCCGGTCATCCCTCCAGGAATAATCACAAGATCTGTTTTGTTTTTTGCCAAAATTTCCTTTACGCATGGCATACGGTGGCATCTAAATGCGTCTAATACCAGTAACCTCCTTGAATTTCGAAATTCATCTTTTCTATCATTGCACCAATTAGTCTTAATCCAATCCTTAGTCAACTCCTCATTCATCCATCCATTTTCTTGTGCTTTAACAATCATACCAGCTGGCCAATGAATGTTCTTTGGTAAAGACTTTCTTTTAAAAAATACATAAGGTGGCATCTTCTTGCCATCCCCATAAGCTCCCAACATAACTGTAAACCGATTCTTTTCGTTGCCTGTAGTTTTAATAGGTACAGACTTGACTCCTTTGAAATCCAATGTCTGAAATGAAGGTATATCAAAACTTAGTGGGGTCTGATCCCCATTCCCTATGCAACTAATTGGATATTCATGCCTTTTCCTTAAATTTATTATATATTTCTGATAGTCGAGCAGCTTATTTTCTACATCATCCGACAGTCGCTGTGCAATTGAAGTCCTTCTTATAGAAATATCATTCCTTTTCATGAAAAGCTGGCACCAGCGCGCTGAGGCTTTAAATATTGAACCAGGATACATCTCCTTGACTAACTCTAAAGCCTTCAACCTAACTTCTACAGTGGATATTGAGGAACCTGAAAATCTCCTTTCATGAACATATTCAACTAATTTTTTCTCCACATCAGGAAAAAATAATTTCCTACCTCTGCCAGAAGCCTTTGTAGAGGATCTGCACTCTTTTAAAGTATTTTTATTTTTTCTCCAACGCCTTACATTAGCTTCACTGAGTCCATATTCTCTTGATGCTCCTCTATTTCCGATACGTTCGGCTGCTTCAATTACCTTCAATTTGAAACCTGTCGTATAACTGCAGCGTTTTGAAGACATTATAAGGAAATAAAAATTTAAATTTGAATTTAGGTAACTGAAATTTTAATTTTAAACAAAAAATAAATTTAATAATAAATTTAATGTAAGGTAATAATTATACATGCGTCTTATATTTGGGTTACTTATATTTTCATGAATTCAGTCAATTTTTAATGATGCGTCTTATATTGGGTGCGTCTTATATTCGGATAATTACGGTAAGAAAAATTATCAAATGATTGAAAATAAATACAAAAAATTTGATTATTTTGATTTTATATTTGTGCCTAGCCAAACTCAGTACAGCAACCTCACAACATTGTCTTTTACGTCAGGAATATTTCTTCTAAGACTTCTCTTCTTAATTGCCAGTATTAGTCGTAGTTCTTCTTTGTTGCTTCTATTGTTGTGCTTTTAAAAAATGGAGATTTTATATCTATCACAAGTATATTCTATTTTGTTCTTACAACTGTGACTGACTTTATTTCCTTTTGTTCTTTTGGTTTGGTTTCTATTTCAAAGCATAAATAGATATATGTAATCTTGTATTGAATTGGAATGCCGATTCTTAATATCTGCCAGAAAGGATTCCATAATGACTGGCATAATGCTATATGTTCCATGAATTACTACTAAGCGGTTTAAATTCACATTATTGATTTACCAACATCAAGCTTCGCGATGATCTCGAACATAAATCGTTCTGTAAGCAATTGGTTAGTATGAAGTAATTCAAATGTATCCAATAAAAATCGCTGTATGATTTCAATTTTAACACCCGGATTATTTTTTTTTCAAATCGAGTTATTTTACTATTATATGAGCAATTTATACTACAGGAAAAAAGATAACGGAGTAAATTATCTTTTCTGCTTCTATAAAATTGAATAGATCGTATATTTTTTCAAATAATTCTGTTTTTGAGTTCAATTGAATTTCATCTCCTTGAACATCATACCTGCTTACTATCTATCCATCAGTAACTTATTGTATTCAATTCACGATGTTTTAAAGTCGGTCAGCTTTTATAATTCTGTTAGGTTGTCCATTTTTAAAATATATTAATTTCCCATATTCCATAAATTATGTTTGACTAAATAAAAATAGTAAATTAATCAAAAATAAAACTTTTTATTAAATCGATCTCAGTGTCATTGCCACTATAACACTAAAATTATTGATATTGTTATTGAATCAAATATTATATTGATTCATATATTATGTGTTTTATGATAGCAATGTCATATGACTTCAACATGTATTAACAGAAATGACATACCTTTAATCATTATGATGGGGCAAAAGGATAAATTTTTGCGCATAGAATAATTTGCAATGATTTTCATTTATTTTCTACGCGATTAAAAGCAAATATTTCTTTATCGTTGAAAAAGTTATGATGAAAAGCCTTTATCCCTCTAAATTCAAGTTAATAATAAAGAAAAAATTGTGTTTAATCAGTGATAAATAACAGAGATTCCTGCAGATATACCGGAATGGAGACATCAATACAATTTACAATTTCCTCTCTCTACAAACAATAACATTCCGAGACTTATTGTTGATGCTTTGCTTATGCCTTCGATTTCGACAATGTTCGGAAGAATTTTCTTTTCTCATATCCAACCGAAATGGCAACGGACAGCTTTAGTAAGTTTTTACTTATAATTATTTTGTGTTTTGTCCATGATTTCAGCGAAGAATTTTTTTAAATTTTGAATGTAATAATTGTCATAATTGTTTTTCCAATTTCTACAGTGCAAATATTGATTTAATTAATTTTTTTATTATCTAAATTTGTCGCTTTATATTGGCAATTATAATTCAGTTATTGCCGTTTTATTAATATGGATAGATAGGTTTCTGGCTATTGCAAATATATAGATTGTAAATATTATCAATAATTGTAATTGGAAATTGTTGAGATTAACATTATATTGACTCAACAACTATTTTAAACATTTGTTTTATTTTAAAAGTGCAGTTATACCAGAAAGTAATGTATTGTTTTCAAAATCTATTATTTGTGAGCTAATATGGATTGTAGAGTCTGAAAAAGAAGTCGATACAACTGAGGAAACTACCAAAATCAACAAATGTCAAAGTTGATTTAGAAAGTTTATACTTGGTAATTTTGATCTTTCTGATGTGATGTTCAACGTTCACGAAGGCCATCCAAACTGAATGCTGAATTGCTTAAGGAGCATCCATTAAGGACGTCCCTAAGAACGGGGAGGAATTGGTCTTCGCAAAAGGGACAAATGGGGACTATAGGTAGAGTGTCCAAGTGCTTAAGGCATCTCCAGCTGCATTGGTCGTTTAAATATTATACATAATGGATTAATGTTTTTTTTCAAATTTTTCTATTATATTTTTTATATACTATATATCAGACGTGAGTAAATTGCGGCTTGAGAGCCGCATATAGCTCTTTGATCAAAGTTGTGCGGCTGTTTGAAAATTCGATAAATAAGTCTTTTTGTTTGTTGAAACATAATTTTAAAACTTTTTGTGAAACAAAGAAATTAATTCTAAATTAATTTTTTTTAATTTGTTTTTTCAAATCAAGAAATTTTCCAGCATGATTTAAAAACAAAGTAATTTAAACCTTTAAAGTTTAAATGCTCTCCTTTATGAAATTTGTTAAATCAAAAAAATTTGAGCAATTCTAACAGATGAACATTTGTTAGAACTACTTCAAACAGCATCAAGAAATTATTAACCTAACTCCAAAAATTAGTGAGTAAGGTTCAGTGTCCCAATTAACTGAACAACTCTGATTAAGAGCAGTTTCATTTTTACAAACAAAAGAACTATCTGTCCCTGTTAAATTTTTTAATTGATTTATTCTGTGATTTGTGAATTCAATAAATAATATTTATAGCCTAAACAAATATTGTGAATAAATATTTGACTTTATTTTATCAATATACTTAAATTGAATCATAATCCAAGCACTCTGGGTTGATTTTAAAAAATCAATACGGCTCTTCATAAATTGATTTTATATAAATGTCGCTCCAAATCAATATTGTGTAATACTACATTATGTTGAAATTAAACTTAACCTATATATTTATAAATTATCTAAATTACTTCTGAAAATAAAGAATATCTATTTTTGGAGGGATGTCAACCGAGAATGCTCATGAAAAGGGACAAAGGGGAGAGGGGGACGTCCTTAATGGATGCTGCTTTACGTTATTAGTTGACTCTGATTGATATCATAGCATACGAAAAGTCAGATTTCGGTCGTATTAGGCCTTATTTTACACTAAAAAACTTATTTTAGTGTCGAAATCTATGAATAAACGGTCTAGTGTGTCTAAATAGGGGATCAGGATCAAATTTTGAACAAAACATTAAGATTTCAATGAGCCTAAAAAGGGGTCAAAATCGAATTTCAAACAAAATATGATACTAAACATATAAATTTAAGTCAACATTTTTTAATTAAATATTTTTTAAAAATATTGATTATTGTTAAAAGAAAATGAGAATATATACAATTTTATATACAGTAAAACCTCGGCTTGCGACTACTTTGCAAGACAAGCAAATTTTATGGGAAAGAGTTGGGCAGTTGTGTGACAACTCAGGTAATATGTAAAAAGCATTGCAGATTAAATCGGCTGGTTTTTATTTTTAAATTTTAAATCAGGTTCATTAACTAAAACCTTCTTACGGATCTGTAATAATATTATTCTCAAGTCGATCTCAAAAATTATATTTGCATATCATAGTTGATGTCGCAGGTTTTCGTTTCAATTGCACCACCAAAAAGTCCTAATAATATCATAAAATCGTTTTGAATATAAGGGGCATCGAAAGTCTGTTAAGTTACTTTTAAGAGAATTTTTACAACCCATATTTTCGTTTTATTTAATTCTACTAATCTTAAATAAAATTTATTTGAAAATGCTTGTTTCTCACAATCCCCACATTTTTATAATTCATCATTCTTAAATAATTATCCATTATTTAACTTTTATTTTTTAATATTCTAGGGCAGTGTCATTTTCATTCTTGGCAAAGGGCTTCTTAATATATTCTATCAACAAAAAAAATATTTAAGAAATTGTAGACGAGAAATTTTGGATTTTGATGAAAATGCAGTTCAAACAATTACGCCAAATTCAAATGCTAACATCGAATGAATTATAAAAATAATGGTGAAGAATACATATTTGACGCAAATTTTCAATTGAGCAACATTATTTCATATTTTAAAATGACTCGACAAGAAATAATAATATATCAATAATGCTAAGAAATCGAGTTTATCACTGAGTTTGTCTTTATTTTTTCACTTCGAGTAATCTGACAGTAGCTATTATAATATTGATAAATGATCGGATCTTAAGTGTAACTATGTGTTATTATTGGACACATCAATTTCACTACTGATATTATATTGGAGATCCATTTTCAATATTTATAAATCAAATTATAGTTTTACAATTTAGCTTAATTATTGTCAAGTCCGCAATTACCGTGGATATTTTGCTTTAAAATACTGATTAAATTTATACAAAACTCCCAAAATAGATTTTTTAAAAATATTAATTTTAATGTGAAAGAAAATTTGGTTACATTTTGTTATTCTTTCTAATATTTGGTTCTACAAGTGAAATTTATTTATGGGTCTATACTAGAACAGGGGTCGGGAACCTTTTCAATTTAAGACCCATGTGAAAGTATGCATAGTGTAACCTAAATAATATTACAAACAAAAAAATACATTACTCTTATTACACAATTTTGCATAAAAAACTTAAAGTGATAAAAAATTAGATAAAGAAATTTACAAAATTGGTTAACATTTAGTAAATAATCAGTTGTTTTTAATTGGCGGCTAGCGTCATTCATTTAGCTTCTTAATTTGCTTTTTATATAATTCATATTGGAAAATAATTGTTCACTAAAATATGTTGGTCCAAAAATTGAGAAGCACATGCAAATTTTTTCAGCTGATGATACATGTCTGTTAAACAGTTCAAAACATCAAAGATAATTTGATTTTGTTTTTGAGGTCACTTAGTTCAGACCATTTATGTTGTAGTGACAAAGCAGATTTATGCCGTTCAAGATTTTCAAGTTCATGGTTCAGGTGTGTAAATTTTGTGCTCTAAAGCTACCAATTCAAGTTCAAATAAAACTTGGTCAATTAAAGGAAAGGCTGAATATTTGAAAATATACTTGAAAATATTTGTTCCAAACAGATTAATCAAAATGGCAAATTATCCTTTTCTTTTTTAAATTCTTGAATGCAACCAACAAATACAATTGCAATATTTTGAATAGCTTTTGTTATTTTTGGCAAAATATTCAACAACTACATGATAAAACTCTAAGAGTGGCAGATTCCAGGGTCTAGGAACTGTCAGTAAATGATATTGCACATTTAAGCCCATTTTTGACAATCATCACCATCAACAGGCTTAAGTATCGTAAAACTTAAGATTTTTTCTAAAACACCATTTTAGTTGCTCAACTTCATTTGTGAAAGGCTCACCTGTTTATTCCCTAATCGTTCTGTATGTTAAATTACATTTAACATTATCATAGTTTACTAAAAACGCATCCTTACAGATAATTTGCGAATACTTTAGTCAGTGGTGGCGGCTACGTTTTAACACTTTCAATCCTGGGCTATTTTCACACGGATGCGAGCACCAACCAACATAGTCTTCCGGTCAACTTGTTTTAGCGGATCAACACAACACCGGAACAGGAGAGACGAACACTCCTATCAATGTTAGCACACAACGAAGAAGGAGCAGAATCAATGTATGAGACCACTCCAAGATAGAAGATTCGAAAGACTTTATTGCCATTAAATCTACAAACACTAATAAATTGGTGTTATTCATTAATAAAAATTAGTTTAGTTAGATAAATTTTGTTATAGTATAATAGTAGTGTGCTTTTAAGCATTTTCGGCTCAATCACCCTACCCAAGAATTTGTTAAAAAATAATATCCAAATCTGTAAACCCTCTAATAAAAATTTGCAAACTATTTAACTTGATAAAATAAAATTTGCAAATCTTTCAACCCCCAAATAGAAATTTGTTAACTTGATAAAATGCACATCATCAAAGTAACATTTACTCATTTGGGGGTTTCGCTGAAAATGCTTAAAAGCACACTACTTAACATGGAATGATAAAAATAAATTTTTAAAATTTTATAATTTTTCAAAAAAATTTCATATATAAAATTTTATGTAAACTTTGAATTTAGAATAAAATTTTCATACATGAAATTTTTAAAGTTAAATTAGTGTTTAAATATGCTAATTTAACTTAAATATAAATTTAAGAAATTTAATTTATTTCCTTTTAGGAAATAATTATTATTTTTAGGTAAATGAATTTAACATCCACCCAGCATGTTGTTTGATGGTATTATTATATTTATCAATATAGTTTTATCTTCAAGCAATATCAGAAGGGGAATCAGCGTCAAGGAGTTAAATAAATTTTAAATTTTATTTATATATGTAATTTTTATAAAGTTAAAATATAAAATAATAATTAAATAATAAATATTAATATAAATTAAGTTATATAATATTAAAATAACAATTAAGTTAAAAAATTAAATTTCATTAGTTACTTTCATTTTTTTATTTCCAAAATTAGCAAAGATTGCAATCTTTGCCGAAAAACTAGAGAAACTCTGCCTTATCAGTAAATTTATATAGGGTGAGTTTTTTACAACATTTTTGAATATCTGAAAAATATTTCGATTATTGGGAAATTAGGAAAAAAATGAAAAGATTTTGAAGATAAAAAAATGAAGTAACTAAATATAGATATTTTTTATTCAAGATTTATAAATATTTTTCTCTCAAATAGTTTAATTTTAAATATATAAAATAAAAATTAATTACTTAAATAAAAATAAATAAAGAAATAAAATTAATTAATTTAATTTTAATACATCTTTTTTAATACATCATCCACCAAAAAATTAATATCGCTCAGTTGCTTTACTATAGATTCAGGCTTACGACGTAAGCCACTTTTTATTGGCTATTTTTGTTTAAAAAGAATATTATATATATATTTTATTAGTTTCATTAAGTTGGGATATTTCTTTTATTAAATAATATACATATGGAAGAGTTGTAAAGTAGTAGGATCTGAGCCCGTCAGATACAACCCACTTGGCTTACGTAATTATTACGTAACATTTGACCTCTGCACGCGCTGTTGCTACCTGGAGATTGACCTTTGTCCACTGGCTGCTACTTAGTAATTGACCTTTGTTCAGTGACCTCATGATTACATAACTTGACCACTGGTCAGTACACACTTATTATGTCATTGGTCACTACTAGGAGACTGTTACCTAATTGTTATTATGTCACGTAGATGTGGACCAACACACCTACCTTATTATGTCATGCAGTTGTGAACCAACACACCTACCTTCTAGATACTTCCACACACCTACCTTCTATAACCTTTGGTTCTTAAACATTTCACACACACACATCAATAAACGATCCGCACCTATCCATACCCATCCGTACCTTTGGTTCTTAAACATTTCACACACACACCAAATAACGATCCGCACAGATCCGCACCTATCCATACCCATCCATACCCATCCGTACCAATCCATACCCATCCGTACCTTTGGTTCTTAAACATTTCACACACACACACACCAATAAACAATCCACACAGATCCGCACCTATCCATACCCATCCGTACCCATCCGTACCAATCCATACCAATCCGTACCCATCCGTACCCAAATCGCCTACAACTACGTCTACGACTAAGTCGTAGACTTAGCAAAATCACTCACTAGTACTATTCAAAATTTTATTAAATATAACAAGTTTGTTTCACAGTGAAAAGAATATGCTCAACATGAAGCATGCGATTCATACTGCAATCGTAGTTGAGAAGGATGAATTCAAATGTAAGTTATCAAGTATTTGATCAATCAGTCTCTTCTGCAATCGGCGTCTTCTGAATTTTCTTTTGCTTGATCTGATATGAGGATTCATCGGCGTCGTCATCCGGCATTGCAAATATAAATTATGCAGTAATAAATACTACGAACTAAGCTCTGATTTGATTTTCTAAGTTTTCTAAATTCAATTACGACTTTTACAAAGGCAAAAGTCAGGTTAATAATATTGAAAAGATAAATTACGAATGTAGTCTGAATCATTTCAAACAAAAAAAATAATTCTGATCTCAATGAAAAAATTTAAGTTAGTTTAAATATCCATTATTTTAAATTAATTGCAGAAGTCTGGTAAAATGCCGTGCACATGGTAATACCATATTTTAGCTGAGTGCAGCATATTGCTCATTGTACATTCTTTAAGCAGACCTTCTGTTTGAAGTGGTTCAATGCCAAGTTTACAAATAAGATCATAAGTTGATGGAGGAATCGACCCTAATGCCCCAATAATGCAAGTGTTAAGCTCTACCTGATAATCAGATTTGGCTACCTGTAATTCACTCTGAAGGAAGCTATATTTCTCAATATTTGCCTTATCAGTCAAGTCATAATGTGAAACAGAATCCATTGGACACTTAATATCAATCATGAATATTCTTTTTTTTTCAGTATCAGTTATTATAAGATCGACGCGTTGTTTAGAATTCAGGACAAGAGAACAAGAATGATCAACCACGACAATAAAATTAGGATTTTTTAGATTATTCGTTATTATCTTTATACAGTCATTATGTATCTCTAATGTTAGTATTTGGTGAATCTTACATGACTGTAAGGCATGAGACATAGTTTCATCCTCTTTCTCACAACGTCTACAAAGTCTAGAATCCCCTTTTCTATTAGGCTTTGCATTGATGTTAAGTGTATTAGTTCGCACTCGATGTATAAAGTTCCATGCAAATTCGCCAAGTTTATTTTTAAAAATTGCTTTATTTATTTGAGGAGATAATTTTATAGCCGCTGCAATCATGTCGCTTTTATTGCTCAGTTGCCACTTTTGCATATATGAGTCGTACAATGCAGAGTGAAATATCTTAGAAATTGCTTTTCGAAACTTAGTCGTAAGTATGAAAGTTCCATGACTCTTTGTTATCAGATATAAAAAAACTTGCTCTTTAACAATATGAAAAGATACGGAAATTGAGTGTTCCCTTTTAAAGTAAATTATTGAAGTACGTGCACGTTGAAATCTCGTTTTCCTTCCACCATGATTCAGTTTAGTTTCAGCACCATTAATCCAATCAAAACTTTGTTGCAATGTAGGGTCTTTGATTCCAAGACGAGGACCCGTTACAAACTTTAGAGAGTCAATAATTACTTTTCTCGAGTAATCGCAATTGGAAGTAAAGAGTCGGAAAAAGTGCACAATTGTTTGATTATGATATTCATCAAGCAAATCGACACACGAAGCACCACCATTTTCAGTTAAGTTGTATAAATAAACTGTCTCAGAATTGTGCGGCAAATTCAAAATTCTTCTCAGGTGGCCACGCAATTTACTTGAGTTATTGCCACAGGAATTAGTATTTCCTTGAGAAGCTGATAAAGCCATAGTTTTAATTTCACGTGTTCGGAATGCAAATGTTAGTCGAGAATGAATAAAAATCTTGTAGGCCTTGAGTTTTTGCCAGCCAAATAAACCGTAATCTGCAATTTTTTTTGTGTCACTAACAACTTTATCAAGAATTGCATAGGGACTTTGATCATTGTCCTCGCCTACTGGAACACCAAGATATTGATAAAATTCTTTTGACAACAACTTTTTGATCTCCTTTTCATTTATCAAGATCTCACCATTGATGTTAACTCTGGGAAGCTGCATGTAGCCACACTTCTCTGGTCGGTATTCAAATCCTATTTCTGTAGTAGCTTCAACAGCAACATCAACAATTTTTTGAAGGTTCTCGACATTGTTTGCAACAAGTGCAATGTCATCTACATAAGCTAGAACTTGAACGGGCGAATCACCAATCATAAATGGTTCAATACATGATCTACTTATTGCTTCAAGAACAGGATTAATGGCAATCAAGAAAAGAATCATTGAAAGAGCACATCCATGTTTAACTCCTTTTTTGATTGAAAGATTAGGTGTTACAATTGGACCACAGCTGTAGAAAGATTGAGTGTCGGTGTAAAGTAATTTGACAATAGTAATAAATTCTTCGCTAACGCCAATAGTTTTCAGAGCACTCCACAAGTAGTCATGAGGAACACTTCCAAATGCGTCCTTAATATCTAACCAAGCAATAGCTAATGGGGACATCTTGTTATATTTCGAATGCTCAAGTGCAGAAGAAAGTATTGAATTGTGCTCGACACAACCTTCATGGACAGAGCCATCCTTTTGCCCAATATGCAAAATATCGTTACAAATCACCCATGATGTTAGGCGTGTAGTTAAAATAGACGCAAAGACTTTATAAATAACAGACAGCAGAGCTATTGGTCGTCAAGATGAAACTTTATTATAATTATCTGTCTTATCAGGTTTCGGAATTAGTATAGTCTTGAAAGTTTTCCAGCTAGTCGGAATGATTTTATTACTGATGATTTTATTAAACAGGAAACTTAACAAGATACCTTCAGGGTCAAGAAGAGCAAGATCTTTGTATTGAATACCATCAATACCCGGTGAAGTGTTATCAGCTCTCTTTAATTCGTAAATAACTTCAAACGGTAAAATATCTACAAGATTGAGAACATTTGTCGTGCTTCGACAATCTTTAAGAATTTTATTCCATGAATTCGATACTTGATCCTCGTGGCTAAATTGGTTCAGAATATACTGAATTTCAGGCCTGACAGTGACTGGTAAGTCATTAATAATTTTATAAAAAGTTAATTTCATATTAATTAAAAATTCTGATCTACTTTTATATTTACTTATTATATTTGAGTTTTGTTTACTTTCTAGGTATGGTTCATGGGATTTAATTTTAGTGAGATTATTTAAGTGAGGAATTTGTCGAATAATGCTTTCAACTATTTGGCTAACATCAGCATTTTCAAGACTAATAATTAATTCAAATACTTTATTTTTACGCTATTGTAAGTCAAATTTAATTGTTTCTTTTGCTTTTGTTAAAATTTTCTGTTTATCTTTGTTATTGATCTCAGAAACAATTGGAAGAACAGAGTTGATAATTCTTGCTATTTCTCTCAAATTAATGTTTTCAAGAGACATATCATGCGCATAGTTGTTGATGAAAGCACATATTAGAATTTTACTGAGCAAACCTGAACCACGAACATCATGTGGACATTTGCCTGCTCTAATGGCACAACCACGTGAGTTTCTTATTTCATTTATTTTAGTAACTAATACTTTACAAATAAATGTATAGTTTAGGCTGACATCAAGTGTTGTTGGATCCAGAAAGTAATGCTCGTTAGTGTTATAATCAATTACCATTAGTGTTTCCCGAGACTTTGGTGGAGCAAAAATGGCAAATACAACTTTTGCGTTTTGGAGGCACTTATAATTCAAATGTTCATTCAAATAATGAGTACAATCGTCAAGAATAGCAGTAAATATTGTGAAACCCAAAAGAACAAAGTCTGTTGATAAACTTAAATTATTAAAATATTTTATTAAAATGCTGTCGGTAATCTTTCCATTTATTAGATTTAAATTTAATGAAATTTCAACACACTCTTTAGTGTTGATATCATCAACACACCTACCACACACCTACCTTATTATGTCATGCAGTTGTGGACCAACACACCTACCTTCTAGAACCTTCCACACACCTACCTTTTAGAACCTTTGGTTCTTAAACATTTCACACACACACACACCAATAAACGATCCGCACAGATCCGCACCTATCCATACTCATCCGTACCTTTGGTTCTTAAACATTTCACAACACACACACCAATAAACGATCTGCACAGATCCGCACAGATCCGCACCTATCCATACCCATCCGTACCAATCCATACCCATCCGTACTGACTATTTTGTTAGTAGTATATTACATAACAATTTTAACAAAATAATCATAAAACTTTAATAATTTTCATGAAAATTTAAGTTAAAACCATAATAGTATATTGATAGTTTATTTAATTAAAATCAAGTCACTCAAAACTTAAATTTGAACACTGGATTTACAATATTTTAAGAAAATAATTCAACAAGTTTAAAATTTCAACTTAACTAAATATAAAAAAATTATACAAGATTTACTTTACCAATTTCTATAAAATTTTAAATTTACATCAAATAAAATATACAGATTTATATTCTATTAAAAAATTTAATTATTAAAATAAAAAATAATTCGCCCACGATAGGAGTTGAACCCCTCAACGAATTATTACCGACACCACTGATGTAAGAATTTTGAAAATAACTCATTCAAGATAGGATTTAAACATTGGATTAGTTTATGAAAATAATTAATAGGATTATTTACATGTAAATACTTAACCAAATTCTATAAATTTATAGCAAATATACTGTTTCTAATGAAAATTCAATATTTTGATAATAATTCACCAAGTTAGTCGGATACTAATTTACAAGTTCATTCGACTCTATAAATTATTAGCGATACCATCAACTAAATTCGTTGTGTTTTTAGTGTTTTTATGAAAATAAGTCACTGGGTTTACAAATGAAAGTCTCACTATATAAATTGATAAAGAATCCATGAGTTTTATATCATTTTTAAAAAAAAAATCACGCATACTGGATTAATTAATGCTAATAATAATGCTATCGATAATAATTTAACTTTCACAAAAACAAAAAAGACAATTTTTCACACGTAAATTTATTACAAACACGTATTACATTGTCAATATCAGTCATGTGGATACTGGTGGGTTACAGGGTCTCGACGTTTGTTTAAATTATTCCATGGTTGCCCCGTAACGCCATACAAAAAGATGCTAACCGCCACTTGGCACCCGTTGCTGGGCAACGTTGGTAATGTGTTCAAGTGGTGGATTGCCCGCAAAAATTGAGTATCATTAGCTAATACTGTAGTTGCTCGGACAATCCTCGGGTTCACGAGCTGTCGATAGAAGACCTGCGCTCGCTTTTATTTATTGGTCCCTTTGCGTCTAAATTCCTATCGTCTATCCAGCTAGTTTATCGGCGCCAGTTTGAGAAGACAAAATAATAGTGGTTTTATTTAATTCCTCACAATGTTATTATTATATTAAAAAGAAATTTTTTACTAGTACAGAAATGCAATGAGAGATGTACAGAAAACAATGTATTTAACAACGGTCTATTTCTCTAGGAAGTGTGTTGGTTGGAGAGTCGAGCGGCTCGGCGCTTAGCTCGCTCCTTTCGACCCGGTCGTCGACTGGATGTTGAAGGAATTGTTGGGGTGGGGTTTTCGACAGGGGTTGGCATTGCGGATGGGGTCGGATTCGACTCACGGTACGCTAATTGAGCCGGTGCAAAAACTAGAGGGTAGGTTACCGCTGCCCCCTCTTGACTAGCGGACAACGCTACCTCTAGCCCCCTGATTTGGGTCTTCAGGCTGGTCACCAATTGCCTTTCTTCGGTCCACCCCTTCTGAGCTGCGGCTAACTTTTGATACAGCGGCTTGGCCCTGGTGGGGTTAACCCACGTAGCTTTGAGTTGTTGTATTTCCCGAACCAGGTGTATGAGTTGGTCGTGGAGATCCTTGTTTGTCTGTCGCGCTCGAGTTAACTCGTTTTGTAGTAACTTTATGGGATCCATTTCTAAAATAGTACAAATGAATTGGATGGCGACTAATGTAAATACGAATAGTTTTATTTAAACAATTTTTTAAAATGAAAGTTATGATAAGGATAAAAAAAAATGAGACAGAAAAACTTTGTTCTTTGAAATCGATCACAATAATAAATGTCCACATCAATAGAGTTACTCCTCCGCGAAGAATCGCTTAATTCCCTCTTCCGGAGCATATCCTGAGACCACGAGCACTGGTCGCTTGAGGTTTCTGATCGGTCTTGGAGAAGGCGGGTAGCTGTCGGCCAGTCGTCCGGCCGCTATGTCATCTTTGACATTGGCCAGGTAAGATGTGGCCCATGCCACATCAGCCTCGATTTGTCGCTGATGCTGCAGCAGGCCTTCCAGGAGCTCTTGGGCCTGCATTAAAATATCTCGTGACGGATTGGGTTCGTCCGCCGTCTTCCGAAATCGCTTCATGAACTTCTCTGGCGACATCTCCTCCGGTTGATCATCTATAGGCACCTCAGGGTATCGTTCCTGGTATACCCGACTCCAGGCTTGTCTCCATTGTTCTACAGTGTGAGCGGGCATATCGATCATGGTTCTAATGTGTCCTGAATTAAAAATATATGTTTATTCTATCTTTCTCCGTATATTTAATAGTTTGCAAAATGAAGTTACTCTCGTCCTGTACGAGAGAACTCGCTAGCTTGAATTTACCTACATTAGGTGTCTGAGTACCTTGTGAGTATGGTAGCCGGTAATGTTGATAATTCTAGTGTCGTGCGTTAGGCCAGCAGAGTTTTGCGGTTCAGTAAAACAATATGGTATTATGTTTATGACTGCGTCTGTCTTATATGGGGGTATATTAGCAGCGTAAAATTCGCATGTGTATCTGTTCATGTAAGAAATGTAATAATTTTATCACTTCAGTTTGAAGTGTTTTCAATGCAAACAGAAAATAAAATGGGGCTATGTATTGAACTATTTCGTAAGTGATTATTATATTTGGGCTTTAGTTTATTGTCGAAATCGTTGACGGATTATGGGTTGTCAAATTTCGGAGCGGAAACGAAGTGATTTGATTCTCGGTGATTGACGAATTTTAGTCAGGCGGCATGAACCGGATGTCCAATTCGGTTCATCGATCATGGTGAATTGCCGGATGTGACAAAGATTTATTAAATTTCGAGATGCCAGAATGTTTATTTTAAGTGGATAAATTTGTTTATCCGGTTCGTTCATAATTAATATGAATTCTCGTATGATCATGAACTTTTCAAGTAAGGAAAAATACTTTATTACGCTTGGTTATCATTTAATTTGTTCGTTTACGGATCACTAGTCGTCGGGGTTGCGGATCGGAATCTTTGAGTCGTGGACACCATACTCTGGAAGCTCTCTCGGCGTTCCTCGGGGAACGCGGTCATCTCGTTACAATGGTTAAAACCAAATCAGTGGTAGGTATTTCTCATTGTTAAGTCAGTTAGTTCTTAATCGCTTTATTTTTAGGGTTCGATTTTATTGACACACAATTTTGGGTGATTGCCACTCTGTTAATGCTGCATTCGACGCAGTTCTGGTGGTTGCTCTGTTCCCTTACCCGACTATGATTCTTATGTTTTTGTGAGGAATTAAAATCGTTTCATTTACTGATTTTTAATTTTTAATCGGTTTTGTTCATCAATTTCTCTAATTAATTGGCTTCGAAATAGTTAATTATGGCTGATCTCGTTAAACAAATATTATAGATGGTTTATTCGGATAATTCCCGGTTACCATTTTGTTCAATTCATGTCTCAATTCCGTGATCATCAAGTCAAAGGTCCCTCTCTCTCACTTCGTGGATTTGTTGGACTCATTTACATATGAATAATTTTTTATTACTCAAGCGGAATTGGATGTTTATTGATGGATCAATTGATTATATCCATAATTCTCTGTATGAACTTACAATAATCTCTAATCCACATGGGTTGATTTTAGTTTTGAAATTTCATCAAGAAGGACCTTGCCTGCTGATCACGAAACTGATTCGAGTTTGAAATCACTTTGTTTAATACAATACGCTTAATTAACAGTTTGGTGATTCGTAATTTTTTATAAATTGTTCTTTTATTCGGGTATTTGTTTTTCAGTAAGCATACTTTTAACTACTTATCCGATTCGAACATTTGTTGTTATGGTGAAATGGTCAAGAGGTTAAATCCCTATTACGTTAAGCAACCGTTATCTATTAAATGACTATTTGGTTTAATAAATTGACGAGTCAAATATTTTTACAAGATTCTTTACGGTACAATTTTTACTTTAAATGGCTGGGTGAAAATCAATGGATTATTTATCAATTTGAATATTTAAACTACGGTATTAAATTTCTTTACGTTAATTAATTAACGTCGACGAAGTATTTGCTAAATGAATGATATTCAATTAAAAAAGCGATGGATTATTAAATGAACACTTGATGATTTATTTTCGTTTCTTCGAACAATATTAAATGAGTTATTTATCAAATGAAAATTTCAATGAATTAATAATCAATTTACAACCAATGAATTACTTATCAAATCTATGCTTTAATGAGTTTACTTTAAGCAATAATTAAGTTAAAATCAGTGAATTATTTATTAAATGGTTATCTAATTTACGGTGTAATATTTCAATGAGTTAATTATCTTTACATTAATCAATCGATGAGTTATTTATTAAATGAATATTAAATATTTTACTTTAATCAATGAGAATCAATAAATTATTTATTAACTGATCCCTGTTTATTTATTTGACTCGCCAATTTAATTTTGTTTGAAATATTAATTTGAATTATAACAACGATTTCCATTTTAATTAACCCCAGTTCCAATCCCTTTTAATAAGCCTTAAGCGCATTTTGTGTTTATATTATATTTACTGAGTGCCCACTGGACTACTCGGTGTGATGATTTTTAGCCATGTGTAGTATGAGTTAAGTCGATTTTACAGAATTGAGAAACGAGGAAGTAGCCAGAGACTTCTTCCTTATTTCTCGCTTCAGCTATAGGGATAATATTGACGATCCAACACTGCGTTCCGCACGCCGGGTCTTCACGGGCACAGATCATTGGCGATATTCCACGCTCTTACACGAATCTGAATTGTGTGTAGATTTTATTTTCTTGCATTAGGTTTCGGCTGTGGGCCGGAAAAATTTCGACATGTTTTAATTAACAAATTATAGATATATATGAAACAAATTATACATAATAATGTTTATTAATTATAAGAAAAATATAACATGTTACCCTTCCAATTCATAAAATAGCATACATTCACATAATCAACCAAATGCCTCTCTTCCCACGTCGTCGTCCGAGCAAAGCTCTACAGAGATGCAAGGTACGGGGCGTGGAAAGAGGGTTCCAAAATCAATGGTTCTCACCTAAAATTTCTAAAAAATTCAAAACAATGATCTCGAATAGATTTAAAAGATTCAAATAATTTGAAACACACGGAGTGAGTTCAAAAATAGTTTTAGTCTTAAAAATGGTTTTAAGGTTTTATGGTTAACTTTAATGTGAAAATGGATCAGTATATATACCTAAATTTTCGGTGTGTAAAATTTGATGCAGTAAAACAAAATTCGACCTTGTTGTTTTCTAGCAAATTCTAATATTTATTTTTATTATTTTTCGATTTTATTTTATAATTTCTTATTTAGAATTTTATTTGAATTATTACTAATTCAAATTTTTTGATTTAAATCTTGCTTTAATGAACTTTAACTGATTTTTCTAATTTCGTCGAATTTGTCGTGTTTTCTTGTTGTATTTGTGTAGGTATCGTGCGGATCTTGGTGCATTTTGTTAATATTTTATTTTATTTTTATGTTTCTTAATTTATATTTAATTCTTTTATTTCTCAGATTTTACATGGTTTAATTGGTTTTTTGGGGTTTATTTAAATTGCGTGTTGTGTTTGCGTGTGTGTTTCTGATCCATTTAAACATTTTGAAGGCCGTTTACGTTTTGGCCCAACAATACTATTGATATCTAAATAAACTTTTGTTTTTAATAGGAGCTTTGATCTAAATACTAATTAAATGTTGATACCAAAACGTGTAAAATTAGATTTAAATTCATTAACAACATGCTAATTAATTTCGAACATTAAAGCTTTATGAAACCAAAAATTGATTAAATAACCATTAAAAATTGTGATACCTATTAAATATTTCAATAATTTATGATTCAAACTAGGTTTATTATAATACTTTTCGATAAATTTATGGATAAATTATTACATGATTTGTTATAAAGTTATTTAAATGGTTAAGAATTTTAACCCTATGTGAAGAAATAGGTAACAATTTTAACCCAATATGAAGAAATAGGTAACAATTTTAACCCAAAGTAATGAAATATTTAATAATTCTAACCCTAAATAATGAAAGATAACTTTTAACCCTTATTAGGAGGTTCATCCTGTAAAACATTAAAATCAGTTTTTGTTTCCATAAATTTTATTTCAATAAATATCAAAAACTAAAAATGTTTTCTTTAATCTTCCTTATTTAAACAAATTTTCTACGATGATATTTTTAATTAAAATATCTTCTTATTTTGTTTTTTTAAAAATTAATCTAAACTTTTTAATTTTTAAAATTTTCAATTTAAAAATTTCTTCATCATAAAACTTCCTCATATCCCCCTTCTTAAGAAATTTTTAAGTTTTTCCACATTTCTTTCGATCCTTTTTCCATCTTCATTTCTTAAGATGTATCGTCTGTCATGCACTTTCTCTATCACTTTGTACGGACCTTCATACCTGTCCTGGCCTTTGTGCCGTGTTTCTACTTTTACTAATACTTCTTCTCCTACATTGAATTTCCTCCTTGTTTGTTCTTCTAGTTCTTCCTTTATCGGTATTTCTTTGGACCCGTACCATTTTTCCCTGCTAATCTTTTTTCCAAAAACTATCTCTGCCGGGCTTTTCCCTGTCGTTTTTTGTTTGGTTGCATTTAAAGTGAATTCGACTTCTGGTAATATCTCTGCCCAATCCGTCTTCTTTCTATCCTGTAAAGTAGCATTTATCAAATCCCGTATTGTCCTGAATTGTCTTTCTATCTGACCGTTTGTTTGGTGGTGGTATGGACTCGAAAAACATAATTTAATATCTAACATCTTTGTGAATTCTCTCATCATTCCTGATTCAAACGCCTTTCCGCAATCAACTCTTATCTCTTTTGGGCATCCAAATCTTAAAATCCACTTTTCTAAAATCGTTTTCTTTATTGTTTCTTCGTCTTGTTTTGTTATCGCTGTCAAGACTTGATACTTACTATACTGATCTATTATGCCCAATATATACTTCTTACGTCCTTTTGTTTCTGCCAACGGTCCACATATATCTACGAATATAATTTCGAACATTTCCTTCGAATCTTGTTTTTTTACTGGTTCTTTCGTTGTTATTGTTAAAGCCTTGGTTTTTTGACAAATCTCACAACTTCGAACAATCTCCTGAATCTTACTCCACAGGTGTTTTCCAACATATCTATCTTTCATATAATCGGCTATCTTCTCGACTCCAGCATGACACAATAGTCTATGTATTTCCTTTATTGTTTCTTGTAACTCATTTTCAGGTATCATCGTTTTCTTTCGTACTTCTTCTACAATTCCATGTTGGATGTTGCTTCTTCCCTCTTCTCTGATCGAGTCTAGTAATCTTGTTTTTATCTTTCCTTTCTTAGCTTCTTCGTGGGCCATTTGACATTGAACACACGTGTCACATTTAGTTCTCGACACCATGTCTGCATTTTGGTGATTAATACCCTTTCTGTATTCTACTCTTATATCTAAACTGCTCAAATAATTGATCCACGTTTGGAATTGTGAAGTAATCGGCTTCTTGGTTGTCATCATAAACGTGATTGCCTTGTGGTCTGTCCTGAGCGTGAATCTTCTTCCGTAGAGATAGTGCTTAAAATGAATGCAAAAATAATATACCGCCAATAGTTCCTTTCTTGTAATACAATATCCTTTCTCGTGGCTCGTCATCGAGTGTGATCCATACGCAATTACTCTTTCCTTTCCATCTTTATCTCTTTGTGAGAGTACTGCTCCAATGGTATCGAAACTAGCGTCGGTATCTAAAATGAACTCTTTTTTCAGATCCGGAAAACATAAGATTGGCGCCGTCGTGAGTGCTAATTTCAATCCCTCAAACACGCTATTCGTTCCTTCACGCCATTCTAATTTTTTGTTACTTGGTCCGCTACATAATTGTTCTAACATCCTTGCCTTCTTTGCATAATCACTGATGAATCTTCTATAATAATTGCAAATACCTAAAAAGCTTCGGAGTTTCTTTACGCAGTTAGGCTTCCCAAAGTTCTGTATGGCCTGAATTTTAGATGGATCTATCTGTACTCCTTCCTTGCTGATTATGTGTCCTAAGAATCTGATTTCTTTCTTTATTATTTGGCATTTTTCTGGATTAATCCTTAGGCCTGCTTTCTCAATCGCCTTTAACACTTCTCTGAGTATTGTATAGTGTTTCTCTTTACTGCTTGAATAAATCAAGATGTCGTCCAAATACACCACTGCTCCCTTTATTTTGCCTAATACTTTTGTCATCATTTCTTGGAACGTACCTGGTGCTGCTGCAATTCCAAACGGCATTCTGTTGAAACAATATTGTCCGTTCTTTGTTGAGAACGCTGTTTTCTCCTGTGATTCTTCTTCTAGTTCCACTTGGTAATATGCATTACCTAGATCGATTGAGCTGAAAAAGACGGATCCTCCTAACAAATCCAACATCTCGTCTATGTTTGGCATTGGAAATGCCTGCCTCTCTGTTACCGCGTTCAGCTGTCTAAAGTCCAAGCATAGTCTAATATGCTTTTTCTCTTTTTTCCATACACATATTAGCGGTGTATTCCATGGAGAGTTACATTTCCGTATAATTCCATTTTCGTACAAATTTTGTATTGCTTCTTCAATCTTTGATTCCAAATTTAGTGGTTGGCGATATGGTTTTATGTTTATCGGCTCACCTCTTGTAACTATCTTGTGTTTTACCAAATGTGTGCGACCCACATCCCATTTATCTGCCACAAACACGTTTCCACTGTTTGTTATAATTTCCTTTAATTTGCTATCTTCATTGATCTTTAACTGCTCCAACGCTCGTATCAATCGTTCTTCATCCTTTATTTTTCTGCCAAATTTTGCTTCAATGTTACAAATATAGTTCTTGTCTTTTTCACTAGCATCGATATCTTTAATTTTTAACAGTCTAAATCCAAATGTTTCTTGTAATTCGATTCCTCCAATCACGTCTGGTGTCACTTTCTCCGCCACAATGAATATAACTTCCTTCGAAACATTTCCAATGGTTACTTGCACCTTCGTTTTTCCTATTGTCTCGATCGTACTCTCGTTTGCGCATCGTAACTTATCGTCACTTTTCGTCAATTGTTGTCCTCGTAGCTTGTTGAAACAGTTCACACTCATTACATTGATTCTTGCCCCAGTGTCTAATAAACAGTCGAAATTTTCCCCATTCATCCTTACTGTTATACTAGGCCTTCCTTGCATTCTGTTATACAAAATTTCAACAACCTGCTCCGTTTCGATGGTTCCAATTCTCTCCACTTCCTCTTCAAACATTTCTCTCTTTAGGAACCTGTATACTTTCTCGCTTACCCTTCCAACATTCTCCCACTTTTCTGCCCCTTGAGGATATCCCATCAAATTTTCTGTTAGAATATGGCTCCAACCAACTCCTCTACTGGTGGAGCCCTGTTGTTTGGGTACGTCTTCCTAAAATTATCTTCATTTGTCTCTACACACGATTCCCTTTCTTCTTCTTCCTCGATACCATTCATTCGACTGTATCTGTTTCCCGTGAATCTTTGTCTCTCCGTCGCTTGCCCGTACCTCATCTTTGTATAACACTCCTCGGATCTATGACCATTTCTGCTACATCTTTCACAGCGTATTTCCTGACACAATCTTCTTATATGACCTTCTTTCCCACACCCAAAACATCTTGGAGCTTTTTTATCTGGACAGTTTCTACTTATATGTCCGCTTCTATGACATGTCCAGCATTCTATTTTACCTTTTATTGGACAATTAATTTTCGTGTGTCCTATTTTGTGGCATAACCAGCATTCTGGCATTTCTCTTCGGATACTTTCTTCTCTCTGTTCTTTCTTCTTGTATTGTACTCTTCCCTGTGGTTCCTGATAGACCACTCTGGCGTAACTTTTCATACTGTTTATCTGCTCTCTTTGCTTTTCTACTTTGTCCATCAGAGTTAGTGTTTCCTTTATTTCTTCTGTGCTTTTTATCTTCCGTAGTATCACTTCTTTCTCAACTTCTTTATTCTCCGCACATACTATTAACATCCTTGCTGTTAATTTCTCTTTGGTAAATTCTTTATTTTCGAACAACCTATCAACAAGGTCCTCCACCTTTTTAAAATACGTTTCTATTTCTTCACCCTTCCGCTTGTAATTCAACAAGTTTTGTAGATCCTTTAAAACATCTCTTTCACGATCGAATGCCAATCGCAACCTAGCCTGGAATCCTTCGGCTTTTTTCAGTGTTTTGGCGTACACTTCCAGGAGATCCTCATCAATCATGCAAGATGTTAATCTTTCCTGGTCTTTCTTCTGCGTGATTCCCTTGGCGTCGAAGTAAATTTCGCATCTTTTAATGAACTTTTCCAAATCGTCCCCTTGGCAGAATACCTTTGGTAGCAATCTTTCGGTGATTGCGTCCGTGTTTACCGCTGCCACCATATTAGGAGGTTCATCCTGTAAAACATTAAAATCAGTTTTTGTTTCCATAAATTTTATTTCAATAAATATCAAAAACTAAAAATGTTTTCTTTAATCTTCCTTATTTAAACAAATTTTCTACGATGATATTTTTAATTAAAATATCTTCTTATTTTGTTTTTTTAAAAATTAATCTAAACTTTTTAATTTTTAAAATTTTCAATTTAAAAATTTCTTCATCATAAAACTTCCTCATAACCCTAAAAGATGAAAGATAACTTTTAACCCTATGTGATTAAAATGTTATAACATTATGTAAACCAATAATTACTAAATACCAAGTAAACACATGTCTTTAATAAAGAGTAGTTGGTAAAAAAAAACATACATATATTTAAAAATCGTTGTCAATTTTTAAGTACCTGTTAAAAAATAGTTTGAAAATATGAATAAATATTTTAATTTAAGAATATTAAATTGAAAATCTCTATTGAAATTAAAAAGTATATAAATTTGTTAATCTTCAATTTAAATAAACTCGTAAAATTATTGATTGATTAAATAATTTGAAAACATACAAACTATTTTTCAATAAACTTATTATTTAACTAAAACCGGTGATTGAAAATACTAATAAATTTATCAATTAAAATAATTAAAATTTTAATGAAAATAATAATTTGAAAATGAAATTATAGAATACTTGATTTTGATTGGTTAATTCTATTTATTACCAATGACAACGACAACTACTCAAATTAATTCAAATTTTAATGTTCAAATTATTTTCTAAATATTATTGGTACCGCATTGATAGGAAATCATACTATTCAATCGAACATAATTTCATTAATCTTTTTAAATAAATCAACAAAAGTCATTTAAAATTAATATAATGTTGAACTTATTGCTAATCACCGACTTATTTAATACTTATCTGAATCTAATTATATGCATTGTAAAACACTACAGGTAATAATTCTTTGATGCTCCTATTAACATTACAACTTTTACATGCTGGACGAATATATTTTCCTGTAAAATGGTCTAACCTTATTTACTATGTTCTACTATAATTTTAGTAATATATTTTTTGAATGTTTCGAAATCATTCAAGAGTTGTGAAGATTCAATTTTATAATGACTTATTTCATTCTTGAGAGTATCAACTACCTTCATAAGGTCATCAATTGCCCTCAAAGTTTTTTTAGTTGAAGAGATTTCATCATCCGTTAGGTTTTGCTTGCTTTTCATCTTGGATGATTGGTTATTCATTTCACTCATTTCAAAATTTATTCTACTAATACTAGTAGTTAATTCATTAATTTGTTTATTATATACGGTTTCTAAAATTATATTATATCTTTTAATTTCTTCATCTAAACGTTCACCAATTTTATTAATTTTAACAATTTGTTTTGTATTCGATTCTCAATTCAATTCCTTTACAAATTTTTTATTAACTGCATCTAAATCATTTTGAGGATATTAAAGATTTGAAATTGAGTTATTTTTCAGGTTTAATTCTCTTCTCATCCTATCACCATTTTCATTTACAAATTTACTTTCAACTTGTTCCAAAATTGGGTTACTATTTATTGCCAGTGTTCCACCACCAATATTTTCAGGAATTACAATACTTATTTTAAATTTTATTTTATTATAAAAGATCTAGAATAATTTCTTTGAAAAACAATCCCTTTTTAAAATTCAATAAAATAAAAATTCATAATTGTCCACATATTTTTGTAATTTCCTTTTGAACTTGCCAAGTATTATAAATATAACCACCAGTTAAATCTAATTTCATTTCTTTTATTGGAATAAATCCATGTGAATCAAAATATATTCCATATTTTTTAGAACAAAAAACCAATGAGATCCTTGTTCTTTTGTTGTTTGAAAATTAAAAATAATATCAGAATTCAAATAATTTTTAATTTCATCTCTCATAATTATTTTACATTTAAGATTTAAATCTTTTAAAATATCATGCATATAAAAATTAGTTGTAGCATCTTGACAATATTTATATATGAATTTATTTAATTCAACACATGTCATTTTTAGTGAATTAAAGATTGTACTCAAACCTGACGGAGGTGTAAACAGAAAGAAATATTTTCATTATTAAAATTTATTAATTCATAATTTAGATTTACAATTTAAAAATTTATACTTGAAATAATTTTTTATTTAATGGAAAATATTTTGGTGTTGATACTTGTTCTATAATTCTACTTTTGTATGGAAAACTATATATAAAATTTGTAATATTTTTATTATGATATGTTCCTTTTATTAAATCACATAATAAATTTATGCATGTTATTTTACAAGAATTAAAATTAAATGTTGCAAACCATGATAATCCAATTTCATAATCACAATCTGAGTTTAATTCTAAAAGTGTTGAAAAGTTTTTTGTAAATTCTGATTCCTTAGAATTAAAAATTAAATCTGTCGAATATTATAAACTTGTTGATTCAAGAGATTCAATAGATTCAGCAGATTCAAGATTATTATTTGTTTTAAAATTAATTACAATTTCACAATCGTTCATTTTTTCAAAAATTTCATTCATTTTAATATAAAAATTTTAAAGAATTCGACCTGTCGTAAATCGTTGCGCTCAAACTGGTAGTAGATGCAAACAAAAATAAATATTTTCATTATTAAAATTAATTAAATTATCATTCTGATCTACAATGTTAAAATTTATATTTGAAATAGTTTTTCTAATCAATGGAAAATATCTTGGTGTTGATATTTGTTGTACAATTCGATATCCACAAGGAACAGTTCCATATGGAAAACTATATATACAATTTTTTCTTCTTCCATTGTGATATGTTCCTTCAACCAAATCACATTATAAACTTATTGAGGTTATGTTTGAAATATCTACAATCTTTTCAGCAATAAATAATTCATCAGTTGTATTATTTTCATAAATTTTACCAGTGAATCCTAAAAACTCACCGAACTTATTTTTTCTATAAATTAAATACTATATTCTTTTTTAATCAACATGTTTATTTTTGCGGTTGAAATATTTAATGAAAAAGTAACAATATCTTCTTTAATATATCAATTTTTAATCAATTCAATTATTAATTTAAATAAAACATCTAATTCATATGATCCAGGTGGAAATTTTATCAAACCATATCCATTAACAACACCCATAGTATTTAGTTTTCTAATACCAAATTTGTTTTATCTTTTGTAATATTAAAAATTGTATTAAATGTTGTTAACAATGATAATCCAACTTCATAATTATAATCTTGATTTAATTCTAAAGGAATTGGAAAATTAGCAGAAAATTAAGATTCCTTAGAATCAAAACTTTAATCTGTTGAATATTTTGTTGATAAAATATTAATCATTTTTCCTAAACTTTTCTCCATTTTAAAATCGAAAAAAATATATAGGTTGAAGAACCGAAAAAAATTAATTTGGTAGAAAAATTACAAAACCCAAACCTTCTTTTTCAAAACTTGGAATGTTAGTGACTGCTTTCAACATTTTGGTTAATAATCTTGACAAAATTGCATTTATGTGATTTTCACAATTATTATTTCCTGCTTTTCCAGAAGCTAAATATTTTTTTAATTACCTGGTTATTAACCGTCCCAACTACCTATTTATTACTTGTTCTTACATATTTAAATTATCTAATCATTATCTATACATAATTATTTTATACTCAGTACTAACTATTCTTAGTGATCGAACACTTATCTAGCTATCAATAAATATTCGATCTTTTTGTTAACTATCTTGATTATTGGTCAAGTGTTATTTAAATTTGGTAGCGGGTATTGATCTTAAGTTTACTTATCCTCTTTAATTTAGGTTTAACGCTGGACTCTGAAATTACCTTTCGTTTAATATTCATTATTCTTATTATTCATTTATATTTCCTAAGATTCGTTGCACAAATTTTGCCCCCTTCCCGCTGGGCCGTTTACCTAATTTTGATCTTAAGTTTGAAATTGTGTTCATTTTATGATTTTAGGAGTTCTCATTGAGCTACTCGGTGTTGACGATTTAGAGTCGATATGTCTAACATGATTTTGGGTCGAATTTTCGGACGAATGAAAAAAGTGAAGCTGCCAAAAGACTACCTCCTGATCGAACTAACGCCCCTAAAGCATTATTGACGTTAAGAATCCGTCGTTGCCCACGACATGGACATACACGGGCACATATTATAGGCGGAGGAACCGCTCTTACACAATCTGATAGTATGTATGATTTTATTTACTTGTAATATGTACTGGATGTGGGCCGTAAAATTTCGACAAAACTAAATGAAACCTGATTCGTTCAAAGCTTATAATTGGCATAAACAATAAATTTTCATTCATAAACATCATACTTGCAGAAGACACGCCCAAGCAGGGACTTACTTGTAGTTTGCATGAGTATGCATCGTGTAAGTTGATTTCAAAATTCTCGAGCGTTCTGTTTGCCGTAAATGTTTCACAATGTAAAAATATTTTACAGAGAAAAAGCGTTCGTGACATTTTGTAGGAAAAACAAGGTAAAAGTGAGTTTTTTTGTGTGAAAATGAATCGGTATTTATACCTATTTTGTGACCCTAACCTTGCGTGTTCTTTTTGATGCATTAAAACAAAATTTGACCTTGATTTTACTTGCAATATCTAATTCTAATTTTTGTTATTTTCTTACATTTATTTATATTTTAATTGAATATTTTCGATTAGAAATATTTTATTTTTAACCAGGTTTTCCATTAAAATGCTGGTTTTGTAAATTAATCTATTGTTAAGATCAAAAAGTGGGGGTTATGATCTTAACACTGTTTATTCTCTGACTCCAAATTTCCAAATTGATATAATTAAAATAACAAATAAAAATGAACTATCAAATACCAATATAAAAAGGTCGGTTGTGGTCCTATTTAAATAAATAAAATTAATTACATATAAGTTTTATTTGGTGTACAAAATTTACAGATAATATATATGTGTACAATTTTAAATAGATTTGAAAGATAACTGGATCAAAAGATCCTTGCTCAAATGACCCGCAAGAAGTTGATGGTCACTATTTCTGACGCAACAACTTATCTTAATTTTACAGAGGGTTAAGAAGATTATTTTTTGGCGCTCACAGAATACCACGAAAGCTGTCTTCTGCTTTGTGTATTTACAAATTTTAAATTAATTAAATTATTTATAAGCCGGATTAAAGAAGCCGCTTTTTCTTAAAAACTTTTATATTAATAACAAAAAATTACCAAAAGTCAGGATAATGATGTATCCTTTTCGAATTGGCATGGAAATTCTTCGGAATATTTTTCTGTGAATTAAATGTTTCTCGCTGTTGTCTAATTGTCTTTCTTTTTTGGATTTTCCCTTTTCAGTCTCTCCGAATAGAATTTCTATATATATATATATATTTCCATTGCTTCAATTAATCTTCTGCTGTTAAACCACTTCACTTCGCTTCTCTTTGGATTGCAAATATTTCTTCAATAAATAATCTTCTGCTGTTGTACCACTTCACTTCGCTTCTATTTGGATTGTAAATATTTATTTAATAAATAATCTTCTTAAATATCTAATTTTCCAGTTGTTTTATTTGATTTTGGTACTGTTTGATTTTTCTCGTTTTGGGTTATTTACGGATCGGCCCCCTACTGAAATGATACCCATGTTGGGCTCAGAGCCAAAATTAAAACAAAATTACCAAACCAATTTAAACAAAAATGTGAAAATTGTATAAATTAAAACAAAATAATTAATGTCGTTTGGAAATTGTCAATATGGCTGCTGTAACATAAGCACGCACCGCAAGAAGAGGCCAAAAATAAAATAAAACATATTAATTAAAACAAATTAAAAATATAACAAAATTAAATAAAAACAAATAATTAATTAAAATTCTTGAAAAAGCCTACATCTGCAGAAAGAAACACACGTGAAATGAAATAAATTGCCAAAACCTTGCAAAATAAGGTTTAGAAAAAACACAGGCAGAAGAGGCGACCAGAAAACAAAATATTGGGGTTTAAAAATAATAGTGTAAGAAAATAATAATAAAAATAAAATCCAATAATAAAATATTAATATATCAAAAAATAAAGAAAAATATAGAAAAAATTACAAAAATATTTCGAAATAAATAAAATAATTAAAACCCCTAAAAATCGCGAAAAATCGCCCATTGGTCGCACACAGGCACAAAAACACTTTATATACGGCAGTCATTTTCATAATTTCTAACAGAATTACAGACTTACAGACTTACAGAATTTTAGACTACTAGACTTTCTTAGAAAATTTTTAGAAATTTTTAGACGAACTGTGATTTTTATGCCAATTTATGCCAATCTTTCCAATTTGGTTGCATGACCGTGGATTGTAAGTATTATTTTCTTGTATAAATATATATTTTGAAGTTAAAGTCTTGATATTCTGATTTTATTCTGGATGGTAGTGGAATCTTTTGGTGTCAGTGACAAGTCCCCTTAAAATCTTATTTATAATAAGTATTGCAGTAGCTATCGATCAGGCAGATCCCGGTCCGGCTGGTGGATTAAGTTCCCTAGTTGCGATTGTGGGTCGCGCCTTTTCGAAACCTCAGTCTGTCCGCGACCGGGCCTGGCAAAATGGCACAGGACCCTCCCCGCAGGGCATCGTTGAACGACTCACAACGGCTGATGGAAACGTCGGTCGAGGTGAGCAGGTAAATTTAAACTCATGGGAAGTGCAACTTTAGTTAAGGTGGAATAAAGTTTTGTAGTGAAAATTTAAAACATTGTCGGAAAATTAATTAAAGATCAAGTAGGAAAGGATAAGATAGTGTAGGAATATAAATTTGAAAGTATTTTTTCCAAAAGTTGAATGATATAATTTGACAGAAGAGAAAAATGTTTATTGAAGTGACCGCAGAGGGTTCCAACTACTTAAAATCATGGGAAATGTACCGGGAGTTAAGGAACTGCTAATCAATTTTTTAATATAGGGAAAGATAAAAGTAAACTAGGACAAATGTAGTCGATACCGGGATTAAACAAATGAAATAGGAAATTTACCAAAAATTAAGGGAGGAACGCTGCCCAAATTTTTGAAGGATACCTTTGTAAACAACGGTTAAAGATGAGAAACAAGTATGAGAATTGTAGGAATAGACGAGTAAGGACCAGGATATAGAAAGATGTTGGGCCAGCACACAAATAGCCTTAAGAATTGTTTAAATGCATCAGTAATACAGCACGAAAACCCAGCACCAAGATAACTTAAAATACAATATACAACACCAACTAAACACTTTAAAATCTGAGGAAATATAAATAAATATAAAATCAAAAGCATAAAAGTAAAATAAAATAAATACAAAATGCATCAAGAACCGCACGAAATTTACATAAAAAATAACACAATAACAAGAAAATTTGACCGTAAAATGACCATTTATATAAAAGAAAAAAATTAATGAATTAAATGAATAAAAATAAAATATTTTTAGCTGAATAAATTTATTAAAAATGTTAAAAATAAATTACCAATTTAAATTAAGAAATAAATAAAAATTTAATTTAGATAACACGCAAGGTTAAGGCCAAATTGTAGGTATAAATACTGATGTATTTTCACAAATTTTCAGTCTTATTTTTCGGAGAGAAAACTTTCAATTTTAGTGGTAACTTAGTTAGAAAATTAGTTGATGTGCGTAACTAGTCGAGAGCCGTGCATTCAGGCAATTAACACGGGTAAGTGTTTTGTCTGAACACGACCACTCTCAGCTAGTGTATAATTATTGATTAAAATTTTAGATTGGAATTAAATTTATGGAATATACGCAAATTAAATTTATGGAATTTTATGATATGAATGTAGAATTTATATGAAGAATATATGATTTTGCCTCGGAACTTTTATCGAATTTAGACGGTAACATTTAATTTTTATTTTTATTTTGTGGCCCACAGCCAAAACAAACTGCAAGTAATTAAAATCACACATAATCTATCGAACCGTGTAAGTGCGTGGAATATCGCCAATGATTCGTGCCCGTGAAGGCTCCGGCATGCGGAACGCAGGAGTTGGAACGTTAATATTATCCGTAGATAGGAGAAATTGGAAGGTAAATGAGTAGTTCTTTGGCTACTCCTTCATCATCCGTTTCCTATAAAATTAACATAAATTTTTAACAACAATCGGCTCAAAATATCTAACATCGAGTAGTCCAGTGGGCACTCATTAAATATAATATGAACATAAATAGATCTTAAGGACAAAAAGGGGGAATGGGTAACGGGAAAAATTGCGAAATCGTTGCAACAGTTAAAATGAATAGCCATCGGAAAAAGATTATTCCGAACGACCAAAATCATGAAAAAATAATGTTTTCAAATAATAATTAAATAAATTATTTTGAATTGAAGCGGGAAATATGGGCAGAACGCTGCGCAAATTTTTGGAAATAGTTAAAACATTTATCATATAAACTGTAAAATAAGGGTGGAACGCTGCTCAAATTTTCCGAATCAATCAAAATACTTATAGAAAATGGTAAAGTAAAAGTGAAATGTTGTTCAATTGTTAGTATTATAAGGGCGGATCGCTGCTCAAATTTTCCGAAGTAATTAAAGTACTAATTGAAAATAGTAAAGTAAAAGTGGAACGCGTAAAATAAGGGCGGAACGCTGCAAAAAAATTTTCGAATTAACATAAATACTTTATCGAAAACCGGAAAAATACAGATGGATTACAACTAAATATTTATACAAGAAAAATATTTTATATAGCGGAAGAATAATGAAGGATCCCTAGTAAAAACTTGATAATAATAATGATAATAGTAAGGATAATGGTAATTATAATAATAATAATAATAATAATAATAATAATAATAATAATAATAATAATAATAATAATAATAATAATAATAATAATAATAATAATAATAATAATAATAATAATAATGATCATAATCAGGATAATAATAATAGTAATAATAATGATAATAATAATAATAGTAATAATGGTAATAGTAGTAATATAATAAATGTAATGGTAATTATATAGTAATAAAATAATAATAAAGGAAATAGTAGTAACAATTAATAAAGGTAATACATATAATAGTATCAATGATAAGGCAAGCAATAATACGTAATAGGGAACAGTGTGGTTATAATAGGGATAAGAGTAAGAGAGATACTGTGTGAATATCTAACATAACAAAGGGTGTACAGGCCAAAGAATAATTATCAACACGGACGACGATAAGAAGGACTATGGGAATGGACATAACAATGAATGATATTTGAGTATAGGTTAACCTTTGAAAGAGATAGGAGGATAATGGGACCTAAAAGTCGAAATCGAGCACAGGCCTTCTATCGGCAGCTGGTTGGACCCATGGATCGTTCGGTCAATTATAGCATTAGTAATAGCGCTCACTTTTTGCGGACGATCTACCCACTCGAACACAGTTCCAACGTTGCTCAGCAACGGGTGCCGAGTGGTAAGCGAAAGAAATATTTGTATGGGGTTGTCTGGGTAACAACCATCTAGTCTCAAATATCAACACCCAGAAACTCACCAAAGAGAAAGACGTAAGACCTTCCTTCGGCAGTCCAGAACCCGAAAGTGAAAATATCATGAGGAGTAGTTCTAGAAATGGAGCTCACCTGCTCATGAATTTTCAACCCTTATGTACATTACCAACATGGCAATCACCATGGGTACATAGGAGGGATAGAATAATAGTCTTGATGGCGTTTAGGGGTAGATACACAAAAACCCTAGAAAAAACAAATAAAAACCAACCCTATTCGCCAACACCCGTTTATATATTGGAAATTAATAATTTAAATATTAATAAAATTACTATTTTTAGATTGACGTCATCAAGAACCCAAATTTAGTAATATCTTGATGACGTATTTAAATATTAAATTACTAAAATTTGTTTATAGTAATTTTTTTTCTGTGACGCCACTAAAACGTCATTTAAAATTTATTTATTATTTTCTACCTTACTGTTTAGTGACGTCAATATGATAACTAACAATGATAACTTTAAAGCAAAAACCCTATTTTTGACATTATTTTCGGTCAAATTTTCCTGTTATCTTGTTATTTTTGTGTTGATTTCGTGCCGATCTTGATGCATATCTGTTATTATTTTAATTTACTTTTGTGTTTTTAATTTTATATTTAATTACATTTTGCTCATATTTTAGGGTTGTTTACTTGATGTTAATATGTCTGATGTTAAATCTGCGTTGCTGTGTTTGGTTGCTATTTCCGACCCATTTAAACAAATCCTTGTATTGGCCAACATTATTACATATTTGAGCCATTTTATATTTTTGTTATATCTTGGTAACAGCATAGATTAACATAATGAAGGACCCATTAAACTCCCATACATAGTATAAGATAAATATAGATATATAAATTAATTATTTAATACCTCTGGTGTATTTCTGGGTGTTGATATTGTGAAACTATATGGTTGTTACCCAGACAACCCCTACAAATAACTTTAGCTTACCACTCGGCACCCGTTGCTAAGCAACGTTGGAACTGTGTTCGAGTGGGTAGATCGTTCGCAAAAAGTGAGCGCTATTGCTAATGCTGTAATTGACCGAACGATCCCTGGGTTCAACGAGCTGCCGGTAGAAGGCCTGTGCTCGAATTTAATTTATTTGGATCCTTTACTAAAAGTAATTTTTCGTCATTGTGATTTCCCAGGTTTACACTTCGAATCTGACAATTGAGTTGGGTCAGTTAACACTACGAACTATCAATGGTATCATTTATTAAAAGAACAATTTATGTTCATGAATTAAATCACATTCGCCTCCTTGAGCCGCCGACGTTTTGCGCGCTCAGCTTTTCCTGGCCGGTGCCGGTTGGGTCTGTCCTTGGGTGTTGTCGGAACTATCGTGTCACGATAAGCCAATTGCGCCGGGGCGAAGACCAACGGGTAAGTTAACGCTGCCCCTTCTTGACTCGCCGACAGTGCTGTTTCTAGCCCTTTAATTTGAGTCTTCAAGTTCTGCGTCAATTGTCGCTCGCCAGCCCACCCTTTTTGCGCTGCTTCCATTCTTTGGTAAACAACCTTTGCCCTTTTCTGTTCGATCCAGGTTCCCTTGATCTGATGGATCTCCCGAGTGAGTTGGAGAATCTGTTGATGTAATTCCCGGTTGATTGCCTGGACCTTGTCTAACTCCCTTTGTAGAATGGGGAATTGTCGAAAATCCATTTCTGAAATAAAATGAGGTTTCATAACATTTATCTTTAATTAAAAACAAGAAGGGTCTTCGGACCATCACTTATTAATTAACTTCTGGGGAACTGGTCAGTTAAAGTAGTAATAAATCGTGAAAAGTTTAGTAAAGTGACTAAAGCGTGAAAACGAACTCATTTATTTAAATCATTTCATGAAATTTCATGCACATTTAGAATGTTCTCAATATTCTATCTTCTCCTCTTGAGGTACCGCTCTCTCGCATAAGAATGTTCGCGTCATAGTTCAGTGATTTCATCTTCATTTCTCATCTCCTTCGGCAAGATGTGTCTTGAGACTACCACGTGCATTTCGGGCATCCGCTCCTTGAGTCTGGGGTCATCCAACTCGTATGAGACATTATATTGCGGGGCATACCCGTCAGTACTGAGTATCCTGCCGGTCGCAATATCTTTGTTGACCCGTTGCAGATAGCGTCTCGCCTGCTCTACTTGCCGATTTGTTTCGGCTTGGTGTCGTTCGAGGCGTGCCAGCAGATACTCTGCCTGCCCTCGCATTTCTCTCGCCGGATTTCTTCCGGGCTCCCTTTTAATTGCGACATACGGGAGATCCACTTCGTCGGAGTCGCCTTGTGTGCCACCTCGGGTTTCGCGGACTGGTGATAAAGAAAATCCCGCGTCCCACATCGCCTGCCTGCATCGGGCAGCCGAGTGGGCGGGGAACCGAGCTATGACTCTGGATGCGTCAATCCACGAGTCCTCTAGAAGCAATAAATTTATCATTTTTCGAAATTATAACGGCTGAATTATTTATTTTCGGGTTGAAAGACTTCGGATCTGGACAGTTAATGTGATTTATACGGCGTCCTGCGTCAGGGTTTTAAATCTATGGGTTCATTCATATAGAAGGTTTCGAAATTCTCACAACTCGTTGGTAGTGGCCCAGAGACTCGTTGAATACTCACGACATACGATACCGATGGTTCTATTCCAATTTAATGAATATTTAGCTTTATAGAGTTTAAAGTAGAGCGTCAGTTGGGCGATTCAGCTTCACTGTTAAACTAATGATCGCTGCGTTCCAACAAATTTGTTAACACGTTTATATGGTTAAAGTCACAATCGCCTATCTATCTAAACCCCGTTTACTCATATATATTCTAAATTTTCAAACATTTAAATCTAAAATAATGTTATACATTTTACTCAAGGTTGTTGAGTCGTTGATGCTGAATTTACTTATAACTGTTAA
The DNA here is from genome assembly GCA_022537955.1 of Schmidtea mediterranea. Lineage (NCBI taxonomy): Eukaryota > Metazoa > Platyhelminthes > Tricladida > Dugesiidae > Schmidtea > Schmidtea mediterranea. The sequence goes on along the minus strand of CM039679.1, from coordinate 200,488,744 downwards.
TGACTACAAGACATGGAAACGTCATCCATATGTTGATCTAAAATACCTTTAATTAAAGTCATTTACTCGTCAGGGTTTGCTTTACTCATAGCTACTACTAATTTAATGATCTTTGGTTTATTTATCAAATTTCAGTTTATTTCTAATGATTACTAAATTATTTGAGACGATATTCAAAATCTTATATCGATATTTTAAGCAAAAAATCCTTCACTTGTCGGAGTTTAGTTTACCAATAATTCTTAATAATCTAATAACCATTCGAGTCGAACCGATACTCACATCTCTATGTAGGGTCTTTACTTGACGTTACGATTTATCAAAATCCTGTTTATTAAACATTTGAATTAAAATGTTATCTCTATTTTCATATAGGTATTGGGACTTCATTTTATCTATTCATCGAAGTCAGTATATTTTATAATTACCACTAATAAATAGATAATGGGCCTTTTCAATTAAATTCATACGATTATATAGTTAGTTAGACTGAAAACCCATTTATTTATCAAAACAACCTACTGCAAATATTAATAGTTAATAAATTTTTATTACTCGTGCCGCCAATTTAGCAAGGGCATTTAAAATATAATAATAAGTTACTTTGATAGTCTCTTCCCATCGTGGTGGGCATAAAAAAATGGAAAAAATAGCGAAACATTGAATCTCAAATCTAGATACCCAGTTATTAACCTCATCGAGGATCTGCTCGGAAAAACTCTTGACCTCCACCAACGATTTGTGAATTCAGTTTTAGGGCGTCTAGTTATGGAGATGGTGATCATAATTGGGGTTTAGTAATTGATCGATTGGTGAGTTCACCATGTGTTTTCCTTCTCGTAATTGTGATTATTTTAGGCATAAAAAATGAATGAGTATTAAAACGGAATATTTATATTGAATGTGATCAGCATATGCATTAGGCTTAGTGATGAATTGTCACCACTCTCTGGTCAAGTCCATCCATGTCGGTATCCGGGAACGGTTTAAGGTGTGGTTCATGTTTACGCTAGGCTCAGAAAATGTCAAAAGGTGAATTAAATAAGTTTAAAATTTACCCAATCGAGAGGATCCACTGGTGCCGGCGATATCGGGCTCTTCGTAATTTGACGTTTTCGAGAGATCTGTTCTGGTTTTCGAGACATTTTATTTATCGAATGAAAATACCCAATTCTCGATCGAACCATTTCTTTTATACGGAAAGTTTGTTTCCCTTGCACACTCTCTCGGTAGCCGTTGGTTCTTTTCTCGCCATGTCGTTGACAGTTGGAACACGCTACATATCGATTTTGTTAATTAGTTTAACATGACATTTCACTAAATGCCACGTTCCTCTCCAGTGGTCGTATTTATGACTTTAGAATTTTCATTAAATCTCGACAAATGGCTATTGACGAGAAAATCGATCGTCGAGAATTTCCTCAATTCAGTAGTTCTAACTTTCTTTATCTACGCGGTAAGTTCTTTATTGCCTCTCATATATATGATTTCATTCATTACTAGTCGTTGATATTGGAATCTGGACCTTCCAGCGGTTGATCAGATGTCTCCTCGGCAATGTATCGAGTTAAATTCGGGAATGGACGTCATCAAAGGCAGATGGTTTGTGTCTAATGGATGCAATCATGGAACTTCTTGCCAATAGTACTTACAAATCCCTCCTACGTACTGTCTCCGATCCAGCCTATTGTGATCAGGAATATATTTTTATTTTTCTAAGTAACTTATGCGTTGTATTTGCTGCATCATTGGTTTAAAATTGATTTATTCTAATGTGAGATTTTTTGACTATTTATTTAATCAATTTATTATGAATTAATTCGCGTGATTGATAGAATATAACTTTGCGTTTATTTTTATTGTATCATTATTTTAAAATTGATTTAATTTAATGTGGGATTCTTTTATCTATTTATTTTATGAACTAGTTTATATGACTTTGCGACTTCCTTTGATCATCTTTATATTTTATGGAATTAGTTTCGACTAGATAACGGTAATTTGGGATTCATTAATTTTTTGGGGGAATTATTTTATCAATCTAGTTGACCCGATTATTATTCTCATATAGGCTATTGCATTTTTATTCTTTAAATAGTATTGATCTTAAGTTTTAGCTTGGCGCCACTCCTGCATTTCAAAGTTTCAGTTCAATCAATGAACTCAATTAACGACCGTAGTAAATTTTTTAAAAGCCCGTTTCCATTTTTTATCAGAGCATCTTGAGGTTTAATTTATCTAACTACTAATTTTTAGAAAACTCATCTTTTGGTCATCATAATTTGAGATTTTAACCTTGCTAGACACCTATATATCCTGAACGGATTTATTTACGGGGTTGTAAAACTTCCTTATATTTTAAGTACGTCTCTTTCGTTTCATGAATAATTTTTTTGGTATTTTCAACAAAGTTCTTTATAGCGTTAACAAGTCCCTCGGTACTCTTATTACCTCTTTTTCTACGTTTAGTATATCATTTTAATTTCATTACTAGTTTACTTTTACTAAAATTCTTTATAACTCTAGTATATCATTTAATTTCATTAACAAGTTTCTTAATATTTTTACATAGTAGTATTATCGAAAGAAAAAACCCGTCACCTTCCCTAAATTGATCCTAGGCGCGTTTGTGTTTATATTATAGTTAATGAGTGCCCACTGGAATACTCGATGTTTGAATTTTAGCCGTATGTAAAAATAAGTTTAGGTCGAGTTTATGAGAAATGAGCGACGGAGAAACAGTCAAAAGACTATTTCCCCTTCACCCTTTTCCCCTATACGGAAGGATATTGACGTTTCAGCTCCTGCGTTCTCACGCCGGAGCCTTCACGGGCACGAAATCATTGGCGATAATACACGCACTTACACGATTTCGATCGTATATTTGATTTTAATGACTTGTAGTATGTTTCGGCTATGGGCCTGAAAAAAATTAAAGCTTCGACGGAAAAATTTCAGTTCATTTAAATAAATATATATTTCCCATATAATACATTGGATTTCATAAAATTTCGAGCATAATACATTAACATCCTTTCCCCACGCCGACATCCAAGCAGAGCTCGATTGAGGTTGCGAGGATGCGACGTGAAGAGAGTTTCGAACATTCTCTCACTCACATCGTAGTTTTGATTTCACTGGTTAGACGAAAATTGATTCAGATTAGAACTGATTATTCAGATTAAAATCGATTAAAATTGTGTAAAAATGAATTGGTATATATACCTATTGTACGACCCTAACCTTGCGTGTTCTTTTTGATTTAGTAAAACAAAATTTGACCTTGTGATTTTCTAGAATATTCTATTCTTAATTTTATTATTTAGTAATTTAATTTGACAATTTTTCTTTTGAATTTTTAATTGAATTATTTCTAATTCAAATTCTTTGATTTCTATTCCATTTTTAATGAAATTTTGCATTTTTTGATAAATTGTCGAATTTCGGTCAAATTGTTAGGTTTTCATGTTATGTTTATGTTTATTTCGCGCGGATCTTGTTGCACTTTGTTATCATTTAATTTATTTTCGTGTTTTATAATTTTATATTTAATTGTTCTCTTTCTCGCATTTGAGTAGGGTTAATTGGTGTTTTAATAGGTTTGAGTTTAAATCTGCATGTTATGTTTGCATGTGTGTTACCGATTCATTTAAACATTTTACAAGGCCGTCTGTGTTCTGACCCAACATCTCTCTTAGGGTTAATTTGTTTTTGGTTAATTTTGATACAAGGAGTCAGCAATTTCTGGAAAGGAACTTTAAGTGTCAGAAAAAAATATCAAAAGTACTTTAAGTGCCTTATTTTACTATTTTAATAATAGTAATAACAATAAAATAATAATAAAATAATAATATTATTAGTAATAATAATACAAACAATAATAACGTCAACGATAACGATAATAATTATTATAATAATTGCAATGGTAATAGAAATAATAATAATAATCGCAATAATAATGATGATATAATAATAACATAATAATAATTTAAGTAGTGATAATGGCAATAGTTTTTGGTAAAAATGATAATCGTAATAATACTAGTAATAATATAAAAATAGGAACAATAATATAAAATGTATGATAGTAAAAAAAATAATAGTAGTAATATGAATTGGAATAATGATATATGCGTATAGAATAGAAATAACAACATTAATAAATATTAATCTATGATGGAAATAATAATAGTAATTGGAATATCGAAAATTACATAGCTGAGCTCATGCAACTGCAAATATAGTTAGCACAGGAAATTACATAAAAATACTACACAGAATCATTAATTATTTTTATCAAAAGTGAAATTTATTTTATTGTGTACATATATCTTTTATCACCAAATAAAATTTTGAAATCAGTGTTGTGCTTTTTATTTATATAAGATACCAAGTTGAGTTTGTGGAACCTCAACATTTGGTGTCGCGAACCGGGACTTAACTAAATTAAATTGATAATTCAACTCACTGGATAGAAATTTAGATCCGAGGATTATTGTAATCAATATTAGGATTTATTTATATAAAGAATTATTGAACACTTTTTAAACATCCAGATTATTTTTTTTGATTTAACATTGATAAACAAGCGGAAATAATATATAATTTGAGAAATCGAGTAACATATTGAACGGCCGAAAATAATGATAATATTAGACACAATAAATGAGTAAGACAAAATAAGGAAGATGATAATAATAACCGTAACATTTTGATAAAAACATTATCAAACTATAAAGGTGAACCTGAAAAATTTGATAATTCTTTGATAATAAAACCACTTTATTTAAAAGGTTATGCATTACATGCATATAATAATTTAAAGTGCAAGGGTGGAAATTTGGTAGAGTTAGTTGAAAATCTTAGAGGAGAAATTGTAATTGAGCGAGATTTACAAATGATAAATGTTCAGAAATTTCGAAATAGACAACATGGTAGCAGAGAAACAATTGGTTAATATGTTTATAATTTAACCGAATTAGCTTTAAAAGCCTTTGGTGTTAGGGAACACACTACAAGATTAATAGAGCACCAATTTTGAAATGGTGTTAAAAACATTTATATAAGTCTTTGATAATCGTAGAATATGAAGATTTAAACGAGTAAGTACAAAAGACTCGAAGAATAAAAGCAATACAAAGAGATAGATTTAATTCTGCAATTGATGCAGTAGAGATTCAGGAAATTGAAAAGAAAAAAATTACATCAAACGATAAAGATGATAATATTCCTTGAGAGGAAATGAAACAATTGTATTTAAATTATGTTAAGAATAGAAGAAGATCTAGACCAAGTCCGAGTCGTATCAGCCAGCTGCTATATTTAATAGCCTAAGAGGTAGATCGAAAAACCAAAAATATAATCGTTCGGAATTTAATCAAAATGATAGAAATACTTATTTTGAAAGTAATAGTTGTTATTATTATAAAGAATATATCAAGGGCCGAAAAAATTATAATGGGGATAATCGTTTAAATAATAATCGACATAATAAAAATATTTGTTTTAATGATAATCGAAGTAAAAGGGATAACTTTGATAGAGTATACAGTTTTAATCGGAATACAAATGATAATTACAGATCTAATTTTGAGTCAATTAGAGGTAACTTTCGAAGTAGACGATCGAGTCCAAACCAATAAACTTTTAGAGATAGACGATCTAGCCCGTTCAGTAACAATGGAAAAGATAGAGTTAATTTTAGCGGAGAGATAAGATGTTTTAACTGCCAAAAACTTTCAAAATCAAAGAATGCTAACATAGTTGATAAACTGAAAAAAATATATTAAAATATTAAAAATATGTTAATAATAACACATTAATAATAATGTTAATGTTAAGTAGGTAGTAATGTGTTTTCCGGGTACTTGATTTTTCAGAGAAAGATAAGGGTCCCCTTGCATTTTCAAAACTTTTCCGACCCCCTTATTTTGCGCTACCCCTTATTTTTTTTGTTTAAATCAACGATTATGTCATTTTAAAATCAGGATTATGTCATTATCACGTAACCTTTCCATGATATTTTTATATAGAAATGATCGCCATGTTGTACTCTACCATTTCATACTTTGGAAATTTGTTTAAATCAATTATAACGTAACTTCAAAAAACATTACAAAACCATTGATTTCATCACCAACTTTAACATTCATCTAGAATTGTTGATTCCTATACTCCTAATTTTTGACGCTTATTCTAATGGTAATATTACTTAGTCTATAACTTAAAAACTTTACATAAAAACATAAAAAATCAAAAGACTTGTTAATAATAATACATTTATTCACATATTAAAATCCTAGAGAAAAACGAGCATTGAGTAATTTTCCAAATTGGTGATATGGCATCTTTTCATCTATTTTATAGCCTTGGATTTTATATTGACAAGCCAACTTCTCGATCTTTACATCCGATTTCTTCAAAGGCATCATGAAAACTGTCAATTCGATGGTTGATGAATATATTTTCATTGCAACCTAGATTCTTGTTAAGTTTCATTAACACTTTATTTACTGCAATAACATCTTTTGATAACTGTGCATTGAAACTTGAATATTGATCAATTTAACTGGCTTTGTTCATTCATATGGGAATTCATTCTTCAAAAAATACATTTTATAGTTATGATACATTTGCACTGGTCGGGCATCTATTTGCTTATTCTTGTCATTCATTTTCAAAATAATGAATGAAATTACATTTCATCTCTCTTTTATACCAGTAACATTATGTGTGTAACCAATCAAATTCGAGCATGTATGTAACCAAAATTGATCATGTGTGAATCACGCACTTGTATCGTACATAATTTGTATTAATATTATTACCAACAAATAACACAACAAATTTCAACAAAAGATTTATTATTCATCTACAATTGATGAAAAGTGAGATTTTCTCAGTTCTTTTCGTAACAAAGAAATGTTATATATATTTTTTTCACTCTCTGTCAGTACATCCTTCACAATGATACTGGAATACATAGTTATTAACAGGGTCAAGCTCTTGATCCAAGGTTTGTAAATGATTTAAAAACACTACATTTAAATCTATTCCAGTGGCCATACATATTTTGAATGGAATAATCTCTGGCGCTCAATAAATTAAATCTTTTAGTAAATTCGGATATAGGTCGCACATCTTTCCAATAAGGATTTGTATTAACTTATCTAAAAAACAAAGATTAATTAAATAATTGATAATAATAATTTACCGTTTGCAGATAATTTTTCATTTTAAATAATTTGTTCTAGTATTATTTTGATACATACATTGTTCATAAGCAAAATTTACAAAATTTCATGTCATCAATAACTGATTTTATATTGTTAATGATTTCTTTAACAATAAATTCATAATCCAATGTTTTTAATACCAAGTATAACTACTTTTCCATTGATTGCTAAACACATTAACACATAAGGGTTATACTTAATATATCTCAATGCTGGAAATAATTCTGGTTCATAAAAACATTTCATTTACTTTGATAAATCCGGTATATTAACTGATGTTCCAAGATCTGCAGTAACTGTAATTAATTGTAATTCTAAGTTACTAATGTTATATTACAAGTCTTCGACTGTGATTGAATGTTTACATCCCATTATTCGACATTTTCAAGATTTGAAAAATATTATTGTATATTTTCCATTTTTGTCAACTATTTTTGAGGTTTACCAGCAGGAAATATCATATTCGACACATCAACTTTTCGCCAATAATTTATATTTGACAACATAATAAACAATTATAAAATATTAATCTTTATATATGATTTTAGAAAGAGTTCATTTTAATGTATAATATAAGCAAAAACTGTATTTATACAAATTAAAATTATTTGTTTGTAGATTATTACAATCAACAATGTTTAAATCAAAATTCAATAAAATTTATTGGCATAGGGGTGCAGATGACGTACATAGTTTAACTCAAGAACAATTTTGCAAGTTAAAAATGACAGTAATAAAGAGGTTTGATAAAAATTGGTCATCTAGATTACCACATGGTGATGTAATTATTATTGATGAGCAAACAAAGAAAAAGATTTTAATAATTTGTTTACAGAAATCAGTAGACATGAAGGTGCTACAGTTATTTTTATAACCCAAAATCTATTTCATCAGGGTGCTGCACATCGAAAACGTAATTTAAATGTCCAATATCTAGTTGTTTTTAAAAACCCTAGATATGAAACTGTTATTTATATTCTTGCAAGACAAGCATACGCCAACAATCAAAGTTTTTAATGGAATCGTTTCAAGATGCAACCAAAATATTCCATGGATATTTATTCTTCAATTTTACTCAGCAATGTCCTGATGATATACGGGTGAGAACAGATATTTTCAATAAGGATGGTGTAACAGTTTATAAACAAAATTAAACTATTAAACTAATTAAATAAAAATGGTATTCAAAAAAGTTTTAATTAAACCGGAAATAAATCTAGCAAAGAAATCTAGTAAGAAATCTGTAAAGAAAATAACAAAGAAATCATTAAAGAAAATACTTATGAAAAAACCAACATCGCAAATAATTAAGAAAATACCGTTCACAACCCCTAAAAAATGGATTAAATTATAAACAAAATGTAATGATAATATATTTTTTTAAATGAAATTACAACGTAGTATACTGTATCTTAATGCTTTGATTAAAGCACCAGTCTTGAAAAGATCAAGTATTTTACAATCATTCCCTTCGTTTGTTGTTGATGACTTGCTTGAAATAATTAACTTTGTGCGCGGCAATGTTAATATTAGCAAAGCAAAAAATCTTGTATTAAACAACCACAAGAAATATCTGTTATCCTTAGTCAATACAAAAAATAAACGATTGATGCGAAAAGTTATATTTAAACAGCGTGGAGGTTTTATATGTGCATTGTTACCAATTGCATCATCTTTATTATGTGGAGTAATAGGTAGTTCTGTATAAACAATGACTTAAACAATCTTCATAAACAATGATACAATCAATACCTAATCTTGTATTAAATTTTAAATCTTCTTGTTGCAATGGAGAAGATATGGACAAACACAAAAGAACCCGCAGGTTTCGGTGGAGTAGAAAAGTTAAAGAAACAAGTTCCGAATTCGAAAATTTATTAATAATAGATCTAAACCTTATAAAGATAATACATCAGAGTTAAATTTCGATCCTGCAGATATCCCTATGCGACTTTGTAATATTTCTACATTTTAATCCCAAAATCCCGGTTTACTTAACTTATAATGAAAATGCATTGAATGATGTGTGTACAGCGGAGGTTATGAAACATCCTTATGTTGATATAATTTATCGATCAAAAGTTGTTGGAGGGACACCAATTAATTTAATTTTGCTTGAAGGTATTGATAGATATCATTACATAGGCGTTACCAATCTTGATAGGCTTTTAAATTGTGAAAACGTTTCTATTACTGATGTTAGGATTTGTAGCAAATAGGGTCCAAGATGTTAACATGGTTTTAGAAATCCAGATTCTTTCTTAAGACACAGGGGTTTGTGTGATAAAAATCAATTAGGTACAACATTATATACTCTGTCTGAAGAAAAATACCTTAGTTTTAAAGATTGGTCTAAAACTGTTACTTCACCCTTTGTAGTCTATGCTGATTTTGAGACAATTTTGCCTAAATACGATAAATACTACCAGAAACATTTACAAATCGCAGCTGGTTTGGTTTTGATAAATAATTTCAAGGGGAAAATTTTTATAAACGTTTTATATGATTAGACTGTGTTGAACAGTTTTTTACTGAGCTTGATATAATGGGAAAAGAAATTGTAGTTCCATATTTTATAAAGAAAATATAAAAAGTCAACGTTATTTAATAATACTGATAAAATAAAACTTTTCTTAGGCTACAACTTGTCATTTGTGTAAAAAACATTACTAGTTCCGGTAAGGGATCATGACTATTTTCAGGTAAAATTTTATGTGTGTCATGCAGATCCTGTAATCTTTCTCTACGAATTAAACCGATTTTACTTGTTTTATTTCATAATTTACGAGGGTATAATCTCCATCACATTCTCAAATTTGGTTTAAGTAAATTTAAAACATGGAATATTAATTGTATTCCTATTACAAGAAAACATTTCTTAGTTTATTTGCTAGAACTGGTGGATTAGCCATAAAATTTATAGATTCTTGTCAATTTATTAATGATTCAGTAAAAAATGAAGTTAATACATTGATTCGTTATCAATAACATGCTCTGAGTTTAGAGGTGCAATTGTTAAAAATTAAGGAATATTTCCATATAATGTTGACACTAGTTTAGAGGTTCTTTGAGCAACTCCCCAATTACTACCAATTTATAACAATTTTTCAACAATTTTTCAAGGTCATTCAAAATGTTCTTAAGGCCCTTGGATGACTCATCATATTTTTCAAGGTCATTGGATGACTCATCATATTTTTTCAAGGTCATTCAAAATTTCTCAAGGTCATATTATTGTTTAAAAATTTTAAATTTAAAATTACTACTTATTTTTATAAGTAGTGTTTTAATTATTAGTATTTTTTAATTTTATTATTATTATTATTAATAATATTATTATTATTATTATAGGTGCATGTTTTATTATTATTATTAATATTATTATTATTATTATTAGAAGTTTTAATAATATTATTATTTTTAAAAATTTTTATTTATTATTTTTATTACTGTTACAAGATTTTATTTATTAATATTATTATTATTTTTAAAAATTTTTATTACAAGTTTTAATTTTATTAAGAGTTTTATTTATTATTATTATTATTATTATTATTATTATTATTATTATCAAAATAATATATATATATATATATATATATATATATATATATATATATATATATATATATATATATACAAAACCTATATAATATCTGCATGCTCTCTGGAAACTATTATATTAAAAAATAAATCTAAAAATATTAATAAATCTAAAAAACTATCACAAATAAATCTAAAAACATGAAAATAGTAAAGACAAATTATTTTCACAATTTTTTATTTTTCAACTATATACAAAATTTTTCAATAAATATCAAATATATTGTCAAATATTTCTGCAAATTGTTCATCGCGAATTGCAGGATCGGCTTCAGGCATTACTATATTACCGCCAACATCAAGGACATCAACCCCTCTATAATGACCATATGCAAAACTTGAGTTTTTCCCTACCCAAGCTCTCTTATCGTCATGGTTATTTAATGTGATTTTAGAATTTTTTAAAGTAAACACCTGGTGATTTCGGGTCCTTATCCTAGTTTGAGGTACCGACATAATAGTATTGTTATTATAACAATGCAAATACGATTGGTGTTTAATGTCGGTACCCGGTAATTTTACATCCTTAGCTCGCATTGTTGACTTATTTCCTAGCAAGCTATAACATTTAGGGCGCAAGAAAACCCACTCACTATATCCTAACCCTTTACTCTCATCTTTGAACTTGCCTATAACTGAGTCAAGTCATCTAGAATATAAAGGATGAGAAGGATCATAATTTGAGGTGTCTAATATGTCATCCGAAATCATCGCTTTTAATAAAATATCTTATTTTAAATTTTTTATCTCCAAAAAGCAGCTGTCCTTATCACCCGCTACTAGATTTATATCACTATTATAAATATCCCGATATTTTTGTAATTCAACATACTGTAACTGGTACATCCGTAGTTTGGATAAATCTAGAACTGATTGACCGATATAACTAGATCTATCCAAACATATTGAGTCCTTATTAAGATGAACGGCAAAAAGATCATCAGTAATCTCTATTGTTTTTCTAAATGCCGGTTTAGACGAATATTTAATTAACTTTTCAGCTGAATTACATAGTCCTCTTTTTAAGGTTCTAAACGAATTTACCATAAATCTCTATATAATTCACTAACTGCATTTGCACGCAAGTTAGTGATTTTATCGATATAATTTTTAAAAATAGGAGCTTGCTTGTATTTAATAGCTCTATGTATATATACAACCTTAGCCCCGAGAAATAGATAAAGCCTGAGAAGCCTCCAATGAAGAAAATAGTTCTTCTTAGGATAATGCGTGAGCATTAACTTCTCAACTTTTGAGTTTAGTGGGCACATCTTTTCCGGTCCAATCTGAAAGTCAATTTAAAAATCATGTAAATAATCTGGATTCTTGATATCAACTTCCATAATATATCCATATGGAAGGATTTCGATATCCACAACATTCGCACATTCACTCAAAACCTCATCCAAACCATCATACACCCAAGTAAAATCAGCGTAAGGAGGACTTTGGCTGAGAGCCCAACCATACAGATTATTTATATCTATGTACAATAATTCTGTATCCTCCAAAGCAGCAATGTAATGTTTGTTAACAAATGTTAACCTACCCCGTATTCCACCTTCGTAAAAATTGAACATTTCCATGTCCTGTAAAAGTTCAACGGGTTCCGTTAATGTCATAAGCGCTGAAGCCCATGACATACCCGGAATGCCATAAAAGTTTAGAGGTTCAAGACCATTGTAAACAATAGCCTTGGCACGGAATTGTTGAAAATAGTCCGCAAGGAGGAATACGTCAAGTTTAAGGTAAATTAACATATAATCACGCAAAGTCCTACAGTTTTACTGCCTCCAGATTAGTTGTGCCCTATCTTACTCATCTTCACTTACCCCCTCCCAAATTGGAAGCAACTCATAAGTAGTCTCAAGAACTTCCTCAGAAATAGCAAAATTATAAGGAAAGATATCTTTACAGTCAACTATAGAACCTTGAAAGACAGACGAAGTCAATGGAAGAGAAGTTAGTGTTTTCACAGCCTTAACGAACAATTAACAAATTGCATACTGTCGATAAAGCGAACAGCCAATTTGTTAATGTGAACAATTAACGAAATAAATTTTTCTGTAGAGGTCGGTATGATATCTAAATTCCATGAAGGAAAGTGATCGAGACCGTATTTTAAAATACGATGAAGGTCATAACCTCTTAAATTTTGGAAACCTATAGGTAGTAATCCTACGAGCTACATTACATTTTCGGCAAGCTGCCCCTAGATAATTATCAGTAAAATGGCAATGATCTCTAACCGGATGTACAATCGGTTTTTTACATAAATAACAGTTTCGACAAGATTTAAACTGTCGCTCCTCATTGAAAGACATTGGTCCTATCAATTTATCACCTTCCGAATCATAGTACGGAATAACAATCTCAGTCGCAATTTCCTCAATTTTCTTAAGAAAATCAGAATGCAATCAAGACCATAAAAGTAATAATACGATTTTGTGTTGGTGTAATTATTAATTAATAAAAGGCCTGCTGCAATAGGCATATGAATTTGATGATGTCTATCATCAGGAGGTAAAACCGATTCAAAATCGGCATAAATCACAAAAGGTGGGATGATATGTTTAGTGTAATTTAGGAATTCTAAATTTTTATTTTCGGGTAATGTAAAAAGGGTTGTGCCAGTCTGATATTTGGTGCATAATTCAACATGTGTATTGAATGCATTATCTAATCTAATCCCATTAAGTCAATGTGGACACCAACCGCATCTAATTTGTATGTTACAGTCAGGGGTTTGATGGAAATTCATTAACCAGTTGATATTGGTTACTGCGATATAATGATATCTGTCCTTATTTTCAAGCAATAATAATTAAATAGGGTTTCCGTCAGTGACTTTGGTTCTATGTATTAAACTTAAATGAGGATGGTGAAAGACATAATTATCTGGGACCTCATCAATTATAACAGTTGGTGTGTATCAAAACACATTTATTGCTAGGTTTAAATTAGAATTTTTCTTTTCAAACTTTGGAATATTTATTAATTTCATGGGACAATCCGTGACCTTATCATATTCTAACTCCTCTAAAAACTCTGATATTTAGAGACTCTTTGAGGATTTTCACCGATTATATCTTTCTTTAATAAATAAAGAATAGAGTAAGGAAGCACTTGTCGTCATTATATTTATATTTACTATAGATCCTTTATTTTTCAATGCAGAAGGGGTTTTAATATATTTATGTCCGGACAGACGATTAATAGGAGCATATTTAGTTAAAATCAAGTGTATTTCCATAATATTAATAACACGCAATCCACTGCCTAAATGGGTGAATTGTTCTATTTTTTCATTAAGCTTATTAACCCTTTCGCTTAAAAAGTTATGTGAAAATTTCTCCCCATTATTCGAAAAATAATTGTCACGGATCTCATCATCTTTTTCTAATTTAATTAATATGGGGAATTGAATTTTAACGCTCCCTATTTTATTTATTTCTAAAATTAATTTATTACTGATTCGCTCAGTTAAAGTTACTCGTATAATATTTACATAATAATAGGTACAATATCATTATTTATAATATGTATAATATCATTACTTATAATAGGTATAATATTTTCATTATTTATATCTGGTATAATATTTTCATTATTTTCATTATTTATAATATTAGAGTCATCATCATCACTGATTTCGATGACTTCTTTTATAATAATTTTATTAGGAATATTAATTTTAATATTTTCAGCAGGTCTTTTATTCGTTTTATTTTATGTAGTTTTATTTTGCATTATATTCAAAATATCTATATTATTTTTATTAATTTCCTTAAAAGGTTTAATTTTATTTGACTTAAAAGAATTTGAATGAATCGCATGTTCCCTGTAAAATTCTTTATATTTAATGCTCTGGGAAGTTTTGAATATGGCGCATATAAAAAAGTCGATGCCATTAAATCTATGGCGGTAATATTTTTTCATGTCTTTATGACATCTTTCGCTATGTTGTAATGATGAGATATCTCGGATAAAAAGTGCCAAATAAAAAAATAATAAATTAATATAAATGTAGAAAACCTATATAAAGTATCTAATAATTAATCTAAAAGTGCTAACTATTATATTTAAACTTTTATTAATTCTTATAAAACCTATATTAAATATCTAATAAAAAATAATATATACAAAACCTATATAATATTTGCATGCTCACTGCAAACTATTAAATAATTTCTGTATAAAGTATCTAATAAAAAAAATAAAAATAATATCTTTATAATTCAATAACTATTATTGTAATATCAATAGAGTTGTTTCTTTATAATTCAATAACTATTATGTTAATATCAATAGATTTCTTTCTTTATAATTTTAACTTATAATGGTAATATCAATAAATTTATCATAAAACTTATAGGTATTATTGAAAAATAAATAGAACCTTATAAAACTTATTATAAATTATTGATATTTGATGTATTATTTTAATAATACTTCAAATATCATTAACTTAATTTTTTATAAATAAATAAAAATAAATAAAAAACTAACAATTATATTCTGAATCCGAAAAATCGTCATTCTATATAAAAAGGAGATCATTCATATCTTCCACAGAAATGTGGTCATCTTCAGTAACGTTGGCATCCAAATCAACTAAAACGTTTTTTAAATATATAGAAAAAATAAATTTCAAATTTACCGAGATCAAGTTCACTATCTTCGATAATGATTACTTCGTCATCTTTGATTGTAATAATTTCTGTATCATTGATAATGATAACATCGTTTTCTAAAATAATTATTAAATAAATCACAAATAAAATTAAAATTTACCTATTTCATCCTCGATAACTTCATCTAATTGATTTTGGTATTCGCTTATTAAAAACCAATTTAAAATAATAAATAATATAATAAAAAATTAAATTAAAAATCCTTACCAGTTTCACATATTAGAAGATTTCTTAGAATATTATTATTCATTTTTGAATTTGGCGAATTTTTGAATTGGCAAATTTTTGAAATAATTTTGACAAATTTGGAATTTGTCAATGTTTATAAAGACAATCTAATTTTCAGGATTAAGCCAATCATATTTTAGCAATACACCCATATAGGTGAGAGAATTTTATGCATGCAGTCTATACCGTGTAGGCATGTGTTCTTTGTAAATCACATACAAACAAAAGTATGTATGTGTTTTCTTTGTAATTCACATACAAACAAAAGTATGTATGTGGTTTTTTTGTAAATTACATACAGTCTTGAGTGTGTTCCTTGTTACTAATCATGCACTTATTATGCACTGTCTTTGTAATTGATGTCATGATCATGCAGTGTAAATCACGCACTTATCATATACTGTCTTTGTTACCTTTAATTAAATATTAATTAAACATATAATAATAATATTAATAATAATAATATTAATATTAATAATAATAATAATAATAATAATAATATTAAAAATAATAATATTAATATTAATATTAATAATAATAATAATAATAATAATAATATTAAAAATAATAATATTAATATTAATAATAATAATAATAATAATAATAAAACATAACAATAATAATAAAACATTTATTAAACATCAAATCTCTTGGATAATAACCATGCTAAACAATGTTGACCGAATGTTAAGGTCCATGGTTTTTGATACATAGTTTTATTATACACAAGAAATCATTAAAGCCGGATAATAGAAATTCATAGGATCAAATACAAATATCTAGGTTTCATATATATTGCTAACCAATGTTCTCCACCGAGATGAGACGATTGAGTATTGATGATATGGCTTGATTATTACATAAATGTGGAATATTATCAAGAGGAAAAACTGCTAAAAATTTATGTCCTAGTATTTGTTTTCCAATTCGATAGATCTGAACAGAACTATATCAATAATATTAATAATACATTTAAAAACTAACTCCATGACAAATTATCATAAATTATCTATACATTTATACCATTCAAACCAACATTTTCAAACTAGTACGGTTCTGTTTTCAGTTACTTGCAGTTCATTTTCAAATACTCCATATATTACAACATGTACCGGTTCAGTTGTAGCTTTAGCAAACTTTATATCTATTCGTAAATATCCATATTGAGGTAATTGACTTTGATTTAAATCAAAATCGGGTGCCAAAAGAAATGTAAAGAACGGATATTTGCTTTTAAAATCCTCAAGAGTTTACCACAATTAAGGTTTTTATCCAAATAACCCATATTTCTCACTATACTCTGCATTTATGTAGCACAATAATTATCATTATCGAAATCTTGACTATATGTTTCTCTATAATCACTAATTTTTGATAAAGTTAACGATGTTACACCAAAATCTTTGAAAATCGAGCTCGATGTTAAGTATGATTCATTATATTGAGATTCACTTTGAAATGTTAGTAATATAATAAAGTTGGGCATTCTTCTATCTTCAAATATTTGTTCCTTATAGAAAGAAGCTAAACTTTTAGCAATAACAAATTGAACAATTTCCTTTGTTTTCAATGGATATATTGCATGCTTAGAATTAAGCCCCAGTTGATGACCTGCTAATACAGAGGGCTCAACACGAACTCTTCTCACCAATAATTTTGCATCAACTAATTGAAGAATTTGTGCTGTGGTCTCACTTGTTAGTGATAATGCAGACTCTGATCTTTTCAATCTAATGTGTACATTAACACCTGGGAGTAAATATTTCGGTTGATCCATAAAATCGAGTTGTAATGATGAGCACATGGTAAATAATTTCGAGCCTTTAATCCACTATTTCCTATCGTCATCACTACCATAACCCATAGGAGTTAAACATGTATTTTTAGTATCACTATTGTAATTTATAATAGTTTCTATTAGAGCTTTGTGAATATATGTACTGTTACCGCCCTCAATCTTGATATTATTAAATCCGAGTACTGCATCTTTAAAAAGTGTATAAAAAAACAAGAAATTATTTGGTATTACATCACTAGGTTCACCCAACGGTTTTCTATCTTTCTCTAAAACTTTGGTCTGAACAGTTAACAATGTATCGTTCAAATCTAGATATTCAGTTTGGGAACCATTAATATAAAATTCAATATCGGTTCTACTATCCATAATAAAATTCATCGGAAATACTTCTTCAAAGGCCCCAATTTCAATTACCGCCTGGGAAGATCAAATAAACACAATTCAGATTTACCACAATTCATTATTGAAATATAGTTCCATGTCCTTTCATTCGTTTGTTTATATATTTATGATGTCTTTTATGTTTTTGAGCCGGTGCTGGTTCATGTTTTTGATTCATACCTGCAACACTAGGTAGAACTTTCCCTAACTCGGATAATGCATTTGATTTCAGAGATGGTAATATTTTCTGCTCATTTATTATCATATCTTTAGCAGTTTTCATACCAAAACTACCAATGCATTTAAGAATAGGAAGTGCAAATCTACCAAGAGTTCTCAACCATCCTGATCCATACTGTTTACCAATAAAATATGGTAATTCGCCACCACTTTGGCTACCACTATACATACTAATAATATCGTAATTGGCCATCTAATTTACGAAAATGTAATGTCAAATGAGTTTTTGTATCTTTACTAAATTCAATAAATTTACCGCTATCATCACGAATATTTATTTCTATATTGTTTATACATGATGTTGATACCGGTACGTACATGGGATTATCTATAAATACATTGAATACTTCATCCTGGTCATGTTTATCAACCCAAACAGATTTCAATACAGGATTCAAAGAATTACCAACAATTATAGGATCGATGATGTTAGTATATATGAACATTTGTCTATGAAGTTTTATTATTTTTGGTTTGCGTACACCAAAAGCACTTGACCGATATTGCTTATCTAATCCCAATGTATTAGTCAAATTTTTATCAAATGTAACTTCACAAATGTTATTATTTAGACTGAATTTACATAATCCATCTTTAACAAATTCAATAGTTTTAAATATATGTAAAAAATTGAATGAAATATATTTATGTAATTCTTCAAATGTTTCAATATAAAAATCGCTTGGCTTGATTAATATTTTCAAATATTATTGTAAATGGGCTAAAAACTCACAACTAACATTCAATCCATCTATGAAAAACATGCCACTATTTTCATCTAAAATTTGATTCGGAATATGACAATATCGATCAATATTATTGATTGAGAAAATACCACTACATGTTTTGGGAACACGCTTCTTTTAATCGATTTTACAATGACTATAAAATGGGAATATATTGTACACAAATGTGAAGTCTTGCAAAGCAACTTCCCAATTTCCATGTAAATAAAAAGGATTTTGAAGATCAACCATAAATTTACTTTCTTGATTTTCCGGATGGATTAGTGGGCAACTATTGCTGGGTGAAATTGTATAGAAACTCATTTTACTAGGTCTTTTGATGATATCCATGAGGGTTTTGATATCCATGCCATTTGACATAGTATTGTTTATCCTTACTCACCTTTTTAGCTTTAAGTATTTTCTGAATTCTAAACATTGTAGGTTTGGAAATAATTTGTAATTCCTGTTCATAGAATTTCCCTTGTATTACATTGTTATCACTATCTTTAATAACATACATTAAAGGACTCTGTTTAGTATTAATTTTAGTAATTTGAAATACCTCATCACTCCAATTACTATCGAAATTTTTGATGAAAGGTGAAGCAGATATTTTACTAATTCTAACGTGATCACAAACTTTATATTTTGGTTTTGTAATTTTTACAACTTTTTTAGACCGTACTGATTTAGCTAATGTTTTCGAGCTGATATCTACGGGTCTCAAACCATTCAAACCTCGATGTGATGCATTATTATAACTAACAAGTAATTTCGGTAATACATTTATCCATATTTTATTACCTTGATGAACGAAATATTTCTTCAATCCATCCCTCAATGTCCGGTTAAATCTTTCAAAACGAGCAGCTTTGTATTGAGAATGTACAGAGTAATGATTTATTTTGAGACGATCCAGGATTTGTTTAACTTTACTATTGTAAAACTCCTTGCTTATAATAATAACAATAATAACAATAATAATAATAATAATAATAATAATAATAATAATAATAATAATAATAATAATAATTTTTAAATATATTATTAATTGCTTTAGATATTTCCTTTGCAGATTTTGTCTTTGTTGGTACGCCGTGGGCAAAACGACTGAAAACATCAATACACGTTAAAATATATTTCTCCGTCAAATCCATTTGCCATAAATCATTAATACCGAATGTCTTATAATCTCTCGTTGGAAATCTTTTCCGCGTTGGTTTGTTTAAACTGCACGCAAGCTGATCTGACAGCCACTTTTGCGTTTCCTTTTTCAAATTTGGACTCTTTTTTTAAACTTTGCCACTCCACCGAAACCTGCTTCTTCTTCTGGGTTTGTCCAAATCTTTTCCATTACAACAAGATGATTTAAATTTTAATTTAACATTATGTAATGATTGTCCATCGTTTATTGTTATAATAATGATATTGCTAATGGTAACATCGCTCCGATAAAACCGCCTTGTTGTTTATATATGATTTTTCTCATTTGCTTAAGATTTTTATTATTTACAAGCGATAAAAAAGGCTTATGATGTTTATTCAATACTACTTTTTAGATTAACTGATTTTAATTTTACCTCTGACTACTTTTAGTAGAATTTTGAGTAAATCACCGACAACAAAAGTTGGAAATGATTGTAAAATAGACATTCTTTTTATACTCGAAGCCTATAACAATGCATTAAAATATGGAAAACTCCTATGATTTATTACAATTTTAACAAATTTATTTTTACTCCTTTTAATAATGTTTTTCGAAATTAGATTTATTGCGTGAAAATTCTCGGTTATTAGTTTTTTAGATTGTGTATAACTAGTCTTTGGTGGAACTTTTTCAGTCTTTATTTTCTTTTTAGTACTTTGTCAAAGTTTTCGGACATTTTTAAGTCTGAATTTCATAAACATTTTTACATATGAATGTTTTCAACTTTTTTTAAAAAACCATGGCACCTTCTTTATCGATAATGATGACATCACCTTTCCTTAATCGACTTGACCAGTTTTATCGAAACCCTTTACTATTTTCATGTTTTTCAATTTACAGAAATTATCTTGAGTTAATCCATGTTCTTCATCTGTACTTCTGTGCCAATTTTGTTTGAAATAAATTAGATTTCAGTAATTTACACACAAACATAGTTTTACCACTACCACTTGGGCCAACGATTTGATATACCGCATCATTTCTTAATTCCATTATTAATTTGTATAATTATAGGTTTTTGTTTATATTATATAATTTAATGAACTCTTTCTAAAAATCATATATATAGATTAATATTTCAATATTGTTTAATTATGTTATCAAATATAAATTATAAAAGAACTTTCGACGTGTCAAAAATGACGTTTCCAAATGGTAAACCACTGCAAATTGTTGATAGGAGTGAAAAATACCTTATAATATTTTTCAAATCCGGCAAATGCAGAATCATGGGATGCAAAAAACCTTTAGACATCAATAAATTACAATATACAATGAAGTATATTAAAATAGAGTCAATTACGGTTACCATGGATATGGGACAATCTATCAATCTATACAACATGTCAACAAAATGTCTTTGTATGTTCGAGCCAGAATTATTTTCTGCACTGAGGCTTGTAAAATATAACCCAATGTGTGTTAACGTGTTTGCCGGTGGGAAAATAGTCATATTAGGGTTGCGAAATTTAGAGTACAAAAATATTGTTACAGAAATACAAAATGAAATCACGGGATTGGTCGACATCTGATTGGCTATTGATTGATTAAAACAACTTGCTTATTCATTTTATTTCATTTTTAAAATAGAAAATACTACGCCGAAGAAAAATATGTACGATTTATTGATGAATAGTAACATTTGAAAAGGTAAATTTATTATTTATTTATTTTCTTTTATTATTAATATTTTCTTTAGAAGAATATGAAACCCTGGTAATTGGAAGATTACAGTATTATTATCCTCAACTCATTGCAATAATAAAGAACAAGCCAGCAACAATGATTCCCTAGCTCATATTTAATGAGACGAGAATATGAATTTCGGAGCTGATCAATCAGGCTCTATGGGACAACAAAATAAACAGATTGGAGACGGAAATGGAAACAGAATACCCATGTATTCTAGATTGCAGCTGTTGCAATTTTCGGTACCAACGTTAATGTTGGACGTATGGGAATCTTATTTATAACTTTAGTGCTCATCCTATTGGTGTGACCGTCACATTTAACTTCTTGTGACGCTTTCCCGATACGCCGCACGATTTGGATAACCATTGCGTACCCATGACCGAAATCATGTTGGTACTGTACGCAATAGCCGAATGTCATTCGAGCAGGTGAGCGCTATTACTAGTGCTACTCCTTGAAGGACCTTCGTCTTTCCGGTTACTTGCCGCCGATAGAAGGACTTACGCATCTTACATACTATTCTACCTATGAATCCCTTCGTATTCATCTTAGCTGGGCCGAGAAAACCGTGGGAATCCATTCGCACCGTTTGACTTCTTCATCAAACATTATCTGATGAATGGCCGCCAACCGTTACCGTTGTTTCACACCCTTTTAACCCAAGTATACCTAATTCTAACCAAAAATAAAGATAAAACTATATTACTATACTACACAATGAAAAATGACATTACTATGACTACATAGACAACACAATGAACGCATGATGATTTGCAAAAATTTCGAGGGAGTACGAATTATAACATTCTCGCATTAGAATCAATTTTCGTCGGCATCAATGTCTGTAGGGAGACATCTACGTTTTGCCGGCCGATACGGAGGGGGATTTGCATTGTAGACGCCCTCGATACGAGTAGAGAGTCCGGCTTCTTCGGATGGGGAAGAAATTCGGGGCACATCGCCTGTGAGTATGGCGATTTCATTGAGGTCCAGCCCCAGACGATCCAGAGCCTGGGCGGCTCTCGGAGGTTCAGAATCTTCATCCACCAAATTTATGTTGATCGACCGAGCCGGGGAGTAAAAAACTACAGAAGGTACGAAGAGCACATCCGGATCGAGCCCCGGAGTC
This sequence comes from Schmidtea mediterranea, assembly GCA_022537955.1. Lineage (NCBI taxonomy): Eukaryota > Metazoa > Platyhelminthes > Tricladida > Dugesiidae > Schmidtea > Schmidtea mediterranea. The sequence continues at coordinate 200,465,809 of CM039679.1, read as the reverse complement.
TCGAATTCCTGGTAGAGGGGCGGAAGATCGTCGATCCGGTACGGGGTGTTGAGAGGTTCCGTTTCTCGGAGAAGGTCTGCTTCTAGGCGACGGCGTGCACGACGGCGCCGATTTCGGTTGGGCCGTCGTTGGGCCGATCTAGTATTAAGTTCTGTTACTGGAACTTGGGGTGGGTCAGTTAGTTGAGGAGTTGAGGTTGAGGGCGTTGGATTGATTTCGACTATTGGCAGGTGGTGTTCTGGTATGATGCCCAGGTGACGGGACCAGACACTTCCAGGGATGCGGGCTCGAAGTTCGGCATCCGTGAATATTTGGCGGAGCGTCTTAGCCTGTTCTTTAATTAATACCAGCTGGCTACACGACTCCGTGACTAACTCATCTCGATACTGGGAAGAAAATCTCTAGTGACATTCCACGCACACTAGTTAGTCTGGGAAAGGACTATTTCTATACTTATATATATAAGGTTAATGGACTCAAATGTATAAATAAACAGATAAGCATATAAGAGTTAGGTGTATAAAACGTATAATTAGCGACATTACAAACATCAAAATTTACAAACGTTACGTTAATTTTCAAAGAAAATTTAAAAATACAATCAAAATTATCACTTCAATTAATTCGAATAAATTCAGTAAGTTTTCAAACAGTAAGTTGTAAAGGCATAAGTTAAAATAATGAAATTTGTCACTGTATATATACTGTTTTTGTGCCTGTGTGAGACCAATGAGCGAATTTTCGCCATTTTTAGGGCTTTTTAATTATTTCATTAATCTTAAATTATTTTTATTATTTTTTCTACATTTTTCTTGATTTTTTGATATATAATTACTTTATGGTTGAGTTTTATTTTTTATTATTATTTTCTTATGATATTATTTTTAGCCCTTATTATTTGTTTTCTGGTCGCCACCTTTGCCTGTGTTTTTTCTAAACCTTATTTTGCAAGGTTTTGGCAGTTTTTTTCTTTTTCGTATGTTTCTGTATGCTTTTGATGATTTTATTTAATTATTTGTTTTTATTTAATTTTGATATATTTTTAATTTGTTTTAATTAATATGTTTTTCATTAATTTTTAGTATCTTCTTGTGGTGCGTGCTTATGTTCAGTGACTTATCTCACCATTTTCACCCCTGCTTTAGTTTTTATTTTTGTTTTAATTTTTGATTCTCATTTTTTGTTTAAATTGTGGCTCTGAGCCAAACAGTACGTAGTCAAATTTGTAAGGAATTTTTGTAAGCTTCAACTTTTAGGACAATAAATATTTTGTGTTACATCTTTTTGTTTTTAGTTTGACTTTGTTTTGTTTTTGATTTGTTTTTAGAATTAACAAGTTTTATTAATAATAATTTTATTTAGTCATTGTTTTATATAATAAACGAAATAATAATAATAATATTAAAAATAATAATAATAATGATCATAATAATCATATTAATAACAATAATAATGTAACACTTAATAAGTATAGAAATACACACACATATAGGTGAGAGAATTTGATGTATGTTTTCTTTGTAAATCACATACAATCTTGAGTGTGTATGATGTATTCCTTGTTACTAATCACGCACTTATCATGCACTGGCTTTGTATATCATGTGATGATCATGCACTGTCTTTGATATAATTAATTAATAATAAAAAATAATAATAAAAGAAATACGTACATGCATGATTTGGATTGGTTAATCAGTTTCTGTCAAGGATATAAAAGCTCGTCACTATCTTATAAATATCATAAATCAAACATGACCAAGAAAATCAATGCTATCAGTGTCCAACCAGTTCAGATGTTCCACAATTATAAAATGTATTTTTTAAAAAAACCTATCAATATGCAATCGGTAAATCCAGTCAAACTCAAAAGAACTCAATTTCAATCTCTCGCTGGGGCTCTCACAATGATAGATATCAAGGATATTGATACGGTTTTCAAAAAGATCAATTCCAATTTAAAATGCAATGAAAATGCATTCTTCACCAGTCAATATACCAGATATTATGATGCATTTACAGAAATAGGTTTCAAAGAAGAGGAAAACTGGTATTTAACAATAACAATCCAAGGATATAAATCTGATCAAAATGATGTGCTTTCTCCAGTCTGGAAAATTGTTACTGCTAGAATTTCACAATTATTTTAATGTATATTTTAGTGTTTAATAAATGTATTAATGTTTTGTTTTCTTTGTTATTCTATAAACAAAATTATAATTAGTTTTAAAATTGTTTAAAAATGAGGTCTGAAAAAGGTAAAATATAAAATATAAAATAATTAATTAATTTTCGTTTAGAATATTTAATAAACTTTTTGTTTGATAAACTCAAAGAAATAACCGGTGTAAAAATTAGAGATATGTTGACTCTAGTTGAAGCATTGACTAAAGAATATTCATGTTGTGTTTCAGAATCTCAGAGTGATGTTGAAGAAATTATTAATGATACTGAAATTATTAATGATACTGAAATTATTAACTATGAAGAAACCTCAATTTTAGTTGAGCCTAACGAATTTAAGACTTGTGTTGACAATGTCATAGAAAATATTATGATAGAATATTGTGGTGATGAAGCATGTATATGTAGTTTTTTATTAATAATAATAATAACAAATAAATATTTATTAAAATTTATGATAAACGTTATTACATATATATAAAACCGATGCTCCAGTTAATAGTTTTAATAAAAATTTGCAATTTGAAATATAAATATCTGAACGTTTGGCTTCTGTGGCAACTGGAATAATTGCTATCCATCCACCGTTTGTTTCTTCCCATGGATCAATTTTTTTTCTATTACCTAAATAATGATAAAAATAAAAGAATAATAAATATAAAGTAATATACCTCTACAGACCATTAAAAATAATTTTCATAGTCGGATCCGGATTTTAATATCATGTGTTTCATATACATTAATCCTACTATAATTCGCATCCATTTATTATTTTCATCAAACATATAACTAAATATCGATTGAAATAAATTTTTCTTTCTCACCAATGTTGGCAAATTGAGAATTTTTTCATAATCAAATGGGATGTCTTCTACGATTTTCTCGGTACGGTTTACCATGAATTTTATGTTTTTAATGATATCATCTTCTTCTTTATTATTAGAAACCAGCTCATTCAATAATGTTATAAAAAACTTAGTTTCTGGCATTTTATAAAATTATTTGGAAGTGTAAGCTTATTTATACTATATTCGACCAATCAGAATTATGCATTAACATTAAGAAGTTGCAATGTTAAAAAATATGTAAAAATATATAATGGAAATGAAAATGATGATTTATTGCTTCTGTTAACATTAACTTCTTTCAATTTGTTAACCGGTTGTTGAACTTCTTTCATTATACGATTGAACTGATCAGTTACTTTATTAGAATAAAATTTTATACTATATTGAACTTGATTCATCATTTTTTCATTAAATTTACGATTTTAATTCAATTCTAATATTTATTTTCCTAATTTATTTTGATAATACTAATGGTCTTATTTAGATATATAATATTATCATATAATTCGTTTTTAGCTCTTTTTAAAGTCTCATATGTCAGTTCAAATCGGACTTCTAAATTACTCATTCTTTCAGATAATCTTTTGACTGGAGTTTTCAAATATCTAGGCCTATCTATCATATACAAAATATCCATCAACACGGCAGTATCAAGACATACACATCTTGTTGAATTTTTACCTTGAACGGTTACAACAATTGAGTTAGACATTTTAAAACACTAACAACTAATATTATTATTAAAATTTCTTTAAACATTTTCAAATCTATATTAATTAATATTTATTGTTTATAGCTAAAGGTTTGTGTGTTTAACTTCTCATTGGTTTAAATTAGTATAAAAGTAATTGTTATTTCAATTTTTATTATTATAATGGATGTACCGAGCGCAGTTCAAGCTATAAATAAAATTAAACATTATGTTAATTAATAATTAATATTATTATTATTAACTATTTTGTAGATCATTATTTTAAAGTTATCAAAGATCGTCTGGAATTCTATTATTCTGATATTCATGAAATATTGAAGGATAAGACAACATCAATAATTCCAGACTTGATCTTTAATTATACATCTATATGGATATTTTCCGTAATCGATGAGTTCCTATGGAACGCCAAGCAAAAAAAATGTCAAAAGATATGGAACCTGAATATCCATGTGGTGATGGATGTCATTGCTGCGCTGCCCGATATCGGAAGTATGTGGAATGGGCTTTGAATAAAGCTCTTCAACAATATTGCTATAGTCTTATTTTTTCTTTTTAATAAAAGTTTTTTGTTGTATATGACTTTGTTTTTTATTATATATTAATTATAGTATAATAATAATAATAATAATAATTATAATAATAATATTAATAAAAATTAAAAAATATTAATAGTTAAAACATTACTTATAAAAATAAGTAATAGAATAAAAATTAAAATTAAAAAATATTAATCATTAAAACACTACTTATAAAAATAAGTAGTAATTTTAAATTTAAAAATTTTTAAAAATAATATGACCTTGAGAAATTATGAATGACCTTGAAAAAATATGATGAGTCATCCAATGACCTTGAATGAGTCATTGTCTTTGTTTAAATTACCTTTTAAAAATATTATGAGTCGTCTAATGACCTTGAATGAGTCATGGTCTTTGTTTAAATAACCTTGAAAACCTTTTGATGGCTCATTGTTTTTGTTTCAATGACCTTGAATGAGTCATTGTCTTTGTCTCAGAAAATTTGTACTTTTGGACTTAGAAAAATTTTCTACCGGGACGGGGGGATTTCTGGATGTGACATGTGTGGAGGTGACACATCCCACTACTAGATTAAAGATATAATAGATCAAGTGGTTGATGAAAACAAAGTTTCAGATACTTTATTCACTACTTGAGTCGATGAGAATAGAGTCATAACAGTGATTGCGTATCTTATTTATAGAGCGCGTAATATTTTATAGATGAAATCAATGGAAACAAATCCAGTAGCTGAGAGAATATTTACAAAGTTACAAAGTAAAGTAATACCCTGGATACATGCAAATGGAGGTTGGAAAATCTTATATGATGAAAATATGTTGATGAAAACTAGTACAGAACAACAATGTATTGATGAAAAGGAAATTGAAAAGAATCTGGAAATTTTAAAAACAATGAACAAAACCGGGGAAAGTGATCAAAAATTGATAGTATCTATAATAATAGTGATGATGGCAATATTATTAAGCTTGATAAAAGGATTTACGGGTACTATAGCATACGATTGTCAAAACAAAAAGTGGGGATAAAAATACTCACTCTTCGATGTAGAAAATTGCCCAGAAGCTAATCCAACAACTTCAATCATAACAGAACCTAAGATATTCTATGTTTATCAAGAGTCTGACTTTATACAAACTAAAGCAAGAGAATGTATAATTAAATATTCTGAAGAGACCTTTGTATGCCATAATATAGCATGGACAATATTAAAACCTTTATACACACCAGATACAGTTTTGATAACTCCACAGGAATGTGAAAATACATTTCAATCAAGAAAGATAAAGATTCACGAAATCGAATTACAAGCACAGATAGGTGCACTTGTAAAACAACAAGTGGATGTTGTCATATGGTCTTCGCATGGTGAATATGTTCAAGGAGGAAAGTATAAAAAATGCTGTAGTGAGACGAGAATATATAGTAGAACTCAGACAATTTAAAGCATCATTTGATAGTATAACACAAAAAAATGATGGCATATCCCTTTTGTACATCAAAAAAAATAAGTTGTGATACATGTGAATCAATGATAATAAAGGAGAAAATATTCAATATGGAAAATCGATAATACAAACCAATTACAATGGTATATACTTAAGCAAAAATGAGATAAAAAATGCTAAAATAAAAATAGATAAGTACGATATTAAGCTTTCATCATACTTTAATAATAAAATTGATTATTTCTATCATCCCCAATTGATGCAATTAGACAGGGTATACCAGGAGACAATAATTAACGATTGCAAACTTAATCGAGAAATTTTAAGAACAAAGATGGCATTAGCAATCACAAATCCAGATTTAATGGCTCGAATGTTGGTTTCTGAAAAGGTGCATTTGCTTGAGTCGTGCGCGAAGTAATACAGACATTTCAATGTAGACCAGTCAACGTATCTTTAGCTACAAATAAACATGTACAAATGAATTACCTGTTATTTACAAAGGAAAAAGAGCGCACCTACCACCAATTACAAGATTACTGACTAATAAAATTATATAGCAAGAAAAACAGATAAATGCACAAATTTACTAGATCCTTTATATAAATTAGATGATGAAACATGGATAACAATGTCAGACAAAAAGGTGGCAACAAGATCATTGAATTTAGAAATGACAGAATTGGATAAAAATATCTCGAATTCTTAGAAGTAAACGATTTCTAAATAATGGATTTTACTCAAAAAAGATATAGAAATCGCACGAAAGCATTTTTTATTTCCAAACGAGAAAGAAAAAGTACTAACAGTAATAGCAAGTAAAGTTATAGAAAATAGTCATTATGGACACTGCAATTTTGATATCTTAATATCAAAAGAACATGTCAAAAAAGTAGTGTATCGAGTTTTATATAGTATATGGGGATACTTTTCGATCTTGGGAAAAGCTTTTTCAACAATACTCGGTATTTAATACTCTATTGCACTACTAAAGCTGATATACTCATCATTGGTATCACTAAGAAAATTAAGATAGGTATTTGGTAATTCATATAAAATGCTAGCCTGTTTGTGTATTCATTGCCAAATATTTGATAACAGTGAAACTTGATAAAGATATCATGAGAATAATAAAGAAAACAGCAGAGGAAAGATTAATTGATAAAATCACAAGTCAAGGAAACCATTACAACGAAGATTCTGACCACGTTGAACCACATCAGAGGGGACCATATATTATACAGATGGACCATTTCAAAATATAGAAAAAGATATTGAGGTCAACATTCCATTAAAAACTATAATATTCATGGATCGGTAACGAAATAAAAAAACGTATATGGATGTTATGGAGTAGATGAAAGAGAAGAAGCAAATGAAATGAGACCACGTTTGCAAATAAAGATAGATGATCAAATAATAAATGCTTTAATCGATACCGGCGCAGCCGCATCATTGATAGAAGATAATAATTTTAAAAAGTTAACTTCAAAATATCATTCCTACGAATGATGAACTAATGTCATTTCCTCACATAATATACCTATAAAAGGAAACATAAAAATTACAGTTCACTTAGAAAATCAGACGGTAGATCATGTATTTTGAGTAGCCGATATAGGCCAAACAAAATGTATTTTAGGCATAGATATTCTTAGAAAATTGAAAGACTACGTAATAGATTTATCAGATAGTAAAATAAAAATAAAAATAAATAGAAAATTCTAATCAGTACTCATAAAAAATAGATTAGCCAGGCAATTTTCACCGAGTTGCAATAATGCAAATACACAAAATTACACTAACCTATAGATTTGTTGAGTTAATATTTGGAACTTTTTGGCAGGAACGGTTTTTTGACTCGAAGTGCTCTTTGAACACTACTGATGTTACTCAAAGCAGAAAACAATTTTTGATGTTCGTGAACAAGGTTTATTTTAAATGATTTTTCTAGGGTTCCTAAGTGACTCTTACTTAAACGCCTTCAAGATTATTATTCTGTTCCCCCTATGTAAGCATGGTAGTTACCATCTTGGTATTGTTCATAATAGTTTAAAATCCATGAACAGGTATTTTCATGATATTTTCATTTTCGGGCTTTTGACTGCCGATAGAAGGTCTTATGCCTCTTTCTTTTTATACCCTTGTCCACACTTGTATATTTCTACAATTTTTATGTCAATTTGTTAATTTTTATCCATTATTTATTAAGGTCTCTTTCAAAAATTGAAGCAGCGTTCTTTACTTATTTTATGAAAAATTTCCTATTTTATTTATTTAATCGCTGTACTAGCTGCATTTTTGTCCTAGTTTACCTCTTGTATTTTCTATTATCTTAAACTTGACAACTAATTCATTAACTCTTGTCGAACTTCCTTCATTTTATTTCTAACCGTTTCCATCAAGCGCTTCAATTTGTACGACAAGGTTCTGTCTGCAAGATTAGGGCCTCTAAGGACCTGACCTTTTCTGTGGCCTTTAAAGAATTGCAATCAGTCTGGCAGGCGCTACAACCAGCCAAAATTAATTTGTCGGTTGAGATAACCGTTCAGCCTTTTCAGAGTCTATTCCGATACCAAAATGTATAATTAGATTTGAGATGGTCTGTCAAGAGTACCAAAAAGTATTCTCGGCCATCCAAAATGATATAAAAATTATTAAAGAAACATATGAGCATTAAAAAAAGATTGAAAAATAAAAACCATATAAAGAAACATTTCTTAACTTATGAAAATTACCATAAAAAAATACAAAAATTAAAATTAAACTAACTCATCACTACAAAAATAAAATGAACTAATTAGCATATATACTCGCGCCTTTCCGTGACCGAATTCATTTATTGCCATTAGCGTAATTTTTATGCATCTATTTTTAGTAACAGTATATAATTTAATTTAAATGTAATTAATTAATTAATTTTTTTATTATGAAATTTCCTATAGAAATTTATATTTTAATTTTTTATAATTTCTTTTCCCTCATTTTTTTCGATATTCATCATGGCGGATTAATTATAGATCTTTCGTTTGATTATTCAAGTCAAAATTAATTAATTTATTGCAGAATCAAGGTGCTTCATTTGTTACTTCAAACATGATTTAAGATCTTTTATTTTATGATCATTAATTTTGCAGACTATGGTCTTTCATTTGTTAATACAAATATAGTTTAAGTTTTTTTTTATTTCATAATTTTTCCATGAGAGATTTTCGATTTAAGATGGTGATAATAATGCACTATATAAATTATATTTTAAATAAATATATTGTATTTGGCTTGCGTTTTTTAAATTTTATTTAAATGCTTATTATTTATTCTTTTTGTGTTTAAATAATTGATTATTTGGCACCTTTATGAAATAAATCTTGATGGAAATTAATTCGTTTAAAAATGAGTTGTATGTAACTGGTGACTTTGTTGAAAATGAGAATATTCTTTAAAAAACAACGAAATCATTAATGGAATTACTAACAAAATTATGTCAAGATAATGAACATTCGACAATACGATGGACGAGAATCAAAAGAAGCAGACGAATTGATCAGTGATATAGAAGAATGGGTTTTGACAAATGGGCAGCGATCGACAAGCACATTCGATGTATTATTAGTATCTGAAGCTAAGATATTGTGGGGAAAAGTCAAAGAATTCGAGACAACAGATGCCAAAGCCAAAACGTGGTTCTAAAATCCGAAGTTCTTAATTCAAGACGAAGAGAAGAAGACATTTTTCAAGATCCCCTAGTAAATAAAGCACTTGATGTGAGATTAAGAGAAATATTACAAACAAAACCAGAATAAACATGAAAGAAACGTTGGTGCTGGCAAATATTTTAGAAAGTTATAAAAATGGAAGCAATAAAACATAATAAATCAAAACTATCGCTCAAAGAACATATGGTAACGTGGCTGAAAGAGGGCAGATGAGATTCCAACAAATTAAGTGACATGACAGATCTACACCAGCACAAAGAAAACTATCAAAAGAGCTCAACAATTACCATTAATCAACGTGAGCTGAATATCCAATACGCGAATCAGTACAACACGCAGAAAACCAAAACGGACGACGAGAACAATTTCAAATAGAACCTTCTCTAAAAACGAGAGAAATTTAAATGGCCTAGAAAAGAAGCTATCAACAATTTCTATTATTATATTACCAAGGTAGAAAACAGTTTCGGATATGGTAAAAGAGTACATAGAAGATATGAGTATCCAATTGGTAATAAATACCTAATATGTGGTAAAGTGAGTCATAGATTCCGAGACTGTTTTTCATTTGGGAAAAAGGTTCCCGGCAACATCAAAGAACAACATGCATCGAAGAATAAAAGTCAAAAATCTTGAAGACAATATTATAGAAAGAACAGTCAAAATTTCAGAATAGTTCACGGCTAAATAGAAGATGCAATGTTCCTGAGAAATATACTACTAACAGAGAAGTCGGTTTCATTTCATCGGTGAGGTCAATGAAATAAATTGTGAAATAAGAAATGAGCGACGAAGAAGCAATAGAAGATATGTGTCGGACGAAATATTGAAGAAGCTGAAGTAAAATAACTTTGAATAATATAGAAGTACATATGTTATGATATTCGCGAGTGTCAGTAACAGTTATGAACAAAGATTTGTTGGAGAAAATATGAAACCATACTTTCAATGTAGTGCTGTACTATTATGTCGAGTATTTCCAAATCTAGGTGAAGAATCAGTTGGATATATGACTATACCAATCATATGGAATCAAGTGGCCAAAATTATTACAGTAGTTGATGTAAAAGAGATTAATCTCGAATTCATCGGTGGTATTGATACAATGGAAGTGTTAAAAAAACGGCGTATTATAAAAATTTTAAAATTAAAATATTACACAATAGGGTGTAAGAAATACAGGATAAATATATATGTTGAAAACGACATCGATAAGCAATAAACAGGATTCTGCTGTGATTTGGGATTATGAACAATTTTATTATAATGACAATCTGATTTTATATTTATTATAACAATTTGTTTACTTATTATGATATCTAACGATAAGTTGATTTTATTAGATTAATTTTATTTTTGGCAGGGGTGTGGTGTTTATTGATTAATTATAATTTTTTTTTTACTATTTTTGATGATTTAGTGATTTAATTGTTATAATTAATAATTGATTAGATTAATTATTTTAAATTATTCGTTAAAAGAAATCTTTTTAATTAGTTAAATTTTAAATGTCCTGTGGGGTTTATGGTTTCGATAACCTTGACCCCAAATGTAATTATTTTTTTACCCCCCAATGGTTACCCGTCGCTAGGCAACGTTGGTAATGCAACCATTGGTTTTTTGAGATCGCTAAAGGTGAGCACCATATAGGAACTGCTCTGGCCCGACCTCAAAATTGGGTCCAACGCACTACCGTTAGAAGGTAAGTGTGCAATTTTTCTTTCTCTGGTCCCTTCCTAATATATCTGATGTTTTCGTGTCATATTTGTACGCACTTCTGATTCTAATCCGGAATTTTATTATCTTTACCAGTTGCATAAATCTCAAATAACATTCGTAAATATTTATTAGTTTGGGCCGCTCAACGATAGCGCGCCCAGATTTCCCCGGCCGGCGCTTGGTCGATTGGCTTGTGGACGTGGATGTAGTTGCCGCCTCCCTGTAAGCTAGTTGCACTGGGCAAATACCAAGGGGTAAGTCACAGCTGGACCCTCTTGGCACGCTGACAGCGCTACTTCCAACCCCCGTATTTGCGTCTTCTGATTCTGTGTGAGCTGTCGTTCTTCAACCCATCCCTTCTGCGACGCCTCCATCTTTTGGTATATGGCTTTCACTCTCTTAGGCTCGATCCATGTCCCCTTGACCTGTTGGATTTCTCGGGTGATCTGCAGGAGTTGTTGCTGTAATTCCCAATTGTTTGCGTGAGCTCTATCCAATTCCCGTTGTAACGCGGAGAGTTGATGCACTCTCATTTCTAAAATAACTAATTCCAGTCAATTCAATTTTACAGTTTGCGGGCAATTTATCATTTTATTGATGGGGTTCATCATTAAGTCGCACTAGAAGGTTCCCTCACTTATCGCACTGTAAGTTACCAACAAAATAATAGAACATGAGAACAATAAGCTTTATTTCAAGTAGATATTAAAGTCATGTGTCATTATACAAAACAAAAAAAAATCTTTAATTCCATCGTTGGCCATGGCGTTCGCGCGCATAGGGGTGGTCGAGGCGAACTCCTGTGAGTCCTCCTTCGTCTCTCAGCTCTCTTGGCAGGATGCGTCGTGGGATTACCACATTTATGTCCGAAATTCTTTCTCGTAACTTCGGGTCATCCAATTCGTAAGAGACATTGTAGCGGGGGGCATACCCATCAGTGCTGGGTATCTTGCCCGCAGCGATATCTGCATTGACCTGCCTCAGATATTGCCTGGCCTGCTCTACCTGTTTGTTGGTCTCCTTCTGGTGAGCTTCGAGGCGCGCCAACAAGTACTCGGCTTGGCCTCGCATCTCCCTGACCGGGTTGCATCCTGGTTCCCTTTTTATTGCCACATAAAGGAGATCAACCTCATCCGAATCCCGTTGCGTGCCCGATTTGGTTTCTCGCACAGGAGAAATAGAAAATCCCGCGTCCCACATGGCCTGCCTACATCTGGCAGCCGAGTGAAAAAATTTGAAAAAATTCATCGAAATAGGACGAACAAAATTAGCTAAAACGGTGTACTCAAACTTTGCACTCAAATTTGTGACTGTCAAATTTAAGAGATGCTGCTTTACCGCCAACTCGATTGGATCTTTTTTCTTTCATCATTTCTTATGGTGGGGATGTTTTTCCAAACCTGCCAATTGCACTGCAAATCCTTCTAACAATTTCAGTATCAATCGCTAGCTGTGGGCGTTCTTTGAGCAAACTGAAGTTGATTTTGTCCTATTTGCGTGCATCGATGGGATAAGATCGTCTTAGTGACTTACCGCTTCTCAGTATTGAACGAAACGAAATGGAAAAGTGTGATTTTGATGAAGTTACATATAAGTTTGCCACAGTCAAATCCAAGAAAATTAACCTGATATGAACATTCTACATGTATGGGCACAACGTATGTTTACAGTTATTGATATAATATAAATTAATATAGTATTTCTTTTGTACTACTTCTTGCTTGACTAATCACGTGTTTCTTCTTCACTTAGGTAATTGTACAACTCCTAATTTTTCAGTGACGTGGCACAAAAAATGAATTTTGTCCCCGGGCGCCAAACACACTACGAGCACTGGTGGTATTTTGAATTTTCAAGTGCTGGTGGAACTGTTGATACGTTTACCATTAGGAATAACTATTTGTTAGTTTTCTCTGTTTAGAAAAAACTTAAAAAAGTATCAATTAATTTTACTGGTTGTTTCATTATAACTTATCCGTTCACTTTCCACTAGTGTTCCGATTGATTTTTGTAAATAAAATTTTTTCTCGGAAAAATTTCGATTGCATCTTCTATCTCGATCATCGACCTGAATTGTATGCGCGTTTCTGTTCGTTTCAATATCCACATCTTTTGGTTTCCGAGTCTAAAATTTTTCCATCAACTTTTAAGTTATATTATCCGGCTACTGAACAGCATCTTTAGGATATACTATTTCAGAAAATGCATTATTGTGAATTTCGTGATCTTCTTAACGATAAAGAGGCTCTCTAACGTTAATGTTTGAACCTTGTCTGTTCGTTGAGGTCAAAGGGAAATTCACTTTTGGTTTCGTTTTTAATTATATTTATATTATATTTGTGAATAAACTCCACTAATTGCTAGCAAGTTCTATGTTGTTTTGCACAAAATTGAGCAACGCCAGCCATCAATTAATTTCATTATAAAAGGTGAGTACATCAAGTGTGAACTTATAAGGCCCTTGGATAACTGTGAGTTCAATTTATAAATGTTTTATATAAATAGATGTTTTATCTATTTTTTCGTATATCAAATTTTCTAAAATTAATTTTAAAAAACATTAAAATTTTACATAAACAAAAATTCTAACTATGAAAAACATTAAGAATTTTAGATTGCAATTAAATCCCATAACACTTCTGAAGGCATAGATAACTAATTAATATTTTATTAAAGTTAATTAAAAGTATTAAACATTTTTGTTTTAGCTTTTTAGATAGGAACCTATTTAAACCAATAATAGTATTTATGTGGAATGAATTTTTTTTGCTGGTTTATGATTAAAGCCCACAATTTTTTTCAAAATTTCAAAGGGTTTCATTTTAAATCTACTAGGTTATTCCTAATGTTATAGAAACGTTTTATTACAACTTCGTCAACTTCTTGAATCTGAAATTCGTAAATCTAATAACAGCTAAAAAATTGATTAAAAATATTTTTATTTAGTCACATTAACTACCGTTAGTCATTACAGTCGTGTCTCAGTCATAGTGGTTTCGTAACTTACGGCGTACAAGGGCAATTTATTTAGTCAATGCCATTTATTACCCTAAATTTTATTCAATAACATTCAAGTTCTTAAAAAATAAATAATTTTGAAGTTCATTAAGTTTTATTTATAAAATTCGGATATTTTAGTAACGATATTTTGTGGAATAATCTTTTGGCGAAATAACTAAACCTCGACCTTTGCGAGCACCTCTGAAAACGGTTTCAATGATATCTATCATTTCTTGACAACCTTGTATTGGCCAGTTGATTTTATTATTGTTTCCAGTTCCCAAATCTATCATCATATGCCTGTTTCTGTAAAAAAACATTACCGTGCAAGGATCATATAATTCGTACATCTTGGTAAAATCAGGTACCTCGTTTACATCAACTAGGTAAGTGACTGCGAAATTTTTGACTTTCTCAGCAATTTTATACAGTGTTTCGTCCATGACGACACATTGAGGGTCCCAATCATGTCCAAATCGGATAATAACAACTCTATCTTCTTCGGACAGAATGGCTTGGTCCACCTGCCAACCGTTGGTTAAATGGGGTAGCATGTACGACATATTGAAATGAGGATAATATAAAACTAAAAAAAGAATAATTATAATAAAATATTTTTTTAAATTATAAAAACAAATTAAATGCTTTTTATTATTTAAGGAAATAAATTTTGGTTTTTTAAATTTTTCTGAAATATTTTACAAACCATTTTGTTAAGATTACACTTTGAAACTCGTAATGAATCCAATAAAATTACTAATAATAGATTTAAGTTAATAATAATAAACAAATAAATATATTCTATTTTAGTTATGTTGATTAATTACTGATACGCATGTGGCAAAATATTCTATTCTTTCTGTATCTTCTCAAAAATTGTTCTATAAGCTCTTTTCTTAGAAAATTCTAATCCAGAGCCGTTTAAAGGCCACTTGAAGTCTCAGTTCAAGGAAAAAATTTGACCGACTATGTACTGTAAAAAAATTTTAAAAATTTTTTGTTGATCAAATAAACATTTCAAGGTCCAAATGCAAAGATAAAACTTTACATAAAATGATTTTTATTTTTTTGATGCACAATGTTACTCTCATTATACTATTATGATACTAATTCCAACTAAAGTTATTAAAATACCTGCACAGACATACAGTACGTCATTAAGCTTGAATACCGAACGTTATTTTTCCAGAAGTAGGGCCCTATAAGTTAGTGGTAAGATATACTGGAAAGACTGCGCAACTTTCTCTGGGTAAACCAAATTCGTCCCAGGTACAGTATCGAGGTAATGGTAAATATATTTATTACACTGTAGATATTCTAAGGCCATTTTCGTTGTAGATTCTTTTTGGCATACACAGCTAAGGAGTTGAAGTGACTCTGAAATCAACAATTCAATCAACGTATTAGAAATGGAATACTTATTAAAGTTACCTAACGAAAATTATTCACCAAAAGATCATGAAATAAATGATATATGGATATCTGGACAAAGTGAGTTCTAATCGAAACTCCAAGCTCTGTGGATGTAAGACATTAAGTGATACTTGTTTGCGAATTATTAAATTCGTTATCTGTAAAGAATATTTGTCGAACTTTTTATTGCTGGTAAACAAAATAGTAGTGTGATTGTGGCCCTCTACCCAAGTGGCCCGTTGGGACACATAACCCCCCCGGTAAAAAAAAATTTCCTAAGTTTAAAAGTACAAATTTTTGTAGGACAAAGACAATGACTCATCAAAATTTTCTCAAGGTCGTTTGGACAATGACTCATTCAAGGTCATTGGATGAGTCATCATAATTTTCAAGGTCATTTGAACTGTTGGACCAGAACACAAATAGTCTTGAGAATTGTTTAAATGCATCAGTAATATAGCACGAAAACCCAGCACCAAAATAACTTAAAATATAACATACAACACAAACTAAATATTTTAAAATCTGAGAGAATATAAATAAATATAAAATCAAAAAACATTAAAGTAAAATAAAATAAATACAAAATACATCAAGAACCTCACGAAATTTACATAAAAAATAACATAATAACAAGAAAATTTGACCGTAAAATGACCATTTACATAAAAGTAAAAATTAATGAATTAAATGAAAAAAAACAAAATATTTTTGGCTAAATAAATTTAATTAAAAATAATAAAAATAAATTACCAATTTAAATTAAGAAAATAATAAAAAAATTTAATTTAGATAACACAAATAATTTCAAGGTCAAATTTGTTTAATCGCAATAAAAATAACACGCAAGGCTAAGGTCAAATTATAGGTATATATGCTGATGTGTTTTGACAAATTTTCAGTCTTACTTTTCAGTCTATTTTTTAGCAGTCGTATTTTTGTAGTTTTAACAGAAGTTCTAGCCTGATTTGAGTTAGTGTGCATAGCTAACTGAGAGCCGTGCATTCAGACAATTAACACTGTTAAGAGTTTTTGTCTGAACACGTTGACTCTCAGATAGTGTACGGGTATTGATTTATATTTGCTACGTGAATTTATGAAGTGTTATTATTTAATGCAAAATGAATTGGGATCAAGATGATTTTATGAATTGCCAATTTGTCGAATGAATTTATGGACGATGTATGCCAAATAAATATTTTAAAGCCAACAATTTTGTGCATTGAAACTTACTCAACGGATATGGTAAAATTTATTTTTTTCCTTTTTCGGCCCACAGCCAAAACATAAAGCAAGGAAGTAAAATTACACATAACTTCCGAACTGTATAAGTGCGGTGTAAGTCCGCCAACAGTCATGCCCGTGAAGGTTCCGGCGTGAGAACGCAGGAACCTAAACGTCAAATCTTTGAATTAAATAGTGAAGGAGAGTAGCTTGAGAGTGGGTCTTTTGGCTCAACTTTCTTGCACTTAATTTCGATAAAATCGACAAAAAATCTTTAACAACAATCGGCTCAAAATTACTAACACCGAGTAGTCCAGTGGACACTCATTAACTATAATATGAACATAAATAGATCATAAGGACAAAGAGAGGGAATGGATAGCGGGGGAAAATGGCGAAATCGTTGCAAGAGTTAAAATGAATAGCCATCGGAAAAAGATTAATCCGAACGACCAAAATCATGAAAAATAATGTTTTTAATAATATATAAGAATTAAATAAATTATTTTGAATTGAGGCGGAAAATATGGGCTGAACGCAGCGCAAATTTTCGGAAATAATTAAAACATTTATCATAAAACTGTAAGATAAGGGCGGGACGCTGCTCAAATTTTCCGAATTAATTAAAATACTTCTCAAAAACAGCAAAGTAAAAGTAGAATATGGCTCAATAATTGATAGGATATCCAGAAAAAACCGCAAAATAAGGGCGGAACGCTGCTCAAATTTTCCAAATCAATGAAAATACTTGGTCGAAAACTGTAAATACGGATGGATTAAGGCGAAATATTTTTATAAAGCTGAGGAATAAGGACGGATCCATACTAAAAACTTAATAATAATAATAATAGTAATAATAATAATAATAATAATAATAATAATAATAATTATAATGGAAATAATAATAATAATAATAATAATAATAATAATAATAATAATAATTGTAATGGTAATAATAATAATAAGGATAATAATAATAGTAATAGCAGCAATAATGGATTAGAATAATACATATAACAGTAACAATGATAATACTAGTAATAATAAATAAGGATATAGTAGTTATAATAGGGATAAGGGTAAGAGAGATACTGTGTGGATATTTAACATAACAAAGGGTTTACAGGCCATAGAAAAATCATCAACACGGACAACAGTAAGAAGGACTAAGCGAATGGACATAAGGATAAATGATATGAGTGTATAGGTTATCATTTGAAGCAGATAGGAGAATAATTGGACCTAAAAATCGAAATCGAGCACAGGCCTTCTATCGGCAGCTGGTTGGACCCATGGATCGTTCGGTGAATTATAGCATTAGCAATAACGCTCACTTTTTGTTGACGATCCACCCACTCGAAAACAGTTCCAACGTTGCTTTGCTTTATTAATTTATTAACATAGTTATTTCTGATTTAATATTTTTCACATAATCATTATAATCCAAGGATTTTATTCCGAGTATTACTACTTTCCCACTTGAAAATATATTGGCACATGATGGATTATATTTTTGAAGACGTAATGCTGGAAATATTTCTGGTTCAAATATACAATTCACCTTTCTTTGTGATTCATATAAATTTATAAATTTTCCTATATATCGATTGTTACAGTGATTGATAGAATTTGTAAATCATGCATATTATATTTCAAATCCTCAAATTTTAGAGTTTGCTTAGATCCCATTACCCGACATTTCCTTAATCTGAAAAATATTATCGGATACTTACCTGATCGATTTACAGCTTGCTTTGGTTTTGCAGATGGGAATTTCGTATCAAGTATAGAATATCTTCCTTTATAATTTATGTTACTCAACATTTTCAAATCATTTCAATTTAAGTAATTCTAAAAATTAAAACAAATATAAACAATTAATAATAAAATGGAATTAAGAAATGATGCAGTATATTAAGTAGTTGGACCAAGTGGTTGTGGGAAGACTTTATTTGTATGCAATTTATTACAATCGAACTTGTTCAAATCAAAATTCAACAAACTTATTGGCATAGAGGAGCTGACGAAGAACATGGACTTACTCAAAATCAATTCTGTAAATTGAAAATGACAATAATTAAAGGATTTGATAAAAATTTGTCATCTAGATTACATCAAGGCGATGTTATTATTATCGATGATCTATACCAGGAAGCTAATAAAGAAAAGGATTTTAATAATTTATTTACAAAAATTGCTCGACATATTGGTGTTAATGTTATTTTCATTACTCAAAATTTGTTTTATCAAGGGAGTAGTCATAGAACTCGTAATTTAAATTTACAATACTTGGTTATTTTTAAAAACCCTCGAGATGGAACCATTATAGATTTTCTTGGTAGACAAGCTTATCCCAATGATAGAAAATTTTTAATTGATTCGTTTCAAGAAGCAACAAAGGTTCCACATGGATATTTGTTTTTTGACATTACACAACAATGTCCTGATGAATTACGTATTAGAACGAATATTTTCAATGAGAAAGGTGCTACGATTTATAAACAAAATTGAAATCTGAAAATAATTACTTGAAATGACGTTTAAAAAAGTGATTTTTCAACGTGAAAAACCAACAAAGAAATAAATTACAAAGAAAAGGGTTACTAAACGTAAAATAAAAAACGAGTAAAAAGATTGTTAAAAATAAAAAGTGGATTAAAATATAAACAAAACAACTAGATTAAATATGTATTTAATATGGACGTTGAACGTAGTCTACCATACTTTAATGCCTTGATGAAGGCTTCTAATAATAAAAGAATGAATATTTTACAGAATATTCCTTCATTTGTTATAGATGATCTAGTTGAAGTTATTGTTAATGTAGTTCGTGGTAAGGTAAACATTACTAAAGCTAAAACACTTGTATTATAAAAACATAAAAGATCACTTTTATCTTTAGTAAACACTAAAAATCGTGGTCTGATGAGAAAAATAATATATAAACAAAATGGTGGATTTTTTGGAGCATTAATTCCAATAGTATTATCTGAAATAAGCGCAACTTCATCATTAACTTCTTAATGGGAGCCAAGAATCCATTACCGGATAGATTTAAATATTTTGACAACTTGTTGTAAAAATGAAGGAAACATTAAGCAAAAATCGAAACATAGTGAAAATGCTCGAAAACGTATGGACAGACCCAAAACACCCCGCTGGTTTTGGTGGTGTAAAAAACTGGCAAAGGAAGTAGTTAATTCAAAGAAAGAAACTCAGAATTGGTTATCTGGGCAAATGGCGTACGGTTTAAGTAAACCAATGTTGAAGAAATTCAGAACTCGTAGTTATAAAACAATGGGAGTTAATGATTTATAGCAAATGGATTTGATGGAAATGATACCCTTCTCTAAAATTAATAAGGGATATAAATATATTTTGACATGTGCTGATATATTTAGTCGATTCGATCGTGCTATTCCAACAAAAACCAAATCGGCCAATGAAATGGCTGAAGCAATCAAGGAATTATTTGTTGATGGCAAGCCTCGTAATTTACAAACGGATTTGGGTATGCAATTAAATAAATTAATTAAATAAAATTTAATTTTAGGTAAAGAATTTTATAATAGTAAAGTTAAAGAGATTATCAAAGGAATAAATCATTACTCTGTATTTTCTCAATTAAAAGCTGCCCACGTGGAAAGATTTAATCGAACTCTAAGAGATCGCTTGAAAAAGTATTTCGTATATAAAGGAAATATAACCTGGATAAATCTTTTACAGAAAGCAATTTATAGCTACAATTATTCGTCAGATAGGGGTTTAAATGGAATGTGACCAATTGATGTTTATTCATCGAATAATATGGATAATTGGATATCACAACAATCTGATTCTATCATTAGAAAGCCTAAATATAAAGTGGGTAATCACGTTAGAATAAGCAAAATCAGTGCTTCTCCATTCATCAAGAATTTCGACAACAATTGAGCAATGAAGTATTTCAAATCTCAGAAATTGATACGAATTAGAATCCTGTAATGTGCTTTATCAAAAATGAGGAAAACAATCAAGTTAGTGCAAAATTTTACGAACAGGAACTCCAACTTATAGAAGCCCTTACTGTATTTAGAATTCAAAAGATATTAAAAACCAAGATTGTTGGTAAATATAAACAATACTATGTTAAATGGCATGGATATGAAACTCCAACTTGGATATCTGAAAATCAATTAATTAAATAAATATTATGAAAGAAAACCAGTTTTATATGATTTTACCTATTAATAGTTGTCCTCTTATTTTTCCTAATAATGAAGCTAGTAATTTTAATGTCGAATTTCAAAATCCTATTTACTTGGATGGTGAGTGAAAAGTGGCTTTGATTGATTTTACTTTTGTGTATAAAACATTTCCGTTTTATAGTAATTCTTACCTAAGTTATGAAACAATGAAGAGTGATACTGAAATAAAATATTTGAAAATAAATAACCAAAATGAAACTTATGAATTAATAAATCCTAAACATATCCATGATGTTGATGTTTTTATTGAAAAATATGAGAACTTGGTTATTGTCTGTCCACATGTTCCATTTAAAGTAACATTACTTAACATTCAACATAAGTTTAGTTTTGGATTAAAATCTATATCCATCATTGCTGAAGATAATCATTGTCAATTAAAATGACCAAAATTTACAGATGATGATGTTATGGAACAATTTGGGATAATTATAAGTTATGAAGAAAAAACAACATTTGAAAAATATTTTGAAGATAATTTCCTCATAAACACATTATCTAAATTACAAGGACATTTAATGTCATTTATTCCCTCTTCGTTTAAAGAACTAAAAATTGAAAACAATGAATTGGTTAAAATAAAACTTGCATATAACATTTCAAAAATGTATTTTGACAACATTTGAATCAAAACATTAGGATTAAATAAACAAACTTTTATTGATAAAGGCATCGTTGGTAATAAAATTCTAAGATTATTACATCATCAACAACAAATTTTCATTTATTCGAATATTATTGAACCAATAATTGTTGGAGATGTTAGAGTTTCTTTATTAAAATCTATTTGGGTTAAAAATTATGAACAAGGGGAAACTGTACAATTAGAAATGAAGAATCTAATGTATTTACCAATTTCAACTTCAATTTCAACTGTAAACAACATTGAAATTAATATTCGAGATGATAGTGGAAAATTAATAAAATTTAGTAAAGATACCAAAACACATTTATCAATACATTTTAGAAAAATAAATGAATAAAGATTTTTATATAAATCTACCGAGTAATAGTTGTCTTCTTACTCATCCAAATAATAAAGCTGATAAATTTAATGTGAAATTTCAAAATCCAATTTACTTGGAAGGTGAGTGGCAAGTTGCTCTGACCGATTTCACTTTTGTATACAATAATTTTCCATTTTATAACAACTCAAATATTAAATATAGTAAGTGTACATTACATACAATTTATGAATATTTTTACTATAACGATGCAAAGAATGAATATACAATTAGTCACGACTCTATATTTTATATAATATACATTGATGGAAATACTTTAAATATAAATTGTAAATATTTTCCATTTAAAATTTCATTTGACAGTATTGCAGAAACTCAAAAATTAGGATTTAATAAAAAAGAAGTAAATTTTGTTGAAAACTTGAATCAAATTAAAATTCCATCAAATAATCGTAAAACAAAGTTTGATACAATTCGATTAACTATAAATTATTTTTATGATGCCGAGTATACAGATAAATTTGAAGAAAATTTAATCAATACTAATTTATCACAAATAAATGATCAATTAATGACTTTTTATCCGCATCCATTTAAATCTTGTGAAATTGAACAAGGAGGATTAGTCAAAATTGAATTGGAAAATGATGTCAGTAAAATTAAAATTTAATAAATTCTTGGCTCAAAGTTTGGGATTAAGTGAAGAATCATATTCAGAAAAAGTTATTGTTGGATTATGTTTACCAGAAATTTTGCAAAGTAATCAACAAATGATGAGCTTTACAAATATCATTGAATCTATTCTTGTTGGTGATGTTTTGGTACCTCTATTGAAATGTGTATGGGTTTAAAAACATAAAAAGGATGACCTAGTTCAAATTATAGAGAAAAACCCAATGTATTTGTCTGTATCGTCAACATATATAAACAATGTAGAAATCAATATTCGTGATGATAGTGGAAAATATATATTTAGTAAAGAAGATAAAACTTTTCTTACATTACATTTTCGTAAAATAAATGAGTAATCCTGACATTGTAAATTTTTATAGTAGTAGTCAATTTGATGGAAAATTACCATATTTTATAGGTAAACAATATGGAACCGGTTGGTTGAAAACAATAGGTAGATTTGCATTACCTATTCTTAGACGTATAGGGAATTTCGGTAAGAAAACGGCAAATGACGTAATAAATAATAATTCTGATTTTTTACCTGTTTTAAAATCAAATGCAACATCTGAAATTAAAGAATCTTTACCTAGTGTTATGCAAACTTTGCCTAGTGTTATTAATAAAATAAGTGATGTATTTAATCGTGAAAATGAACAAAAAGGAGGGACACTTAAACATAGAAAGATTATGAAGAAATATATAAACAAAAGAATGAGAGGATTCGGAACTATATTTGAAAAATGATTAGTCCAAAATCTGAATTATGTCTTTTTGATAGATCAGCCCCTCAAGCCGTGATTAAACATGGTTCATTTGAAGATATTTTCCCAATGAATTCAATAACTGATGCTGGCACCTCTTCGATTCAATTTTACATTAACGGATAACGAACAGAATATTTAGATTTGAACGACACTTTGTTATATATTCAGTTGAAAGTTGTAAATAGCTTAGGTGAAAATATTACACAAGAAGCTGATGTAACAGCAAACAATTTCTTTTTTCAAACTCTTTTTAAAGACGCTGAATTAGTTTTTAATTCTACCAAAATTGAAGGAGCAAATAATAGTTTTGCACACAAAGCCCTAATTGAAATTATTATAAATTATAATCAAGATACTAAACATACACCTTTAGGGAGAATGGATTACACTGAACATCATCTTATGCGAAAATGATGGATTGCAAAATCAAAAGCATTTTCATTATGTTCCCCACTCCAATTTGATTTCTTTGATCAACCCAAATATTTGTTACCAGGTACTAGTGTCCAAATTAAATTAACAAGAACAAATGCAGAAAAAAATCTGACATGTACTAAATTTGTACCTAAAATAGTATTGCTAGATGCAAAATTATTGTTTAGAAGAGTTCGTGTTGAACCGTCTGCTTTAGCTGGTCATCAAATAGGTCTTGCTACAAGAAATTCAATTTATCCAATGCGAAGCAAAAAAGTTGTTGAATTTTCTTTACCTATTGGATCTTCTTTTTAAAAGGAACAAATATTTGGTGATAGACAATTACCTAATTTCATCCTTGTAACTTTCCAAGGAAAATAAAAGATTTAGTGGTTCTTTTTAGATACATTTACTATGTTTGATCACTTTAACGTTAAGTCAATAACTTTAAGTAAAGGAAGTGATTATCGTGAAAAATATAGTCAAGATTTTGAAAATGATAATTATAGTACAAGTTATATGCAAAGTATTTTTAGGAATATGAGATATCTTAATAAAAATTTGAATTGTGGTATCAGTATTTCAGACTTTAGAAATAGGTATCCATTATTTACATTCGTATTGGCGCCAGATTTTGATCTTAATCAAAGTCAGCTACCACAAAGTGGAAATTTAAGATTTAAATGATTAAATTTTTAGTATTTTATACATAAAACTATTATAATTGAATAAAAATGATAATGTTAACATAAAAATATTAATAATAATAATAATAATAATAATAATAATAATAATAATAATAATAATAATAATAATAATAATAATAATAATAATAATAATAATAATAATAATAATAATTCAACCAATTAAAATCTTTATAAAAAACTATAAGCACATAAAATAAACTCGTAAAAGATCAAAATCTCTATAAAAAACTATAAACACATAAAATAAATTCGTAAAAGATCAAAATTTATTTACATCATCACAAATCTGCTTATAATAAGCTCTTCTTAGCTCAGCCAACAAAATATGTACAACTTCCTTCTTCTTGTAGTCTCTGCAGCATCTGCATCTAAATGGACAAGTCAACATTGAGGGATCTGCACAAACAATGCAGTCATCTAAACATTTCAAACCAGATCCTTGAACTGATTCGTAGTGCATCCGAACAATTTCTTCGATGTTGATTCCTGTCATTTGATAGATCCGTGTAGCTAAATATTCAGGAGCACAATAGGAAAGTTTGTTTTTCATATTCGGAAGAAGTTCTTCCATCTTCATCAGAATTGTTTCGAATACGTATGCTTCTTGCTCATCGATCATTTTTAATTAACCAGTTTTGTAAATTGAAAATGACAACAGTTAAGGGATTTGATAACAACTGGTCGTCTAGGTTACGTCGAGGCGATGTAATAATTATAGATGATTTGTATCAAGAAGCAAATAACGAAAAAGATTTCAATAACTTGTTCTCAAAAATCAGTAGACATTGCGGAGTTACTGTTATTTTCATAACTCAAGATTTATTTCATCAAGGAGGAAGTCATCGAACTCGTAATTTAAATGTTCAATACCTAGTTATTTTCAAAAATCCTCGCGATCAAACGATTATCGATTTCTTAGCCAGGCAAGCTTATCCAAACAATAGAAAATTTTTAATTGAATCATTCCAAGATTCTACAAGTGTTCCCCACGGATATTTATTCTTTGACTTTACACAACAATGTAGTGACGATTTACGTATCCGAACAGATATTTTTAATGAAAAAGGTGTTACGATTTATAAACAAAATTGAAAACAAATAAATGATTATTAATCATGTCATTTAAAAAAGTACTTGTCAAAAACGAAATTCAACCCAAAAACGTTATTCGAAAACCAAATCAAAAGTAAAGAAGAATCTAAAAAAGAAGAAGAATCTAAAAAAGAAAAAGAATCTAAAAAAGAAGTGGATCAAATTATAAACAATAATAATTAATTGTAAATAGTAAACATGAAAATTGAAAGTAGTCTACCATATTTCAATGCATTGGAAAAGGCTCAAAATAATAAAAGAATAGCAATTTTACAAGCTTTCCCTTCATTTGTTAATGACGATTTGCTTGAAGTTGTTGTAAATATAGTTCGAGGTAATGTAATTATTAGTAAAGCTAAAAGAGTGGTATTACAAAGACATAAGAGATCCCTTTTATCATTGGTAAACACTAAAAATAGACGTTTAATGAAAAGAATAATGTATAAAAAAATGGTGGGTTCTTGGGTACATTAATTCCTATAGTTTTATCGGCAATTAGTGCAATTTCATCCCTAAGATCTTAATGGGTGTACAACACTCTAAACAAGATAAAGTTGATTTAAATATTTTACATCTTTTTGTAATAATGAAGGAACCATTAACCAAAAATCTACTCAAAACAATATGGACAAACCCAAAAGATCTTTAATAAAAATTAATCACTCATTTTGTTAAAGATCCATTTCGTTTGCCGTAATTAGAAAATTTGTTGACGTTCCGGGTTTCTCACTCTATTCGGACTTCCCATTTGCTCGGGTTTCCCATTAGCCAATTAATCTTTAATTAATTTCTTTTTTTACAAAATATTTCCTTCTGTGGACCACCAATCGATTTAATTTTATTACATTTGGATTTTTCTCGTCATTTGGTATCCGCCTATACCCGTTTCCTCGTTAAATATTTATTTTAAAATTTTAATTGATGTTGCCTTTTTAATTATTATTTCGAATATCAATGTTTTATTGATTTTCCATTTTTACTTTTGTGCATTTTGTTTACCCGAACAATTTTATATCGTCTCTATGAATTTTAACCTTTGCTTCTTCAACAATATTACTTGACACAGTTGGAATTTGTTGCATAAACCATTCAGCCACATTTACTAGTTATATCCTTTTTTATGAATCGCATACCAATCGCATAAACAATTTTATGGGAGGACCTCAACTGATCTGGGTATAGCATGCATTTTTATGAGTGACGTATGACTTTACTTGCCACAACCGAATACAAATGTTTTATGTTTGACAATACATTCTCTCACTGGAGCCCTCCGTAAATCTGACGCTTGTTACAGATAAAACTTTACATCATTTTCGATTCTTAGTTTACTCAGGTATGCATTTGGGCATTCTGACATATCCACCACTGAATAAATCTTTTCAATCTCTGTTTGTGAGCAGTCGTATGCCACGAGAGACGCTGACTGTGTATATAATGCACAAAATGTATTCATCAATTATGTGAACCATGAAAAACCATTTTTTTTACTGTGACTTTTATGTGTGGGGACAGTGTGCTCCTAACTACCTACTGAGGTTGTCTGGGTAACAACCATATAGTTTCCAAAAATTTCAACACCCAGAAACCCACAAGCAGTCATGGCACACTTTTTCTGGAAACCGCCCAGTGGAATACCGTTTCAACGTCATTTTTGACTGATATTCAATGGTAATATCTCTTATATGCGAATTTAATGGAAACTCCTTGAAAATGGGAGTAGCATCTTATTTTGTTTTCACTATCAGGTACCCAGCAATTTCGATGTTTTTGAAACTGTACTGACATACTTATTATCATATGATATTATCGTATTATATTCTTATTATCTTATGATCGTCAGTTACATGTAACTCATTTTAAAAACGAATTAAATTCCATCTAGATTTAT
Organism: Schmidtea mediterranea; assembly: GCA_022537955.1. Taxonomy (NCBI): domain Eukaryota; kingdom Metazoa; phylum Platyhelminthes; order Tricladida; family Dugesiidae; genus Schmidtea; species Schmidtea mediterranea. The sequence continues at coordinate 200,438,248 of CM039679.1, read as the reverse complement.
TTCTTAAAAAGGTCCAAAATTAATTATTTAAGCACATGATAATTTAAATATCTTAACTTTACCAATGCATTAAAACAAAATACGTAGAAATCCAAATTTAGCACATTACTGAATATTTATAAGTTTAGAGTCAACATTAATAAGTATTTTAGAAATTTTTCTTCATTATTCTGTAAAATTTTAAAAAGATAATATGTAGTATTTTAAAATTGCTCTTAGAAAGTTATATTTCCTGTTGTAATTATTACAAAATAAAATTATTAAACTTGTGTTTTAATAATTACTGTAGAAAAAATTTTAAACTGTAATGTAAATTATTTTTATAAATAAATGTATTCAGCAACATTTAAATTAAATTCAAGTTTCATTTAAAAATTTAAAATTTAGAATGGATCCAGTTGATTTAATTGCTAAAGAAGAAGATGATGTCAGTTTACCTCGAGCTGCTCTTAATAAATTAATTAAAGACGCAGCACCAGAAGCTCGTTTGACCTTGGAAGCGAGGGAACTAATGCTTCAAATTAGTCATGAGTTTATTCACAAACTTGCTGGACAGGCGAATCTAGCTTGCAATCAAGCTAGTAAAAAAACAATAATGGCTGATCACGTTCTAACAGGTTGATATTTAAATTAAACTAATATTTAAATTATTTTCAATTAATTTTTAAATTTTATTATGTTAGTAATATATTTATTTTAAAAATTAGTTATGTTAATACTTGAAAATATTTTGTCAATTGCTTGATACTATTTTTTTAGTATTGAGTTAGCTTAATTTGGACTTGTATTAAATATTAATAATAAAATTACAATTAGTTTGTTTGTAGCTTTGGAAATGATGGGTTTAAATCATTACAAAGAAATAGCTAAAAGTGCTAGTGAAGAAGCGCGCGAAGAAGTAAAATTACGAAAAGCTCAAACATCACGATTTAAATTTCAACATCAGACTGAAGAAGATTATAAAATAATGGTTGAATTACAGCAGAAAATGTTTGAACAAGTATGCATTAATTTAAATTGCCGACTATTTATTTTTTGTTAGGCTCGCGCACAATTTGAATTAGAGGCATCTTCAAATGAAGTCGACCTTAAACAAATTGCTATCCAGAATAATAATCAATCTGACGGTGCCAATAATCAACACTCTAATCATAATGTTATAAATAATGAAAATGATGATGATTTCTATGATTGAAATAAATATAATGTCGTTTTTATTCATATTTTTATGTATTGTCGATGACAATTTGTCAGACATTTCAATTATATAAATTTTCGTATGAGATGAAAAAGTGTTTAGTGAGATTAGAACAGGATGTCGACGAAACGAAAGAAATGTTGAGAGGTCTCATTAAAATAGTGTATCCGATGTTTAAAATATAAATAGAAGTGGATGATGAACTAAAAGGGATAGTTAAAGAAATGAAGAATCGACTTCCTTACACTGTTCAGAAATTTGGCAATGTAGACACGTTTTGTGAGAGAGCTATAATAGAACACTTAACCAAAGAGGGAATTAATGATGAAGTAGCGCTAACAAGTTTAACCTATGTTATCTTAGAAATTGGGACTCATGCGTTTGTAAAGTCGGATAGCTTGGATAATCTGATAGATATTGCTACTCGATAAATAACTGAATGTTTGATTAGTTGGGTGAAGGAAAAAGGTAGTTGGAAAACGGTATTGGGAGATAAATTCACCACCAAGGCGGTTAAATGAAAGAGATAGAACCGAATAAAAGAAAGAAATGGTTTTTCATGGTTCATGTTTATGATGATTACATTTTGTGCATTATATACACAGTCAGCGTCTCTCGTGGCATACGACTGCTCACAAACAGAGATTGAAAAGATTTATTCAGTGGTGGATATTTCAGAATGCCCAAATGCATACCTGAGTAAACTAAGAATCGAAAATGATGTAAAGTTTTATCTGTAACAAGCGTCGGATTTACGTAGGGCTCCAGTGAGAGAATGTATTGTCAAACATAAAACATTTGTATTCGGTTGTGGCAAGTAAAGTCATACGTCACTCATAAAAATGCATGCTATACCCAGATCAGTTGAGGTCCTCCCATAAAATTGTTTATGCGATTGGTATGCGATTCATAAAAAAGGATATAACTAGTAAATGTGGCTGAATGGTTTATGCAACAAATTCCAACTGTGTCAAGTAATATTGTTGAAGAAGCAAAGGTTAAAATTCATAGAGACGATATAAAATTGTTCGGGTAAACAAAATGCACAAAAGTAAAAATGGAAAATCAATAAAACATTGATATTCGAAATAATAATTAAAAAGGCAACATCAATTAAAATTTTAAAATAAATATTTAACGAGGAAACGGGTATAGGCGGATACCAAATGACGAGAAAAATCCAAATGTAATAAAATTAAATCGATTGGTGGTCCACAGAAGGAAATATTTTGTAAAAATAGAAATTAATTAAAGATTAATTGGCTAATTGGAAACCCGAGCAAATGGGAAGTCCGAATAGAGTGAAAACCCGGAACGCCAACAAATTTTCTAATTACGGCAAACGAAATTGTTGACGAAGAAAACCCGGGATAAAAGAGAAACCCGCCACCAAAATTATTATTGTAAACAAATGGAAACCCCGGGAGCGAGAAATAACTAATTTCGTTTTGGACAGAGATGTCAAAAATGCCAAAACCAATTTAGTTTGGGGGTGACTTGAGTTGCGAGATGGGTTTGAAGGGGAAAGGAAAATCAACAAAATTGCCAGTTGGTCAAAGAAAATATTTCCGAGAGTTCAGTAAAGAAGGTAATAATCTTAGAAGAGAACGCAATCATCCAAACAAATTAAAGTATTGCGCACCAGACAAGGACATCTCCCTTTGAAAAACGTATCCCTACGCATTGATTTATTGTGAAATTGTGCAGAGTAATTGTGCAGAGTATTGTGAATTGAATCGACTATTGTGAAGGTTGTGAATTAAGTTGTGATATTAAGATTGAAAATAAGAGAATATTTCAGAGATCGGAGTAAAGAAGATAATAAACTTAAAGATAAATCAGTCAGTCAAACAAATTGCGCACCAGACGGGGTTATCTCCCTTTGAAAGACGTATCCTTACGATTGAATTTTGTGAAATCGTGCAGAGTAATTGTGTAGAGTATTGCGAATAGAATCAATTTTTTGTAAAGGTTGTAAATAAAGTTATGATATATAAATTGGAAAAGAATCTTATTGTGTTGGGTCAATTGAATCGATTAAAGAAGGACACCAAAGAGTCAGACTTAAGCACCGACTTTCTATATAAAACCCAAAATATTTGGTGAGCCCGATGTGATCAAAGTCGGTCAAGGGATTGATAGTAAATGATATCGAGAAATGATCTTAAATGACTGCAAGTTAAACAACAAAATTCTCCGAAATCGTATGGCAATTGCGGTTACAAATCCAAATTTAGTGGCATCTATGTTAATATCAGAAAGTGGAGTGTTTGCGAATATATTTCGGGAAGCATTTTACAATTAAAAATGCAAGGAATTTACTGTGAAAATTACTAAGTATGAAAAATGTACAAATGAATTACCCGTGAGTGTAGGCGGGAAAGTGCGATTTATAGAACCAATAACGCAAATATTGCTAGATGAACAAAGTAAACCAAAGATTTTACAATGTAATCGATTACTAGCTCCATTGTATCGCTTAACTCCAGATTCATTAATTGTGTGCATTGGGAACCTCGAGAATCCCAACAAGTAAAAACGGTTTTCCAACATCATGCTATAGATACATTGAATAGAAGGAAGCCATATATAAAGTATGTTGATTTAAAGTTGTTTCAGACATATACTGTCCTAATTCATTATTACGAAAAATCCGTATATGAAAACGGAACGGATATCTATACAAGTTACCAGACATGCGAATCTGAATCAAAGAGCTGTTATATATTACTTTGAGAGAATTCAATCGGTATTAAAAGGCGAAAGTATATCTCAAATATTAACTTTACGACGGTTTTCATCGACCTTAACCTCAAAACTAGTGTTTGTAAAAATCAAATATTATCGAGGTTATCTATTTTCTGATTTATGGAAACTAAAATTTGTGGAAGACAAACTTGTTCAAATTCCGCATCATGGTATTGAAAATAAATATCTACCAGAATCAAACCAAGTTATTCTAACCTCACCATCAGCCAATGAAATCAACTTTTCGTATACCAATGTGTCTATTCTGAACAATAAAACTATATCATCAACACTAAATGACTATTCGTGACGATCATTATTATAACAATATTTTTCTTGATTCTCATTGTCATTGCTCTATATGAATCCCGATTATTATCTAAATCTTCTATGAATCAATCCAGGACTCCAATATTTTTTATAAGCTATGAAGAAACATTTATGTAGTAAGACATAATTTTGCATGCAATTTGATGAAGTAGTAATAGTGTAATAGTAGTTAAATAATTTATTTTATGAATTTTGTTAGCATTTTGTGTAAATCTGCACTTTTTCGTATGATACAAGAAAAATCAATTTGAATGGCTGACGCGGGATTAGGGGGTAAGGGAAAATAAAATGCAAAAAAATTAATTTTTTTAAAGTATATAAGGCAGGGATGAATCCATTTAATAATACAAACATTTAAAATATTAAAAGATAACGCCAATAAAAAACTTTTCGTACGATATATTTCGACAGCATAACTATCATCTTCAGGTACACAAAACGAACTAAAAATAATATGAAGTAACATTAAATTTAAACTAATTATTTTTTATTAATTTAATTTTGTAATAAATATTTAAAAAATATATTCAAATAACTTTTAATTCATTTAAAATTTTATTTAAATAAATATTATTATTTTTATTTATATTATAATTCTTTAAAAAATAATGTACTTTAACAATTCAATTTTTTTAATAATATTAAAAAAAGTTTTTTTTTAAAAAAACAATACATAATCATGATTTAACATTCTTTAAACTATTTAAAAACATTCAAAAAATTCGTAGTCACAGCACTTTGCACATTAATCTTTGGATCCAATGACCTTATCAACAATGCTTCACATATCACGAGTTCCCAATAATTATTAAAACTTTTCAACAAAATTCTAAAATCAGACATTCCTATTTCACTTTTACAGCCTCTATTGTACTCACTAATATTGGTCAAACCCGATAATCGACAATGCTCTAGAACTCGAGTACAGAGATGACGGGGAAGTCTCTCCAATGTATGTGGCATTACACCCATTACATGTGAATTGATAAACAAGATCAGAAAAACTAAATATTAAATCTAGAAGGAAAAATGGAAAATTTAAAAGAAAAATAAAATAATTAAAAACTAAATTCATTTTTGATACAAAAAACGCAAAAAATTTAATAATAAATCAAAAGAATTAAAACATATTTTAAAAATATAAATTAAAATTCCTTATTTTACCGCATCAAAACACACACACGGAAAATTGTGATATATAAGGCAGTGATGGGCTAAAAAATATCAGGACGTTTTTGTTTAAAAATTATATTATACTCAATTTGTACGAACTATTAAATGTAACTTAAATTTTTATATTGATTATTGTGAAGAAATCGGAAAAACCACAAAGTAAACCTTGTTATTTTTATTTTTAATGTTCATAATTTTTTTTATTATAATTTGTTTGTCATTATTTTATTATGCAGACAGCATTATGAAATTTTTTTGTATTTATTAAAAATTTGTTTGATTATCATTTTAGTTCTTACCTTTATATAAAATAAATTTATAAATTTATCTTAATTTTAGCTAAATAGGAATTTTTATGATAGAACCTCCATCGCAAAGAATAAATTAAAAAAAAAATTTTGGTTTTCAAATGCCTTTAATATACCATAATCCACACTCACGCAAGTAAATAAAATTAATTCTTTTTACCCGTATAAAACCGGTGGTTAGCGGGGAACTCGTAGTGAAGTCGTTTCTAGAACTGCCCGGTATTCTCTCTTCCTAAATCCTATCGCCCAACCCTCGAAGATGCGCTTGGTGGCCACGGGAAAGGTTTAAATATAAAGAGTAACAGAATTTGCAATTCGAAGAATATATAAGGAAGTTAGCCTCAACAAATTATCTTGGCGAAAGTAAAAGCGAAGATAGATTCCAAACAAATGTTACAGTGAATGAAACAAATCTCAGTCATTATAGCTCAAAAATCATTTTAATGGAAATAAATTCTAAACCACAAAATTGTTTTTTGAAAGTCGAAATCTCTCGTCACATTGATAAACGCTCCAATTAGTATGGAAAAGGTACAAAAAATTTATCATACAATGTTTGCTATTCAAAAGAAATAAGATCGAATTGAACCCCTACGTATTTCAATCACAAATATAAAATCCTAATAAAAATATATTTATTGAATTATCTTTTAATTTGAAAAGAATTATCAAAATAAGATGTTAGCATTTAAATTAAACTAATTAAAGACAAAAAATTTATATTTAAATTAAAATAATATTGTTGAGGATACACAAATAATAGAGTAAAATAATTAATAAACATGTAAAATGATTGGGGGAAACAATGATAAGTGATTAAGACGTGGTTCTGGAGCTTAATAAAAAGGGAATGAAAAAGAAATGTCGAATAACAAGAAGGGGATAAGAGAAAATTAATAAAAACAGATAATTGAATAAAAGAAGGTCATTTATAATTAACGAGTGCAAATTTAAGAAAACGAAAGCAAAATTTGCACGTTATTTCAAAAGCCCTTTCAAGATAAGAGAAGAACTGTTGTTTGGGAATCCGGGTAAGGGCATCTCTAAAAAATTATTTATCTCGGCAGCTGCCAGTGATTATAGAGTTCCAAATGAAATTAGCGGTAAAAAATATTGGAAATTATAGTTGACATCAATAAGTATTATTGGGTGACGGAGTATATAAAAGGAATCGCAACTGGAATCAGTGAGAGAAATTGGACTAATGAAACAAAAAGAGATTTAAGAGAAATTGGACAGAATTCGACGAATAATTGGAAAGAAGAAAATTACAGAAAATTATTGAAGAAAGTATTAAAGAGAAATTTGGAGAAAACTTAAAGTTGAAATCAAAGAAAAGAGAAATTTGAAACAGAAATTAAGCAAAGTAAACTATATCAGAGTTACCGATCTCAGAAACCCGTCACAGTAGTCAAGTAATTGTGAAATCCAATTGATCCGAAAAGTGCTATTCTTCCCGAAGGGTTGTAATAAGCACCAAATTGTGATTGATAGATAATTCGTTGTGTCATTTTAAAGTGGAGATAAAATGTATTAATCAATAAAGTTTATATCGTTTATAGTTCATTACTGTTGTTAAAAAGCACGCTTGGAATCAGATTGACAATAATTCCTATTCGAATTCACTGACAACCCCAACAATATTTCTGACGAACATACCGGATTAAAAAAAAATTTCAAAAGATAAAATGTAAATCCATAAAACATAAAATCCACACGGAAGATCCGTTCAAGGTGGCTAAAATCGATTGAGTCGAGATTGAAGTTAGACCCAATAGGGAAAAATGTAATTCGAGTCAACATCTGAAACAGATTCTGTAGACATGTTTCTGAAAATGGGTCTAAAATATACAGTATGTTATAGAATAAAATCTGAAAATACACACACGATATAAAACCCTAACCCAACAAAACAATTTGGAGACAACAATGATCGATAAAGAGTGGAGAAGTTAATAAAATTTGTAATTGAAATTTTATTTCTTTTGATTGTTCTAATTTTTATGTGCTTTTATTTAAAGATTTCTTGGTCAGTAAAGAATTTTTGATATTGATTTGTTCAGTAACTAGTTATTGATAACATATTGTGAGTGTGTGAATAACTAAGTATTTTAATGGAAAAATATTGAGAGAAAATTTTATTTTTTAAGTGGGTTAAGTTGGTTGAATATCGGTGTTCAAAGAGTAAATATTATTTAAATATGGCATTTTAATAAATAAGTAAATTATTCAATGCCAATTATTTATATATAGAGTTGTACAGTTCTCAGTTATTTGTATACAGTGCCTAGTGATTGTTGTTCAGTTATTAATCAATGAATTATTCACTGTGTATGGGTTATCAGTATTCAGAAGTTGATACCAAGTAAATATAACAATGGATTTGGTTTCAATGAATTTAATTAATTATCGCTTGATAACAACAAAGTAAAAATTTACCAATTTGGAGACATCAATGATCGATAAAAGAGTGAAGAAGTTAATAAAATTTCAACTTGTATTTCTTTTGTTGAACCTTTTATGTGATTTATTTCAAAATTTGTTGGTCAGTAACCTATCACTAATATTTATTGGTTCAGTAACTAGTTATTGGTAACATTTTGGGTTTATAGTCAATAACCAAGTATTTTAAGAGGAAATTATCGATGTGGAACAAGTTTATTGATATTTTTAAGGGGTGAGTCGGTTGAATATTGTTATTTAAAGGGTAAATACTATCTAAATGAATATTTTTATGAAAAATAACATGTAATAGAAGAATAATTGTTCAAAATTGGATAAATTTTTTAAAAAAATAGTAGAAAAGTGTTTGACTTTTACAAAATAATTTCAATGATTTCAATAAAATACAATAATCAAATACAAAATTTTATTCAGAAAAGATAAGTTTTCTTGCTATCTACTCAGTAACTAAACAACCAAGTGATTTACAGATATAGAGACATTAATGATGTGAAAGAGAGTAAAGAAGATTTTATTAATAAATTTGTATTTTTACTTGTATTTCTTGTTATTGATTTAGAAATTATATAGTTGTTCTTAAAAAATTATATTTTAAATATCAAAAATTATACTGAAAAATTATACTAAAAAATTTAAATTAGAAATTATATCTTAAAAAATTATATTTCAAAAATTTGAAAAATACACAAATTCGAAAATAAATTTTAGTAAAAAATAAACACAAAAAATTTAGTAAAAAATTTCACATAAAAATCCACATAAAAATCCACATAAAAATCCACTTAAAAATATACTGAAAAATTTCGAAAAAATACACACAAAAAAAATAATGCACACGAAATAATTACATCATTGTGTAACCAATACACACCGTAAATAATCACTAAATAAACCTCCCCCTTATATATTATGCAATGGTGTGTGGTCCCAGTGTGCTCCTAACTACCTACTTAGATCATCGTCAATCTTTATACACTTTATGAAAGACAGCTTTGATGAATAAGTAACCATCTTTTCAAATGAATTACATAATCTTAAATTCATTTGTTTTTTAAGATTTTCCACAGATTTTCCATAAAGTCTATTATTTAAAAGTTTGAAATAGTTCTTATCAAGATTATTTGTAGCATCTGCTCTCAAACAAGTGTTTGTATCAATATACTCTTTAAAAAATTTTGCCTGTTTAAACCTTATAGCTCTTTGAATCTTAACAACCTTAACAACAAGAGAAGCAAACATCTTTAGAAGTCTCCAATGAATAACATATTTTTTCTTGGGATAATGGGTGAGCATTAATTTTTCAACTTTAGAATCCGGTGAACACATCTTTTCAGGCACTACAGGGAATTTATCCAAAAATTCATGAACACTTTCATGAAATTCGAGATCTACTTCCATCGTGTAACCATATGAAAGCGTTTCAATATCTGTACTTATACACTCATTCAAAATAGAATCAAGATTATTAATTACCCAACTAAAATAACCGAAAGGAAGACTTTGGCTAAGAGCCCAACCATACAGATTTTTGGTACATTACAGTTTTTAGTTTCAAGCAAGAAAGAAAGTTCCAAAGTACAATACATATAATAATCACAAAACCAATTTATAACACAAAGTAAAAAGATAAACAATTTTTAAATCTAAATCTATTTATTTAAAAATAGCAATTCTAGTATTATCAATTCTCCATATTGGTGGCATAACTTCATTTTGATCAACTTTATAACCTTGAAAAGTAATATTAATGTGCCAACTTTCTATTTCTTTGAATTGGATTTCTTCAAAAGCGTCATGATATCGAGTGTTTCTAGAATTAATATAATTGTTTTCACTGCAACATAATTTCTTATTGATTTGATGTAAAATTTTATTGATTGAATCTGCATCTTCTTTCGTAATACTCACCTGAAGTTTTGAAAATTGAGTTTGACTCAATTTAGCAGCTTTGAAAATTTATATTTTATTTCATTCACTAAGAAGTACATTCTATGACCGTGATATATCTGAACAGGCTTCAAATTTACATCTTTTCTTGTTCGAGTATTTTTAGCTGTTTCGTTCTGATTGTTTACCATCACGGATTTATCGCTAAAATGTCCTTGCATCTGAAAAATGAAAATAATTTACAAATTTCATTATTTATACTTAAAATAACACGTGTGCGTCCAATCATAATCATTTTAATAAAAAGGTTTACTGTATAAACAAAATTATGAAAACCAATAAAAACATATAAAAAGACAACACAATTTAAATAAAAATAATTTATTTTTAATTCAAATCTTCGCTCCATCTTGCGAGCATATAGAGCAGTTCGGCTTTCGCCTTTTTTGCCCTCCAATTGGTGCAACAATTGCAAGGTGATACGCAAATGGGCTCTATTTTCATTGGAGTTTCTTTCCTGTCCTTATATTCCATAAGAATCTTTTCTTAGCTGATACCAGTCGCCTCAAAGATTCTGTATGTGACCACTTCCGGAGCCCAGAATGCCATATTTTTCCCTAGTTCGGGTTATGCGAGGATTATCCTTTCGATAAGGAATTGAATAGCCATTTCTAAAAACAAAATTAAAACATCAATTTATAATAAAAGAAACTTACCATCAGTTGAATTGTTTCTCATTTTGTTATTTGAATGAATAACTCACTTGTATTTATACTTATTTTTAACACACATCAGACTCATTTCAAAGAACCAGAATCATTCACACAAATTACAAACACATCACATCCAATTAAAACTATACACAACTATTCCATCTACGTTAGGTAATGCTATGTAAAAACTTTAAGATTTAGTCGTTTTCAATGACTGACTTAATATCATCAATAATATTTCCAACAATTACATGGTAATCCAATGTTTTAAGACCTAAAATTACTATTTTACCACTAGCAAACACGTTAACACATAAAGGATTATATTTAACATATCGTAAAGCTGGGAATATTTCAGGTTCATATATACAATTAATTTTGTTCAATAAATCATATAAATTAATATCTACTCCAATATCGGTAGTTACTGTAATTGATTGAATTTGAACATCTTCAATTACTAATGGTAAATCTTCAACTTTTAAAAGTTTCTTACATCCCATAATTCGACACTTACCTGACTTGAAAAACATAATTGGATACTTACCACTTCGATCTACAATTTGTTGGGGTTTCCCAAATGGAAAATTTATGTGAGCAACTGAACATCTTCCTTTATAATTTATGTTACTAAGCATCTATGACGTAATTATTTTTGAATATTTTTATTCGTGTATAACTATAAATTTAAACAAATATAAACAATATAATTAAAGTTAATATTTAAAAGGGAATTAAGAAATAATGCAGTATATCAAATTATTGGTCCAAGCGAAAGTGGGAAAACATGATTTGTTTTTAAATTATTACAATCAAACATGTTTAATAAAATATATTGGCATAGGGGAGCCGATGATGAACATGGAATGACACAGGATCAATTTTGGAAAAAATAAAGATAATTATGAAAGGGTTTCATAAAAATTGGGTATCTAGATTACGGCAAGGTGATGTGATAATTATCGATGATTTATATCAAGAAGCGAATAAAGAAAAGGATTTTAATAATTTATTTACAAAGATAGCTAGACATAAAGGTGTTACAGTTATTTTTATAACACAAAATCTTTTTCACCAAGGAGGATCTCACAGAACTCGCAATTTGAATGTCCAATATTTGATTGTTTTCAAAAATCCTAGAGGTGCAACTGTTATTGATTTCCTTGCAAGACAGGCTTACCCTAATAATCGTAATTTCTTGATAAACGCCTTTCAAGATGCAACCAAAATTCCACATGGATATATTTTTCTGGATTTTACACAGCAGTGCCCAGGTGATTTACGAGTTAGAACAGATATTTTCAATAAAGAAGGTGCAATGTTTAAAAAAAAAAGTTGAAAATGATAGTATATATATCCAATCATGCTACTTTAATCTCGTGTTAAACATCTAAAATTATCAAAACTTCGAAAGGTGTTTAAAAAGACTCGTGAACCACTGATTCCGCCAACGACTAGTTTCACCCCATCTAAAAAACTTATAACTGAAAATATTCCTGCACAAAATCTTATTTCACACAATTTAAAATCAATTCAGAATAAAAATGAAAAGTCTATAAAATCAAGTCATCGTAGTTTTCCGTTTTTTAATGATTTACTAAAGGCTCCAAGTGTGAAAAGAATGAATATCTTACAATATTTTCCAAATTACGTTATTGACGATTTACTTGATATTATAGTCAAAGTTGTCAAAGGTAAAATTGAAATCAGTAAATCGAGTAAAAAGGTATTAAACAAACACAAAAAACCACTGTTATCACTCGTAAATTCAAAACTTCGAATGCAGATGCTTAAAATCGTATATAAACAACAAAGTGGTTTTATTGCGGCGTTGTTACCATTAACATTATCATTATTAGGTGAAGTAATAGGAAATTCATTATCATAAACAATGGGTACAACTACTTCATTACCTAATCTTATACTTAATTTTTAGTCAACTTGTTGTAATGGAGAAAATTTGGACAAATCCAAAAGACGAAGCAGGTTTCAGTGGGGTAGAAAAGCTAAAGAAAAAAGTTACAAACTCGAAAAAAGAGACGCAAAAATGGTTATCCGGTCAACTGGCTTACAGTTTGAACAAACCGATGTTGAAAAGGTTTCCAACAAGAGCATATAAAACATACGGAATTAATGATTTATGGCAAATGGATTTGATGGAAATGATACCATTTTCTAAATTAACAAGGGCTACAAGTATATTTTGACATGTATCGGTGTTTTTAGTAGATTTGTTCGCGCTATACCAGTCAAAACAAAAGCTGCAAATGAAATGGCTTTAGTAATAAAATCAATGTTTAAAAATGGAAAACCGATTAATTTACAAACTGATTTGGGTAAAATATTTTACAACAGTAAAGTTATAAAAATAATAAAAGGAATAAATCATTACTCAGTATTTTCACAATTCAAAGCAGCACATGTTGAACGATTTAATCGAACATTAAGGGATAAAATTAAAAGGTATTTCGTGCATCAGGGTAATAAAACATGTATAAATGTTTTACCGAAAATGATTTACAGTTACAATCATTCGTCTCATAGAGGTTTAAAGGGATTGAAACCGATAAATGTAACTTCAAAAGATAGTTTTATTCAGGAAGAACAAATTAAAAAGCCAAAATATAATGTCGATGATTATGTAAGAATATCTAAAATATCAGCATCACCATTCATTAAGAATTTTGATAACAATTGGAGTGATGAAGTTTTTCAAATCTCAAATATCAATACAGCTCAAAATCCGATCATGTATGTTATAAAAGATGGAGAAAATAATGAGGTATCTGGTAAGTTCTACGAACAAGAGCTACAAGTTATTCCTCCACCAACAGTATTTAGAATTGAAAAGATTTTGAAAACTAAAATGGTGAATAAAGATAAACAATATTATATCAAGTGGCATGGATATCAAAACCCATCATGGATATCCTCAAAAAATCTAGTAAAATGAATTTCTACATTATTTTACCGATCAATAGTTGTCCATAAATTCATCCAGACAATCAAGCCAGTAAATCTTCAAAACCCGATTTATTTACAGGGTAATTGGGAAGTGGCTTTGCAAGATTTTACATTTGTGTATAGTACGTTTCCATTCTATAGTAAATCAAAGATTGAATACAAAGAAATTGTATCAAAATCAGTTAGCAGTCTTTACTTTATTGAACCGGAAAAAGAATAAATGCCAATAAAAGAATTCAACGAGCATAGTTACATGTACATATCTAAAAGAATTTTACATATTTATTGTAATTTCTACCCATTCCAAATATCATTTGAAGATACGCAAAGTTTAAAAAGAATGGGTGTATCTGATCCTAGTGAGACATTTCAACTAGTAGTTCCACCAAATCTAGATATGAATAATGTAGTAAAAATAAAGTTAACATATAACACTGTAATTCAATCAGTTTTCTCATTTCGTGATAATTGGTAATTGACAAATCTTATAGACTTGTATGATTATATAGTGTACAACTGTCCTCATATTTTTACATCTCTTCAAATAAAAGATAAAATATTCACATTCAGTATTCACGATAATATTACAGAGATTGTATTCGATAAAAACTTGGTTAGTTCACTCGGATTAGAGAAGCAAACATATAATGTGAAACAATTTGAGAGTATTTATAAAGCAAAGTGTTATGATCATCATCAACAAATGTTCATCTATAGTAACATTATTGAACCAGTAATTGTTGGCGATTCTTTGGTTCCCTTATTGAAAGCAGTCTGGATTACAAAAATATGAACAAGATGAAGTTGTACAAATTGTATTGGATAATCCAATGTATTTATCGCTTTCCACGTCATGTATAAACAATATAGAAATTAATATTTGTGATGATGGTGGGAAACTTATCAACTTTCCAAAAAATTCAAAAACACATTTGGCATTACATTTTCGTAAATTAAATGATTAATACAGATATAATTTCATTGTATAGTAATTGCCAAACTGGTGGCAAATTACCATATTTTATTGGTAAGCAGTATGGGTCTGGTTGGTTACGGACAATTGGAAGATTTGCATTACCAATTCTTAAGCTTATAGGTAGTTTTGGAATGAAAACAGCAAAGGATGTTGGTGGGTTACAGGGTTTCGGATCTTGCTTATCCTCCCGGTAGCCCTAGTAACGCCATACAAAATGATGCTAACCGCCACTTGGCACCCGTTGCTAGGCAACGTTGGTAATGTGTTCAAGTGGTGGATTGCCCGCAAAAATTGAGTACCATGTGCTAGTACTATAGTTGCTCGGACAATCCTCGGGTTCACGAGCTGTCGATAGAAGACCTGCGCTCGCTTTGCTCTGTCCCTCATAACTATTCAGGATTAGTTCTTAATTGACTGTGGAACGAATTGGCGGGGTAGTGAAAATGTTTAGGACAATGTTGGCATACGATTATATTAAAATAACAATTCAACTAAGGTTAGAACTATTCTATTCGATCTAAACACATGTATGTCATTTACTATTTGACGTCTTGGAGTTGTGTTGCGCGACGTCGGGCACGTTCCTTGCGTCCCGGTCGACGATTGTTGATTGGAGTGATGGATTGTTCTGCTGGCTTGGTGGTTGTCTGCGGCATTTGGGTTGGAGCGAAGATGAGCGGATAAGTTACCGCCTCACCTTCCCGGCATACCGCTAGGGCGACTTCGAGTCCCCGAATCTGCGTGCGCAGGCTCTGGTTGAGCTGCTGCTCTTCTCCCCAGCCTTTCTGGGCCGCTGTGAGTCGATGGTAGATCGTTTTCGTCTTTGCGGGATCCGTCCATGTTGCTTTCATATGTTGCATTTCTCGCGTTAATTGGATAATCTGGGCGAGTAATTCCGTGTTTGCTTGTCTCGCGTGATCTAATTCCGTTTGCAAGATTCGTAAGGACGACATCGCTGTAATTAAACAGATTATTTTATTTTATCCTTGATTAAGTTAAATAGTCACTCATCCCATTAAATTAAATCATGCATAACTCTAATTATAAGAAGAAAATAACACACAAATTGCTAATATTTTGAATCAACCACTACACAAAACTATCATTATTAAGTCATTCTTCGGGACAGTATCGCTTCAGGCTTTTTTGAGAGCCTCCACTGTGTAGGGTCTTCGGGTATCTCGGACTGGGCGAGGTGGATAGGCGATGGCGATCCGCCAGGCGAGGATGTCTTCCACCACGTTTGCAAGGTACATCCTTGCCTTAACCACCTGCAAATCTACTTGCTCCTGCACCCTTTCCCACTGGGTGAGGAGGTTCTGTGCGTTTGTGTAGGTTTCTGCCGCTGGGTATTGTCGTCCTGAGATATCGCAGGGCTCCTTCTCTACGCCTAATATCTTCCAGGCAGTCGGATACGGCCATTGTTGATGTATCGGATCTGAAGACCTCGTGGTCGATTGAACTATCGACTTATTCTGCTTTCCCACACTTTGACTGATGCTGTGTTCGTGCGACATGTCTAAAACGCTCTATTATTATCTCCATTAACTTTACCATGTTAAAATGTTAAACAAGTAGGGCTTATGTCACTGTTGAGTGTGTCATCTGATTTAATCTTATTGAGTCCTAGTGGCGTTCTATCTGGTTGGACTGCTTTCGAAACGGGCGAACTATGTTGATGAAATTACATTTACAAGTGGTAAGTCTATTGATCAACTCATTTTATTTAATTAAGCAAGATGGTGTTAAGAAATTGCCGAGTTGATTTTAAGGGTAGCGACTATATTGATGGAGGTAGCGTTAAATGCAAGTGGGGATTTTAAGGATTTTGTACCTGTATTCTATCCTATTTTGTCCGTTTACTTAAATTTTTTATTTTTAGGCTTTCCAATATAAATTTGGTCGTTAAACCGAACAACTCTTATCATCATATCCCATGATACAAGTTTACGGATTCTCTAAATCCAACATTGACATTAATTTCATTAAGCAAATGCTATGATCGTTGGAAGGCGAGAGCGGATGTCGATTCACTGAAGCGTCGACGTATGTGTGGTGTAACTTCCGGCGGATATCGCGGTTTGAACGGTTGAAAGGAAGTGAGATTATGTAGCTACATCCGGTGATTTATAATATTTCATTTTAGGATTATCGATCGGCAAATTCATCGAAAATTTATTCGGGTAAGTTATGATGCAAATTAATTTGAACATCTTATCGCCATTTTTTAAGGGAGACGGTATATTACGTTCGAGATCTTCAAGTGGATGAACTTTATGCTATTGGAATATTTTCGCTTTATGGATTTTTATGCATTCGACATTTTTGTGAGTTAACGATTTGTATATTATTAAAATAAAAGTTTTTCTCATTTTTCAAAACATGGATTTTTATAATGATATTAATTTAATTTAAACAATAATTCATATATTTTGTTTTTCGTCTCTGAACTTGTTTCATTTTTAGAAAACCTTATCGCAAACTTATAAATCATTTCAGTTTGGATTTAGGGACGGTTGTAATAACTCGGTTTCATTTCTCGGTTTTCGCATATCTTTTATCCCAACTAATTTATTCGACCTTTACTTCAACTCTATAAAACTATATTAACATCATTGCTTCCACTAATTTATTCAACCTTTATTTTGATTCCGTGCAACATCATTATTTCAACTAGTTTATTCCATCTTTATTCTATGAAACTATTTTAACATTAACATTATACTAATAAATTCATGAATCTAGTTCTACTCTATTCTTGTCCAAGGTTTATTTGATCTTTACTAAGGGAACTAAGTTACTTTTATTCAAATCGTTTAATTTTAATCACTGAATGACTTGGTTGATCGGCATCGTCTTTTAATTCAATTAAGGTATTTTTATTAATCAAGGAACTATTTAACCAATAAACTATGAAGATTTTACATTTAATCTATAACTACGTCAACTTTAATCGTTTTAATTTATTTATCCATAAAGTATGTATAATTACGCAAAGTTCCTTTAATTTTACTCAAAATGAAACAAATTCAGCTTAATCCAGAGTTATTTGTCTTTAATTATTAATCAATAATTTAATCTAATCGAGTTAATGAATTATTTATCGAATAATTTTTACAGTTAATTTGGTATACCAATGATTAGTTTATTACATATTATAGGTTCAATTAGTTATATCAACGATTTTAATTTGTTTTATCCCCGTACCCTTTCCCTTTAATAGACCTTAGGCGCATTTTTGTGTTCATATTATATTTACTGAGTGCCCACTGGACTACTCGGTGTGATGATTTTAAGCCGTGTAATATGATTTTAGGTCGATTTTACAGAACTGAGAAACGAGGAAGCAGCCAGAGACTTCTTCCTTATTTCTCGCTTCAGCTATAAGGATAAATATTGACGTTACGACCGCTGCGTTGCGCACGCTGAGTCTTCACGGGTACATATCATTGGCGATTTTCCACGCACTTACATGCATCTGCACTGTGTAGATTTTATTTACTTGCGTTGTGTGTCGGCTGTGGGCCGGAAAAATTTCGACATTTTAATTTATAAAAGCATATAAAATAAGTTATATATATCAATAATATTTATTAATTATAAAACAACATAATTACCCATTTTTAACCATTCCATAATTCATAAAAATCATCGTAAAATAACATAAATACCACTCCCCCCACATATATATTAACATATATTAACATATATTAACATAATAAATTATAAACAAATATAGTTGAACAAATAGTTTTTGAATTATATAGGCATTTTTATTATAGATCTTACGTAATTGAATTATATATGAATTATATAGGAATTATTTTAATAGATATTTTATTTAATAGTTTGCAGTGAGCATGCAAATATTATTGTATTTAAGGTTTTATTTATTAGAATTATTTAATAGTTTGCAGTGAGCATGCAAATATTATTGTATTTAAGGTTTTATTTATTAGAATTATTTAATAGTTTGCAGTGAGCATGCAAATATTATTGTATTTAAGGTTTTATTTATTAGAATTATTTAATAGTTTGCAGTGAGCATGCAAATATTATTGTATTTAAGGTTTTATTTGTTAGAATTATTAGATATTTTATATCATAGTTACTTTATATAGGTTTTTAATTTAATATTTTTATTAGGCACTTTTTATCCGAGATATTGCATCTCATCGTTGCAACATAATGAAAGTTGCCATGAAGAAATGAAAAAATATTACCGCCATAGATTTAATGGCATCAAATTTTTTATCTGCGCCATATGCAAAACATCCCAGAACATTAAATATAAAGAATTTTATAGGGAACATGGGGTTCATTTAAATTCTTTCAAGTCGAGTAAAATAAATATGTTTAAGAAAATTAATAAAAATAACGTCGATATTTTGAATATACTACAAAATAAAAAAACATCAAATAAAAAGAATAAAAGACCTGCTGCACCTATTAAAATTAATATCCCAAATAAAATAATTAAAAAAGAAGTCATCGAAATCAGTGATGATGATGACTCTAATATTATAAATAATGAAAATATTATAAATAATATACCTATTATAAATAATATACCTATTATAAATAATGAAAATACTATAAATAATGAAAATATTATAAATAATATACCTATTATAAATAATGAAAATACTATAAATAATGAAAATATTATAAATAATATACCTATTATAATTAATGAAAATACTATACCTACTATAAATAATGAAAATATTATACAATTCGGAGGTTCTGTATTAGAGAATGAGCCGAACATTTCAGTAAATTTAAATGGCGCTATCAAAACTTTACGTTTTGATATATCTAACGCGCAACTAATTACAGTAACTTTAACTGAGCGAATCAGTAATAAATTAATTTTTGAGATAAATAAAATGGGGAGCGTTAAAATTCAATTCGCGATATTAATTAAATTTGAAAAAGATGGCGAGATCCGTAACAATTATTTTTCAAGTAATGCGGAGACATTTTCAGATAACTTTTTAAGTGAAGGGGTTAATAAGCTTAATGAAAAAATAGAACAATTCACCCATTTAGGCAGTGGATGGCGTGTTATTAATATTATGGAAATTCACTTTATTTTAACAAAATATGCTCCTATTAATCGTTTGTCCGGACATAAATATATTAAAACCCCTTCTGCATTGAAAAATAAAGGAGCCATAGTAAATATAAAAAACAATGACGACAAGTGCTTCCTTTACTCTATTCTTTATTTATTAAAGAAAGATATAATTGGTGAAAACCCCCAAAGAGTCTCTAAATATACCGAGTTTTTAGACGAATTAGAGTACGATGAGATCACGGATTGTCCCATGAAATTAATAAACATCCCAAAGTTCGAAAAGAAAAATTCGACTTTAAAATTAGCAATAAATGTGTTTTCGTACACACCAACTGTTATAATTGATGAGGTTCCAGATAATTATGTCTTTCACCATCCTCATTTAAGTTTGATCCATAGAACCAAAGTCACTGACGGAAACCCTATTTATTTATTACTACTTGAAAATAATGATAGATATCATTATACCGCTGTGACCAATATCAACTGGTTAATGAATTGCCATCAAAACCCTGACTGTAACATTCAAATTAGATGTCGTTGGTGTCCACATTGCCTTAATGGGTTTAGATTAGATAATGCATTCAATACACATGTTGCATTATGCGCCAAAAATCAGACTGGCACAACCCTATACACGCTCCCCGAAAATAAAAATTTAGAATTCCTAAATTATTCTAAACATATCACCCCACCTTTTGTGATTTATGCCGATTTTGAATCGGTTTTACCTCCTGATGATAGACATCATCAAATTCATATGCCTATTGCAGCAGGCCTTTTATTAATTAATAATTATACTAACACAAAATCATATTATTACTTTTACGGACTTGATTGCATTCCTGATTTTCTTAAGAAAATTGAGGAAATTGCAACTGAAATTGTTATTCCGTACTATGATTCGGAAGGTGATAAATTGATAGGGCCCATGTCTTTCAGTGAGGTTCGACAGTTTAAGTCTTGTCGAAACTGTTATTTATGTAAAAAACCGATTGTAAATCCGGTTAGAGATCATTGCCATTTTACTGGTAATTATCTAGGGGCAGCTTGCCGAAAATGTAATATAGCTCGTAGGATTTATCGGTTACTACCTATAGTCTTTCATAATTTAAGAGGTTATGACCTTCACCATATTTTAAAATATGGTCTCGATCGCTTTCCTTCATGGAATTTAGATATCATACCGACCTCTACAGAAAAATTTATTTCATTAATTGTTCACATTAACAAATTGGCTGTTCGCTTTATCGACAGTATGCAATTTGTTAATTGTTCGTTAGCTAAGGCTGTGAAAACACTAACTTCTCTTCCATTGACTTCGTCTGTCTTTCAAGGTTCTATAGTCGACTGTAAAGGTATTTTTCCGTATAATTTTGCTGTTTCGGAGGAAGTTCTTGAGACTACTTATGAGTTGCCTCCAATTTGGGAGGGCGTAAGTGAAGATGAGTACGATAGGGCACAACTAATCTGGACGCAGCAAAACTGTAGGACTTTGCGTGATTATATGTTAATTTACCTTAAACTTGATGTATTCCTCCTTGCGGACTATTTTCAACAATTCCGTGCCAAGGCTATTGTTTACAATGGTCTTGAACCTCTAAACTTTTATGGCATTCCGGGTATGTCATGGGCTTCAGCGCTTATGACATTAACGGAACCCATTGAACTTTTACAGGACATGGAAATGTTCAATTTTACGAAGGTGGAATACGGGGTGGGTTAACATTTGTTAACAAACATTACATTGCTGCTTCGGAGGATACAGAATTATTGTACATAGATATAAATAATCTGTATGGTTGGGCTCTCAGCCAAAGTCTTCCTTACGCTGATTTTACTTGGGTGTATGATGGTTTGGATGAGGTTTTGAATGAATGTGCGAATGTTGTGGATATTGAAATCCTTCCATATGGATATACTATGGAAGTTGATATCGAGATTCCAGATAATTTACATGATTTTCTAAATGACTTTCCGATTGGACCTGAAAAGATGTGCCCACCAAATTCAAAAGTTGAGAAGTTAATGCTAACGCATTATCCTAAGAAGAACTATGTTCTTCATTGGAGGCTTCTCAGGCTTTATCTTTCTCTCGGGGCTAAGGTTACATATATACATAGAGCTATTAAATACAAGCAAGCTCCTATTTTTAAACATTAAATCGATAAAAACACTAACTTGCGTGCAAATGCAGTTAGTGAATTATATAGAGATTTATTTAAATTGTATAACAACAGTCTGTATGGTAAATCTGTTGAGAACCTTAAAAAGAGGATGAATTTGCGATTATGTAATTCAGCTGAAAAGTTAATTACATATTCGTCAAAACCGGCATTTAGAAAAACAATAGAGATTACTGATGATCATTATGCCGCTCATCTTAATAAGGACTCAATATGTTTGGATAGACCTAGTTATATCGGTCAATCAGTTCTAGATTTATCCAAACTACGGATGTACCAGTTACAGTATGTTGAGTTACAAAAATATCGTGATATTTATAATTGTGATATCAATCTAGTAGCGGGTGATACAGATAGCTTCTTTTTGGAGATAAAAAATTTAAAATTAGAAATTTTATTAAAAGCTATGATTTCGGATGATCTGTTAGATACATCAAATTATGATCCTTCTCATCCTTTATATTCTAGACGACTTGACTCGGTTATTGGCAAGTTCAAGGATGAGAGTAAAGGGTTAGGATATAGCGAGTGGGTTTTCTTGCGCCCTAAATGTTATAGCTTGCTAGGAAATAAATCAACGATGCGAGCTAAGGGTGTAAAATTACCGGGTACCGATATTAAACACCAATCATATTTGAATTGTTATAATAACAATAGTATTATGTCGGTACCTCAAACTAGGATAGGGACCCGAAATCATCAGCTGTTCACTTTTAAAAATTCTAAAATAGCATTAAATAATCATGACGATAAGAGAGCTTGGGTAGGGAAAAACTCGAGTTTTGCATATGGTCATTATAGAGGGGTTGATGTCCTTGATGTTGGTGGTAATATAATCATGCCTGAAACCGATCCAGCAGTTCGCAATCAGCAATTTGATGAGATATTTGAGAATGTTATTGATATTTATTAACAAATTTGTATATAAAAATAAAAATTGTGAAAATTTCTCTTTGGTATTTTCATTTGTTATAATTTATTATTATTATTTTTATTAGCAATATTTTCATAATCAAATGCCAAGCGTGAAGAAACGTGAAATAAAACTTGATATTTGTTTAATTGCATTATTAATAATTGATTTACTTTTTATGAACTTGTTGTATTTTATATATAGTTGTTTTTATATAGATGTTTTTTATATAGTTGTTTTATGTATTTGTTTTATTATATATATATATATATGTATTATTAATAAAAAGTAATAAAAAATAATGATAATAATATTTATAATAATAAATAAAAAATAATAATAAAAATAAAAATAAAAAGAATAATATTAATAATAATAATAATAAAAATAATAATAAAAATAAAAAAATAATATTAATAATAAATAAAGCTTGTAATAAAAAAATTAAAACATGTAATAATAATAATAAATAAAGCTTGTAATAAAAAATTAAAACATGTAATAATAATAATAAAAATTATAATCTTAATAAATAAAACTTGTAATAATAATAATAATAATAATAAAAATAATAATAAAAATAATATTAATAATATTAATAATATTAATAATAATAAAATAATTGACTTGATTAAAACAAACAATTTAATTTAATAATAATAAAATAAATTTACAAAATATATACTACTTATTTTTATAAGTAGTAAATTAAAAATTTAAAAATGTTTAAAAATAATATGACCTTGAGAAATTTTGAATGACCGCGAAAAAATTTGATGACTCATCCAATGACCTTGACCTACTTTTGAATGACCTTGACCTACTTTTGAATGACCTTGAAAAAATATGATGAGTCATCCAATGACCTTGAATGAGTCATGGTCTTTGTTTCAATGACCTTGAAAAAATATGATGAGTCATCCAATGACCTTGAATGAGTCATGGTCTTTGTTTCAATGACCTTGAAAAATATGATGAGTCACCCGATGACCTTGAATGAGTCATGGTCTTTGTTTAAATGACCTTGAAAAATTATGATGATTCGTCCAATGACCTTGAATGAGTCATGGTCTTTGTTTCAATGACCTTGAATGAGTCATTGTCTTTGTCTTAAAATTTTTTGTACTTTTGGACTTAGAAAAATTTTCTCTCAGCGTGGGGGGAGGGGGTACTGTGCTGGATGTGACACATCCCACTACTGACAATCTTTGTTTTATATATAGTATCTTGGCTTTACTGAAGCATTATGTTCTTGTAAATAATCGTAGTAATATGTATAGCTATACTAACTTCCTGAATCAATTAAATTATGATGAGATAGATGACTGTCCTATGAGATTGTGCAATATAAGTAGGTTTGAGGAAAAGAATCCAGCTCTTGCAATTAATATCTTGTCTTATAACCCAACTGTTATTAATAATGATGAAAATGAAAATGACGATTTTGTTCCTCATCACCCTCATTTGGATATTATTCATCGCACTAAAGTGACTGACGTTGATCCTTTGTATCTTTTACTTCTCGAAAATGATAACCAATATCATTATACTGCTGTTATTAACTTTCAACGCTTAATTAATTCACATATTAATGATATAGTTAGTGTACGAATACAATTTCAATGGTGTCCTAGATGTCGTAATGGTTTTCGTTTGCAGGATGCTTTTAACAGTCATTATGTCTTATGTACCAAAAATCAGGTAGGAACAACTTTATACACTCTTCCTCAAAATTAGAGTTTGGTGATTAATCAAAAACAGTAACCCCACCATTTGTAATTTATGCTGACTTTGAGTCAATTTTACCCATTGACATAAGATTTCATCAGAAACATCTACCAATATCAGCAGGACTATTATTAATTAATAACTTTAATAATACTAAATCGTATTTTAGTTTCATTGGTTTAGATTGTGTCTTGGAATTTTTGAAAAAGATTGAGGAAATTGCTTCCACAATTGTCCTTCCATGTTTCGATAATTATGCCAACTCTACAATGAACATTTTATCTTTTGCTGAGGATCGAGACTTTAAAACTTGTTCAAATTGTTATTTATGTAAGAAACCGATAAGAAATCGCATAAGAGATCATGATCACTTTTCAGGGAAATATCTTGGTGCTGCCTGTCGGTCTTGTAATATATCTAGACAAATTCGTAGACATTTACCTGTTATTTTTCATAATCTTAGGGGCTGTGACCTTCATCACATTTTGAAGTATGGTCTTAGTAGTTTTCCTTCTTGGGGTTTGAATATCATTCCAACTACAAAAGAAAAGTTTATATCTTTGATAGCGCATATCGATAAAGTATCAGTTAGGTTCATTGATAGTTATCAGTTTGTTAGCGCATCATAAAACAATGCAGTTAAAACTCTTTCTAACTTTCCTTTGACAGATTCAGTATTTACTGGTTCAATAATGGGTTGTAAAGGTATCTTTCTTTGTAATTTTGCAAAGAGTTTGGAAATCTTGGAAACAACTTTTGAATTACAACCAATTTGGCCTGAAGGGACAGAATCACAATATTTGAGAGCTCAAAAGATTTGGACTGAGAATAATTGCAATACCTTGTTAGATTATATGATGATATACTTGAAATTAGATGTATTTCTTCATGCTGACTTTTTTCAACAATTTCGTTCAAAGAGTATTGCACATAACGGTTTAGATCCCTTAAATTTTTACGGTATACCTGGAATGAGTTGGGCTTCTGCTTTGATGACATTGAAAGAACCCATTGAACTCCTGACTGATATGGAAATGTATAATTTCTATGAAGGAGGGATCAAGGGTAGAATGACATTAGTGAATAAACATTATGTTAAAACTTCTGATGATACGGAATTGTTATATATTGATATCAACAATCTGTAAGGTTGGGCTCTTAACCAAAGTCTTCCTTTCGGTTATTTTAGTTGGGTAATTAATAATCTTGATTCTATTTTGAATGAGTGTATGAGTACAGATATTGAAACGCTTTCATATGGTTACACGATGGAAGTAGATCTCGAATTTCATGAAAGTGTTCATGAGTTTTTGGATAAATTCCTTGTAGTGCCTGAAAAGATGTGTTCACCGGATTCTAAAGTTGAAAAATTAATGCTCACCCATTATCCCAAGAAAAAATATGTTATTCATTGGAGACTTCTAAAGATGTTTGTTTCTCTTGTTGTTAAGGTTGTTAAGATTCAAAGAGCTATAAAGTTTAAACAGGCAAAATTTTTTAAAGAGTATATTGATACAAACACTTGTTTGAGAGCAGATGCTACAAATAATCTTGATAAGAACTATTTCAAACTTTTAAATAATAGACTTTATGGAAAATCTGTGGAAAATCTTAAAAATCGAATGAATATAAGATTATGTAATTCATTTGAAAAGATGGTTACTTATTCATCAAAGCTGTCTTTCATAAAGTGTATAAAGATTGACGATGATCTAATAGCAGCTCATCTAAATAAAGAATTAATTTGTTTAGACCGACCTAGTTATATCGGTCAAACGGTTCTTGATTTATCGAAATTACGGATGTATCAGCTCCAGTATCTTGAATTAAAAAAATATAGGAATCTTTTCAATTGTAGGATTGACATTGTTGCTGGCGTCACTGACTCTTTCTTCCTTGAAATTAAAAACTGTAAATTAAGTACTCTTTTACCTGCAATGGTTTCGGATAATCTTTTGGACACTTCGAATTATGATATTGGTCATCTTTTGTATTCAAGAAAACTTGACTCAGTAATAGGTAAATTCAAAGATGAGAGTAAGGGACTTGGATATAAGGAATGGGTTTTCTTATGACCAAAATGCTATAGTCTTTTAGGTGAAACTGAAAGTAATAAAGCAAAGGGAGTTACTTTGGAAGGAACTGAAATAAAGCATCTTTCTTATCTTGATTGTGTTGGGCCAAGACACGATTTTGTTTAAATAAATCGGTAACACGCACACAAATACAACATGCAGATTTAAAATCAGACCCATAAAACATCAACTAACCATGCCAAAATATGAGAGAGAAAACAATTAAATATAAAATCAAGAAACATAAAAGTAAATTAAAATAATAACAAAGTGCAACAAGATCCGCACGAAATAAACATAAAAATAACCGAAATTTTACAATTTACCAAAAATGCGAAAATCCATAAAAATGGAACAAGAATTAAATAATTTGAATTGGAAACAATTCAATTAAAAAATTAAAAATAAAATTGTCAAATTAAATTACCAAAATAATAAAATTAAGATTAGAATATACTAGAAAATCACAAGGTCAAATTTTGTTTTACTAAATCAAATTTAACACGCAAAGTTAGAGTCCTACGATAGGTATATATACCGATTCATTTTCACATAATTTTAACCAGTCTTAATCAGTTTTCTGAAATCAGTTTTGAAAAAACTTGAATCGGTTTTTGATAACTAGAATCAGTTTTAATCGGAAGAATCAGTTTAACCAGTCTTTGCCAGTTAAAACTATAATTTTTCAATGTGAGTGATGAAATGTTCGACACTTTCTCCACGTCGCGTCCAGACAACCTCGTAGTAGCTCTGTTTGAGGCGTCGGCGTGGGGAAAGGTTTGTATGTGCCATGTATAAAACAATGTATACCAATTATATTTCAATAAAAGCTTTATTCAGAGAAACTCATGTCGAAATTTTTTCCGGCCCACACCCGACACATCACCGCAAGTCAATAAAATCTACACACCCTAACCAAATTGTGTAAGTGCGGTGTAAGTCCGTCAATAGTTTGTGCCCGTGTAGGCTACGGCGTGAGAATGCAGTAGCTGGAACGTCAATATTATCCGTTATAGGGGAAATCGGGCGGTGATGAGGTAGTCTTTTGACTACCCCTCTGCATCCCATTTCCTGAAAATTCGACCTAAAATGATAAACGACTGTCGGCTAAAATCATCACACCGAGTAATCCAGTGGGTACTCGTAATATTCTAACATGAACATAAAATAATCTTAAGGTCAAAATTAAATGGGAATAACGGGAACGAGTACTAAAAATCGTTCCTATGATCATCTATCTTCTAAATAAATACTAACATTATCAAAATCAACTATTAATATCCTAGAAATAATAGGTAGAACTCTAATTACCGAGTGAATACGAGCATCAGTAAATCGATATCGTAAGGATAAATTGTCGAAAATAATGATAGCGTAAATTTTCAACTCGTAAAATTAAATGAGTCTTAACAAGCTAACCCTAATAACGACATAAAATCTGGCCCAAGTAACGATAGACGAAATTTAATAGTTGTGGCATTTCCCAAAACTAGAGTAAGAATCCCGATAATAATGAGCCAAACGATCTTACTCCTCGAGGATATTATAAAGAGATTTGTAAACCCAACTAATATAATTATTTGTCGTATTTCTATTTCACTAAGTCCTCTAGATTTCTCATTTATATCTTATTTAACCGGTGGTTGATTCATTTCTTAATTAAAAGGTTGAAAATACAGCTAAAAAATAAAAACCCTGGATTCATCCGAAAGGGAGAAAATATTGGATAACCGGTTGACGAGTATCGACATCCACACCAAAAATAGACCACAAATTCCCCAGGATAATTGACCCCGATGAGAATTAATATTGGAATATAAAATAATTCGACGGTAAAGGAACGCACTAAATATCAGTATTAAAATATTTTAGCGAAATTTTAGTTACTAACTCGGAATGTAAATAAATAATTTTAAAGGACTCTCGCTACGAGAGAACGTGCGCTGAAACCTCATATAAGACGTCCGTCACCGGTAAGGAAACTCATAGAATTAATGTGGTAATAGTAGATCCTAATAAAATCAATAGTTGCCGAATATCAACCGCGCCAAAATTATCTAATAAATAAATAATAACAATTGATTTATATAGTAATAATATTAAACAAAATAAAATGAATTCAAACAAAGCGACTAAGATCAGCATTTTTATCCACCATATCTGTGCATAAACGCAAACTCTTCGTTGACGACGACACCGCCATCGATAGAGGACCACCTCCCGAGACCCTAAATCGTATCGCCGGCGTTAGATATCTGCTGAATGAGCTGTCGATCTGCTTTAAGAGAATACCCTGAGAAAATGGATATTTGTTAAATGAAACACTTTCGGAGAGAGAGCGGCGGTCTCGTCCCTGTCGAACTCACGAACCGCTGTAGGAATAAGCCCCTGTGAGGCCGAAATGATAGACATGTTACCGATATAATATACAAATTGCCGAACATAAGAGCATTTTAAATAGGAGTTTAACTGCCACGCAAACAGTCTTCCCGGAAAACAGAAAAACCACGAGAAATTCCAGCCAGATAAAAAATAAATAATGCTAACGACTACTACACAACAAACACACCAAACAATACCCCCACACACAGCATAAAAAACACTGTCGACGATCCAATTCAAAGGAAAATCAATATTCAGAAAATTGAATCGTTAGGATCTTTAATTGCGGGGCACAAAAATAAATCTAGCCATAATTATTGTCACTGAATGCCACACCCTCACCGCATGACGTGGCACTAATTAGAGATATAAACACCCGAACACTACTACAATGATCATTTATGTATTATCCTAACGAGCAGACAAATCATGAACGACCCGATAACAATCATGGAAATTCTAGCCACAGAGCCTGGAAAGATCAGGACGGTAAGCATTGAGCGATATCAAATTTATTTTTAATGTTTGCTTATATGAGGACTGTGTGACCAATATAGTGATATTATGAGGATCAATTGCCAGTTATCCAAGTGCAAACAACCTTCCCAACAGCAATGATAAAATTAGACCTGATAAAAATATTATGTCTCTAATTAATAAATCTATTTACTGTGTTTATATGACTTACTTGGAACAAAATAAATATATACATAAACTCCTCCTGGATTCATACTCATGTTACGCCGAATTCGCGAAGTCATTTTATTATTGATCATCCCCGAAAGTTTGCGAATTAAATATATTTCATCGAATGAATCATCCAGCCATCACGTACGCCATTGTCCTGACTACCTTTCACGGATAGATTACTCCATTTCTTTGAGTTAAGATTTCGTTGAGTTTCAACCAAACTTCATGTTAGATCAACCTGTCTTCGTTCGTTTCATGACAAAAAGAGTATAATAAATTGACCAAAGAAAGGATAATCAAAAATGACAGTAGGATGAAAATACAATTGGACCTAAATCTCTCGTGAAGAGTACCAAGTAACGTAAAAGTGTCACACATTAGATTCGACCTCCAACCAACTCTAACCGTACTCAGAGAAAAGAAAATTCCACCATGCCGAGATAGATTATTGACCCAGAAACAGCCCAACTTCTCAGTGATAAGTAAGCTAAACGCCGTCCGAACCTCCATTACTACCTACAACCTCCTGCTTGACTCGTCCAACACCACCTCTCGATTCCTCAATTTTGTCTTCCCTCCACAAATAACGACGCTAAATGATTACACGCTCAACGTGATTAATTATCTACTAAGTATTGTAATAATTTCCCCTTAATTTTTCAGACAATTCTTGGATTGACGCATCTCGCGTCACAGTGCGATCGGCAGCCAGATGTCAACAGGCCCTATGGGATGCGGGATTCTCAGTCTCGCCGGTAAGGGAATCCCGCGAGGGCGCACAAAGAGACGACGGAGAAGCAGACCTCCCTTTTGTGGCCATCAAAAGAGAGCCCGGCCGCAATCCAGCCCGAGAGATCCGAGGGCAAGCTCACTTGGTTGGGGTCTATGGGTTAATCAGGTGGGCACGTTGTAGTTATAAGTATTAACGGACGATTAGCTATTTTTTATTTCATAATTTTTATCCGTTCAGATTCAATCGTAGTGGACATCGGCTGGCTAGAAGGGATCCATGTCGAAACTACTCTGTTATTTATGGATTTTATCTATCAATAAACGATTTGCCAGTTGTTGTTGGGAATTAATTTAGTATCGACACTAAGTAAAAAAATTTTTTTTATTTCGTTCTATCCGAGAAACTGTTATTTTTCCAGTACTAGTAAGAGTTTGGGCGTATGTGTCTTTTGATTTATTTTACTTAGATAAGACGTTAGGTTTAACCAACGAAGGGAATGAATTTAATGAACTGGTTTGGATACTCGTCAGAGGTGGGAGTTTACTGGGTTTATCAATATGGATGGAGTCCTAACTTATCTAATCATCCCATATTACGATAAAATTGTGATTATTATGATTTTTCCTTTTTCTGGAAATTGTTGGATTCGTGATCAAGATTTATCGTGAGTATATCGTCTTTGTGTGATAAAAAAAAATTTTCTTTTGAAGGTGAATTTGCGTACGCCTTAACTCGATCTATTGTTTATTTTCTTGAATGTTGTTGAATTTAAATATTATTTTGGTAAAGTTTAATGTATACAATATCTATTCCTTGTTATTGGGGATTTTTATCAATTTTGTCCTTTTCCGAATGTCTATATTGTCAAAATTCTTTACACGTTGGGTTGGGCTCCCTAACTATTATCTAAATTTAAACTAGTGAGTTTCAACTTTAATGCGGTTATTCCTGGGGTTTACGCTAGCTATATCATCTCATTCCTTACTCGAATAGTTTTTTTTTGGTTGACTCTTAATTAGAAGTTTACGATGACTACGTTATTGGTTTTAATACGAGACAACTTCTATATTTTATTGGATTAAAATCTACATTTTAGTTCATGACAACCACTTGAATCTATAATTTATTTAAATTCGTAACCCTAACTTAAGCTTATTAATTTTCGTACGTTCATGGTAACCGCTCAATATTTATGTTTATTCTAAGTTCATATCAATAGTTCGAAATTTATGGTTATAATAAATTCATAGTAATAGTTTGAATCTATAGTTGATTTTTAAAGCTATAACAACGATTTCATTTTTTATTTACCCGTTACCTTCCCTTGGTTGACCTTAGGCGCATTGTGTTCATATTATATTTAATGAGTGCCCACTGGACTACTCGTGTGGTGATTTTGAGTCGTGTATAAATATAATTTAGGTCGAGTTTATGGGAATTGAGAGACAAGTAAACAGCCAAAAGACCACTTCCTTACCCCTCTCTTCCTTTATACGGAATTAATATTGACGTTCCGACCCCTGCGTTCCGCACGCCGGAGTCTTCACGGGCACGAATCATTGGCGATATTCCACGCACTTACACGAATTCGAATAATATGTCGGATTTTATTAACTTGTGATGTGTCTTTGGCTGTGGGCCGGAAATATTTCGACAATGAAAAATAAATTTATGCATTATAACAATTTATTTAAAAATAAAAGCATAATATACCCGATACATTCAACAAAATAGCATAAATACACCGCTCTCCCCACGCCGACACCCAAGCAGAGCTCCGTTGAGGTTGCGAGGATGCGAGGTGGAGAGAGTTCCAAATAAAACTCTCACTTACATCGTAATTTAAGGTTTCTGAAAACTGATTCTGGTTAAAAACCGATTAAAATTGTGTAAAAATGAATCGTTATATATACCTATTGTACGACCCTTAATTTGCGTGTTCTTTTTGATTTAGTAAAACAAATTTTGACCTTGGGATTTTCTGTTTTATTCTAATCTTTAATTTTATTATTTTGAGATTTTTATTTGACAATTTTCTTTTCATTTCTAAATTGAATTATTTCTAATTCAATTATTTGATTTTTATTTCATTTTCATGAAATTTCTCATTTTTTATTAAATTGTCAAATTTGGTCAAAATCATTGGGTTTTCGTGTTATGTCTATATTTATTTCGTGCGGATCTTGTTGCATTTTGTTATTATTTTAATTTATTTTTGTGTTTATGACTTTATATTTTATTGTTTTCTCTCTCATATTTTGATAGGGTTAATTGGGGTTTTAATAGGCTTGAATTTAAATCTGCATGTTATATTTTCATGTGTGTTACCGATTCATTTAAACATTTACAAGGCCGTTTGTGTTCTGGCCCAACAATAGAAACGATACAATTTTTTCTGTTCCTCAAACGAGAATAGGGACGAGAAATCATCAGTTGTTTAGTTTTAAAAATTGTAAAATTGCTTTAAGTAACAGCGATGATAAACGTTAATGGGTAGGTAAAAACCAAAGTTTTGCATTTGGACATTATTTAGGTATCAATGCCACTGATGTCGAAGCTTTTATTTAAAAAATGTTGTCTTATAATGTGTTTGTCTTTTTATTCTATTGTTTTGTAATTATTATTATTATTAGAAATTTGGGTAATAAAATGAGACAGTCTGGTGTCGGTAATAATTCATTGAGTCGTGGGTTCAACTCATATAGTGGGCGAATTATTTTTTATTTTCAAAATTAAATTTTTTAATAGAATATAAATCTGTATATTTTATTTGATGTAAATTTCAAATTTTATATAAATTGGTAAAGTAAATCTTGTATAATTTAATTTTTTACATTTAGTTAAGTTGAAATTTTAAACTTTGTGAATTATTTTCTTAAAATATTGAATTTTGTAAATCCAGTGTTCAAATTTAAGTTTTGAGTGACTTATTTTTAATTAAATAAACTATCAATATACTATAATGGTTGTAAACTTAAATTTTCATGAAAATTATTCAAGTTTTATGATTATTTTGATAAAATTTTTATGTAATATATTATTAACAAAATAGTCAGTAAGCTAAATAATTTAGGATTAAACATTTATTTTAAGACGCGTTTGATGATAATTTATTATGTTTAATGATTATTTTATAATTTTTTAATATATCACATGCAAGTAACAAATCAATGAGGTAAACGAAGCTCTTACGTTTATATGAAGTAAACAGTATAATAATAATATTGTGGGGTTAGTGGTGTGGATGACCTTCACCCCAATCATATAAAATAGTTTGTTGCTCCCTCCAATGGTTACCCGTTGCTAGGCAACGTTGGTAATGTAACCACTGGTCACAGGACGTCCAAAGGTGAGTTCCGATATCAGAACTGCTAAGGGTTAGTCCTATGTCGGGTTCAGCGGACTGCCGTTAGAAGGCCTATGTCCGTCTTCTATTTCAGGTCCCTTTATCACTTTCTATTCAATACTTTCGTTCCTATATTTATTTACAGATAATAGCATAATAAACTAAACAATTTTTATTTAATGACAAACAAATTAAATTATCATCAGAAATTGAGTTTCTCATCTCATTTGGCTACTCCTTGGGCACGTCTTCGCAACCGCTCGGTTCGACCCGGTCGAGCGTGTGATCTGGGCTTCTTGCTAGCTGATTGGGCCCTTTCTTGGTCGCGATAGGCTAATTGTGCCGGAGCGAATACCAGAGGGTAAGTCACTGCACTTCCCTCCTGGCATGCCGACAAGGCGACCTCCAGACCTTTGATTTGTGTTCGCTGCGCCTGGTTCAACACTCTTTCCTCTTTCCAGCCCTGTTGTGCGGCAGTGAGGCGCTGGTATAATGATTTCATTTTCTCGGGTTCGGCCCAAGTGGCTTTCAGCTGTTGCATCTCTTGACTCTGTTGTAGAAGTTGTCGGTGCAGGTGTTGATTTTCTCGTCTGAGTTCTTTCAGCTCTTGGTGCAATATTTTCGTGGCTTTCATTTCTAAAATTACAATATTTGAATGATTAGTCGTTTACAATATTGATTTAACTCTACTGATCCTCTCTATTAATTATTTTTCCAATGTATTGTCGGCGGCGTCTCATGCGTTTTAGTTGATTGGTATTAATACTCTGGTTGGTCCAAGGTTAATAACAAAAACGTTCTATCTTTTCCTATCATTTATCATCTATAAAACGTGTGGAAACTTATTGCCAAAAAAAAAAGGTAGAAAATTTACATTACTTTAATTACACTAATTGTCAAAGTAGTTATTTTATAAAACCGAGAATTGAGTAACTCGTGAGACACAAACATTTATTGTCCAAAAAAACTAAAAACCATATCGATACAACTCATTCCTGACCATTAAAACGTTCACTCCTTCGATTGTTGTGCTTGGGATTCCATTGAGGATGCCTGCTCGCATAGGTATGATCGCCGGTTTGACGAGATCCGAGTCGATTTCGAAGTGTTGACTGCACGAGTCTCTCCGGTATCACCATTTTTGTCGGTGCTGTCATCTGCATTAGCCTCGGGTCGTCTAGTTCGAAAGACACTCCATATTCTGGCGGGAATCCATCGGTACTCGGGATAGCACCACTTGCGATATCTCTGTTCACTTGCGCTAGTCGCTGTCGGGCCAACACCGCTTTCCGGTGGTACTTTCTTTCGAGTTCTTCCATCTTCATGGCCGCGTATTCGGCTCGCTGGCGGGCTTCTCGTGCTGGATTGTGGCCCGGCTCGCGCTTGATCGCGATACTTGGCAACTCGATCTCTTCAGCTTGATATTCTGATCTTCTTGGCCAACTGGAGTCTCCGTAAGTGGATAACAGATATCCGTTATCCCACAGAACTTGTCGGTATCGAGCGGCAGAAGCGCTCGGGATCTGTAGAGTCACTCGAGAATTGTCACTCCAATTGCCATGCGGGTCCCTGCGATCTAAACATGAAAATAATTAAGTACCATCATTCTTATCGATGCGCCTGCGTGTGCAAAACATGGACGTTAGTGATTTATGCTATTTTCCTATCGAGTGTTACTAGGGTGAATTTTGTTATGATAAAAATTGGAAGCATAACGTGCGAAATTACCTGATTTTTCTCCTTCGCTAGGCCTCTGAGTATCATTTCTTGAGATCCGGTCTCGTAAAGAATCTCGAGCTCGAACACGTCCACTATCGGTGCTAGTTGTTTGGTGGTTCATTTACGTGGTATGGAATGTGAGTTTTTACTGGGTTCTTTTATATTCGTGAATTATTTGCGAGGGCGTGGTGGGGTGAATGAACTGTCGTTAATTTTATTCGTTTTCGCGGCGGAGTGTTAATATAATTATTTTAGTTATTTATTGTTGATTATTTGATACTGATCAATATTTAATTTTGTTTAGTTCGGCGGTAAATGTTCATTCTATTGATCGATTCATCTTCCTTGGTTATAATAAGTTGATTTGATCATCGTCATCGACTTGTCATTTGTGTCAGATTTTTTTTTGGTGATTTATTCGGCGGTAATCTCGGACTATGACCTGTTCGTAGTTAACTTGGCGTATGAACAAACAATTTGATCTGTATTGGGTCTATGTATCAATATGCATTTAATCACGATTTTCACTTGGCGATTGGAATTTTGGTGCTTATCATTCGAATTACTATTCTCATTCGACGACGATGTATCCAAGAAAACACTACAAGTCGCTCTGGACTATTTTCATTACTGAAAGAAGATTTAATTGTACGTGCTGGTTAGGGAGAAACTGCTGGGTGGAATACTTGATGACAGCTATTCAGTGAAGAGGATACCACGGTTGGGAAAGGGTCTAAACCTTCATTTGGGTTTTTAGTTGGGACGTGTGATTGCACTATGGTTTGTTCTCTTATGTGGAACTTCTGATTTTATCGCTTTCATTAATTTCAGGGTGCTCCTAATTTTATTCGATTTCAAAGATTCAATATCATTCGTGGCAAGTCTGTGGTATTCGAATCCCCTCACGAAAACTGAGTTCTTATGTTTACATCTGCGAATCATTTGTGATATTTGGTTATCTTGTTCTATTATCATTGTGTACAACTATTAATTGATTTATTCATGTGCGGTTCATATGATTTTTTGGTCGATTTGTATTGATTATTCGTAACATAATAAATTTCATTTTCCTTGGCTTCATGAATCGTATATTTATCTTTCAATTCGTGGAAAAGGTTCATCGCAAATCGTTAGTTTGGTTTATCATTTGTCAATGTCTAATGCCTTAATTTTTATTACTGTTATGAAATTTTAGCGGGTCTGTATCCTATCGTAATTTTCTCGGAATCAGTTATTTCTACTCTGTCGTTTGCTGTTTCGTTTCCTTACTCCATTTGCTCTGGCTTCGTACTCATAAGTCATTTACTAATTTAGATTAGATCCGAGGATACTTTAAATCATTAATACTTATTAAATTTTTCTTGATTTTTATTACGTAAGTATTTAATTTTTTGGATCATTTATTTAATTAATTACTATCCCCTGATTACGTTGCAAAAGTCTTCTCGTATGAATGTTCTGGTCACAAATTTAGTTATGATTTCATAATTTTAATTTGAATAATTTATTTACGTCACATCTAGTTTAATATTATGGATTCAATTACTTTAAATTAACTTAGTTTAAT
Source organism: Schmidtea mediterranea (assembly GCA_022537955.1). Taxonomy (NCBI): domain Eukaryota; kingdom Metazoa; phylum Platyhelminthes; order Tricladida; family Dugesiidae; genus Schmidtea; species Schmidtea mediterranea. The sequence continues at coordinate 200,401,069 of CM039679.1, read as the reverse complement.
TTCCATTTAGTTATTAAGTTTATCTGCATCGCATCGGTTTTCAAGTCCCTACTACCCGAGCCTTAATTTTTGTCCTAAGGTTCTTGTGTTCATATTAGATTTTACGAGTGCCCACTGGACTACTCGGTGTTATCATTTTGGCCGATGTGTAATTTAATATTTAGGTCGATTTTACGGGAGATGGGTGAAAGAGATCTAGCCAAAAGTCTAGCTCTCAATCTTCCCACTGCCCCTATACGGTAGAATATTTACGTTCGAGATCCGTCGTTACGCACGACAGAGCTCTCACGGGCACACACTGTAGGCGGAGAAACCGCACTTACACAGCGCGACTAGTTATGTTATGATTTTACTTCCTTGTGTGATGTGTGGCTGTGGGCCAGAAAAATTTCGACTCATCAAACTGAAAATTCATTTTTTCATAAATACATATATTTGTTGAAACCATTTCATCATAGCTCGTTCATAGTTCATGCATATCAACATACGACAAAAGGTCCTCACACATACGACCAAGTAGAGCTTACATTAAGATACTTGATTCGCAGAATGAAAACAGTTATCGAGAGTTGCTCCTTTGAATTGTTCTGATAAAAGTAATTTATTCACTGAGTGAAAAAGTGATTAGTGCTTAATTTAGCATTAAAACTTTGTGAAAATGGATTGGTATTTATACCTGTTCTGTGACCCTAACCTTGCGTGTTATTTCTTATGCGTTAAAACAAAATTTGACCTTGCAATTATGTGTCTAATTAATTTCTAATTTATTATTATTTTTTGATTTCTTTTACAATTTACTCATTTATTTTTAATTTCAATCATTTCTGATTAAAATTATTTTATTTTTGTTCGCTTTATTCATGAACTCTTTTAATTTTTTTGTAAATTGTCACTTTTTCGGTCAAATCTTTTGTTATCATGTTATTTCTATGTCAACTCGTGCGTATCTTGGTGCGTTTGTTAATATTTTAATTTAATTTTATGTTTTCCATTTTATATGTTAAATTATGTGTTTTTCTCACATTTTTAGGTGTTTATTAGATGTTTAAGGGTCCGATTTTGAAATGTGCGTGTTGTATTTGCGTGCTGTTTTCAATCCATTTAAACAAAAGCTTGTACTGGCCCAACAATATGAATAGTACTAGTGGGTGATTTTGTTAAGTCAACGACTTAGTCGTAGGCGTGTTAGGCGAAGATGGGTGCTGATGGGCGATGATTGGTATGGATGGGTATGGATGGATGTTGATCGGTGCGGATCGGTGTTTCTGTGTGTGAAATGTTTAAGAACGGAAGGTTCTAGAAGTTAGGTGTGTTGGTCCACAACTGCATGATATAATAACAGTAAGGTAGGTATGTGGATGGTTCTAGAAAGTAGGTGTGTGGAAGATTATAGAAGGCGGGTGTGTGGTAGGTGTTTTGGTCCACAACTATGTGACATAATAACAGTTAGGTATTAAGTGTGTCTCCGGGTAGTGACCAGAGGTCACGTAATAAGGGCTAGGTAATAAGTGTGCGACTGACCAGTGGGCACATGATGATATTGACTATTATCTTGAGAGTCACATCGGTAATCCCAACTTTGCACCGATCAAATGTTTTATCGTCGAAATTGTAAGTTCGAATTGTAAAGACGAAATATTTCCAATGCCAGATAATCTTTTTAAAGCGCAAATAATATTATGCCCTCTTAACATCAATAAATCTCATTGGATCCTTTTTGTTTACTGTAAATTGATTCAAATTACCTATTTTGTCGACCCAATTCTCCGTAAACGGCATAACCTTATTAATAAGTCGAGTGCACTTAAAGTCACGATGGCTTTAAATAATCTTTTTGATCTCAAAGCTGCTGTAACCTTTCACCCTCATGATAACCTTGTTTACCAGGATAATAATTACGATTGTGGACCTTACATCTGCGCGTATGCTATGCTGATAAGCCAAGAATGGCAAACATTTCCCAACAACTTTATTGAAACAATACGTAAAAATGTCCATCGATTCCAAACTACTAAATTTCAGAATCCACCAAAAGTCTCTGGGGGTGGTATAACGACACTGCCTATTTTTAAACGCTTCCAAAATGTAACAAGACCACCAAAAGTAGCACTTCCTTATAAAGCTTCTCTCCAAAATGAGAATTCCTGTGTACCTTCTTTAATAAAAGAATGATTTAGTAATAAAAATTATATAACCGTATTGTCTCCTGAATTGACGTTGAATCTTATTGCACATAATAATCAATTTATAAGAGAAAACGTCACATTTAGGCAATTTACGAGAGTAAAGTATGTAATTGCTGTCATTCCAAACAACCCACACTGGTGTCTGTATATATTTTCCCCTGTATTCGAGCGCAGCTACATCTTAAACTTTCAAGGCAGAGTCTTAAATGAGAGACTTGTCAGTATTGTTGAAAGCATGACTGATTATCTGAATAAATTCTTCATTTCTACTGCGAAAGTCAATTTTATTGTTAATCATAACCAGACTCACTTCTCGTTTAGATCGGAAGATCCACATTTTTTTGATTCTGCGTTTATTGAATTTCTCGAGAGATTCTTCTTTGGTAATATCCTTTCATTTACTAAAATCAATGAAACTTTAAAATCATTTAAACTACAAATAACAAATGAGATCTGTAAAAATTTAAATTTAATTAATTTTTCAATTAATGATGAAATTATCACAAAATATTTTAAAAATTTAAATTTACCCAGCAATTTTATATTCCTAAATTCAGCAATGTGCACTGCTATTATGGATGATTGCACTCGCTATTTAAATGATTTTTTAAACTATGATAATATTATCAAAGCACAAGTTATATTCGCCATTGTAGCATCTCCAAAATTTCGTGAAATTCTTTTTATCATAGACTACAACACTGATGAATATTACCTTTTAAACCCAACCACTCTTTTAGGAAATGATAATTATTTGTCTACTTGTAAGATTCTAAGAAATAAAATTAATGAAATTAGAGAATCACCTAATCGTGTATTAAATCTTGGTGAATAAAAGTCTTGGATGGCAAAAACTGAAAGCGTACAAAATCTTTTTACATTCTTGTCTAGTATTTCCTTTTAGAACACGAGAGATTAAAACAAGTGCACTAGCAAAATCCAATGCCAACAATAATCTGACTGTAAACATCACTAGCCAATTAAGAAATTGTTTTAGGAAAATGATGTCTTTGCCTAACCACTCTGAAGTATGTTATTTTTATAATTCAACTGAAAACGGAGGGGCAAACTGTGTTGACCTACTTCACAAATACCACACACAGACAATAACACACTTTTTCCGACTTTTTACTTCTAGTTGTGAATTTGAGAGAAAAGTTAACCTTGATTCTTTGAACTTTGTAGTGGGTCCGCAACTTGGTATTATCAATCCGACTTTGCAAGAAAGGTTTGATTGGATCAATGGGAAAGAGCCAAAACCTCGGCATTCTGGTAAGAAAACTAGTTTTCAGCGAGCTAGAATTGCGATTGCTTTTTTAAGAAAGAACATGATATTAATATTATGTTTGTTATCACCAAAGGTCAACCTTCACTCTACATTACATCAGAAAAACGTTGGACATTTATTCTTACTCCTGATTTGCGTTAAAAGACTTCAAAAGTCATGCACATGGCTCTCGATGACTCGTATCTTTCGAAATGGGAAAAAAGCTGCACTTCAAATTTCATTGCTTCAGCCATTAAACTTTCACCAAAAATTAATAAAGCTATTTATCGAGGTGACATTTCTGAGTTTGCTTGGCACTTTATCCATCGTGCTCGCACAAATACTTTGTCCATCAATGCAAAACCACATAATAAAGGTAATAAAAGACTGTGCCGATTATGTCACACTGAAGACGAAACAATGTTGCATATTATTCAATCTTGTAACATCCATTTGATTCTTGGTTCTGATAGGCACAATGATTGTCTTGATCTGATTTCGTCTAACTTGTCGAAAAATCCAAATTTGATTGTTGTTGTTGACCATGTATGTTCACTTCTTCCGGAATCGAAAGAGCGAGTAGATTTAATGATCACTGACATGGTGTGGAAAAAAATATTTTTAGTTGACATGAAATGTCGATGTAATACAATTAATAATTTTGCACGAGTAGATCTTCTTAATTTGCAAAAATACGATTCTTTGAAAATGCAAATACAAGATGTCAAACCTGACTTCAAAGTGGAGCTTGATACTTGTATCATCGGCTCTTTAGGTTCCTTTCCTCCAAAGACTCCTGAATTACTTTTAAAGATTGGAGTTGATCGAACTCATCTGAAAGGTTTATTAAAAGATTGTGCGCTAAGCAATATTTCCCATTCTGCTAGACGGTGGCATTACCACAAGATGGGTATTTTGGTAAATCTTGAAAAATTTCGATTTAATTAATGTTTGAGTTAAAATTGCCATTTGACTTGTGTATGTGGTTTATTGTGTTAATCTAGGAATTCCACCCTCTTAAACTCTCTGTCTACACTTGGTAGCAAATTAATCTAGAATGAAGAAGCCTGATGGTATTTTTCCCAAATCTGCTGAAAACTTAGTTCTGAAGGATGGAAATAAAAGCAGATAAAGATTCAATATTCGATAAAGAAATGGACCTCAACAATCAATGTCAATTGTCAATAATGAATCTGGGCAGATGTCAGAAGGCGATAATCAAATGCTGAATTCCAATGACCGAATCTACTTTGATGTCTTAGATTTGAAATCAGCTTCCACTACAAAGGTGCTGCATCGAAAGCCAATGGAAATTCAATGCCGGATGAAAATGCCGATGAAAGAGAATCAGAGCCGAGGACAATATAGAGAAAATTCAATTGCAACTGCGTCAAGAGTTCCTCAACAATAAGATGAAATATCGAAACTCAATTGGATCTTTTGCTTTTGGAGAGTCTCAGAACGGCAAGCTCCATGTAGAGCTGTGTCCGATATGAAAAATTCAAAATTGTTATATTAATAAAATTTTACAATAGTGCTAGTGAGTGATTTTGTTAAGTCTACGACTTAGTCGTAGGCGTGTTAGGCGATGATGGGCGATGATGGGCGATGATTGGTGCTGATGGGCGATGATGGGTGCGGATGGGTGTGGATGGGTGCGAAGGGTATGGATGGGTATGGATGGATATTGATCGGTGCGGATAGGTGCGGATCGCTGCGAATCGGTGTTTGTGTGTGTGTAAAATGTTTAAGAACGGAAGGTTCTAGAAGGTAGGTGTGTGAAAGGTTCTAGAAGTTAGGTGTGTTGGTCCACAACTACGTGACATAATAACAGTTAGGTATTAAGTGTGTCTCCGGGTAGTGACCAGTGGTCACGTAATAAGGGTTAGGTAATAAGTGTGCGACTGACCAGTGGGCACACGACAATTGTTACGTAATAAGTGTGACCAGTGACATAATCATAAAGGTCAATTACTAGGTAACAACTGAATGAACAGAGGTCAATCTCCGGATAGCAATAGCATGGACATGGGTCAGATGTTATGTAATAATTACGTAAGCCGAGGGGGTTACAGACGAAATTAAATCAGAGAGAAGAATTATGAAAACAGGTGGAACAGAGAGTTCGTGAACAAGATAAAGAGATCGCAGAACTGAAATTAAATGACGAGATCCGAGCTGGACTCGTATGATTTGGTAGTCAATTGTCCACCGAACAAGAGGACATCATTATCGGGAATGTGATAGGCAAGGACATAGGTGCGGCGATTACTACGCCCGAGAGCTCACGCCCACTTGATGAAAAACAGAACCGGCAGAAAAATAGGCATTGCAAACGTGAACGGGAAATGTAAAACAAAGTCAGCGACGCCCGTATGGTTCGATATATCCTCAAGTCAAATGGGATTTGAGCGCCACTAAACTATGTATTTAACGAATTTGTGATTTTTAAATTTGCATTTGGCAATTAGTAATAATATTAACTTTGTTTTTGTTTATTTGTAACAAATTAAAGCAGTAAGATAATTCAGAATATGGACATTTAAACTCAGAGCACGAAGCTCATGGACCCAACCGGAATATTAGGGCATTGGCTCACCCTTTGCTAATATTCACACTCTAGCACAAAGTATCAACGTCGATTTCGACGGGTAGCTAGCTATTAACTCTTATGCAGGTGCTGGACGTGGATTAGTTAACCCTTACAAAATTTCTTGTTACTCATCAGTACCCAACATAAAAAATAACTAAGTAAACAAATTTATTATTAGATATTTCCATTATTACTATAAATATTATTTATATTATTCTAATTGAATGACAGCCTCTTGACTCCCAGAACTTTTGAATTGGAGAGTCAAAGAACCTCAAAACCGATCACCTGATGTAACCAGTGGTCGGGTTAAGGAGGATTAATTAAAACTAGGATATTATTTTCATCAAAATAGCGTATTAAATTTGGTAAAATTAACTATTTAAAATAGTTTCAAAAAAGAATAATAATAATGTATCGTATTAAATTTGAAAAAATTAACTAATTAAAATAGTTTCAAAACAAATAAATAATAATAAAATATTATTAAGCTCAAACAAAAGGCAAAAATATTTTTCAAATAATCCACGTGTTCCATTTAAATAGATTTTCTGATTAGAAAACCTTTCTTTGAAGTATTCATTTAATAACCAGTAGAACTATCAACAATAGCAAAATATCTATTTTTCCAAATCAAAATAAATATATGCATAAAAAGAAAAATGAAATTATTTCTTACACCTGTGAAAGTAAACTAACTGATTCGCAGGTTATATCTAAATATTAAAATTTTCGATCAATTGTGGGGTTATAGGTGGTCGGTATGATCTTGAGCCCAATCATATAATTCTTTCTGACTGCCACTGGTTACCCGTTGCTAGGCAACGTTGGTACTGTAACCAATGGTTCTATGACCGTCAAAGGTGAGCTTTGTTTCCAAAACTGCTAAGACCCGGTCTACAGCTGGTTCAGCGAGCTACCGATGGAAGGTCTATGCTCGTCTTATCTTCTTTAGGTCCCTTACTCACTTTACTTTACATCATATATTTACTTTGTGAGAACAAACAAATGACAAAAAAGATTTTATTTATTCATGCGATACATCATCAAAATAATCTCTGTCTTAATGCAATTTTTGTTGTTTCTGCCGTTTCCTTTCAGCCCTCCCTGTCCTTGCCCGGGACTTCGGTTTGAATGGTTGTTGTTCAGGACTTGTTGCATTCCTGTAGGCTACTTGGGCTGGGGCGAACACCAGGTAATAGGTGACTGCCTGCCCGATCCTCCAGGATGTCCCGAAAATCTGGTTGGAGGAGGCTCTTCGGAACCACCAGGTGAACTGGCGCGTCGCTCTCTAGGAGAGCTGGATCCTGATGATCATAAGCCACTCCGTAAGTGGGCAGGTGCCTGTCTGAACTAGAAATACGCCCACTTGCGATATCCCGATTGATCCTGGCGAGGTGTTCTCTTTGTCGGTTCTCCAAATACCAATAACGCCACTCCAATTGCTCGGGCTGGGTTTCGGCCCGGCTCCCTCTTGATGAGAATGCTAGGGAGCTCGACATTTGTTGTCGACCCGGTACTATTCCTGTTTGGCCACTCGGGGGTACCATAAATGGATATGGTGTAGCCCCGATCCCATAATGCTTGCCGATATCTCCCGGCAATTCTGGTTGGCACTGTTATGGTAGTGCGGTCCGTCTTCCCAGCTACTGTCCAGGATACCTGTTGATAATAAATAAATGGGTTAGCGTGACATCACTTCGTTCGACTCCTGATTATTGGTCCTAGGATTAGCCCATTTCTTGTAAAGTTGTTCTACGCCGGTGGGTTTTAGTCAGTTAGCTTAACCGATACTCGAGTTCATTCATTTCATCAAGGTCTCGTTTTTTCTCTTGATGGGTCCGTCAAGATTTAACCTAAACCATTTGCTTTTCTAGCAGATAATTCGTCTAAAACTAATAATGAATCTTTATTAACTCGAGTCAGATGGCTGATTCGGTAGTTGTGTATGGAAAGATTTATAACACTAATTAATTGCCATTTATTACTAGGTTTGTTAGTTGAAGTTGATCATCTCTAGAGTAACAAGAAATGGTTTACTTTGAATGGTTTTTATAATATAGCGCAAGGATGTTCGGCTCTTATGACCCAATTATCCTGTTTATAAATATACCCAGATAACTAATTCAAGTGATTTAAATATCTCGAAGGTCAATACTAATAGATTTAAAGGGTAAAGGGAAAACAAAGCCATCTGCTAATTTCCAGAGATGTCGGATGGGTTACATGGAACAAACGATGGGTATCGAGCAATTTGCGGTTACCTACGACGGAAAACTCTCCATGTATTCCGCTATTATTGTTTTCGATATTTGGTATTTCTAACTGGGAAATAGATGAGCGGTGAGAGATTGACGAAAATTTTGGATTAGTCGAGTCGATGAGGACGTTATGACTAGCGTGGGGAGGTCCGCTACGATTGTTAGGGGTAGAAGATCCATGATCTAAATGGAAGATTGTCTGATTACAGTTTTTGGAGTAACTATGGTCTGTAGTGTCAAAACTCATTACTTGGTGACCGTTGAAATGAATGCATAGAAAATCGATTACAAATCATTTATTATTCAACAAATATTGGTCTGAGATTTTCAGGCTATCGCATCCAGTCGGTAATTTCCCATTAGACTCCTCACTATTAGCCTCGCGCGCAGATGTCGTTGGCATTGTAAAATGTTTCATCGTAAATCTGGATCGATGTGTATTCATTGTTATGTGTTCTGCCACGTGGCCACATAGTGAACTCGGTGGATGATGATGATTCGTTAAAAATATTTTCTGTCTTATCTCTACTATCGATTGGAGAATGGAAGGAATTCTCAACACACAAACACTACACCTGATTCAATTTATTAAAAACTTCTATAATAGAAGTTTAAATGAACAACCAATTACAATTATGGTTGTTTATGAATTAGCCATTTTTAAAATGGCTTGCAGGTAATTTTTTTAATAAAGTATATTTTAGGGCTTGGATTGTGATCTCGTATATTTATGAGATCATTATTCAAGCTCTTAAATAATACTTTTCATCATCATTTATTATAAATTTAGTTTTAATTAGTTTTTTTAGTTTTTTTAGGTTTTTTAGGAATTTATGCCAATTTATGCAAATTAATGGAATTATTTTTCTAATAAATGTAAGTCCGATTAATTTAAAACTAAAATTTATTATTAAAAAGTTTCTATATTCGAATAAACTATTCTTCTGTTCCTCGGAAATTTGTTTTGCCTGCCATCTTTTTTACCTTTTAACAAATCCAAATTTTTGATAATTATTGATTTTAGAAGGCTATGGAAATTTCTGTTAATTTCCCAAATTTATAAAAATCTTCCTCATTTTCTATGGTATTAATAATTTGGATTTTTTATACTTCATAAAAAAAATTTTAACTTAAATTATCGGAAAACTTATGTTTTCCGTATTTTTAAAACTCCTCATTTGAAAGTTCTGGTTCCACTGCTCCTGGTATATTGCAAATGAGGTAAAAACTCAAAAACCTAGAGTTTCGATGGATATTTTTGAAATATCTGAAAAGTTGTAAAAATATTAAATTGATTGAATTTCATGAAAAATCTTACGAAATTATTTCTTAATTTTCTCTACAACTCAAAGTAGAGTTTTTGGTATTTTTTTCAAAAATTTTCGGCTTAAATTTAAAAAAAAATTGTCTAAAAAGTTACTAAAAATAGTTTTATATAGAGTTTTTAATGAATTGAACATTTCTACATTTTGAAAGTTTGCATGCATTATTTACTATATATTATGTTTTGATGTTAAAAAAAATTTTTCTTCTAATTCCTTCCTTCCTATATTATAAGTTTTTATTCAATTGAACAAATTACATGCAGACACGGGTAAGTATGTATGTTCCTATATTATAACTTTATTGATTTTTTCATTTTATTATAGGAGTTTTTAATGAATTAAATCAGGTGTAAGTATTAATCAGATTTCCTATCCGGTAACTAATCAATTTCTACTAAATTTCTAGAATTGTCAATGTATTTTATTTCTGAATTGGTGAAACTTTTAAATTTTTTGCTGAAATCAATGGTTGACTCAGTTTTTTTAGCCTTTACGAAACCGATTTCGCCGTTCGTCTAAGGTGGACTGTTTTAATGGGAGCCTTTACTGTACATAGTCTGAGAGCGAGGCCTGGACGTTTATGAGGGATTTGTGTCAGAAATACTAGCCGCGGCCTCTCTCAAAGTAATCATGATTTATATTTTTCGCAGATACCATAAAGGGTAGTCTTAAATTCACTGGGAATTACCATGTGGATTGACTGTTTTCAACTGATGAATACTCCGGAGTTTTATGTTAATTAGATCATCTAATATTATTGATTTTGATTCTTTTTTCTTATTTACTTTACCTGTTTGGCGATTTTTTCGATGAGTGGATTTGGGTAAGATTATTACTAAGAGCTTTCATAACTAACCTGTGGAATTTGCCCGTGGGGAAATTGGTCATTTAGGATTATTTTATTTTTGAAGCTTTTTATAATAAGTGTTTCTTACGGTAAATTAATTATTTAAACAAATTCAGTTAATGTTTTAAAATTAAATATATATTTCAGATAAATATAATGATGGCTATGATAAAAAGAGCCAAAATCAACTGTATTATTGTGATAATATATTATAGGCGGGCGTCTTTAACCTTGATTTTAGTTTAAATATTTTAAAAATACTGTAAAAGTTAATCATCGATCAGATGAACTATGCTTCAATCATCATGAAAACTGTTTCATATAAAATAAAATCAGATAGGGGCGAAGATAAGTTAATCATCGATCAGATGAACTATGCTTCAATCATCATGAAAACTGTTTCATATAAAATAAAAAATAAAATAATTAATATGATCAGATGAACAGCTTCAATCATCATGAAAACTGTTCATATAATAAAATCAGATAGGGGCGAAGATAAGTTAATCATCGATCAGATGAACTATGCTTCAATCATCATGAAAACTGTTTCATATAAAATAAAATCAGATAGGGGCGAAGATAAGTTAATCATCGATCAGATGAACTATGCTTCAATCATCATGAAAACTGTTTCATATAAAATAAAATCAGATAGGGCGAAGATAAGTTAATCATCGATCAGATGAACTATGCTTCAATCATCATGAAAACTGTTTCATATAAAATAAAATCAGATAGGGGCGAAGATAAGTTAATCATCGATCAGATGAACTATGCTTCAATCATCATGAAAACTGTTTCATATAAAATAAAATCAGATAGGGGCGAAGATAAGTTAATCATCGATCAGATGAACTATGCTTCAATCATCATGAAAACTGTTTCATATAAAATAAAATCAGATAGGGGCGAAGATAAGTTAATCATCGATCAGATGAACTATGCTTCAATCATCATGAAAACTGTTTCATATAAAATAAAATCAGATAGGGGCGAAGATAAGTTAATCATCGATCAGATGAACTATGCTTCAATCATCATGAAAACTGTTTCATATAAAATAAAATCAGATAGGGGCGAAGATAAGTTAATCATCGATCAGATGAACTATGCTTCAATCATCATGAAAACTGTTTCATATAAAATAAAATCAGATAGGGGCGAAGATAAGTTAATCATCGATCAGATGAACTATGCTTCAATCATCATGAAAACTGTTTCATATAAAATAAAATCAGATAGGGGCGAAGATAAGTTAATCATCGATCAGATGAACTATGCTTCAATCATCATGAAAACTGTTTCATATAAAATAAAATCAGATAGGGGCGAAGATAAGTTAATCATCGATCAGATGAACTATGCTTCAATCATCATGAAAACTGTTTCATATAAAATAAAATCAGATAGGGGCGAAGATAAGTTAATCATCGATCAGATGAACTATGCTTCAATCATCATGAAAACTGTTTCATATAAAATAAAATCAGATAGGGGCGAAGATAAGTTAATCATCGATCAGATGAACTATGCTTCAATCATCATGAAAACTGTTTCATATAAAATAAAATCAGATAGGGGCGAAGATAAGTTAATCATCGATCAGATGAACTATGCTTCAATCATCATGAAAACTGTTTCATATAAAATAAAATCAGATAGGGGCGAAGATAAGTTAATCATCGATCAGATGAACTATGCTTCAATCATCATGAAAACTGTTTCATATAAAATAAAATCAGATAGGGGCGAAGATAAGTTAATCATCGATCAGATGAACTATGCTTCAATCATCATGAAAACTGTTTCATATAAAATAAAATCAGATAGGGGCGAAGATAAGTTAATCATCGATCAGATGAACTATGCTTCAATCATCATGAAAACTGTTTCATATAAAATAAAATCAGATAGGGGCGAAGATAAGTTAATCATCGATCAGATGAACTATGCTTCAATCATCATGAAAACTGTTTCATATAAAATAAAATCAGATAGGGGCGAAGATAAGTTAATCATCGATCAGATGAACTATGCTTCAATCATCATGAAAACTGTTTCATATAAAATAAAATCAGATAGGGGCGAAGATAAGTTAATCATCGATCAGATGAACTATGCTTCAATCAATAAAAAATCATAAAGAAAAACATAGTTATTCATATATAAAATAAAAATCAGATAGGGGCGAAGATAAGTTAATCATCGATCAGATGAACTATGCTTCAATCATCATGAAAACTGTTTCATATAAAATAAAATCAGATAGGGGCGAAGATAAGTTAATCATCGATCAGATGAACTATGCTTCAATCATCATGAAAACTGTTTCATATAAAATAAAATCAGATAGGGGCGAAGATAAGTTAATCATCGATCAGATGAACTATGCTTCAATCATCATGAAAACTGTTTCATATAAAATAAAATCAGATAGGGGCGAAGATAAGTTAATCATCGATCAGATGAACTATGCTTCAATCATCATGAAAACTGTTTCATATAAAATAAAATCAGATAGGGGCGAAGATAAGTTAATCATCGATCAGATGAACTATGCTTCAATCATCATGAAAACTGTTTCATATAAAATAAAATCAGATAGGGCGACGAAAGTATATATCAGATTAATATCATCGATCAGATGAACTATGCTTCAATCATCATGAAAACTGTTTCATATAAAATAAAATCAGATAGGGGCGAAGATAAGTTAATCATCGATCAGATGAACTATGCTTCAATCATCATGAAAACTGTTTCATATAAAATAAAATCAGATAGGGGCGAAGATAAGTTAATCATCGATCAGATGAACTATGCTTCAATCATCATGAAAACTGTTTCATATAAAATAAAATCAGATAGGGGCGAAGATAAGTTAATCATCGATCAGATGAACTATGCTTCAATCATCATGAAAACTGTTTCATATAAAATAAAATCAGATAGGGGCGAAGATAAGTTAATCATCGATCAGATGAACTATGCTTCAATCATCATGAAAACTGTTTCATATAAAATAAAATCAGATAGGGGCGAAGATAAGTTAATCATCGATCAGATGAACTATGAAAATGCATATAAAAAAAACAAAAAAAGTTAATCATCGATAGAAACTATGCTTCATCATCATAAACCATAAAAATCAGATAGGGCGAAGATAAGTTAATCATCGATCAGATGAACTATGCTTCAATCATCATGAAAACTGTTTCATATAAAATAAAATCAGATAGGGGTGAAGATAAGTTAATCATCGATCAGATGAACTATGCTTCAATCATCATGAAACTGTTTCATATAAAATAAAATCAGATAGGGGCGAAGATAAGTTAATCATCGATCAGATGAACTATGCTTCAATCATCATGAAAACTGTTTCATATAAAATAAAATCAGATAGGGGCGAAGATAAGTTAATCATCGATCAGATGAACTATGCTTCAATCATCATGAAAACTGTTTCATATAAAATAAAATCAGATAGGGGTGAAGATAAGTTAATCATTTTTTTTAAAAAACAAAAATAATTTCAATATAATCAAAAATACAAATTTACCATAAAAAAATCGTTTGCAGAATTATTCAAAAATGAGAATCATATTCATAATGAAATATTTAAACAATTTTTTAAAAAAATTAAAATCTTTTCTTTTTTATAGAAAAATCAAATTGTTAACAATTAAATAGTGTGAAAATTTATGTAAAATTTAAAATAACATATTGCCAAAGACTAAATAAAGATAAATTAATTTGAAAATATTTATTTAAAAAATTTAATTTTATATTAATAACATAATTATAATTTGATTTTAAATGCAAGGAATTTATTCACACAAATCTCAAATTATAGTCAAAAATGTTATATATGAAAAGGGATATTCTAAATTAAACTTTTTAGTATACAGTTGTGTTGTGGTATTGGTTGACTCATTCACCAAAGATGATCTCTGTTTCCAGGAAAAACATTTGGGTTCAGCTGGTTGCAGTTTGGTGGGTTAGAGGTTCGTGACCTTTTGACCCAAACATACAACCTTCACCTTTACCCAATGGTTACTATTTGTTAGGCAACGCGAGTACCCATCTGCTTTCAAGTGTTCTTTCCCTTTCCAGTATTTCAGTTCAAAATCATATTCAGCCAGATTCGGTAATTTTATTATACTGTGGGGTTTATGGTTTCGATAACCTTGACCCCAATTGTAAATATTTTCTTTCCCCCAATGGTTACCCGTTGCTAAGAAACGTTGGAAATTCAAACATTTATTTTGAGGTCGCCAAAGGTGAGCGCCAGATAGGAACTACTCTTTCCGGACCCCAAACTGGGTCCAACGCACTGCCGTTAGAAGGCACGTGTCCGATTTCCTTTATCTGGTCCCTCATTTGTATGGTTAAGTTTACGTTCTTTGTGCTGGGCACTGATGGGTCCTTAAAATAGTTTTGAACTGCCTAAGGGTTATCATCCCCACCTAGCGCCTGCATAAGAATTTTAACCGCTAGTCACCCGTCATAAATGACGTTGGTACTGTGAACTAGTGGGTGGAAGGTTAGCAAAAGGTGAGCTCCTTCTCATGAACTTCTAATACCCTAAACCCCCTCGGGTCCATAAGCTGTCATAGAAGACTTCATGCTCTTACTTAATCGGTCCCTTTCTTACTCATCTATCTATCTAATTACCAATTTATCTAATCATTAGATTACTCTGTTTCCCCACACTCAACAACTTCAATCCCATCCACACGTCAATAACAAATTCAACATTAAGTTAACAAGTTATATTAAATTAAATAAACAATTAACATCTATAATTACACGGTTAATAAGTTATTTACATCTATTAATTAAGTCAAATTAAGTGTATGGTCACATAAATTAAAACCCATTGGCATCTAAGATATGCCCCAATAGGCGAGCGCGATTTAATCTAAACTGCCGCTCCCTCTCTCTTTTGTTTGGCCGGTTTTTCTTGCGATTCCTTTTCGGCAACTCTTCTGATGCATGTGAAGGGCCTGTTATTACGGGTCTTGCACCATCCTCTTTTCCGGCAATGTTTCTTAACACTATAGTTTCCTGCTCTTCAGAGAGAGAAACGCCACTACATATAAGGCCTGTGCGTATGTTGTCCTTGAGCTTCCATTCGTTCACTTGCTTTTCAAGCTCCTGGGCCTTCTGTTCGGCCGACCGCAGGGCTTCATTCTTCAGCTCCAACTGTACCTTCAAGGAGTCTATTTTTGCCTTTAACCGGGTTGCTGCCTCGGGGCGTGTTCATGTCTGCTCCATGTAGCGGCACTTCCGCACCATGGCCTCTGCCCTCTGAGTTTGTGCTATTGTGGTTTGATGGTAGCCGGCTATGTCTCTTCGGAATTGCTCTAGTGTTTTCCTTTGTGGATCCACTAAACAAAATTAATTTTTAACTTCGTTTTTATTATTCTCTATTTCATGCACAATAAGTATTAATGTAGTAATATATTGTAATCATTTTTAATACAACAAACAATTATGTCATCTGGATGGGGGAAGGATGGGTATGTCCTTTTCTACTTATATGTCGTAACGGCCTCTATCAGTTTCTTATGATCAATAATTTTATAACAGGCATTAGCAACGATAACGTTGACAATACCTGTGATAACCAAGGGTAGGTACATAATTCATTATATTATCAACATTACAATAACATTACGAAATTTATTTTTCTATTTAAAAAACTAATTTACAAAATTCAAAATTTATTAAATTCAAATGTAAAAATTTCTAATTTAAATTACCCTAAGATAATTTACAAAAATTTTACTGTAAAATGATAAATAGAAAATTAATGTTACCAATAAAATATTTTATTTTAATTTCCTTTTGTTTTCTCGTATTTAGGTATTTATCTTTAGCTTTTCGCTTGTTGTCATAGCAACGAGTCAAACAATTGGAAATTTCCAAGGTCATATTTTGGTATTTCTTTTTAAAAATTAATTTTATGTATTTTATGTATTTTAGGCTCTCCTGATCCGCCAGATCTCCTCAAGAGGTATCCTCTAGGTTCGACGTCTACTATCAAGTATAATCTTTCATTTTTTAATCATTTCGTTCATTGTTAAGCCTCAGGACATCCAAAAACAATCTGCAAAGAAGATTCCGAAAATTGGAACTTTCTCAATGATAATTTTCATGTTTATGCAAGTGATATAATTCCCGGTATATTTTTATTTTAATAAAGTTTACGGTGTTGATTTATTTATTATTTTTTCTTTTCTACTGTTACAATAATTATCAATAAGGATAATTTTGGTAATATTAATAACATTAATCATTAAATAATCTTAATAATAAATTTGGTAATAATAATAATCATTTATAATAATAATAGCAACGATGATAATAATATTAATAATACTGCTAATAATAATAATAATCATCATAACAACTTAACAACACAGATAATATTAACAATGATGCTGTTAATACAACAATAATAATAATAATAATAATAATAATAATAATAATAATAATAATAATAATAATAATAATAATAATAATAATAATAATAATGAAAATATTAGTATAGGTGGTAATAACACTAACAATAATAGCAATAACAATAATACCTTAATAATAATGATACTTAACAATACTAGAAGCACACTGAGTAAGTTATTGAATTTAATAATACTACATAGTTTTTAATAATATTAATAATAGTAATAATAATAATTTAATAATAATAATAATAATAATAATATCAATCTGTATTTAATAATGATTTTAATAATAAAAATGGTAATGAAACAATAATACTATTAATATTATAATTAGTTGATAACTTTAATAATAATAGTGGGTGAGTTTAAAATAATGACCGAAATAATAGAACTATGTAACCGACAGTATTAACAATGATAAAATTTATATTAACAATAACAATAGGGTTATAAAATAATATATTTAATAGTGATAATAATTATTAAAAATAAATGAAATTAATAATAAAATTTTTAATAATAATAATAATAAATATGAGAGATACGTTAATAGTTGTTTTGCAGATTATGAGACGTGGATTCGATTTTATGAAATGAACGGCGTTCAATGTCTAGGTAACGAGTAACGTACAGTCCTTTGGGTAACATTCACAATCGATTTTAACACGTAAATTTGATACGAAAATCTGATCTGTGGCCGATTTAACTTCTAATGTGATTAGTTGCGAATTTTAATGAGCTATATAATACTTTTATACTGGAATAAAATTTGTTGATCACACCAAAAATTCTTTCTGATTCTTCTATATGCTAGTCTGTATGTTTTTCATTTGTTGTGTTACAAAACTTTATATTTAACCTTTCCCAGGACCTCAACACTACTCTTTCGAAGGTCGGGCGATAGGATTTAGGAAGGGGAGAATACTGGGCAGGCCTGGTTACTACCGGCACCGCGGCTTCCCCCACTAACGACCGGTTAGATCCGGGGTAACGAAAAACAATTTCATTTTATTATCTTGCTTGCATGTAAGTCTATCTGATAATTTAATAGCATAAAAATTAGTTTAAATAATTTAGAATTAAATCGTCATGATGGAGGTTAGGTGATAAATAGATTAATTGACTATGATGGGCAAACAAAAATATATAGAAAACATATTTTTCAAATAATTTTTATTCCCAATCATAACAATAAATAAATAGAAAAAATAAAAAAAAATATAATTCACACATAGCTTATCAATAACATATAAAATAAATAATGGCTCACTTCAGAGATAATAGTAATTTGTTTACAAAATAAAAATGCATTCATTAAATTTTGCTTAGCCAGCATCGCCTTTTATACCATGATTGTTTGTGTGTGTGTTTTGATGCAGTAAAACAAGGAATTTCTCGAATATTCCAAAATTAATAAAATTTTTATTCTTTTTGATTTAAATTTAAATTTTTACATTTTTATGACTCAAATTTTTTATTAAATTTTTATTTATTTTATTTTTCCTTAAATTTCCGTTTTTAAGTAATTTTAAATTTTCTGCTCAAAACCACACAGGCGTTATCGTGCTGGCTAAACAAAAGTAAAAGAAAAAAGGTTTTTATCAGTTTTTGCCCAACACTTGGTATCTTTTTCCGCAAAACTCTTCCTGATTTTCTTGGAGTTCTATTCTATTATTAGTGAGATAAAACTCGGAGAATTAATTTAAGCAAAAACATTTATTGATAGTTAATAAAACAGTTCCTGACTATTATCTTTGAGTCTTTGCGGCACGGCGCTTAGCACGTTCCGACTTTCCCGGCATATGCTTGGGTATTTTTGTTGCGGGCACCGTAAAGGACGTCGCCTTTCTGTAGGCTAATTGAGCGGGTGCAAAAACGAGAGGGTAGGTTACCACTTTGCCCTCCTGGCACGCCGATAACGCTACCTCAAAGCCACGTATTTGGATCTTCTGCGACTGGGTGAGCTGATTCTCCTCAGCCTACCCTCGTTGAGCCGCAGTCATCTTTTGATAAATCATTTTGGCATTTCCTGGTTCAATCCAGGTGACCTTGGTCTGCTGAATCTCCTTATTTAATTGTGCGAGTTGCTGTTGTAGGTCTTTGTTGGCCACGCGGGCTTTGTGAAGTTTCTGTTGCAAAATCTGAGCCGAGCTCATGTCTAAATGAAAAATATACTCATTACGTCCATTATCTATTATCAATTATTATTTATTCGTCGCACCTTAATCCGTATATTAATTATTATCGGCAGGGGGGAACTTATTTTACTAATTTAGTTTCGCTAAAAGGCAGTGACAAAATCAGTCTAGAAACATCGGTTAAGAACTATTATTGAAAATTTATTATGATTGAATTTAGGACCGTTTTGCTCGTATCTTCGGCTTGGGTGGTTACGAACGTAGGAGTGATCACGATGATCGTCCGGATCTCTTTCCTCGTCTCGCAGTTCGTGAGGAAGAATTTTCCGTGGAATTATTACCTTCATTTCTCTAGTCTGACCACGTACTCACGGATCGTCCAGTTCATAAGAAACGTTATAACTGGGGGCATACCCGTCCATACTGGGTGTTTTGCCCTCAGCAATATCTGCATTCACTTGCTCTAAGTCCCGCCAAGCCTTGTCTAGCTGACGATTGGTTTTCCTTTTGATGCTCCTCTAGGCGAGCTAATAGGAATTAGGCCTGGCCACGGATCTCAAAGGCCGTGTCCCGGCCAGGTTCTCGTTTTATGGCAACATACGGGATTTCAACTTCTTCCGAACTCCCTTGACTTCCGGATCTAGTCTCTTGAACGGGGGATATCGAAAATGCCGCTTGTCTGCACCTGACTGCTGAGTGTGCAGGAAAACGTGCGATGACCCAGGATGCATCAATCCAGGAGTCCTCTAAATTACAATATACGTCAATCATTAATTTGACCCGTTCTGGTCTTTGTTCTTAAGGGGTTTGGCTAGAGAGATTCTTAGTACTGTTGGGCCAGAACACAAATAGCCTTGAGAATTGTTTAAATGCATCAGTAATACAGCACAAAAACCCAGCACCAAGATAACTTAAAATACAATATACAACACCAATTAAACATTTTAAAATCTGAGAGAATATAAATAAATATAAAATTAAAAACATAAAAGTAAAATAAAATAAATACAAAATGCATCAAGAACCGCACGAAATCTACATAAAACATAACATAATAACAAGAGAAATTTGACCGTAAAATGACAATTTATATAAAAGTAAAAATTAATGAATTAAATGAATAAAAATAAAATATTTTTTGGTTGAATAAATTTATTTAAAAATGTTAAAAATAAATTACCAATTTAAATTAAGAAATTAATAAAAATTTAATTTAGATAACACAAATAATTTCAAGGTCAAATTTGTTTATTCGCAATAAAATTAACACGCAAGGTTAAGGCAAAATGATAGGTATATACTGATGTGTTTTCACAAATTTTCAGCACAAAATTGACAACAAAATTTCGACCAAAATTGACAGACTGTGTACAGCCAAATTGACCAGACAAGATCAGACCAAAATTAACAGGCTGTATGCAGAGAGAAAGATTTATTTCTACTGTTAGCTGTAGCTGGTCAGATTGATTTTAAATTACTGTTGTCGATTTGTGGTATTACTTTCCGAGTTTATATGGAGAATTTTTATGGAATTTTTGATATGAAATGAAGAGCTTATGTGGAGAATCTTTATGGAATTTTATGATATGAATGAAGAATTTATATGAGAATATATATTTATGCCTCGAAACTTTTATCGAATTTAGACGGTAACATTTAATTTTTTATTTTATTTTGTGGCCCACAGCCAAAACAAACTGCAAGTAATTAAAATCACACATAATCTATCGAACTGTGTAAGTGCGTGTATAATCGCCAATAGTTCGTGCCCGTGAAGGCTCCGGCATGAGAACCCAGGAGCTGGAACGTCAATATTATCCGTATATAGGGGAAATTGAAAGGTAAATGAGTAGTCCTTCGGCTGCTCCTTCATCATCCGTTTCCTGAAAAATTGACATAAATTTTTAACAACAATCGGCTCAACATTTCTAACACCAAGTAGTCCAGTGGACACTCATTAATTATGAAATGAACATACATAGATCTTAAGGACAAAGAGAAGGAATGGGTAGTGGGGAAAATTGCGAAATAGTTGCAACAGTTAAAATAAATAGCCACCGGAAAAAGATTAATCCGAACGACCAAAATCATGAAAAATAATGTTTTTAAATAATATATAAGATTTAAATAAATTATGTTAATTGAAACGGAAAATATGGGCAGAACGCTGCGGAAATTTTTGGAAATGATTAAAATACTTATAGAAAATAGTAAAACAAAAGCGAATTGTCGTTCGACTGTTAGTATAATATTCTTATAAACCATAAAATAAGGGCGGAACGCTGCTCAAATTTTCCGAATCAATCAAAATACTTATAGAAAATAGTAAAGTAAAAGTGGAATGTTGTTCAATTGTTAGTATTATATTCTCTTAGAATCAAAAAATAAGGGCGGATCGCTGCTCAAATTTTCCGAAGTAATTAAAATACTTATTGAAAATAGTAAAGTAAAAGTGGAACGCGTAAAATAAGGGCGGAACGCTGCTCAAATTTTCTGAATCGATGAAAATACTTTATCGAAAACTGCAGAATAAGGATATAACCGTAAAATAAAATGCGGAACGCTGCTAAAATTTTTCGAATCAACAAAAATACTTTATCGAAAACCGGAAAAATACAGATGGATTACGGCTAAATTTTTATATAAGAAAAATATTTCTTAAAGCTGAGGAATAAGGACGAATCCCTAGACAAAAATTGGTTAATAACATTGATAATAATTATAATAATTGTAATAATAATAATAATAATAATAATAATAATAATAATAATAATAATAATAATAATAATAATAATAATAATAATAATAATAATAATAATAATAATAATAATAATAATAATAATAATAATAATAATAATAATAATAATGATAATAATAATAATGAGGATAATAATAATAATAATAATGATCATGGTACCTATAATAGTAATGATAAAAATTATGATGATAATAGTAGTAATATAATAAATGTAATGGTAAGTATATAGTATTAAGAATAACAATCAATGTAATGGTAGTAACGATTAATAAAGGTAATACATATGATAGTAAAAATGACATGATAGTAACAATATGATAGTATCAATAATAGAGAACATTGTAGATTTAATAGGGATAAGGGTAAGAGAGCTAGTGTGTGAATATTTAACATAACAAAGGGTGTACAGGCCAAAGAATAATCATCAACACGGACGACGATAAGAAGGACTATGGGAATGGACATAACAATGAATGATATTAGAGTATAGGTTAACCTTTGAAAGAGATAGGAGGATAATGGGACCTAAAAGTCGAAATCGAGCACAGGCCTTCTATCGGCAGCTCGTTGGACCCATGGATCGTTCGGTCAATTGTAGCATTAGTAATAGCGCTCACTTTTTGCGGACGATCTACCCACTCGAACACAGTTCCAACGTTGCTCAGCAACGGGTGCCGAGTGGTAAGCGAAAGAATATTTGTATGGGGTTGTCTGGGTAACAACCATATATAGTTTCAAAATATCAACACCCAGAAACCCACCAGTACTAAGTTTTGCGTGAGGAGGGGCTAAGGGGTCGGGGTCGTTTGTCGAAGTTGTCGTAAGTAACTGCTATGATTTACTAAGTGTGCGAGTTTTCAACGCGTTCCCCGATTTCTATTCACCATCAGTTGCTCGTCTACATTTATTGTCAGTCAAGTTGAGATTATTCGAATGTTTGAAGTAACATTAACACAATATAGTTTAGAACGCCCGTAATTTGGACTTCGAAACCCATTCGTAGTTCATGGAGATTTTAAGAGCTTCCCAGACAAACTTTAAGTTATTGCAAGTACAAATTTAGGTCTCAAACCTACTAGTTAACAGTTATTGGTATTTGGAAGGCTTAGCTGATTATTTGGCTTTCGTCTGTTATTAAGCTACGGTTCATGTGAAACGCCAATTTCGAACTCATTTTGCCACTCTATAGTCTAGTTGGGTAGGATTGCAGATAATGCCAGTTAATATCTCCGCCACCTCTTACGGTTATCGTAAGGGTAGGCAGGGATATCGATATTAGCGTTACTATACCCAAAACAAAACGGTTAAGCAACATTTCCAACGGGGCGTGGTTATTAGTTCAAATTAATTTCACTATTACTGCCTTGGATCGTCAAATAAAAAAAATGTTAATGCTACTATTGTTACTCTGAAAGTAGATTTACTTATCACGGCTATGAGCTATTTCAGTCTAACTACTGCTGTCCATCCTGACACTGATATTCAGACTAATGAGAGGTGACTACTATTGCAAATACCTCAATGGTTAACCGATAAAGTATTATTAGTGGATTAATTCAACCTCGTTCCTTAATTTTCGATTTCCCGGATAGACAAATAAGAGTGATAATATCATTATTATTATTACATAGGAGCTAATTTATAA
The DNA here is from genome assembly GCA_022537955.1 of Schmidtea mediterranea. Lineage (NCBI taxonomy): Eukaryota > Metazoa > Platyhelminthes > Tricladida > Dugesiidae > Schmidtea > Schmidtea mediterranea. Next base: position 200,377,573 of record CM039679.1, on the reverse strand, counting down.
AATTCAAATTTTTTGTCTAGACTACCCCGTTATTACGATCTATCATTATTCTACTGGACAAAAAATATATTAATATTATTATCATGGGCAATATACTTTAATTTATAGATATTATTATTACATAAGGGATAATTTATACAATTCTAATTTCTATCTAGACTAATTCCGTTATTATGATTTATCATTGTTTTACTGAACAAGAAAATTATTAATATCGTCACTATAGTTGTAACATACTTTAATATATAGATATTATTATTATTATTATACAAAGGTAAATTTTTTAAATTCTAAACATTATGATTATTACCTACGAGATAATTTATAACATTCTAAATATTATTATTATTACAAAAGAGATAATTTATAACATTCTAAATTTATTATTATCGTTACAGAGGAGGTAATTCATAGCGTTCTAAATATTATTTTTTATTATTACATAAGAGATCATTTATAAGATTTTAAATATTATTATTATTATTACATAAAAGATAATTTATAACATTCTAAATTTATTATTATCGTTACAAAGGAGGTAATTTATAACATTCTAAATTTATTATTATCGTTACAGAGGAGGTAATTCATAGTGTTCTAAATATTATTTTTTATTATTATTACATAAGAGATCATTTATAAGATTCTAAATATTATTATTATTATTATTACATAAAAGATAATTTATAACATTCTAAATTTATTATTATCGTTACAGATGGTGGGTTTCTGGGTGTTGATATTTCGAAACTATATATGGTTGTTACCCAGACAACCCCATACAAATATATTTCGCTCGCTTGCCACTCGGCACCCGTTGCTAAGCAACGTTGGAACTGTGTTCGAGTGGGTAGATCGTCCGCAAAAAGTGAGCGCTATTACTGATGCTATAATTGTCCGAACGATCCATGGGTCCAACGAGCTGCCGATAGAAGGCCTGTGCTCGATTTCAATTTTTAGGTCCCATTATTCTCATATATCCTTCAAATGTTAACCTATACTCTCATATCATTTACCTTCATGTCCATTCCCATGGTCCTTCTTATCGTTGTCCGTGTTTTTGATTATTCTATGGCATGTACACCCTTAGTTATGTTAAATATTCACACACTAGCTCTCTTACCCTTACCCCTATTAAATCTACAATGTTCTCTATTATTGATACTATCATATTGTTACTATCATGTCATTGTTACTATCATATGTATTACCTTTATGAATTGTTACTACTATTACATTTATTATTATTCTTATTACTATGATTACCATTATATTTATTATTATTACTACTATTATCATCATAATTTTTATCATTACTATTATAGGTACAATGATCATTATTATTATTATTATTATCCTCATTATTATTATCATTATTATTATTATTATTATTATAATTATTATCAATATTATTAACAAATTTTTGTATAGGGATTCGTCCTTATTCCTCAGCTTTAAGAAATATTTTTCTTTTATAAAGATTTAGTCGTAATCTAATCTGTATTTTACAGTTTTCGATAAAGTCCCCAAATTTATACTTGTCGAGTCATTTGTTTCATTTCGTTTTGTAGAAAAATCCATGGTTTTCCATAACTTTCCGCTAATCTCTCTTTTCTTATTGTTCCAGAGTTGTATGTGGTGTCTAGTCATTTATTTAATTGTACTGTTTTTCTTATTTTTGTAGCCAATTTGATCGTTTTCCATCAATTGATATTACGTTCATTTCTTTGGCAAAATGTTGTTCCGACCTTTTCTGTTTAATAACTCGATTTTTGCATCTTGTTTCTTCTGGTCACTGTCTGATGTTTCTTAACTTTATTGGTTTGATTCTTCCCATTAAAGAAGCTGAGCCCCAAATTTGCATTTGGTGGGCGAACCGTTTGTTTCGTCACTATATTCTCTCGCTTTGTAGAGATATCCATTATATTTATTATTATTACTACTATTATCATCATAATTTTTATCATTACTATTAAGGTACCATGATCATTATTATTATTATTATCCTCATTATTATTATTATTATTATTATTATTATTATTATTATTATTATTATTATTATTGTTGGGTTTTGGATTATTTCAAGTCGGTTCTCTCTGACTCCTGGTGTTCTTTAAATTAAAACAATGAACGACCCAACGTATATTGAAACAACAGGTTCACAATTTATTATCACGCTACAATGACCAATCAAAGTTTATACGATTCTCTGCTCGGCGTTGATGCTTTGCAAACAAACAATATTCACCTTTTGATCCTTTAGTTCTGTTGACTCTCGTTTTCCTCGGTTTCTGTTTGGTTTGATCCCTTTTCGCCTTTCCGTATTCTTAATTCTATTTCTTCTTTTCCCTACTTCCCTAATTCGTTTACCACTTTTCCTACAGTCTGATTCTTCGAACCCTAGCTGAGGCAGAATGCCGATTTTCTCTGATTTTCCCTTTGCTTATATACTCCTCGAAATCAGGATGACAAATGGTTATTGCCGAGCCAATCTTTCGTTTGACATTTTCTCCTACGTGTTTGCTTCGGCTGTCATCCATAATGGTCCAACGAATCCAGATAATTAATGGCCCTACCGGTCTTCCTACGCGCGCTATCTTCTCCTTACTCTTTTCCCATTAATCATTGTGTCAAGCTAATGGGCCCAAATCTTCCTTTTGTTTGCCTTTCTTCTTGTTTACCCAGCTCGGGTTTCCTTCATCTCTCGGGTTCTCCATTGGCTCGGGTTTCCCATTAGCTCGGGTTTTCCATTAGCCAATTAATTAATTAATTAACGTTTTCTGTTTTCATACATTTGAATGTTTTTCAACCCTTTCTAACCCTTTTCTGATAAATCCCTAACCGTCATCTTGTTGACCATTAGCTAATCTATAACTGTCCCGTTTTTCCCATTCGATTTCGATGATTTTTCCATTTATTGATTTTTCTCGGATTTCCGGATTCTCGCCTTTCGTAATTGCTTTTTGCATTTTCTAATACTGTTTCCATCGCATTTTCTTTTACTATTAATTCTGTGCACGATCCCGCTTTTATTTGCCTTTTTTCTTCGCTTACTTTCCATTTGAATTATTATCCTAAATTTTATTTAAATTTTTAATTTTAATTTACAGACCTCAACATATCTCCCCCCTTAAAAAATTTTTTCGTCCTCGAAATCTATGTTTTGCTGTGATTATGTATTATTATTATTATTATTATTACTATTTATCCGAATTATTACTTCAAAAAATATTCCCCAAACAAATATTTCCCCAATATCTTCAGGTAATTTATAGTAAATTAAATAAATTGCAATAATCGACTTTCAAAATTCATTTTCCAAAAGACCTATTAATTTCCCATTTGCATTTGTTGATATTCCCGTAGCCAAAACGTCACTCTGAAATGGATCCACGGTCCAATTCTTATTTGCGCAATTGTTTTTATTTTATTTTTGTTTCACTGAAATAAAAATGTACTATCACAGTTTCATTTCATTTTTAGTAATACAGTTTTCAAAAGACTTATTTATGGTGTCGACTATAATTTGCCCCTTATTTTATAATACATTTTAAAATTATAAGTTTGATTTAAAATTTATAAATTTTATAAATTTTTTTTTTTTTTTTAAAAAAAAAACCTTTTTATTTATCTATTTCCCCGGGCTTATTGTCAGAAATTTTTGGGAAAGAATTCCCAGAGTGAAACTGTTAGTATTTTTTTTTTAACTCAAATTTCTAAAAGTTCCACTTGTTGATTAATCGATATTTTAATTCTATGCGAATTTAATTCTTTTTTTAATTTTTAACTAATTTATATTTGGAAACACGTTGAAATATTTTATTTTGCTTTAAAAATCAAAAATAATTTAAACATTCTAAAATTAAATTAAAACTCAAATAATTTAAACAAAATATACCATTTAATAATATATTGTTTCATTTAAATTATATATTAGTGTTATTAATTTTCAAAATCAAGAAAAACTTAAAATAAGGAAAAATAAAAACGAATTTATTAATAATAAATTGCTATTAATTTTCTGTAGTACCTTATCTAAAGAGACAAATTTATCTTACAACTCTCAGTTCGATATTCACTTCTGACATCAAAATTTGTTTTAAGGAAACCTTATCTAAAGAGACAAATTTATCTTACAACTCTCAGTTCGATATTCACTTCTGACATCAAAATTTATTTTAAGGAAATAACAAATCAGAAACAATTGATTGTCAGAAATTTATCCTTATCGGCCAAAGAATTCATATAAAAAGAATAGATTTAATTATATTTTGCTTTTTACTTCAATTGTCGGATATTACTAGATATAATGCCAATGAAACAAATCACCTCATCTTTTACTAGTTTATTTATTTTTTCAATGATTCTTGTGCTCATCAACCTAATTTTCGCAGAAACGACAGATCCCTTGGTAAGTGTAAACATAAACAAAATGTATCTATAATTTATATTTTCATAATATATGTACATAAGTAGTTTTAATTTGTTTTATTCAGAAAATATTGAATAAAAATGTATTCGAATAATTTTATAATTTTATTTTAATGGGGTAATTTTTTTTTCGGATTTCTTTTTTAAAATATTTTATTACAAATTTAATTTAAAACCGATTTTCAGTCCACTGCATCTTTCTGGTGTGTGTCTGTGAGGGTAAATCCACAAATTGTGAATCTTTTTATTTCATATATTTTAATATTTATTTTTTTTTAATTTCAGATAATTTATTTAAACTTTGACCTTTAAAAGTTTGTATTTTGATCTTATACATATATTGAGATCAACATCGAAGCTTCTTCATGTCAACATCAATCATCATTAGCATTTGAAGTCTTGGAATATATGGAAAATAAAATTTGATTGGATTTATTTAAATATCGAAATATATTATTTAAAGTAAGACATAATGATATATCAATTAAAAAATTATGATTTATTACATAAATTATATGCTAAGTCTTTGCATAAAATTTTTACTTAATAAATATACTGCAGCAAAGACTTATCCTATGATTTATTTGTTTAAAACATCCCTTTATTAAAATTTATTATAATTTTTTTTTTATTAAATGCTAAAAATGATAATAAATATTCCATCGCAAGTTTACATGTGTTTTTTACTATGTATTGTGTTTGTATGTATCATTGGTTTTTTAATCTCAAAAGTCTATTGTCTATATAAAAAACTATAATTCCTGTTAGTTGACTGATACCTTGATATATTTCCTGAATTGAATTTCAATGGACGAATTTAGAATATTATCTGATACCAAATATTGTATAATGTTGTAATATTTTTTGGTATCAGAATTAAGATAAATAAAAAAATCAAAAAAAATAATTTAAAAATTTAATTTATCCGCACCGACCGACTCATGATATCACTTTGTTTACTCAGCCTGATAAGGTATCTGCGATGAACATTAATATTCCGAATGAATTTTTACTTATCCTGCGGTTTTTGACGTAGCTGATACTGATAGGCTCTATAATTAATTACCCTGTGGTTTCTTAACGTAGCCCGTGCTGATAAGCTTTCTAATTAATTACCCTTTGGTTTGTTAACGTAGCCTGTACTGATAAGCGTTCTATATAAGTGTCTGCTTTACCACTTTTCGTTAGTTTTGTCTTGCCAATCTTGAAGTAAGCATTTTATATTTTATTTTTCTTTTTCATATTTTTTTTGAATTTTAGTAACGCCATCCCTCAATTACTATGGACGTAAGTGATTACTTGTCTTTTGTTATTTTTTGTTTTTGTGATTCTTTTTACCATGCTGTCCTCAACTACCCTCATAGTAACCGAACACTTGCAATCGCTGTCCAGGGTAGCCAAACCCCGGTGATTGCAAGTGCTCGTGTTGCTTATTAAATTAACTTATTGATGCTTATTAAATTAACTTATTTACTGTTTAATTTTAGTTCGTTAATTTGTTTATGCAACTACCTATACCACACTCATGTGTTGGGTCATATATTTTTGATTTTCTGATTTTGTATTTATACTAAAAGCAAACCTCTAATTACAGCTACTCGTATTTTTCTGACAATTTTAGCCGTATTTATACTTATTAATTTATTACGTAATTCTTAAAATCAATTACTTGCCTGCACTAATTATTTGTCGAGGGCGCCATGGTACGGAGTTTTACACAGTATTTATTTCATTTTTCTTTTCAACCCTTACTATTTTAGGTCCCAGAACCTAAGTTTGAGCATCTCGATGTTATGCAATGGTTATTTGACTGCCATACTACCAGGTTTTTTTAATTTCTTTTTCAGGGTCCCTTTGCCACCGCGCCGAAAGGGATTGAAACGTACCTTTGCCTGTGTGGATACAGGCAGTAGGTTTGAAAGACGCCCGCCTTGCAATGTACGCAGGGAATGGGACTGTGGCATCCAAAGTCCCGTTCTGTTGGACTCTGACGACGAATAAAAACGAATAAAACTTTGAATAAATGTTCAGCATACCTTTGTTTTTAATTTATGCTAGAAAGTGTGGGGTAATTGTGTCCCTCTTCGCGATTAGTCTTTGTTACTACTAATGTGAAATTATTCCTTACTTATTTATAATTTTGTTCTCTCGCCCCAGTAGGTTACCCATTGTTATATAGTTATGCTAATTCATTCATTACTACTCAGCCCTTTAATATTATTTATTTCTAATGTTCATTTAAGGTATCATTTCATTATTTGCAACATTTATTTGAGTTATTCTATTTGCTTTTGTTCATTTTTATCTATTATTCATTTATTTAATTTTTTTATCTATTATTCATTTATTTAATTTATCACTTTTTTTATTATTTATTTATATCAATTTGTTTATTTATTTGATTATTTGTTAATTTACTTATATTTATTTACTATTATTTTTTTTTTCTCGAGGACGAAAAAAAACACTAACTGGGTCCGTTTAAATACTTTATTTTTTTTAGTCTAATTGATTTATCTCACCATCGTCTTCCGATTCCTCTATTTCTTCTACTCTCATTCGAAACATCGCGAAATCGGCCTCGTGTTGAAACAATAAGATTTCCAAACGGTCCAACCGCCTTTTCAGACGGAAGTTTTCTTCCTCCAAATCTGTTATTCTGCCCTGCAAGCTACGAAACTTTTGCTTTAGTTCTTGCGTACTTGTTTTACACTCTTTGCATGACATCTCCGAGGCTTCTTGCATTCTCTGAAATTAAATGATAGTAATTTTTTTTGTATCACTCTCTATTCGCAAAGCATCAACACCTCGCTTCGAATCTCAAACAAATTACACCGTTCATCCTATGGTACTTATAAAACATGCACATTGTTAATATAAATGTAATATATTTTTTTTTTATACTCTATTCATGCAGATCACAATTTATAGTCTTGTCTCATAATATGAATATGATGGTGGTTGAAGGATAGTTAGTTGTCTCTCCTTTACACATATCAAAATGGTGATGATTATGAATGTTGTTGATAAGATGAGAAAACCTGTTATTAAAATGTAAATGAGATATTCACAATAGTTGACTGTTAAATCCGAATTTATCATCATTAGTTTATTTGAGTTAGGTTTTGTCGTCTCTTGGGTCGGTAATTGGAAAGGTGATGTGGTTGTATCTGATTTTCGTTTCGATTCATTGATTGTCTTGACTTCCACGAAAACTGTTTGCCATCCGCCTGGTTCGGTTATCCATCGCTGATATTTGACTGTTAATTCCCATGCCGTCTCTAAATCAGAAGTGTAAAGTGTAAAAAAATGATTACCGGCATCTAATATAGTCAGGGTTTTTTGTTTGTAAATAATAACAACTCTTTCATCATTTCCTGATTTTCTATATATCGTTACGGTCCATTTCCAACACTCAGGGTTATACGATTTGACTCGTCTCTGAGATAGATAGACTGGGTCTCACTCTTAAATCGTGACCATTGGTTTCTCACTACCGTTCCATTTTCGAGGCATATGTTCTCGTAGTAGTTTGCATTAACTGAATAATTTTGATTCATTTTCAATTTCTCGTAGCGGATAACTGATTTTCGCGAGTTAAGGGTGTCGACATTTAACCCTTGAAATGTGATTCGCACTTTCACCAAGTCCACTGGCTTCCAATATATATTGATTCCATTTATCTCTGGTTCTATTTCGATCAAGTTTCGCATCTCTTTTGTGTGCACTTCTATCGGAATTTGCGTGTACCACTTTGACATGTTCTGTCTTAACAGCCATTGGTATTTGAAATTTGGCTTTAACTTTCGTACCGCAAATATATCTTTATCATAATTCAGTTCTACCACTGGTGCCGTATTGTCTAGTAAATCAATAATTTCTATTTGGTCTGCGATCTCGCATTTACAGCTCCATACTATATTTATTAGAGTGGAATATATATGTATTTTCTCCATTCCTCGGATTTTGCTTACCGCATATGGTAAGTCAATCTTTTTGCCGCTCGCAACTGTTACTAACATCAGCATTATTGCTACATATAATATCTTATTGATGTAGCTGACTGGTGTTGGATTTTTCGATAATTTTCCCAATTTTGTTTTTGGGTGTAGCTGAACCGGTTTCTTACTGCTATTCGTTATATGGACTGGTACTATCTGATTTTCCACTTTGACAACTTCGTCACATATCGGTAAATCATATTTTTCGACTAGCGTTTGATTTGGTTCGAATATAAAATCACCATTATCCACACTCATGGTATTTGCACAATATACCATCTCCGATTGTGGTGGTATTGTCAATGTCTGATTCACAAACACTTCACCTGCCCTGTGAATTATTTTTCCTGTTTCTCCTGCTATCAAATTACCTGTCTTTAAATCAAGTGAGACTACGTCCAGCTGCTCTAATATATCCATACCGATCAGACATTGTACTGGGCTTCCCTTCATTATGAGCGCATTGTGTGCTATTATTCGGTCTCCAATATGGAATATGACATTAAGTTGTCCAATTATGTTTAATTCATTTTTTGATAATGACCTCACTATTTCGTCGGTAGGCTTTATTTGCATTTTCTCCTTCACGTTTAATACATTTTCCGATATTATTGTGTGACTAGATCCCGAATCAACCAAAGCTTCTACTTTATGTTTGTTCATTTGTATAAATATTCGGGGTTGCTTTCCTCTTTTTGTTAATGTCATCATTGAGTAGTTGCATGGTAAGCCTAACATATTCTTTCTCTCGATCTCTGCGCTAGAAGGCTCGATTCTCTCTCCTACCATTCCTTCACATTGTAATGCGATATTTTCTACTGGTTTCATCTCTCGTAATCGATCAACTGGATATACTGGTGCTGGTTGCATAAACGATTTTGGTATACACAATTTTGTAAACGTGTCTACGCTACTCGCATTTAACAGTGGCTCTTTTAAGATTTGATAGGTTCTCAACGCTTCTTTATTCATTCCACTTAGTTCTTGATTGTCAACATATAACGGTGTACTATCACCCTCGTTGTCATTGTCATTATTCTCGTCCCTTGAAGGGGTTGTACTAGCGTAGCTCACCTTTTTCTTCTTTAATATTCGCGCTTTGAGTATCTCCAACTCCTGATATTGATGATGAGTAATGAAGAATCTAGCCAATAATGGTATGCAACCAATTACTAATTTCCACGACCAACCTGTGATCGCGTATAATCTGTGTGTTGATAGGACCTGCGATATTATTACTTTGATTACAACACATATTACATAAATTCCAATCAATCCGGCACACGCTTGTCCAATGAACATAAACTTTCCCCAGATCTTTTTCATTGTATTATACGTCGCTTTCTTGTAATGATCTGGAGTTAACAAATACTCGTAATTTACCTTCCCACTTCCGCTTGGGAGAATTGTATCTACCATCTCCATTATTACTCTTTCTTTCTTTGATGGAAATAACAAGTTTCTGCGGGCTTCCTCAATGTCTTCGTTTGAGTAAATTCCACTTTGCGATAATTTCTCTAATGACGTAAAATTTACCAGATATTGTAATTCTGTCAATTCTAAGTTTTCCGGTGTCTTTACTTCTCGATGATCTGGTAATGCAATCCAAGATTCTGGTGTTAGTCTGTATAGTGGTGCCAACAATCTATTACACTGTAATACTTTCGGTTTCACGTCCTCTTCCAGTAAGATTCGTGTTACAGGCTCCATAAATCGCAACTTTCCATTTAAATTCACTGGTAACTCGTTGGTGCATTGGTCATACTTTGTCAGTTTAACTGGTACCGCTTTACATTTATAGCTATATAGTGCTTCACCGAAAATTCTGGCAAACACCCCATTTTCTGCAATTAACATTGGTGCTACCAAATTAGGATTGGTTATAGCCATTGCCATCCGGTTTCGGAGTATTTCTTTGTTGAGATTGCAATCATTTATAATAACTTCTCGGTACACATTTTCAACAGTATTTTGACCAAAGTGAAATAAATAATCTATTTTGTTATTAAAGTAATTTGTCAACTTGATATCTCCGGCATGTATGTTTGTTTGGGCCTCTATAATCATTTTCTGAGATACATATATACCTTTATAATTTGTCTCATAGACATTTTGTCCACACTTTGTTTTAGTTTCTTTTCTCAGGAATCGCATCCCGTCTTCCTCTGAGGTTGACATTAACACTGTTGGAGTATCTTTCATCCGTAGAGTTGTGATTCTTGTTGTTGTACTCGTTGCTGGATCCATTCTTATTTTCTCGGGCTTTTCCCTGATCTGTTCTCCCGTTATTTCTTTAAAACTCATTGACTTCAATTGCACTAAATTGCACTTTTTGGTATCGACATCGTACACCAAAATTGATTCTCCTGTCTGACAGCTAGATTGTTTCATGTTGCAGAATGGATGTGTTTGTAGTTTACCAGTATCATCATCAAATGATCCATCAAATTCTCTTAATTCTGACATGTACTCTTCTACAACCACGGCTTTGTCAATTATAGCATCGTCTACTTTGTATGGCTCTCCTTGGCAATCACCATTCGACTTTATTATCCCTCGCACGGTTACAGTCTCACGGATTTTGTGGTTAAGCTTTGCTTGTAGTTTGATATCTGCATTAATTTTCAACTGTCCTGTTTGAAAGGCTGCCAAACAATTCTCCGGAATTATTTCTATCGGTCTAGGTATCGATTGCATTTTCACCATCGATGAGTGGCTCCATTTTCCACAATAAAATACAAAAGTAGTTCGTTTCACTGTACACTCTCTCACCTTTGATCTTCGAAACCCCGATTCTTGATATACATGATATTTTACTGGATTTGTCACTTTAAATTTTACTGGATATGCATCCGAACACTCTGCTACGTTTACCAACGAGTATACTCTTCCCATTTCGGTTTGGGAGCAGTCATATGCCACCAATGAATTCGTCGTATTTATTATTCCCAATAACATAATAATAGGAATTATCAACCATGGAAATGCAAGTTTTCCCTTTTTCCTCACTGTCTCTGTTTTTGGGCTCTCAGCCTTTTGTATTAACTCTTCCCATCCGCCATTGTTTGCGATCCACTTCATCAAATATTTATTCGTCATTTCAGTAGCTTTCTTTATCAATGATTTTGAATTGTCACTTTCCAGATAACCATAAGTACCAATCTCCAATATTATATAGGCTAGCACTGTCAATATTACATCTCGATCTAACTCAGTTCGTGTTAAGTCCTCAATTACTGCTTCCTCACAAAATTCCTTTTCTTCATAATTTCTTTTAATTATCGACGGTAATCTCCTCTTTAATTCCGTTGCCAATCTTTTTACAACTCTTTTCTCCCCCTCCGAAATATCATCTTCTGTTTCAGTTTCATCTAACAAATACAATTCCGTTACTAAACTTTTTAATATTCGCTCAGTTTCGCTTGATTCATCTAAACGCTCAGTTTCGCTTGATTCCTCTAAACTCAAAGATTCAATTTCCGCATCATTCTGTTTTATCCCACATATCGCAATGTCATTTTTCGTCTCAACAAAGTTCTCTTCACTTTTCATCTCATCTATGCTCGGTAGTATCCTATTATCGGTGCTCCTTTCCTCAGCATCCCTTGTAACTTCATTTTCTGATCTCATTTCCTCATTTTCCATTGTTTCTAATCTCTGCAATTCATTAATTTCTTGATCAATTTCTCCTGGGTCATCTACAACTTCAGTTTTAATCTCTACATTATCATTGTCCACTTCCTCATACAGAGGCCAAAACGGTACTATTACTGCATCTTCTTCCATTTCACCACTTTGTTTTGTTGCGTACACATTATTAATACAATTTGGGTTACATCCGTAGTTTAACAAATATTCGTCATCATCCAATTCTCGTCCTTTGAACGTCAACACGATAATTCCGTCATTACCTAATATCTCCGCTGCTTTTTGTCGTATTTTCTTTGCTTTTACACTCCAATGTTCCTGATAATATTCAATCCTTTGATCCACAATATTTAACGCTATTATCAAAGACTTCGCACTATCGTCTGCCGCCTCATAATCATGTCCTAGTTTTCGAATTACCTCTTTTAACTTTGCCTGATAACTCGTCGGTTTATTCGTATACGGTACGATGCATTCAAACAACCCTTCTTTCATGTCTCGATCCATTTCGATGCTCATTATGAAGTCGATACTCGCATTAATTTTATCTCTATTCCCTGCATACAGGGTATCCTGTAAATCTGCTAGAATCTTTTCCCAATTTTGTCTGTCTGAATTCAAAGTATTAACAGCATTAACAACTTTTACTTTATTTTTCCAGCCTGGTATCAGACCGCAATCTACTAAGTACTCCTCGTCTTCCAGACATCGATTCTCAAATTTTAGTTGCACTTGCCATCCACTGTATTGACGCAGTATTCGCTCCTTTAGGTCTTTGATTTGTCCGTAGGCCTTTACACGGAATTGGCACTTCACATTATCAAGTCCCGTCGTTTCCACTATGATATCATCTAAATCCCTTGTTGACCGCAAAGCCTTGCCAAACATTTGCATTTGCTTAAGTATCTCATCATCTCTGTTTCCTTTGAATAACTTTGCACATAAATTTATGGCTCTCTTTAGTTCGCTTTGGGTTAGTGACATCACACTGAGTTCTGCGATCCATCGTTTCAACTGGGAGTTGTCAGTTTCCATTTTCTCAAGCAAATTTTCAACTCGGGCTAACAGTGCAGTCGGATTCTCATCTGATGCGATCTTTCGTACTTTCGGGGCAGGTTTTCCCTCACCTTCTGACACGGTTCCACTTATCATATGAGATTCAGTTTCTTCATCTGATTCGAATTTAGCCACTAGTTTGTTCAGCTTCTGTCGCATTTCTCGAAATTCCTTTTCCATTTTGTCTTGAAATTCCTCTCTCTGAGCATATGTCATGTTACTGGTGTTTGGCATATCTTCTTGGAATCTGATTGATTTCTTTAAAATAGGTCTGCTGAATCTCTCTGAGTTCCTTGGGCATGATCGCGCCATGTGGCCGTATCCCTTGCACGAATGACATTGTATCTGTCCATTTGTATTCACTTTGTCCCTTTGTGGTGAAGGTGACGCTGACGATGATCTTGATCTGGTAAAACAGTTTCTGCTAATATGCCCTTTCTTTCCGCATCGATAGCATTCGACATCACTGCTGATCCTTTTGTTTTCTGTGAATCTCTTGTTAGGGCTGGGATTTTTCCCATATTTGAACCAACATTGATTTGAGTAGTGTCCAGACTTTTTGAAATGTTCGCATTGAGGATTATTTACCTGTCCATTTGATTGTACACTCATCGCTGATCTATCGGCTTGAAATCTAGTATTTGGTCTTAAAATTGGACTACTGATTTGATTTATTTTCTTTTCATCCCATGGTGCTCTCACAGGCGTAATTGACCGCTCACGTCTCTCCACATTAACTCCAAAAGCATCTGATCTTTTTGCACTTTTTAAATTCAGCTCTATCTTCATGGCTTTCTTCACGAGCTCATCGAAATTGGAAAAATCCACATAACATAGGGCCTTTTTGATTTCGGAGTGGACTCCGGTTATAAACTGATCTTCTAACAGCTCTTTAACCTGCTTGGCCATATCTGCTTGATCGGGTTTGACTTCGAAGGCTTTATCTGCTAAAGTGGTCAGATGATAAGCAAACTCACTGACCGATTCATCTGGACCTTGAACTCGATTATAAAATTTCTGTCGCATGATTCTTTTGATATCTCCACCAACCAGTTTCAGTGCCATTGCATCCTTCAATTTTGTCCAATCATTGCCAACATTTCGTTTGTCGACTTGCTGCCAGGCTTCTCTTGCCGCACCCTTCAGATAGAGTGGGAATCTCTGAACCATAATGGCTTGTGTCCATCCGTATGCTGAGGCGTACATATAATAATCTCCCATGAAATCTGCAAATTCAACAGGGTCTCCCCCATATTGATTGACGGGTAATTTCTGACAACTTGCAAAATCAATCATCTCTCTATTGAGAGGCATAACAGCATTATCATTTGCCATTTGGACTTGTTTCTGACTTCTGAGATTGTATCGGTTCACTTTGAGCTAAACTTCAAGCGTTAAACAATAATTTAAAATTACTTTTCAACTTCTTTTAAATCTCCCAATAATAGCCTTTTATAATCTCGTTAACACTATTTTCAAACTTCTAAGCCGACTTTCACTCACGTCAGTACTAATTCTTTTTATAATTCCTTTTTCACTAGCTTCCAATAATTTCCTTCCGACTTTCAATCACGTCGGTACTATTTTTTTCAATAATTATTTTTCCACTAACTTTCAATAATTTTCCGCCGACTTTCAATCACGTCGGTACTATTTTTTTTCAATAATTATTTTTCCACTAACTTTCAATAATTTTCCGCCGACTTTCAATCACGTCGCTACTATTTTTTTCAATAATTATTTTTTTCACTACTTTCAATAATTTTCCGCCGACTTTCAATCACGTCGGTACTATTTTTTTTCAATAATTATTTTTCCACTAACTTTCAATAATTTTCCGCCGACTTTCAATCACGTCGGTACTATTTTTTTCAATAATTATTTTTTTCACTACTTTCAATAATTTTCCGCCGACTTTCAATCACGTCGGGCTCACCAGAATATATGTTGGGTTTTGGATTATTTCAAGTCGGTTCTCTCTGACTCCTGGTGTTCTTTAAATTAAAACAATGAACGACCCAACGTATATTGAAACAACAGGTTCACAATTTATTATCACGCTACAATGACCAATCAAAGTTTATACGATTCTCTGCTCGGCGTTGATGCTTTGCAAACAAACAATATTCACCTTTTGATCCTTTAGTTCTGTTGACTCTCGTTTTCCTCGGTTTCTGTTTGGTTTGATCCCTTTTCGCCTTTCCGTATTCTTAATTCTATTTCTTCTTTTCCCTACTTCCCTAATTCGTTTACCACTTTTCCTACAGTCTGATTCTTCGAACCCTAGCTGAGGCAGAATGCCGATTTTCTCTGATTTTCCCTTTGCTTATATACTCCTCGAAATCAGGATGACAAATGGTTATTGCCGAGCCAATCTTTCGTTTGACATTTTCTCCTACGTGTTTGCTTCGGCTGTCATCCATAATGGTCCAACGAATCCAGATAATTAATGGCCCTACCGGTCTTCTACGCGCGCTATCTTCTCCTTACTCTTTTCCCATTAATCATTGTGTCAAGCTAATGGGCCCAAATCTTCCTTTTGTTTGCCTTTCTTCTTGTTTACCCAGCTCGGGTTTCCTTCATCTCTCGGGTTCTCCATTGGCTCGGGTTTCCCATTAGCTCGGGTTTTCCATTAGCCAATTAATTAATTAATTAACGTTTTCTGTTTTCATACATTTGAATGTTTTTCAACCCTTTCTAACCCTTTTCTGATAAATCCCTAACCGTCATCTTGTTGACCATTAGCTAATCTATAACTGTCCCGTTTTTCCCATTCGATTTCGATGATTTTTCCATTTATTGATTTTTCTCGGATTTCCGGATTCTCGCCTTTCGTAATTGCTTTTTGCATTTTCTAATACTGTTTCCATCGCACTTTCCTTTACTATTAATTCTGTGCACGATCCCGCTTTTATTTGCCTTTTTTCTTCGCTTACTTTCCATTTGAATTATTATCCTAAATTTTATTTAAATTTTTAATTTTAATTTACAGACCTCAACATTATTATTATTATTAGTAGTGGGATGTGTCACATCCAGCACATGTCACATCCAGCACAGTACCCCCCCCCCCGGCTGAGAGAAAAATTTTCTAAGTCCAAAAGACAAAGACCATGACTCATTCAAGGTCATTTAAACAAAGACCATGACTCATTCAAGGTCATTGGATGACTCATCATATTTTTTCAAGGTCATTTAAACAAAGACCATGACTCATTCAAGGTCATTGGATGACTCATCATATTTTTTCAAGGTCATTCAAAAGTAGGTCAAGGTCATTCAAAAGTAGGTCAAGGTCATTGGATGACTCATCAAAAATTTTCAAGGTCATTCAAAAGTAGGTCAAGGTCATATTATTTTTAAACATTTTTAAATTTAAATTTACTACTTATAAAAATAAGTAGTATATATTTTGTACATTTATTTTATTATTATTAAATTAAATTGTTTGTTTTAATCAAGTCAATTATTTTATTATTATTATTTTTATTATTATTATTATTTTTATTATTATTTTTATTATTTTTATTATTATTATTATTATTATTATTATTTTTATTATTATTATTTTTATTTTTATTATTATTAATATTATTTTTATTTTTATTTTTATTATTATTAATATTTTTATTATTATTACAAGTTTTATTTATTAAGATTATTAATATTATTATTATTATAAATATTATTATTATTATTAATATTATTCTTTTTATTTTTATTATTATTTTTATTATTATTATTATTAATATTATTCTTTTTATTTTTATTTTTATTATTATTTTTATTATTATTTTTTATTTATTATTATAAATATTATTATCATTATTTTTATTACTTTTTATTAATAATACATATATATATATATAATAAAACAAATACATAAAACAACTATATAAAAAACATCTATATAAAAACAACTATATATAAAATACAACAAGTTCATAAAAAGTAAATCAATTATTAATAATGCAATTAAACAAATATCAAGTTTTATTTCACGTTTCTTCACGCTTGGCATTTGATTATGAAAATATTGCTAATAAAAATAATAATAATAAATTATAACAAATGAAAATACCAAAGAGAAATTTTCACAATTTTTATTTTTATATACAAATTTGTTAATAAATATCAATAACATTCTCAAATATCTCATCAAATTGCTGATTGCGAACTGCTGGATCGGTTTCAGGCATGATTATATTACCACCAACATCAAGGACATCAACCCCTCTATAATGACCATATGCAAAACTCGAGTTTTTCCCTACCCAAGCTCTCTTATCGTCATGATTATTTAATGCTATTTTAGAATTTTTAAAAGTGAACAGCTGATGATTTCGGGTCCCTATCCTAGTTTGAGGTACCGACATAATACTATTGTTATTATAACAATTCAAATATGATTGGTGTTTAATATCGGTACCCGGTAATTTTACACCCTTAGCTCGCATCGTTGATTTATTTCCTAGCAAGCTATAACATTTAGGGCGCAAGAAAACCCACTCGCTATATCCTAACCCTTTACTCTCATCCTTGAACTTGCCAATAACCGAGTCAAGTCGTCTAGAATATAAAGGATGAGAAGGATCATAATTTGATGTATCTAACAGATCATCCGAAATCATAGCTTTTAATAAAATTTCTAATTTTAAATTTTTTATCTCCAAAAAGAAGCTATCTGTATCATTCGCTACTAGATTGATATCACAATTATAAATATCACGATATCTTTGTAACTCAACATACTGTAACTGGTACATCCGTAGTTTGGATAAATCTAGAACTGATTGACCGATATAACTAGGTCTATCCAAACATATTGAGTCCTTATTAAGATGAGCGGCATAATGATCATCAGTAATCTCTATTGTTTTTCTAAATGCCGGTTTTGACGAATATGTAATTAACTTTTCAGCTGAATTACATAATCGCAAATTCATCCTCTTTTTAAGGTTCTCAACAGATTTACCATACAGACTGTTGTTATACAATTTAAATAAATCTTTATATAATTCACTAACTGCATTTGCACGCAAGTTAGTGTTTTTATCGATTTAATGTTTAAAAATAGGAGCTTGCTTGTATTTAATAGCTCTATGTATATATGTAACCTTAGCCCGAGAGAAAGATAAAGCCTGAGAAGCCTCCAATGAAGAACATAGTTCTTCTTAGGATAATGCGTTAGCATTAACTTCTCAACTTTTGAATTTGGTGGGCACATCTTTTCAGGTCCAATCGGAAAGTCATTTAGAAAATCATGTAAATTATCTGGAATCTCGATATCAACTTCCATAGTATATCCATATGGAAGGATTTCAATATCCACAACATTCGCACATTCATTCAAAACCTCATCCAAACCATCATACACCCAAGTAAAATCAGCGTAAGGAAGACTTTGGCTGAGAGCCCAACCATACAGATTATTTATATCTATGTACAATAATTCTGTATCCTCCGAAGCAGCAATGTAATGTTTGTTAACAAATGTTAACCCACCCCGTATTCCACCTTCGTAAAAATTGAACATTTCCATGTCCTGTAAAAGTTCAATGGGTTCCGTTAATGTCATAAGCGCTGAAGCCCATGACATACCCGGAATGCCATAAAAGTTTAGAGGTTCAAGACCATTGTAAACAATAGCCTTGGCACGGAATTGTTGAAAATAGTCCGCAAGGAGGAATACATCAAGTTTAAGGTAAATTAACATATAATCACGCAAATTCCTACAGTTTTGCTGCGTCCAGATTAGTTGTGCCCTATCGTACTCATCTTCACTTACGCCCTCCCAAATTGGAGGCAACTCATAAGTAGTCTCAAGAACTTCCTCCGAAACAGCAAAATTATATGGAAAAATACCTTTACAGTCGACTATAGAACCTTGAAAGACAGACGAAGTCAATGGAAGAAAAGTTAGCGTTTTCACAGCCTTAGCTAACGAACAATTAACAAATTGCATACTGTCGATAAAGCGAACAGCCAATTTGTTAATGTGAACAATTAATGAAATAAATTTTTCTGTAGAGGTCGGTATGATATCTAAATTCCATGAAGGAAAGCGATCGAGACCATATTTTAAAATATGGTGAAGGTCATACCCTCTTAAATTATGAAAGACTATAGGTAGCAACCGATAAATCCTACGAGCTATATTACATTTTCGGCAAGCTGCCCCTAGATAATTACCAGTAAAATGGCAATGATCTCTAACCGGATTTACAATCGGTTTTTTACATAAATAACAGGTTCGACAAGATTTAAACTGTCGAACCTCACTGAAAGACATAGGCCCTATCAATTTATCACCTTCCGAATCATAGTACGGAATAACAATTTCAGTTGCAATTTCCTCAATTTTCTTAAGAAAATCAGGAATGCAATCAAGTCCGTAAAAGTAATAATATGATTTTGTGTTAGTATAATTATTAATTAATAAAAGGCCTGCTGCAATAGGCATATGAATTTGATGATGTCTATCATCAGGAGGTAAAACCGATTCAAAATCGGCATAAATCACAAAAGGTGGGGTGATATGTTAGAATAATTTAGGAATTCTAAATTTTTATTTTCGGGGAGCGTGTATAGGGTTGTGCCAGTCTGATTTTTGGCGCATAATGCAACATGTGTATTGAATGCATTATCTAATCTAAACCCATTAAGGCAATGTGGACACCAACGACATCTAATTTGAATGTTACAGTCAGGGTTTTGATGGCAATTCATTAACCAGTTGATATTGGTCACAGCGGTATAATGATATCTATCATTATTTTCAAGTAGTAATAAATAAATAGGGTTTCCGTCAGTGACTTTGGTTCTATGGATCAAACTTAAATGAGGATGGTGAAAGACATAATTATCTGGAACCTCATCAATTATAACAGTTGGTGTGTACGAAAACACATTTATTGCTAATTTTAAAGTCGAATTTTTCTTTCGAACTTTGGGATGTTTATTAATTTCATGGGACAATCCGTGATCTCATCGTACTCTAATTCGTCTAAAAACTCGGTATATTTAGAAACTCTTTGGGGGTTTTCACCAATTATATCTTTCTTTAATAAATAAAGAATAGAGTAAAGGAAGCACTTGTCATCATTGTTTTTTATATTTACTATGGCTCCTTTATTTTTCAATGCAGAAGGGGTTTTAATATATTTATGTCCAGACAAACGATTAATAGGAGCATATTTTGTTAAAATAAAGTGAATTTCCATAATATTAATAACACGCCATCCACTGCCTAAATGGGTGAATTGTTCTATTTTTTCATTAAGCTTATTAACCCCTTCACTTAAAAAGTTATCTGAAAATGTCTCCGCATTATTTGAAAAATAATTGTCACGGATCTCGCCATCTTTTTCAAATTTAATTAATATCGCGAATTGAATTTTAACGCTCCCCATTTTATTTATCTCAAAAATTAATTTATTACTGATTCGCTCAGTTAAAGTTACTGTAATTAGTTGCGCGTTAGATATATCAAAACGTAAAGTTTTGATAGCGCCATTTAAATTTACTGAAATGTTCGGCTCATTCTCTAATACAGAACCTCCGAATTGTATAATATTTTCATTATTTATAGTAGGTATAGTATTTTCATTAATTATAATAGGTATATTATTTATAATAGGTATATTATTAATAATATTTTCATTATTTATAGTATTTTCATTAATTATAATAGGTATATTATTTATAATATTTTCATTATTTATAGTATTTTCATTATTTATAATAGGTATATTATTTATAATATTTTCATTATTTATAATAGGTATATTATTTATAATATTTTCATTATTTATAATATTAGAGTCATCATCATCACTGATTTCGATGACTTCTTTTTTAATTATTTTATTTGGGATATTAATTTTAATAGGTGCCGCAGGTCTTTTATTCTTTTTATTTGATGTTTTTTTATTTTGTAGTATATTCAAAATATCGACGTTATTTTTATTAATTTTCTTAAACATATTTATTTTACTCGACTTGAAAGAATTTAAATGAACCCCATGTTCCCTATAAAATTCTTTATATTTAATGTTCTGGATGTTTTGCATATGGCGCAGATAAAAAAGTTGATGCCATTAAATCTATGGCGGTAATATTTTTTCATTTCTTCATGGCAACTTTCATTATGTTGCAATGATGAGATGCAATATCTTGGATAAAAAGTGCCTAATAAAAATATTAAATTAAAAACCTATATAAAGTAACTATGATATAAAATATCTAATAATTCTAACAAATAAACCTATATACAATAATATTTGCATGCTCACTGCAAACTATTTAATAATTCTAATAAATAAAACCTTAAATACAATAATATTTGCATGCTCACTGCAAACTATTAAATAATTCTAATAAATAAAACCTTAAATACAATAATATTTGCATGCTCACTGCAAACTATTAAATAAAATATCTATTAAAATAATTCCTATATAATTCATATATATAATTCAATTACGTAAGATCTATAATAAAAATGCTTATATAATTCAAAAACTATTTGTTCAACTATATTTGTTTATAATTTATTATGTTAATATATGTTTCAGTAATAATACTTTTTTAAAATATATTATAAATTAATGATATTTAAAGTATTATTAAATACTTTAAATTTCATCAATTTAAAAATATATTTATCATAAAACTTTTGAAATAAATAGATCATTATTATAAATTTATTATAAATTATTATAAATTATTGATATTTGATGTAATATTTTAATAATACTTCAAATATCATTAACTTAATTTCGATAAATAAAAATAAATAAAAAAAACTAACATTTATCTCCTGATTCCGACGAATCATCATCCTCTATAGAAGAGAGGTCCTCCATATCTTCCCCAGAAATGGGGGCATCTCCAAAAACGGTGGCATAATTATTGTCATCCCCAGAAATGGGGGCATCTCCAAAAACGGTGGCATAATTATTGTCATCCCCAGAAATGGGGGCATCTCCAAAAACGGTGGCATAATTATTGTCATCTGCATCCAAATCAACTAAAATGTTTTTTAAATATATAATAAAATTAAATTAAAATTTACCGTCTTCGATAATATCCTCTTCGCTATCGCTGATAACAATTGTATCTTCGATTAAAATAACTTCTAAAATAATTTATAAATAAAACATATATAAAATTAAAATTTACCATCTTCGATAATATCCTCTTCGCTATCGCTGATAACAATTGTATCTTCGATTAAAATAACTTCTAAAATAATTTATAAATAAAACATATATAAAATTAAAATTTACCATCATCTTCGATAATTATAACATCATTTTGACGATCTAACTGATCTTGTATTTCTGTTAAAGTATACCAATCTAGAAAAATATAATAATAAAATTAAAAATAAATTAAAAATCCTTACCATTTTCATCGACCAACAATTGGCGTAAAATTCTTGAGTTCTCCATTTTAAAATTTTTGAAATCCCGCGAGTAAAATTTTGAAATAATTGTGACAAATTCTACATTTGTCAATGTTTATAAAGAGAATAATATTTTCAGGATTTAGCCAATCACATTTAAGCAATACACACATATAGGTGAGAGATTTTTAGACATGTTTTCTTTGTAAAACACATGCAGTCTACACTGTGACTGCATGCGTTCTTTGTAAAATCACATACATACTTTTGTTTGTATGTGTTTTCTTTGTAAATCACATACATACTTTTGTTTGCATGTGTTTTCTTTATTCAATTTTGTGTATGCATGCACTTATCATGTGATGATCACGCACTTATCATGCACTGTCTTTGTGATCACGCGCTTATCATGCACTGTCTTTGTGATGATGCATTAGCTTTAATTAAACACATAATAATATTTATAATAATAATAATAAAAATAATATTAATAATAATAATATAAAAATATTAATAATAATAATAATATTAATAATAATAATAATAATAATAAAAATAAAAATAATAATACTTATAAAAAGTAATAATAAATAAAAATATTAATAGTTAAAACATAACAATAAACATTAATACATTTATTAATCATCAAATCTCTTGGATAATAACCAAGCTAAACAATGTTGACCACATGTTAAGGTCCATGGTTTTTGATACATAGTTTTATTATAGACAATAGGTTTACCCATTGTTTGCAGTTTCGAAACCATTAAAGCCGGATAATAGAAACCCATAGGATCAAATACAAATATCTTGCTAGGCTTCATATATATTGCTAACCAATGTTCTCCACCCAGATGAGATGATTGAGTATTGACGATTATGGCTTGATTATTACGTAAATATGGAATTTTATCAAGAGGAAAAACCCCTAAAAATTCATGTCCTAGTATTTGTTTTCCAATTCGATAGACCTGAACAGAACTACATCAATAATATTAATAATACATTTAAAAACTTACTCCATGACAAACTATCATAAATTATCTATACATTTATACCAACAATGTTCGTTCAAACCAACACTGTTCTGTTTGCAGTTATTTGAACTTCATTTTCAAACACTCCATATATTACAACATGTACCGGTTCAGTTGTAGCTTTAGCAAACTTTATATCTAATCGTAAATTACCATTTTGAGGTAATTGACTCTGATTTAAATCGAAATCGGGTGCCAAAACAAATGTGAAGAATGGATATTTGCTTTTAAAATCTTCAAGAGTTATACCACAATTAAGGTTTTTATCCAAATAACCCATATTTCTCACTATACTCTGCATATATGTAGCACAATAATTATCATTTTCGAAATCTTGAGTATATGTTTCTCTATAATCACTATTTTTCGATAAAGTTAGCGATGTTACACCAAAGTTTTTGAAAATTGAGCACGATGTTAAGTATGATCCATTATATTGAGATTCACTTTGAAATGTTACCAATATAAAGTTGGGCATTCTTCTATCTCCAAATATTTGTTCCTTATAGAAAGAAGCTGAACCTTTAGCAATTGCAAATTGAACAATTTCCTTTGTTTTCAATGGATATATTGCATGCTTAGAATTAAGCCCCAATTGATGACCGGCTAATACAGAGGGCTCAACCCGAACTCTTCTCACCAATAATTTTGCATCGACTAGTTGAAGAATTGGAGCTGTGGTGGCACTTGTTAGTGATAATGCCGAATCAGATCTTTTCAATCTAATGTGCACATTAACACCTGGGAGTAAATATTTTGGTTGATCCATAAAATCGAGTTGTAATGATGAGCACATGGTAAATAATTTCGATCCTTTAATCCACTTTTTCCTATCGTCATCACTACCATAACCCATAGGAGTTAAACATGTATTTTTAGTATCGCTATTGTAATTTATAATAGTTTCTATTAGAGCTTTGTGAATATATGTACTGTTACCACCCTCAATCTTGATATTATTAAATCCGAGAACTGCATCTTTAAAAAGCGTATGAAACAAGAAATTGTTTGGTATAACATCACTAGGTTCACCCAATGGTTTTCTATCTTTATCTACAACTTTGACCTGAACAGTTAACAATGTATCGTTCAAATCTAGATATTCAGTTTGGGAACCATTAATATAAAATTCAATATCGGTTCTACTATCCATAATAGAATTCATCGGGAATACATCTTCAAAGGCCCCATTTCAATTACTGCTTGGGGAGATGGTCTATCAAATAAACACAATTCAGATTACCACAAATCATTTTTAAAATATAGTTCCATGTCCTTTCATTCGTTTGTTTATATGTTTATGATGTCTTTTACGTTTTTGAGCCGGTGCTTCGGGTTTTTGAAACATACCTGCAACACTAGGTAGAACTTTCCCTAACTCGGATAATGCATTTGATTTCAGAGATGGCAATATTTTCTGCTCATTCATTATCACATCTTTAGCAGTTTTCATACCAAAACTACCAAGGCGTTTAAGAATAGGAAGTGCAAATCTACCAATTGTTCTCAACCAACCTGATCCATACTGTTTACCAATAAAATATGGTAATTCGCCACCACTTTGGCTACCACTATACATACTAATAATATCGTTATTGGCCATCTAATTTACGAAAATGTAATGTCAAATGAGTTTTGTATCTTTACTAAATTCAATAAATTTACCGCTATCATCACGAATATTTATTTCTATATTGTTTATACATGATGTTGATACCGGTAAGTACATGGGATTATCGATATTTATATTGACAACTTCATCCTGGTCATGTTTATCAACCCAAACAGATTTCAAAAGAGGAACCAAAGAATCACCAACAATTATAGGATCGATGATGTTAGTATATATGAACATTTGCCTATGAAGTTTTATTATTTTTGGTTTGCGTACACCAAAAGCACTTGTCCTATATGTTTGCTTATCTAATCCCAATGTATTAGCCAAATTTTTATCAAATGTAATTTCACAAATGTTATTATTCAGACTGAATTTACATAATCCATCTTTAACAAATTCAATAGTTTTAAATATATGTAAACAATTGAATGAAATATATTTATGTAATTCTTCAAGTGTTTCAATATATAAATCATTAGTAAATGTAAATGTCTCTTCCACTTCATTAATATATGATAGTGATATTTTGATGTTTTCGATTGTTACACTTTTTTCATCAAATGTTTTGAAACGTATTAGGTATTCAGTACCAGGAACAACAATGCTAAGCTTATCACAACCCATTCGCTTGGCATCCTCAATACTTTCAAACTTTATTGTAAATGGACTATAATCACAACTAACATTCAATCCATCCCTGAAAAACATGCCACAATTTTCATCTAAAATCTGATTCGGAATATGACAATATCGTTCAAAATTATTGATTGAGAAAATACCACTACAGGTTTGGGTACACGTTTCTTGTAACCGATTTTACAATGACTATAAAATGGGAATGTATTGTACACAAATGTAAAGTCTTGCAAAGCAACTTCCCAATTTCCATGTAAATAAATGGGATTTTGAAGATCAACCATAAATTTACTTGCTTGATTTTCCGGATGGATTAGTGGGCAACTATTGCTAGGTAAAATTGTATAGAAACTCATTTTACTAGGTCTTTTGATGATATCCATGAGGGTTTTTGATATCCATGCCATTTGACATAGTATTGTTTATCCTTACCCACCATTTTAGTTTTCAATATTTTCTGAATTCTGAACACTGTAGGTTTGGAAATAACTTGTAATTCCTGTTCATAGAATTTCCCTTGTATTAAATTGTTATCACTATCTTTAATAACATACATTACAGGACTCTGTTTAGTATTAATTTTAGTAATTTGAAATACCTCATCACTCCAATTACTATCGAAATTTTTGATGAAAGGTGAAGCAGATATTTTACTAATTCTAACGTAATCACCAACTTTATATTTTGGTTTTGTAATAGCAACTGTTTTAGATCGTACTCGTGTTTTCGAGCTGATATCTACGGGTCTCAAACCATTCAGACCTCGATGTGATGAATTATTATAACTAACAAGTATTTTCGGTAATACATTTATCCATATTTTATTACCTTGATGCACGAAATATTTCTTCAATCTATCCCTCAATGTCCGGTTAAATCTTTCAACATGAGCGGCTTTGTATTGAGAATGTACAGAATAATGATTTATTTTGAGACGATCCAGGATTTGCTTAACTTTACTATTGTAAAACTCCTTGCCTATAATAATAATATTAATAATTATAATAATAATAATAATAATAATAATAATATTAATAATACCTAAATCGGTTTGCAAATTGTCTGGATGCCCATTTTTAAACATTGAGTTAATTGCTTTAGATATTTCCTCTGCAGATTTTGTCTTTGTTGGTACACCGCGAGCAAAACGACTGAAAACATCAATACACGTTAAAATATATTTATAACCCTTGTTAATTTTCGAATACGGTATCATCTCCATCAAATCCATTTGCCATAAATCATTAATACCGAATGTTTTATAAGCTCTCGTTGGAAATCTTTTCCGCATTGGTTTGTTTAAACTGTACGCAAGCTGATCTGACAACCACTTTTGTGTTTCCTTTTTCAACTTTGGGACTCTTTTCTTTAACTTTGCCACTCCACCGAAACCTGCTTCGTCTTCTGGGTTCGTCCAAATCTTCTCCATTACAACAAGATGATTTAAATTTTAATTTAACATTAGGTAATGATTGCCCCATCGTTTATTGTGATAATAATGATAATGCTAATGGTAACATTGCTCCGATAAAACCACCTTGTTGTTTATATATGATTTTTCTCATTTGCTTACGATTTTTATTATTTACTAGTGATAACAACGGCTTACGATGTTTATTCAGTACTAGTTTTTTAGAATTACTGATTTTAATTTTACCTCTGACTACTTTTAATAGAATTTTGAGTAAATCATCGACAACAAAAGTTGGAATGATTGTAAAATAGACATTCTTTTCATACTCGAAGCCTTTAACAATGCATTAAAATATGGGAAACTCCTATGATTTTTTACAATTTTATCTGTTTTCTTACTCTTTTTAATAATGTTTTTCGAAATTAGATTCATTGCAGGGTAATTCTCGGTTATTAGCTTTTTAGATGGTGTATAACTGGTTTTTGGTGGAACTTTATTTATAGTCTTTTTAATACTCTGTCTAAGTTTTCGGATATTTTTAAGTCTGGATTTCATAAACATTTTTACATGTTAAAGTTTTCAACTTTGTTTATATACGATGGCACCTTCTTTATTGAAAATATCGGTTTTTACCCTTAAATCGTCATTGCATTGTTGTGTGAAATCAAGAAATATATATCCATGTGGTGATTTTGTAGCATCTTGAAATGCACTGATGAGAAAATTACGATTATTAGGGTATGCCTGTCGAGCAAGAAAATCAATAACTGTTGCATCTCTAGGATTCTTGAAAATAACTAAATATTGAACATTTAAATTCCTTGTTCGATGTGCGCCACCCTGATGAAATAGATTTTGAGTAATAAAGATCACAGTAACACCAACATGTCTACTGATTTTTGTGAATAAATTATTAAAATCCTTTTCTTTATTAGCTTCCTGATACAAATCATCAATAATGATGACATCACCTTTCCTTAATCGACTTGACCAGTTTTTATCGAACCCTTTACTATTTTCATGTTTTTCAATTTACAGAAATTATCTTGAGTTAATCCATGTTCTTCATCTGCACCCTTATGCCAATAAATCTTGTTGAATTTGGTTTGAAATAAATTAGATTTCAGTAATTTACACACAAATATAGTTTTACCGCTACCACTTGGGCCAACGATTTGATATACCGCATCATTTCTTAATTCCATTATTAATTTGTATAATTATAGGTTTTTGTTTATATTATATGATTTAATGAACTCTTCCTAAAAATTATATATATATAGCTTAATATTTCTTTATTGTTTAATTATGTTATCAAATATAAATTATAAAGGAACATTCGATGTATCAAAAATGACGTTTCCAAATGGTAAACCCCAGCAAATTGTAGATAGGAGTGGAAAATACCCTATAATATTTTTCAAATCAGGCAAATGCAGAATCATGGGATGTAAGAAACCTTTAGATGTCAATAAATTACAATATAGAATAAAGGATCTTAAAATACAGTCAATTACAGTTACCATGGATATAGGACAATCTATCAATCTATACAACATGTCAACAAAATGTCTTTGTATGTTCGAACCAGAATTATTTCCTGCACTGAGGCTTTTAAAATACAACCCAATGTGTGTTAACGTGTTTGCTAGTGGCAAAATAGTTATATTAGGGGTGCGAAATCTAGAGTACAAAAATATTGTTTGTGACATACAAAATGAAATCACCGGATTGGTCGATATCTGATTGGCCAATGATTGTTTAAAACAACTTGCTTATTCATTTGATTTCATTTTTAAAATGGAAAATATTATGTATGCTATGCCAAAGAAAAATATCGCTGATTACGGTAAATTTATCTTTTTTTATTTCATTTTTTATATTTTATTTAGACAAATATGCTCCAATGCTAATCGAGCGTATTATTTATTACTATCCTCAAATAAAGGAGATTTTGAAGAATCAAGAACCGTCAATGCATCAACAGTTAATATACAATGAAACAAGAATAGATATTTCCAATCTCATTAAGCAAGCTCTTTGGGACAATGAAATAAACCGAATGGTCAAGGAAATGGAAACTGAATACCCCTGCATTCTGGGGTGTAGCTGCTGTGATTTCCGATATCAGCGCTATGTCGAATGGAATCTGACAAATTCAATACGAAATTTTCAAAAAATGAAACTGTTAAGAAAATAAATGTATTTTATTTTGATTGTTTTGGTAGTTTTATTGTTGGTAATAAATGTTTTTGTATTTTATTTTTGTTGTTTTGTTTTAGTGTTGATAGTAATAGTTTTATTGTTTTGGTAATAATATTAATAATAGTAATAGTTTTATTTTTGTTAGTTTTGGTAATAGTAATAATAGTAATTTTATTTGTATAGTAATAATAATAGTAATAATATTAATAATAATAATAATAGTAATTTTATTTGTATAGTAATAATAATAGTAATAATAGTAATTTTATTTGTATAGTAATAATAATAATATTAATAATAATAATAATAATAATAATAAAAATAATAATAATAATAAAACACGTGATGTTAATAATACATTTTATATAGATGAATGCGTAAAATCATATACAAAATCCACGAGTTAATTCACATACAGTTTTCCAGTCACGCACTTGTCTTGCACTTATCATGCACTTATCATGCATTGTCTTTGTGATCATGCATGATTCTGATTGGTTAATCAGTATCTGTCAGGGTATAAAAGTGCGTCACCACATTATAAAGATCATAAATCAAACATGACCAAGAAAATAAGTGTCCAACCAGTTCAGATGTTCCACAATTATAAAATGTATTTTTTAAAGGAGCCTATCAATATGCAATTGGCAAATCCAGTCAAACTCAATAAAACGCAATTTCAATCTCTTGCTGGTACTCTCTCAATGTTAGATATCAAGGATATTGATAATACATTCAAAAAGATCAATTCCAATTTAAAATGCAATGAAAATGCTTTCTTCACGAGTCAATATACCAGATATTATGATGCATTTACAGAAATAGGATTCAAAGAACAGGAAAACTGGTATATAACAATAACAATCCAAGGATATAAAGCAGATCAAAACGATGTGCTTTCTCCAATCTGGAAAATTGTTACTGCTAGACTTTCACAGTTATTTTAATGTATAGTGTTTAATAAATGTATTAATGTTTCTTTGTTATTCTATAAACAAAATTATAAGTAGTTTTAAAATAGTGTTAAAATGATGTCTGAAAAAGGTAAAATATAAAATATAAATAATTAATTAATTTGGTTTAGAATATTTAATAAACTTTTTGTTTGATAAACTTGAAGAAATAACCGGTGTAAAAATTAGAGATATGTTGACTCTAGTTGAAGCATTGAGTAAAGAATCGGATTGCGAATCTGAATGTCAGAGTGATTCTGGATGTCAGAGGGATGAAATTGTTAATGATGGAGATACTGAAATTATTAATGATTCTGAAGAAATTATTAATGTTGAAGAAGCTACCGAAAAAGATGAGCCTACCGAATTTAAGAATTGTATTGATCATGTTATAGAAAATATTATGATAGAATCTTGTGGTGATGAAGAATGTACATGTAATAATCAATAAATCCTTAAAATATAGTTTTTTATTAATAAAAATAACAAAGAAATATTTATTAAAATCTATGATAAACCTTATTACATAAATATAAAACAGATACTCCAGTGAATAGTTTTAATAGAAATTTGCAATTCTCGATATAAATATCAGAGCGTTTGGCTTCTGCGGCAACTTGAATAATAGCTGTCCATCCACCGTTTGATTCTACCCACGGATCGATTTTTGTTTCTATCACCTAAATAATAATAAATTATTAACAATATAAAGTAATATACCTCTATAGACCATTGGAAATAATTTTCATAGTCGGATCCAGATTTTAATATCATGTGTTTCATGTACATTAATCCTACTATTATTCGCATCCATTTATTATTTTCATCGAACATGTAACTAAATATTGATTGGAATGCCTTCTTTCTCTCCAATGGTGGCAAATTGAGAATTTTTTCATAATCGAATGGGATGTCTTCAACGATTTTCTCGGTACGGTTTACCATAAATTTCATGTTTTTAATGATAACATCTTCTTCTCTATTATTAGAGACCAGCTCATTCAACAAAGTTATAAAAAATTTAGTTTCTGGCATTTTATAAAAATATTTGAAAGTGTAAGCTTATTTATACTATATTCGACCAATCAGAATCATGTAATACTAAGAAAATATGTAAAAATATATAATGGAAATGGCAGTGATGATTTGTTGGCACTGTTGACTTCTTTCAAGTTGTTGCCACCACTGTTAACTGGTTGTTGTAATTTCATTATACGATTGAACTGATCAGTTGTTTTATTAGAATAAAATTTTATACTATATTGAACTTGATTCATCATTTTTTCATTAAGTTTACGATTTTCTTTCAATTCTAATACTGATTTTCTTAATTCATTTTTGATAATACCAATGGTCTTATTTAAATATATAATATCATCATTAAATTCGTTTTTAGCTCTTTTTAAAGTCTCATATGTATGTTCAAATCGGAATTCTAAATTACTCATTCTTTCAGATAATCTTTTGACTGGAGTTTTCAAATATCTAGGCCTATCTATCATATACAAAATATCCATCAATACAGCGGTATCTGGACATACACATCTTGTTGAATTTTTACCTTGAACGGTTACAACAATTGAGTTGGCCATATTAAAAACTAATAATAATAATAAAATTTCTTTAATCATTTTTAAATCTATATAAATTAATATTTATTGTTTATAGCTAAAGATGTGTGTGTGTGTGTGTGTGTCTCTAAATTAGTATTAAAGTAATTGTTATTTCAATTTTTATCATTAAAATGATTGTACCGAGCGCAGTTCAAGCTATGAATGAAGTTAAACATTATGGTAATTTATTATTACTATTATTATTATTACTTGCTTTTAGATGATTATTTTAAAGTTATTAAAGAACGTCTGCAATTCTATTATCCAGAAATACATGGAATCATGGATAAGCCTGCATCAATAATTCCAGACTTGATATTCAATCATACATCAATATGGATATTTACTGTAATCGATGAGTTCCTATGGGATATCGAACAAAACAATTTGTCAAAAGATATGGAACCCGAATACCCTTGTGGTGATGGATGTCATTGCTGCGCCGCCCGATATCGGAAGTATGTGGAATGGGCTTTGAATAAAGCTCTTCGACAATACTACTATAGTAGAATTATCTCTTTATAATAAATTTGTTGTATATGTCGTGGTTTTCATTATATAGTAATAATAATAATAATAATAATAATAAAATAATTTACAAATATATACTATTTATTTTTTATAAGTAGTAAATTTAAATTTAAAAATGATTAAAAATTCCATGACCTTGACCTTGAATGACCTTGAAAAATAATAATAATAATAATAAAATAATTTACAAATATATACTACTTATTTTTATAAGTAGTATATTTAAATTTAAAAATGTTTAAAAATTCCATGACCTTGACCTTGAATGACCTTGACCTTGAATGACCTTGAAAAATAATAATAATAATAATAATAATAATAATAATAATAATAATAATAAAATAATTTACAAATATATATTACTTATTTTTTATAAGTAGTAAATTTAAATTTAAAAATGATTAAAAATAGTATGACCTTGACCTTGAATGACCTTGACCTTGAATGACCTTGACCTTGAATGACCTTGAAAAATAATAATAATAATAATAATAATAATAAAATAATTTACAAATATATATTACTTATTTTTTATAAGTAGTAAATTTAAATTTAAAAATGATTAAAAATAGTATGACCTTGACCTTGAATGACCTTGACATTGAATGACCTTGAAAATAAATGTACTTTTAAACATAGAAAAATTTTTGAAAAATGATGAG
Organism: Schmidtea mediterranea; assembly: GCA_022537955.1. Classification (NCBI taxonomy): domain Eukaryota; kingdom Metazoa; phylum Platyhelminthes; order Tricladida; family Dugesiidae; genus Schmidtea; species Schmidtea mediterranea. Next base: position 200,344,359 of record CM039679.1, on the reverse strand, counting down.
TCATCCAATGACCTTGAATGACCTTGAATGACCTTGAATGACCTTGAAAAATAATAATAATAATAATAAAATAATTTACAAATATATACTACTTATTTTTATAAGTAGTATATTTAAATTAAAAAATGTTTAAAAATTCCATGACCTTGACCTTGAATGACCTTGAAAAATAATAATAATAATAATAAAATAATTTACAAATATATACTACTTATTTTTATAAGTAGTAAATTTAAATTTAAAAATGTTTAAAAATTCCATGACCTTGACCTTGAATGACCTTGACCGTGAATGACCTTGACCTTGAATGACCTTGAAAATAAATGTACTTTTAAACATAGAAAAATTTTTGAAAAATGATGAGTCATCCAATGACCTTGAATGACCTTGAAAATAGATGTACTTTTAAACATAGAAAAATTTTTGAAAATGATGAGTCATCCAATGACCTTGAATGACCTTGACCTACTTTTCCATGACCTTGAATGACCTTGAATGAGTCATGGTCTTTGTTTTAAAATTTTGATGAGTCATCCAATGACCTTGAATGAGTCATGGTCTTTGTTTTAAAATTTTGATGAGTCATCCAATGACCTTGAATGAGTCATGGTCTTTGTTTAAAATTTTGATGAGTCATCCAATGACCTTGAATGAGTCATTGTCTTTGTTCTAAAAAAATTTGTACTTTTAAACTTAGCGCAAAAAAAAATTTGGGGGGGTGGGGGTATGTGAGCTAGAGGGCCTGTGAGCTAGAGGGCCTGTATCCCACTACTATTATTATTATTATTATTATTATTATTATTATTATTATTATTATTATTATTATTATTATTATTATTATTATTATTATTTTTATTATTATTATTATTATTATCAATATTATTAACAAATTTTTGTGTCGGGATTCGTCCTTATTCCTCAGCTTTAAGAAATATTTTTCTTATATAAAGATTTAGTCGTAATACAATCTGTATTTTACAGTTTTCGATAAAGTATTCTTGTTAATTCTAAAAATTTTAGCAGCGTTCCGCCCTTATTTTACGGTTTTCATTTTTACTTTACTATTTTTGTTAAGTATTTGAATTAATTCGGAAAATTTGAGCAGCGATCCGCCCTTATTTTACAGTTTCATAATAATCTTACACCAAACAGTTGAGCCACATTTCACTTTTATTTTACTATTTTTGATAAGTATTTTAATTGATTCGAAAAATTTGAGCAGCGTTCCGCCCTTATTTTACAGTTTTTATGATTAATGTTTTAACTATTTCCGAAAGTTTGCGCAGCGTTCTGCCCATATTTTCCGTTTCAATTCGACATAATTTATTTAAATCTTATATATTATTTAAAAACATTATTTTTCATGATTTTGGTCGTTCGGATTAATCTTTTTCCGATGGCTATTTATTTTAACTGTTGCAACTATTTCGCAATTTTCCCCACTACCCATTCCTTCTCTTTGTCCTTAAGATCTATGTATTTTCATTTCATAGTTAATGAGTGCCCACTGGAATACTCGGTGTTAGAGATTTTTAGCCCATTGTTGTTAAAAATTTATGTCAATTTTACAGGAAACGGATGATGAAGGAGCAGCCGAAGGACTACTCATTTACCTTTCAATTTCCCCTATATACGGATAATATTGACGTTCCAGCTCCTGGGTTCTCATGCCGGAGCCTTCACGGGCACGAACTATTGGCGATTATACACGCACTTACACAGTTCGATAGATTATGTGTGATTTTAATTATTTGCAGTTTGTTTTGGCTGTGGGCCACAAAATAAAATAAAAAATTAAATGTTACCGTCTAAATTCGATAAAAGTTTCGAGGCATAAATATATATTCTCATATAAATTCTTCATTCATATCATAAAATTCCATAAAAATTCTCCATATAAACTCGGAAAGTAATACCACAAATCGACAACAGTAATTTAAAATCAATCTGACCAGCTACAGCTAACAGTAGAAATAAATTTTTCTCTCTGCATACAGCCTGTTAATTTTGGTCTGATCTTGTCTGGTCAATTTGGCTGTACACAGTCTGTCAATTTGGTTGAAATTTTGTTGTCAATTTTGTGCTGAAAATTTGTGAAAACACATCAGTATATATACCTACAATTCGACCTCAACCTTGCGTGTTAATTTTATTGCGAATAAACAAATTTGACCTTGAAATTATTTGTGTTATCTAAATTAAATTTTTATTAATTTCTTAATTTAAATTGGTAATTTATTTTTAACATTTTTAAATAAATTTATTCAACCAAAAAATATTTTATTTTTATTCATTTAATTCATTAATTTTTACTTTTATATAAATTGTCATTTTACGGTCAAATTTCTCTTGTTATTATGTTATGTTTTATGTAGATTTCGTGCGGTTCTTGATGCATTTTGTATTTATTTTATTTTACTTTTATGTTTTTAATTTTATATTTATTTATATTCTCTCAGATTTTAAAATGTTTAATTGGTGTTGTATATTGTATTTTAAGTTATCTTGGTGCTGGGTTTTTGTGCTGTATTACTGATGCATTTAAACAATTCTCAAGGCTATTTGTGTGCTGGCCCAACACAGAGGAGGTAATTTATAAGGTTCTAAATATTATTTTTTATTATTATTACATAAGAGATCATTTATTAGATTCTAAATATTATTATTATTATTATACAAAAGATAATTTATAACATTCTAAATTTATTATTATCGTTACAGAGGAGGTAATTTATAGCGTTCTAAATATTATTTTTTAGATGGGTTGGAACGCAGGCCATCGAGCTGGGTTTACCTGCATTACGAACAATCATTAACATTATTATGTGTTTATGTTTAATTTCAATAGCGTTCATAGTGAAAAATAAGGCGAAAATAAATCTACAATATATTCCCTAACCGGGCCATATAATAAAATGCATATGGAGAACCAGTATTACAAACAGCCAATGTCCGTCACTGACATCTATAAGTTATGAAATAGTGCGGGCTGAGGGTATTTCGAAGGCAATGTAGACATCAATTTCTTTAAGCATATCCTAAATTGAATATATTTAACGATCCTACAATTACTAGACAATCTGCCAGGTAAAAGTTATAATGGATGTATTGAAAACATCACCACTAGTGAGCTTTTGACTTCGATGTCGGAAAAACGACTTTGTTAATGATCGAGATTCGCGTTAAAGGGACTCTAAAAGCTCATATTTTGACGATAATTTGATAGACCTTTCTTTCCCCAAGATGATTATAGTGGTTTGATTGTAGATAATTATTAAAACTTAAGAACATTTAAAAGTCAATAATTAAATGAAATGTAGTTGTAATCTGTTACCTAAATAAAGCAAAAGGAAAAATTTTTTTAATATGTTTTAAGCTAGTTATAGTCTCTGTCATCAATACCTCCTAATCCTGACGACGTTGTTTGAGTTGTGGTCAATGACATCAATTTCTCAGAAATTTCTACTAAAATCATCAGATTATTAAATAATATTTATTATTATGAATTTGTTTAACTGGGGTTATCGTAAATGGTTCACTCATAAACTCCTCGACAATTTAGGATTAGGTTCATGCTGAATTTTCATTCAATTAAAATTTCCGGTTTAAAGGAGCTGGCTAACTTTTATGAGGCGTGCTGAGACTTGTAATGAACTTCTCTATTTCTGATTTATCAAAAATAATGCGGGTAAGAAAATTCAAATGGAATTATCAATTTATTATTGATCGAACGAGGGCATAATGATTTAAGAATTTAATTACCAAATGTCATTTAATATGAATTAAATTAATTATTTCACGAATTACTATTACCTGTCCGGTTCAAAGTAGATTCCACGATTTCCACTTTGGGGTAACGGTAATCCATCGACATTTAGGGAACAATCACGCATTTTGAAATGGATATAAAATTCAAAGTATCGATTTTATAGGATGACCGGATGTGTCTGTCGGTGTGCGGGACGATGGGTGTTGATCGGCAGTCAGATGTCAGAAAATCGACATTCAGACAAACTAATTTTAATTTGTCGATTTTCTGTTTATACAAACAGATTCAACATCCGCTTGGATTGTATCGTGATATTAAGTTCTGGAATGGATTTTTTGTTTATTTTGAAGGATAATTCGAATTGGAAATCGGGTAAGTTTTGCTTCTGGATGTTAACATCGGAAAACCCGCACCGTGACATTGTCAACTTCACAATTTCACTGCGAGTGTTCCCATGTTACTTCCAATTTTTGGAATTTTATTTTATTTTATTAATCTTTAATTTATTCATTCCTTGGAGTTAGATGGTTCGTACCGTTATGATTATTAATGATCAGGGACGTTCCAATCGCTGCGTTCCGCACGCCGGGTCTTCACTGGCACAGATCATCGGCGATATTCCACGCACTTACACGAATCTGAATAATATGTGGATTTTACTAACTTGCGATGTGTCTTGGCGGTGGGCCGGAAAAATTTCGACAATAAAATAATTAATGAGAAATAAACTGAATTTAGGTTATATAAATATTTATTAAATTATTAAAACAATATACCAAATTACGTGATAGAGCATAACATCATACCAAAATAAAATTACATCTCTCCCCACGTCGACATCCAAGCAGAGCTCTACCGAGGGTGCGAGGATGGGACGTGGAGAGAGAGTTTCCAAATAAAACTCTCACTCACCTAAAATAGATTTCAGAATATAGTTTTTAAAAAACGATTTAACGATTTAAAATTGGTTAAATTTTATGTGAAAATGCATCGGTATATATACCTATTTTCTGTCCTTAACCTCGCGTGTTCTTTTTGATTTAGTAAAACAAAATTCGACCTTGATATTTTCTAGTGTATTCTAATCTTAATTTTTATTATTTTCTAATTTATTTTGATAATTTTTTATTTGAAATGTTTATTGAATTATTTCTAATTCAAATTCTTTGATTTAAATTTCATTTTCATGAAATTTTCATTTTTGTTAAATTATCAAATTTCGGTCTAATTTGTTGGGTTTTCATGTTATGTTTGTATTTGTATCGTGCGGATCTTGTTGCATTTTGCTATTATTTTAATTTATTTTTATGTTTATTATTTTATATGTAATTGCTTTTCTCTCATATTTTGCTAGGTTTAATTGATGTTTACATAGGTTTGAATTTAAAACTGCATGTTATATTTGCATGTGTATTACCGATTCATTTAAACAATTTTCAAGGCCGTTTGTGTTCTGGCCCAACAATTTGTATGGGTTTGTCTGAGTAACAACCATATAGTCTCAAAATCTCAACACCCACAAACCCACTACCATCTACTGAGAAGTATAAACTTTGTTTGGGGATACAGGTATATAGATTATTTAAAATCTAAAATCACATTGTATGCGGTTATCTGGATAACACAAATATAGATCTTTTAATCAAAATCTAGAAACCCACCACTGCAATTACTAGAATTAGCTCAACAACCCCAGTCGTTGCCTCCACCAACAGACATAAAGCTGTAGTTTTTTTATTATAACTTCAAAATACTATTCTTTTTCTTATGTTTAATTCTTTAAAGCAATGTTTTGTACTTTGTTTACGCCGTTGTCAATTTCTTATAAAACACTTTCATAATTTTTATTTACAAAATATGTTACATAATAATTTACGGTGAAATAATTTTTTAAAAAAAAAACAAATAAAATATTACTATTTTAATTATATTTTTCAACTCTTACAATTAAATTAAAATTTATTTATTTAAAAAATTTAATTTATTCTATTGTCATTAAATCAGTTTTTGCTGCTTGTTTTGCTAAATTTCACAAATAGTTTACAGATTATATGGTAAACATACAAATTTGAACTGACCATTTTCAAAATATTTTATATTAATAAATTAACATGGAAAGTGAAATCGAAAATTCTTGGAAGGAGTTAATTACAAGTTTCATAAGTTTTCACCCGACTTATCATTTAGTTTTTGAAATTGTTCTAATTATTAGTGGATTGTTTTTATATTTCAGTCGTAGTTATAAGCCACTTGAAACAATAAAATTAACAAAAAAAGAAGAGGAAGAATTAATAGCCGATTGGAAACCAGAACCGTTAGTTCCGGATGGTTGGCAGCCAAATAAAATAATTCAATCTAAATTCGAAAAATCAGTTATTTCCTCATTCGGTAAAATCGTATATTTTAATGAAAACAAAACCAAACCGGTATTAAATTTGGCTAGTTTTAATTTTTTTAATTTAATCGGAAATGAAAAAATAAATGAAACTGCTCAAAAAGCCCTGCGGAAATACGGGGTTGGTTCTTGTGGTCCTCGAGGTTTCTATGGAACATTTGATGTTCATTTAAAATTGGAAGATGAAATTGCCAATTTTATGAATTGTGAAGAAAGTGTTGTATATTCCTATGGATTTTCTACTGTTGCTAGCGCAATACCGGCTTATGCTAAACGTGGCGATGTCATATTTGCGGATGAGGGAGTTTCTTTTGCTATTCAATGTGGTTTGCTAGCATCTAGAAGCAAAATAAAGTATTTCAAACACAATGACATGGATCACTTAGTTAGTTTGCTTGAAGAACAATCGGAAGAAGCAATCAAAAACCCAGCAAAAGCTCGAATAACGAGAACTTTTATTGTTATCGAAGGTTTATATATGAATTATGGGGATATTTGTCCATTGCCAAAAATCGTGGAATTAAAATATAAATATAAAGTGAGAATTTTTCTTGATGAAACTTTGTCATTTGGAGTTTTGGGTGATCATGGCCGAGGAGTTACGGATCATTTTGGAGTTGATGTAACCGACATTGATTTAATAACGGGTAGGTAAAAATTTTTAAAAAAATTATTTGACAATTATTATTGTAATTATTGATAATTTTATTAGTCATTGTTAATGTTAATTTGAATTATTAATTTATTGTTCAGGATGTGTGAAGGAAAATTTATTGATTCTGTTATGTCTCCCGTATCATAATTGTCCGAAATATATTTTATTTTTTCTGCTTCTACGTGTGATAGCAAGGCATGCGTGCTCTTTACCATTTTTTATCTCTCGGTATCCATTTCTTACCAATTCTAGTTTTCACCACGTTGTTTACCAGCATACATTTCCATCTTGAACCTTGTGCTATTTCTTTTTTTATTTGTTCTATTTCTGTAATGTCTTTTTGACATTTGTAATCTTCAGTTTTTTCCACGGTGCTTGTCTTCGGGTTTTCATTCTTTCCGCTTTCGCGTCTTCGTGTGCCAATAAACATCGTGTGCATGTCCCACATATATTCCTTGACAACATATCTACATTAGTATGATTCGTACCTTTTTTATATTCTATCTTGATATCCAGACTACTGAGGTAGTTAATCCATGTCTGGAATTTCGTTATCGGTTTCTTTGTAGATAAGATAAAAATGATAGCTTTATGGTCCGTTCTCAAAGTGAATCGCTTCCCATATAAATAATGATTAAAGTGTTGGCAAAAATAATATATTGCCAGCAGCTCTTTTCTTGTTATGCAATATCACTTTTCATGATAGTTCATCAAGTAAGTGTCGTATGCTATTACCTTTTCACGACCGTTTTCATATTTCTGGGATAATCTTGCTGCGTTATCCCGGAATCTTCTATTGGTCACTTTAGCTGTATACCAAATTTTGTTTGCAACTTTATACTATCAATTATCTCTCGAGTCATATATCTTACTATCGTAAACTTTACCTTTCTTTTTCTGTCATTTATTTCCACTTCTAATGTTGCTTTACCTTTCGTTTCTAAAACCTGTTATTGCCATATCTCAATGTGTCAGTTGTTGTTATTAGTTCTATATCTTTAAGCTTCTCGAATTTACTCCAAATCATGAAATTTACCGTAGTTTCTATATCTAGCAAGCATTACATCTTCTGGTCTTGTATTCTAATAGTTACACTTGGTTGGCCTTGTAATTTATCATAACTGATGCAATAATTTTTCCATTCGACTAATGTGAGTATTTGTATTTTTTCTTTTTCTCTTTCTGCAAAATCTTTCTTTATGAATCTGTTTATTTTTCACAATACATTCTTAACATCTTTAGTTAGTCCTGTCTTCTTCCTATCTTTATCTATAATACATGATATTCTACTCTTACTATAATAATCGATAATTTGGGAGTCCGCATTGCTATCTAATACACTGCCCAGATTATCTCCTCTTCTATCGGGGCTTCGGCGTTTGGGTATTCTCGATATTTATCTTCTATTCTTTCATCATTTGGTTCTTCTATGTATGCTACGTATCTCTTGTTTGCTTGTCTCGTCTGATCTCATTCCATGATAACTATTTCCTTTTTCTTATCGTCCTTGTTGCCTGCTGAGATTCTCATTTGTTCTCATACATCTCATTCCAAAGTTGTGTACCAATCTGTTTCTTTATGACCTCCCAAGTTACACCTATTGAATCTTTTTTTGATATTATATTCTTAGGTGTTCTGGTGTACCACATTAATGTGACTACCTTTCTCTGCACATGTGGACACTCACCTTAAGCATGTCTTCGTCACTTTAAGTGGAAATAAAACTCACGGTGTTCAAATTAATTATATAATAAATTATCATGTTATCTTTTTAAGTTTTGCTATTATTTTGAAAAATATTACAATATGATATTAAACATAATTTTATATTAATGACATTTTGAGTTTTCCTTTTTTTAAAGAGTGTTCTTCGACTTAGTATATTGCTATGATTTTGTATGTACTTAGAGGGTATTTTGAACAAAATTGAGAGATTGAATATTGTTTACTCTTTCGTTTCAGCTCTACCTTTGATGTAAAAATTAATTAAAATGAAAACTTAATTTTTTTATATAAGCCACTTATAAGTCTTATGCGAAATTTTAAAAATATTATTTAATGATGGTTATTAATTATTTCACGATTACTAAACCTCCAAATCTATCAAAAGAAAGTTTAGAATCAATGTCGAACTTAAATGATAAATTATCTTGACAATGTACACAGTATCCGTCAAGCAACTGAACACTTCAAACTCATTAAAGGAGTCGTCCAATATACCAAGAAATAAAGAATTGATTGGATTCACATCAAAAGGACAACTTGAACACTAATATATCAAAAATTTGTGGTAGCAGCGAAGTAAACGTCATTGTTTAGCGTTCAAAGCAGCAGGGGCACGAGGTTTTCCTCTTATGTCCTTTGCTCAAAGCAAAAGCCGAATTTAATATGACTTTTGTTTTTGGTCTAATTTTTAAAGCGTCTGAAAGCTACCTTGAAGTGTGGAATAAATATCACCACATTTCGTTCAAAACGATAAGCGGGGAGTCTGGAAATGTTGACAGTGTTTTCGTAGAATTGTGAAAGAAAGGGCATTGAATCATTTATAAAAATAATCATCCTAGCAACATTTTCAACATGGACAAAACAGACTGCTTTTTTTGTTTTCTACCGACTCAACTATTAACTATAAAAAAGGAGGTATGCAAGGATTTAAAGTTATCCGAAGGCAGAACAACCATCACCCTCATCTGGTTAATCAATAGAGAGATGTCAACATTAATCATTATAAAATCAAAGCAGGCACGGTGCTTTTGAATATAGGACATAAGTAAACTGTCATCTGTCTTTAGGTAAGGTTATAGTGTTTCGATGACCACTTTTGAAGAGAGTAATAATGAACAAGAAGCCTTTATAGCTTTTGGTTTACTTTAAAAAGCAATGAAAACATTTCAAGCATACTAGTGAAGCAGAGTATCTCAAGGTTTTTAAATAATGTTTGTCTGTATTCTGTGTATTAAGTACACCATCTTCAATAAGTACAAAGCTGTATGGAAGGTGGTTCAAAGGGCGTGTATTTCTTAAACAGGTTTTACTGTAATTTAAAAATTAAATTTTTAAGAACTTTCCATTAAAAAAGAATAAAAATCACTCTATTTAAACAAATAAATTATTTCAGATAAAAATTATACTCATCCCCTAAATTTTAATTCTCTGGATACTTGGTTTGACAGCTCATATTACTCTACTCTCGTTTATTGGGTTTTGAAAATTTTTATATATAACAATTTATAGACAGAATTTAATTTGGTTTAAAATTCACAATTATTTTAGGGTAATAATTAATGTATGAATTTGCAAATGTTCGATTTTAAAGTAAGTTACTATGAATTTAGATAATTGAAGCAATATTAATCAGTAATCATATCGATGTTTTATCGATATTCACAAGTTTTCGGCGTAAACTATTTTAAATGAAATAAAAAATCTTTATTTATATTCTGACTTGTTAGCTATATAGATTGATCTGAAAAAGGTGTCAGTATAATAATTAATTTATTGGTTAAAAAATAGAATAAAATCCAATATATAAAATTGTATAAAACACGATAAAATAAACTAATTATAACATAGTAAAATAAATTACAAGTGGTTTAATTATAGAAATTCTTATCTGTGGACAGTATTTTATGATCTGTCGGAAATGAGCGCCTCAAAGTTAAGGAACATTCTCAAGCACAAACGCTAGGTACGCATCTAATAGCGAGATACTGTAACTTATATATAAACGCCAAAATTTATACATATTGAAAGTCGTATAGTTTTTTCCTGTTTGATTATTTAAATGCAAACTATAATTGAGTGTTTGCATCCAGAAACATAGTAATGGCAATAAACGGCGACGGTTTACTATACGCATCCCTAAAAAAATAATTAAATAATAAATAAATCAATTAAATAATAATTTTATTTTATACCTTAAAAATACAAAATTATCCTGACACAATTTTTAAAATTAGCTCTGATAAATTGGAATGTATTGAATACTTTCAGAGAAAAATGGTTTTAAAAAGTAATTTTAATTGTTTTTGTGGTCAACAAATGACTTTAATAAAAAGAAATAATATTACAGATGGATATACTTATAGATGTCCAAGAAAATGCTCTTCCTGCAGTGTAAGGAAAGATTCTTTTTTTGAGAAATCAAAGCTGCCACTTTCTACATTGATTCTTGACTTATTTTTGGGTATTGGGGGTGCCTAGCAATAAAATTTTAACAATGTAAAGTTATCAAAAAAACTTTGACAGATTGGAATAATTTCTTTTTAGAAATTTCTTCGACCTCTGCTAAATTTAAATAACGATGATTTCGTTGAAATCGACGAAACTCTTATCTCCAAAAAAACCAAATATAACAGAGGTCGGAAATACAGGGAAGTTTGAATGATGGGTGGTATTGACAGAGTTTCAAAAAAATGGTTTGCGAGAGTTTGTCGAAAGAAGAGATCGCGAAACTCATGTTCCTTTAATCACTAGATTTATAAGACCAGGCTCTATTATTCACTCTGATATGTGGCGTGGATATTATACCGAAACCTTCAATCTCGGAAATTTACCTGGATTAAATCACACACACCATGCTGTTAATCACGAATTGAAATATGTTAACCAAGAAACTGGTGTTCATACCAACACTATTGAAGGATTATTGGGTAATTTAAAGACTGATTTAAGAAGTAGAAGAGGAATGTCATTTATTGAAAAAATGGCTTTTATTGATTTTAAAATGTGGTTATCAAGGCAAAATACAACAGAAAATCATTTATTAGATATGTTTTGGTACGCAATTTTGCCATTTATTAGTTAAAGTTAATGGTTTAAAATAAAATTATTAATTAAATTTTTTTTTGGGATGCGTATAGTAAACCGTCGCCCAATAAACAATAATTTAAATTGACTAAAAACGATTTTCAAAATATATTTAATGACTTTAAAAATAAACAGGTATAGAATACATAAATTAATTGTTTCTATTCCATGATGTCGAAAGTCATTTTTTTCAAATTTAATAATTGTGTAATTGAATGTTAATTAAATAGATTTAATTCATAGGCTCATTAGAAACTGCTCTGGCAACATGTGGAGGATTTAGCGTGGGATCTAAATATGTAGTTGACCATCAACGTTTAAGTGGACAAGGATATTGTTTTTCAGCATCTTTGCCTCCACTATTAGCTTGCGGTGCTAGTGTTGTTTTAGAAATGATTAGAGCTGAAGAGGGAGTTGCACAAAGAATTCGATTGAATGAAATTTCTAAAAAAGTTTTTCTTATTTTAAATTAAACATCAATCAATTGTAAAATAACAGATTTCATCATTGTTATGCAGTCGTTTATCAATGTACTGGAAGTTAGACAGTGAAGATATATCTCCAATAAAACATATCCGGTTGAGATTGAACAATACAGAAGAACGACTTGAGAAAGCTGTAAATCTTGCTTATCAAGAAGGATTATTGATTACTGAAGCTAGGTAAAAAATATTGTATTGGTCAATTTAAAATTATTATATCAAAAATGATTTCAAATTATCTGGTCAGTATTTTTAAAAAATCAGTAGTATATTATCAATAAATTTAATTAATTGGTCAATAGAAATAATTATTTTATCAGTATAGTAATTGAATTGTTTGTTTAAAAATTGATAAAATTAATATAGCAATGATATTACATTAAAAGTCAAAGACCAAATGTTAATCAGTCTAGTGTATATAGCGCCTAACCTAATACAATGTGTTAGTGATGGCTCAATATACACTACTATTTAAATGAGTTATCTATTTATCTACCCGAGAAAAAAAGAAGAAATTTGCAAGAGATCCACAACTAAAATGAGCTTAAGAACTCTTGGATATGGAAATTAGAAGATACGACGGCAGAAGCTTCAAATTGAAATCAGCAATTTATGATTGGATCTGTCGGAAAGACTTAAAAAGAAAAAAAGCATTCGATTTTCTCTTTTGTGATAAAGCAGCTACGCTGTGGAATATTTAAAAACAGCATAAATAACAGATAAGACAGCTAAAGAATAGTTTACTGAAACATTTTCAATAAGATTAACTGTTATAGACAAGATTAAAGAACTTGCTGCAATCAGACAAGATGAAAATGAAAGATATTCGACTTTGAAATCAGAGTACTAAATTTAATGGACGAAGTTATTAATACATGAATAAAGGTAGATAAAATTGCCAGTGAAATTATAACTGAACGAGTCAGAGACGGAAGATTAAAAGATGCGCTAACAACGAAACCAACTATAACCACAGAAGAACGTAATCAACCTGCAAAAACTTACGAAAAAGTAGAATCAAATGAAAAGATTGAAGAAATTATGGTAATAAAGAAGAGCAGTTATAAAGAGGCAACAAAAAGAAGAAATCCAGAAACGTTTACAAGAGAAACAAATAGAACTAATACCTATGCATTAAGAAGCCAAGGCAATTACAGAAGAAAGATTCTACTCGATAATTCGTATAACAGATTTAATGAAATGAATCATGCAGAGAAGGAGACCAACGATATCGCTTAAACACATTGCAAAGAGATTATTCAATCGATCTAGAATTATTCCTGAACCAATAAATGGTGAATTACAGTCAGATCAATGTCTTTTGCTGTGGAGAATATGGGCATAGGAGATTCAAATGCCTACTAAAAGATAAATGTTTAATATTTGATAACGGAGGATATAATTTTCGTGGTTATTCTTTATTAAGAAAGAAAAAACAGAATAGCTATGAGAACAAGAAAATTATTGCTGAATTTATTGATGAAGAAAATGTAAGAAATTACTCTGATAATGCAGAAACCAGAGAATCTATTAATGATTATGCAATTCATGATGTCGAAAATGAAACACGAGTAACTCTATTGCTTACATTTTGTCAATGGGGTTGTAAAATATGGAAATCGGAATGACAGAACTGAAGAAATACGGTATGTGACATCAGATTGAAGAGAAAGGAGCAAGATGATGATAAATGATGTTAAAATTGATATGTTGTGGATTCTGGATTTTCGATTACAATGATGAAACGTGGAATATAATTTGCAGTCCAAGGTTAAGTCGCAGTGAAATCAAAATATGTGTAGTTTTTCCAGTAAGTCAAAAACCACTGGAATACACAAAGTAAATGTTTATTGGCACAATAAAATGAGGATTATTAGAATAATTATTATTGAAAATATATTTTCAGGTTTCATTTGTGAATATTGGAGCAGTTTTGAGCCAAATAAAAGAAGATAGTTTGGAAGTAGTTATTGCATGCTGTTCAAGACATCTGATGGCCCATGAAAAGAGATACTGCGTAACCAGGAAACAGTTATTGGCGTTGCATGAACATGTTTTACATTTTAGGCAGTATTTATGCTGAAAAGAATTTTTTGACAGATCATAAGGCTTTAATATTTATGATCACCACAAAAAAATCAATAAGTCCATATTTTCAGACATGGATGTCTAATCTATCGGAAGTCAATTTCCAATTGAAATACCGGAAAGGTGAAGAGCATGCAAATGCATATGGATTATCAAGGATCGGCTTTTTTGTTCTTGAGCCATTGTTGAGTTATTGAGTTCTAAAAGATTTCTGTAAAAAAAATGGTCTTAGAATATTAAAACAACTTTCATCTATTATCATTTTAGGTATCAGGACATAAACCCCCGGAAAATAACCCCCCGTCAAAATCCCCTTGTATAAATACCACCTATGTAAATAAACCCTGTGTAAATAACACCCTCAAAAACACCCCGTCACGTATTAATTTCTTTTACTGAAAGAGAGAAAGAACAATTAATTTTATATATTGTAATATAAAATTATAAAATATCCATAAAACTAATATATTTATAATTATAAAAATGTTGTTTCTAACAGTCTGAGATTATCACGTGTTACAAAGATTAAGATATTACCTTTTATTATAAATGCTAACTTATTAATTAAGTGGGGGGGGGTTAATTGTTACGAGGAGTAATTTATACAGGATGATTTTGACGGGGGTTAGTGTCCTAGAACCATCATTTTATTATTTTTAATTAACTAGATTTTAAAGAAATGAAATTTTAATTTCTGGGGCATTACAGTAGTTATTTATTTCGATCAGGCGTCGGTTATCTTTTTGATTCAAAGAGCATATAAATAATTTTTTAAGCTTAAAGGGCATTAGGATATTTCAGTGTTCTCCCCAGGTCCTTTTATTTGGGCGGCCCGGCCTCCCCCGGCTGATTTTATGAACCAACCGTTTATATTTTGATCCGTCCATATTATAAACGGTGTAGTACACTAATTATGGAAGTTTATTGCAAAAACAAAATTGTCGGTTAATTATCAAATCATTTATCTAGTTTCTTTTATAGCGTTGAGTATTTTGGTAGTAATATTGCATACTCTTTTTTATCCACCCGCTTACTATTTCACTCCGGCTTGTAAAATTCTCTGGGGAGAACACTGATATTTGAATACTAATTTAGTAGTGAAAAAATGATATAAAAATAACATGGAAAAAGTAAGAAAAATTTAAAGCAATTTCCTGCCGGGTTGCAAAATCCTATCAAACCATGTCCAAACTTAGGAGAATAAAATGAGAAGAGAAAATTCAATTCGGACCTATATATTTAGCGAAACGATAGCTAGTTTAATTTTGTCATTAAATTTTTTCAAATTAACTATTTCATAAATTTATGCAAACTTTATTTTGAATTTATTAATATGGAACGTTTTATTATTTAATTTTTAAATAATTAAAATTTACTAGCCTAGTATAAATAAAAAAAATTCTCAAGTTTTGGAGACCACCTCAAAAGGCTCTACAAGTACCCGGGTGCTCGCGAGCTCTGCGTTTCAGATACCTGATTTAAATAATCTGTGCCTGGCAGAATTTTAGTTGTCAAATATCACTGGCGAAAATAAAATAAATTATAAGTTATTCAATGTATGGTGGTTGTTTACTTTAGATTAAATCAAACTAGTGATTAAATAATAATAATTAATATTTATGTTTTATTTTATTGATTGTTCACTTATTAGATATTTGAAAGAATCGGAATATAAATGTCCTAAGCCAAGTATCAGATTATCAATAAACTGTGCACTAACCGATGAAGAAATCGAATTCTTCTGTAATGTGATGGAAAGAGTTGGTGAAAATTTATCAAACCCTTGATAGTGCTCATTTTTCATGTTTAATTTTGTGATAATTAATTCCATAACATTTTTTAATGAAATGAATTCTGATAATCTAGGTGTTGAAAAAGTAAATTTTTGGAATATTTTTATTTTATGTAATAAATTTATTTGTTATGTACAGAATGTTGATAGAAGGAGGTATCAAATTTTAGGCGTGTGCAGTAGTTATCAAAACAAGCTTAAAATTCAATAGAACATAGGTTTAAAAGGTTTTCCTTTATAAGAATGTATCCAACAAAGTTTGATTAATACAAATACATTATAAAAATACTGAAAATAGTTTGATTGCATATTTGTAAAATTTAAATCCTTTTTATTGGTTCGATACGACAATTTATTATCAAAAATAAGCGCAAAAACAAAATAATACAGAAATGATGACGCCAGAAACAATGAAAGAGCATCCATAATAACAAATATCAAAAAATAATGAAATTTAGTGAAAAACAAACAAACTGAAAGAAAAATAAAATAATTTAAAATGAAATCGAATTTGGTTAATAATTAAGAGAGCTATTCAAAAAAGAATAACAAATTTATAAAACTTTGAAATATTTTTTTTTAATGCATTAACAATTATACGGGAAATCTCACTAAAATAGCCCGCAGTCTGTTATTTTAAGGCTTCGTCTGCTCGGGTTTTAACACAGTCATTCTATTTGACACGATTTCGATTAATATATTATCTGATATCAGAAATCTACTATTGCTGATGTACTGGGTGGAATTTAGTTGGTTTAAATCGGTCTCTATTTCATTAAAACTTATCTTTCTTGATCGAGCTGCACTCTTTCCCTGTGTTCTCTATTGCCTCACTCAGACGCCTCATACTTTCAATCTCACAACTATGCACCTATGGGCAAGCCAATGTTGGTACTGTACATAGCAGCTAAGGATCCCACAAGCACGTGAGCACTGTTTCCAGTACAACTCCTTGGGGAACCCTCGCTTTCGGGTTCTTGATGCCGATGGAAGAACTTATATGGTCAAGGTCTCTGTATTCCCCTCCCTTTTTTTACTAATCTGTTGCCAATTCATGTTTACATAAAAATAATTTCTAACACAATATTTATGCACGTAAATAAGACTTTTATTCAATTGATTTTAAGCCATTGGATAAAATTCGAATTCCTGATTTAATAAAATTCAAATTTCTTCTATTTTGCTAATTTATGAAATGTTGTTTAAATATATTTCTAGAAAATTTCTAATTTAAGAAATTACAACAAGCGAATATATAAAACATAAAAATTATTGAGTAAAAATTATTAATTAATAAACTTCTAATTGTAAAGACTTCTAAGAATGATGTTCCATAAAAATTATTTAGTTAAGAAGTATTATTTTGTCGGTCACCCAATAATCGGTAATCAATTTACTAATGCTGAAATTTAACAAAATGAAACAGAAATTATACTTACAAACAAAAAGGAAAATCTACGAATTAACATTAACTGAAAAAAAAACAGGCATACACATTCAACAGCTCATGCATATCTACACCATCACTTATTCCTAATTATTTTTGATTTTAATTTAATTTACCCTTAAAACTAAAATTAATTTAATATTTCAGACATTTCTGTCGAAAGAAACAAAACCTGAAATCCGAAAAAGCATAAATTGTAAATTTTATTAATAAAAGTATTAAAAATAATCATAAACCCAATTATTCTGTGTACATTGTTGGGCCAGCACTGGATTTTAATTAAAAATAAATTGGTAATAGCACCCAAATACAACATGCAGATTTAAAATCAGACACATAAACATCAATTCAACAACCTTAAAATATGAGAAAGATGCAATAAAAATATAAAATCAAAAATATTAAATTAAAATAATAACAAAACGCATCAAGATCAGCATGAAATTAGCATAAAAATAACAAGAGAACAAAAAATTTGACCTTCAAATGGATAATTCATAAAAATTAGCAGCGAACGCATAAAACGGAATATTTTCAATAAGAAATATTCTATTAAAAAGAAAAATAAAAAGAATTATTCATTTAATATAAAAATTGATAAAATAAGAATTAGATATAACAAATAAGATCAAGGTCGAATTTTGTTTAAATGCATCAAAAAGAACACGCACGGTTAGGGTCACAGAACAGATATATATATATATATATATATATTCATTTTCACAGAATTTTTAATGCAAAGTGTGGGCAAACTTTTGTGAGCAAATTCAAGCGGACAATCTCAATTATCGACAATTTTTCCATACTGCATTTCAAGCAACCTCAAGTAAGCTCTACTTGAACGCATGTATGGGGAAATATTTTATGAATGATGATGATGAACTATGATACAAACAATGTCTTATGAGATATATAAATTGACAGAAAGCGTTCTATTATGTCGAAATTTTTGTGACCCACAGCCGAAACATCACCGCAGGTCAGTAAAATCTATATACCTATCAAGATGTGTAAGTACGGTCCATCCGCCAATATCTTGTGCCCATGAAGGTTCTGGCGTGCGTAATGCAAGAACCCAAACGTCAATTCATGCCGTTTATAGGAGATGATGAAGGTGGAGGAGTAGTCTTTTGGCTACCTCTCCGTCATCCATCTCCGAACACTCAACCTAAAATCACTTTACTCATCGGCTCAAAATTATCTACACCGAGTAATCCAGTGAACACTCGTAATATCATAATATCGATATATCTAACCCTAGGATCAAATAAGGGAGGTGAGTGTGGGAAAAGAGTATTGTTGCAACGTTGAAAATCAATCATAAAAATGAATGATCTAAAATAAAAATCCGAGTTAAAAGCCTTAATATCGATAACGTTAACGTTGAAAATCAATAAGTCAAAATGAATAATTAAAAAGATAATCAAAAAATACTAATCCGAGTTAAAAGCTTTTATATCGAAAACGTTACCGTTGAAAATCAATCATAAAAATGAATAATCTAAAATAGAAATCCGAGTTAATAGCCTTAATATTGACAACGTTAACGTCGAAAATCAATCTTAAAAATGAATAATCAAAATGAATAATAATCTGAGTTAAAGGCCCTAATAACGATAATGTTAACATAAAATGAATAATCTGACATAACAACCCAACTTATCAGACTTTAGTAAGGTATAAGCGTTCGATGACGGTAAAGTTAACATAAAAGTTATCACCAAAACATCCAAGTAACGGTATAAATAGATAAGGAAAATTTGGGTGAATGCATTATTTAAATTACAATCTCAATAAATGGCGTAAAAATTTACAATTAATAATAACCCAAATTTACGGCGTGCACTTTACCTAGCCACAAATCTAAACAGAGGGACAAGTTAAATAAAATTGAATTGTTGCAATAATGTAATAGTAATCAATAAAATATTAGTAGGGGAACCGAACCGAATAAATTTCAAAAGTATAATTAATCTAAGGCGAAATAAAAGTAATAATACAAAACTTTAACGGTGATGGAATAGCGGTGCTAATAATGAAAATAAGGTAAATTAAAATGACACCGTACAATGCCAATAATACCAGAATAGGTGAGATTTCGTAAAATCAGCCGCCTATTATTAGACATGGTAATATAAAAACCCGTGTACTTAATTTTCATGAGAGTCATACATAAATACAGATCATTGTATTTTTTATTAATGATGGAATTAATAATAGAGAGCATAATTTTCCTTGTGCGTAATTGTTAAAAATCGATCTGAAAATCATAAATAAATATAGATCGTTGCATTTTCACTAATAATTGAGACATTGGCCAACTAAACACAATACATCTAATCCCAAGTAATAGGTTTTTCTCTTTTATAAATCTGTAGGAAGACATGAACCTGTTGTGAATCACCTAGAAATAACCACTGAGAACCTTCGAGAAGATCGAGTTCATTGACGTCCTAGCAACTCGATTGAGAGTAGAATTGTAGAGAGCCACGACATCTCATGAACTTAGAACCTAGTAGACATAAGTGACTGAGGTAGTATGAAGAAAATACTTAGTAGGATTTTCAACGACCGGAAAAACGAAATGTATAACTAAATAAAATTTTCTAGTATAAATAAATAAAAAATAAAATCACTGATCACGCGATTAAATATTGAATGACGTCACGACACGTCAGCAAATAATGAGTGATAATGCAGAAGAAAGGGTGCACAAAATAGCACGTTTTCTAATAAAAATATTGTGCGGTGAGAAATTTTAAATGCCACGTCTCATGAGGGGCAGGAAATTTTATTGATCGATATCGGCTAATTGCCATGCCGATATGGACAGATATATATAGTCGATCATAAGCGGTATAAGTTATTCGATTACGACTAAAATTTAACACAAGAAATGAATGCGCCAAAGGACAGCATAACTATGACTCCCAAGATAAAGGAGAGCAACAACATCCATTGACGAAGCGAAGCCAGGAGAGAGGAGCAAGCAAAGAGAAAAGAGGATGAATGCGAAGATACAGTTTCATTTGATAGTAAATTTTCTTTTAATCATTTATTCCTGAAAATTATATGCGATGCCCCGATTTGACAAACAATACATCCGAAACCTCCCCAAAGAACGAGCACCAAGGAGCCTAAAAATGAAGGAACGATTAAAGCTCTCATAAGAGTACCAATTATATCGAATAAAATATTCAATAAGAAATGATTTGTTTTGTCTCATTTCATATTATATAGAGTGTCAGTCATTCACCTATCTCTTGCAAACAAAACCCGTGTATGATCAATAAATTATCTAACGAGGAATGAATCGTCGCATAAATCTTTAACAACTCTGAATATCATCTATGCGTAACCATCAGGCCAATAATCAAGAAAATCTTCCATATACAAATTTAGGCTCTCCATACCCTATAATATTGACCGGAACTATATTCGTATTATGGCTTGCCACTACACTAGCCCAGGACCCGAATTAATCGCGATCATCCTTCTATTGTACGGTTGTTACGAAGTCGGGAAATAAATAAAATAGATAAAATAGATGAGCGCAGGAAAAACAACTAGGACAAACCCAGAAAACTCAAATACGCAGTTTGGAAGTGGCACTGTCGGCTCGCGCCAGCCCAACTAGCGTACAAAGAGGCGACAAATACTACCAGACCCGCAGCAGCCAAGCGTTCCCAGCGACACCCAGGAAAGGCGGAACGTGCAGAACGCCGTGCGCAATAAATCGGAGACCAAAATCGAAGTTTGGCTGGCTTAACAATTTATTGGTATGATGACAAATAAATTATTCTTGTCATTATTTAAAAGTTAAATAATTGATTTGGCAAATAAATCTGTTGAATTGAAATGGAGCGAGTGGGGTTCGTGCAATAATTGATTCTTGAAAGTATCGAGTGCATACGGAAGGGACTGAGATAGGAAATCGCGCGTAGACCTTCTATCGGTAGCGCGTTGGACCCACCATGAGGCCGGGCATTAGCAGTTCTGTAGTTGGAGCTCACCTTTGGAGGTCTCATAACCAGTGGTTGCAGTTCCAACGTTGCCTAGCAACAGGTAACCATTGGAGGGCAGAAGGTATTATATGTAAAGGGGTCAAGGTTAGAAACCACTAACCCCACAACATATTCGAAGATTTTTTTCAAAAGATGTATAAAAAATATAATTATTTAATGCAATTAATAATTTTTATAACTTCAAAAAAAATTTAACTCATCTTTTTTTGAATAATTTCCTGAATATTCATAATCATTATTAATAATAATTACTTGAGCTTGTAGATCAAAATTTATAATTATAAGCTTGAATAATGATTTAATTTCAGTATAAAATAATAATTCAACTCTTAAAGGTTTATAACTTTAAAAAATAACTGGCTGAAATCCATTGATTTTTCACAAAAAATAAATTCCAATAAGTTGATTTTCGTTTAAACTTGCATTATAGCGGAATTTATGTGAACTTTGCTTGGTGTACCACACCATACTCGTTCATCATCAATCGCGTGTGCTTAGCACCGGTCAGATTTACTGAGACGTTGTTCAAATTACACCTGTTTCAGTTCATAAAAAACTTCTATGATAGAAGTTTTAATGAACTTCCAACTACAGTTATGATTAAGTTTATGAATTAGCCATTTTTAAAATGGCTGACAGGTAAGTTTTTTAATAAAGTATATTTTAAGGCTTGGATTGTGATCTCACATATTTATGAGATCATTATTCAAGCTCTTAAATAATAATTTTCATCAACGTGTATTTTAAATTTACTTTTATTAATATTCTTTGAGTTTTTTTAGGAATTTATGCCAATTTATGTAAATTAATGGAATTATTTTCGAATAAATATAAGTCCGATTAATTGAAAACTAAAATTTATTAAAATAAAATTTATTATTAAAAAATTTTCTACATTCGAATAAACTATTTCTCTAATCCTTGGAAATTCGTTTTGGCTGCCATCTGTTTTACCTTTTGATAAATCCAAATATTTGATATTTATTGATTTTATAGTTATTGATTTTATGAGGCTTTGGAAATTTCCGTTAATTTCCCGAATTTATAAAAATCTTCCCCATTTTTAATGGTATTAATGATTTGGATTTTTATACTTCTATAAAAAATATTATTTTTAAACTTAAGTTATCGGAAAGCTTACGTTTTCCGTTTTTTTAACTCATCATCAGAAGGTTCTGGTCCCACTGATCCTGGTAAATTGCAAATGAGGTAAAAAATGAATTTATTTTAAGTACAAGTTAAATCTTACATTGTTATTTCTTTATCTCCTCAAAACCCTAGAGTTTCAATGGATATTTCAGAAATATCTGAAATTTTATAATTTTAAGTTATAATTTTTCTTGTTATTTTTTTTCAAGTTAAATTTTTATACATGTCTTTTAAAGTAAATTTAAGTTTTAATGTATAATTTTTGTAGTATAATTTTACAATAAAGTTTTAAGAGTAATTTTTTAAGATGAATTTTTTAAGTTATAATTTTTCTTGTAATTTTAAGTGTTATTTTTTTTAATTTAAATTTTTATACATATCTTTTTAAAGTAAATTTTTGTATTTTAATTTTAAAAATTTTTTGTAGTATAATTTTAAAAGTAAAATTTTTATACATGTTTTAAAAGTTGCAATTTTTCAAAGCAATTTAGAGTTAACAAAATTAATATGAAATTTTCAAAATAATAGTAATAATTAATACAACCTAGTAAATACTTAATAAAAAATTGATACTCAACAAATAAACACATAAAAGTAAACTCGTAAAAAGATCAAATTAAAAATTTATTGAATTTACATCGTCACAAATAATCTTATAATAATCTCTTCTTAGTTCTGCCAACAAAATATGGACAACTTCTTTTTTCTTGTGATCCCTGCAGCTTCTGCATCTAAATGGGCAAATCAACATTGAGGGATTTGCATCGGTACAATTTCTTCGATGTTGATTCCTGTCATTTGATAAATCCGTGTTGCCGAAAATTCACGATCACAATACGAAAGCTTGTTCTTCATATTCGAAAAGAGCTCTTCCATCTTCATCAGAATTGTTTCGAATACATATGCTTCTTGCTCATAGTTATGAATTTAAAAATTATTTACAGAAATTACACACAAAATTTAAATACAATAACTTGCGAATAAAGGTGGATACCCAACCAGGGAGGTTTGGAAGAAATCTTAAATCAATAATTCTTAGATCACCTTTGATAATGTGTTTTAATATTTGCGATGAAGTTTTCAATATCTGCTGCTAATGTTAGATATGTAATTGTATCGGTTTGACAGTGAGATCGAGCCGGTAATTTTTGTAGGTATTATATTTATTTCCAATTTTATCTTCTATTCAATGTTTCTTATCAATATTATTGCCAAATTTATCGTCTTCTTTTAAATTAAAGCTAATTTTCTTTGAGTCCAGAATTTCTTTCTTTTCTTGTTAACTTTCAGTTTATTTTTTATTGATTTCTTATTATATTTATTTTAAATTCAATTTTTCTTTTGCTAAGTATCTAGCTTACAAAAATCGATTTTTTTATAACACTCAAGAAAAAAATATTAAATACAAAACTAAATAAATAAATAGGACGCAAGCACAGATGAGTGAATTGAGTACAAACAAAACACACCAATAAAAACAATTGTTGGGTTTTTGTAGAAAGTCGGTGCTTAGGTCTGACTCCTTGGTGTCCTTATTTATTCAATTCAATTAACCCAACACAATAAGATTTATTTCAATGTATATATCACAACTTTATTCACAACCTTCACAAAAATCGATTCAATTCCCAATACTTTGCACAAGCACTTTGCACAAATTCACAATAAATCAATGTGTAGGAGTACGTCTTCCAAAAGGAGATGTCCTTGTCTGGGGCGCAAGACTTTAATTTGTTTGGCTGACTGATTTCGCTTCTAAGATTATTAGCTTCTTTGCTGAACTCTTGAAAATATTCTCTTCGACCAACTGGCAATTTTGTTGGTCTGCCTTCTTCTTTTATACCCATCTCGTAATTAGGTTCTTTGTAAATCAAATTGGTCATGGTATTTTGACATCTCTCTTTAACAAAATTGGATACTTCGGAGCACCAGGGGTTTTCATTTATTTACAAAAATTATATTGGTGGCCGGTTCCCCTTTTATCTAGGGTTTAATTCGTCACCCAATTTCGTTTTCTGTAGTTGGATAATTTTGATGACGGCCAGGGTTTCTCACACTGTTGGCTCGGACTTCTCATTAGCTCGGGTTTCCCATTAGCCAATTAATTTTTAATTAATTTCTATTTTTATTAAATATTTTCTTCTGGGAACCCCCAATCGATTTAATTTTATTATATTTGGATTCGTCTAGTCATTTGGGATCCGCCCATACCCGTTTCTCCCGACAAATATTTATTTTTAAATTTTTATTTGATTTTGCATTTTTATTATTATTTTGAATATCAATATTTTTATTGATTTTCCTTTTTACTTTTGTGAATTTTGTTAACCCCAACACAATAATATATAAATTGAACCATTACAAGTGGTTACAGTATCAGCGTTGTGTTGGACTTAGAGCCAAAAGTAAAAAAAAATGATGATACAAAACAAAAAATAAAAATAAGGAAAATGGTCACTGTACATACACACGCACCACAAGCAGAGATCAAAATAAAATAAAAACATATTAAATAAAACAAAATAAAAATATAACAATATTAATTAAAATCCTTGAAAGCCTACAGATGCAGAAAGAAACATACGTGAAATAAAATAAACTGCCAAAACCTTTCAAAATAAGGTTTAGAAAAAAACATAGGCAGAAGGGGCGACCAAGAAATAAAATATCAAGGGTAAAAAGTGTTGGGCTCAGAGCCAAAATTAAAACAAAATTACAAAAACCAATTTAAACAAAAAGGTGAAAATTGTATAAGTTAAAACAAAATAATTAATGTTGTTTGGAAATTGTCAATATGGCTGCCGTAACATAAGCACTCACCGCAAGAAGATACCAAAAATAAAATAAAACATATTAATTAAAACAAATTAAAAATATAACAAAAATTAAATAAAACAAATAATTAATTAAAAATTCGGAAAAATGCCTACAGATGCAAAAAGAAACATACGAAAAATAAAATAAACTGCCAAAACCTTGCAAAATAAGGTTTAGAAAAAACACAGGCAGAAGAGGCGACCAGAAAACAAAATATTGGGGTTTAAAAATAATATTTTAAGAAAACAATAATAAAAATAAAATCCAACAATAAAATATTTATATATCAAAAAATAAAGAAAAATATATAAAAAATTACAAAAATATTTTGAAATTAATAAAATAATTAAAAAACCCTAAAAATGGCGAAAAATCGCCCATTGGTCGCACACAGGCACAAAAATACTATATATACGGCAGTCATTTTCATAATTTCTAACCAAATTTAAACCAAATTTAACCGAATTTTAACAGACTTAGAAATTTTAGTCCGGCAGAAAATTTTTAGAAAATTTGTAGAAATTTTTAGACTAGCAGTGAATCATTCTTAGACAAAATTTTGCATGCCAATTCATGTCAATTTTTCCAATCGGGTTGTAAGTATTGTTTTCTTGTATAAATATATATTTCGAAGTCTTGTTACTTTGATTTTATTCTGGATGGTCGTGGAATCTTTTGGTGCCACTGACAAATCCCCCTAAAATCTTATTTATAATAAGTATTTCAATAGATGGTTCATGGGACGGACCGTGTGCCGGCTAGTGGGTGAAAACCCTTAGTTGAGCTCGTGGGTCGTGCCTCGTGAACCCCTCGGCAGTTCGCAGTCGGTTCTGGCTTTGTGCACAGGACCGCTACGCAGGGCGCCGTTGTATACTCGAGGCGGCTGCTGAAAATGTGGCCAGAGCGAGTCGAAATAAAATTCGGGAAGTGCGACTATAGTTAAGTGGGATTAAAGTTTTGTAGGGAAAATTTAAAATAATTACGGAAAATTAATTAAAAATCGAGTAGGAAAGGATAGGATAGTGTAGGAATGTAAATTTGAAAATATTTTTCCAATAGTTGAATGATATGATCTGACAAAAGAGAGTAGCTTTTATTGAAGTGATCGCAGAGGTTATAATTACTTAAAATCATGGGAAACGCACCGGGAATTAAGGAATTGTTGATCAAAATTCTAATATAGGGAAAGATAAAGGTAAATTAGGAAAAATGTAGTCGATTCCGTGATTAAACAAATGAAATAGGAAATTTGCCGAAAAATAAGGGAGGAACGCTGCCCAAATTTTTGAAGGATACGTTTGTAAATAACGCGTAAAGATGATAAATAAGTATGGAAATTGTAGGAATAGACGAGTAAGGACCAGGATATAGAAAAAGAAAGACGTAAGACCTTCCATCGGCAGTCCAGAACCCGAAAGTGAAAATATCGTGAGGAGTAGTTCTAGTAATGGAGCTCACCTGCTCATGAATTTTCAACCTCTATGTACAATACCAACATGGCACTCACCATGGGTACATAGATGGGACAGAATAATAATCTTGCTGGCGTTTAGGGGTTAGATGCACAAAAAACCCTAGAAAAAATAAATAAAAACCAACCCCATTCGCCAATAAAAGGGTAGAAAAATAATAATAAAAATAAAATCCAACAACATAACATTAATATTTCAAAAAATAAGGAAAAATATATAAAAAAATTATAAAAATAATTTGAAATTAATAAAAATAATTAAAAACCCTTAAAATGGCGAAAAATCGCCTATTGGTCGCACACAGGCACAAAACTATAAACAGTGACCAATTTCATTACTTTTAGCTTTATATACTTTACAGAACTTTACTTGCTTAACACTATTTGACTTTATTCAACTTTATCTATTTTTACTAAGTAAGGACATTTTGTTTATTTTTATAAATGTAAACTTTTTATGCAATTAGATGTTTGTAACATTTCGATTATTATTTTTATTAATTCATTTTAGTGCTTTAATGATATCGTTATATATGTCGAGGTTCCGCTAAATATTATATATAATATGTATTGAAATAGCTATCGGGAAGGTAGGTCGGTGTTCCGGCTGGCGGATTAAGTTCTACTAGTTGAGATCGCGAGCCGAGCTTTCTTGAAATCTCGGTCTGTCCGTGACGAGGTCTGGTCGAAAGACACAGTACTCTACCCACAGGGCATCGTTAAACAACTAGCAACAGCTGATGGAAACGTCGGCCGAGGCGAGCAGGAAATTCCAAATTATGGGAAGAGCGCTATCAGTTAGGGGTATTAAGGATGATCGCTCGTCGATCATTAAGAAAATATTTGTGTATAAACCTCGAAATCGAATTAAAACCAGGTAGTAGAGATAAGTTAACGACAAAAAATTGAGTAGACAATACTAGAAAGAGAATTCGAATTTTTGGGGAGGTGTCAGACACTCTGTACTAAACGAACAAACGTATCCTCAGAGATAATTGAACCAAAATTATGGAATATCACAATAAGCTACGACTTTATCACGCAACACGTAACTAACAATGTGTCCGATCAACGAAAATTCAACACTGGCCTAGACTCACAAAACGTCACGGTTCACTCACTGTAAAAATAAGAACTCATATAGTATTATGGTGAAGCCCACAAAATCGATAAGAAAACGCCACCACAGATGTATCCATAATGATATACATAATGGCTATAGCACGTTATTAATCGGATGACAATAAACCAATATTGGGTAGCCAACACCTAGGAGTTAAAAATCAGGAACATTGCTACAGGACGTTGGAATTTTTCTTTTCATTGCAAGACCGCCTAGGAAATCCCTTAGTAGATTATTTATTGGCATTATATACCTAGGGATTATAATTTTTTGCTGGATTCATCATCCGAAGTGACGCGAATCACATTTAACGTACAGGATGAGCCACCAGCCCAACGTCACCGTCTACCCAAACTAAACTAGTCCAGAAATTTCTGTGAGACCTTGGCGACAAATAAAATCACGAAATAAAAGTTAGAACGAAGTAAATGATGTGACCGGAGAACCCGATGTAGATTAGCGTCGTCCATTATTATTCTCTGTAGCGACCCTAAGATGATCCCACCACAATAACCATATTGATTAATCTAATTCAATTCTAACTTCTAGAACATCATTATGAATATTAAGTAAAATTTTTCCTTAAGTAATATTAACGTCATTAATAGCATTATTATTAATTCGGTCACAATCTGTAGTTACATTATTAACCCTACCATTACTCATCATAATCACGATCAATACTAATTATATAGAGAAATCCCTGTGTAAATTATCGACATTGTAAATTATTAATCACCATCACCCTTATTAGTACTATTATTATTATTATTGTTGAGGTCTGTAAATTAAAATTAAAAATTTAAATAAAATTTAGGATAATAATTCAAATGGAAAGTAAGCGAAGAAAAAAGGCAAATAAAAGCGGGATCGTGCACAGAATTAATAGTAAAAGAAAATGCGATGGAAACAGTATTAGAAAATGCAAAAAGCAATTACGAAAGGCGAGAATCCGGAAATCCGAGAAAAATCAATAAATGGAAAAATCATCGAAATCGAATGGGAAAAACGGGACAGTTATAGATTAGCTAATGGTCAACAAGATGACGGTTAGGGATTTATCAGAAAAGGGTTAGAAAGGGTTGAAAAACATTCGAATGTATGAAAACAGAAAACGTTAATTAATTAATTAATTGGCTAATGGAAAACCCGAGCTAATGGGAAACCCGAGCCAATGGAGAACCCGAGAGATGAAGGAAACCCGAGCTGGGTAAACAAGAAGAAAAGCAAACAAAAGGAAGATTTGGGCCCATTAGCTTGACACAATGATTAATGGGAAAAGAGTAAGGAGAAGATAGCGCGCGTAGGAAGATCGGTAGGGCCATTAATTATCTGGATTCGTTGGACCATTATGGATGACAGCCGAAGCAAACACGTAGGAGAAAATGTCAAACGAAAGATTGCCTCGGCAATAACCATTTGTCATCCTGATTTCGAGGAGTATATAAGCAAAGGGAAAATCAGAGAAAATCGGCATTCTGCCTCAGCTAGGGTTCGAAGAATCAGACGGTAGGAAAAGTGATAACGAATTAGGGAAGTAGGGAAAAGAAGAAATAGAATTAAGAATACGGAAAGGCGAAAAGGGATCAAACCAAACAGAAACCGAGGAAAACGAGAGTCAACAGAACTAAAGGATCAAAAGGTGAATATTGTTTGTTTGCAAAGCATCAACGCCGAGCAGAGAATCGTATAAACTTTGATTGGTCATTGGAGCGTGATAATAAATTGTAAACCTGTTGTTTCAATATACGTTGGGTCGTTCATTGTTTTGATTTAAAGAACACCAGGAGTCAGAGAGAACCGACTTGAAATAATCCAAAACCCAACATATATTCTGGTGAGCCCGACGTGATTGAAAGTCGGCGGAAAATTATTGAAAGTTAGTGGAAAAATAATTATTGAAAAAAATAGTACCGACGTGATTGAAAGTCGGAAGGAAATTATTGGAAGCTAGTGAAAAAGGAATTATAAAAAGAATTAGTACTGACGTGAGTGAAAGTCGGCTTAGAAGTTTGAAAATAGTGTTAACGAGATTATAAAAGGCTATTATTGGGAGATTTAAAAGAAGTTGAAAAGTAATTTTAAATTATTGTTTAACGCTTGAAGTTTAGCTCAAAGTGAACCGATACAACCTCAGAAGTCAGAAACAAGTCCAAATGGCAAATGATAATGCTGTTATGCCTCTCAATAGAGAGATGATTGATTTCGCAAGTTGTCAGAAATTACCCGTCAATCAATATGGGGGAGACCCTGTTGAATTTGCAGATTTCATGGGAGATTATTATATGTACGCCTCAGCATACGGATGGACACAAGCCATTATGGTTCAGAGATTCCCACTCTATCTGAAGGGTGCGGCAAGAGAAGCCTGGCAGCAAGTCGACAAACGAAATGTTGGCAATGATTGGACAAAATTGAAGGATGCAATGGCACTGAAACTGGTTGGTGGAGATATCAAAAGAATCATGCGACAGAAATTTTATAATCGAGTTCAAGGTCCAGATGAATCGGTCAGTGAGTTTGCTTATCATCTGACCACTTTAGCAGATAAAGCCTTCGAAGTCAAACCCGATCAAGCAGATATGGCCAAGCAGGTTAAAGAGCTGTTAGAAGATCAGTTTATAACCGGAGTCCACTCCGAAATCAAAAAGGCCCTATGTTATGTGGATTTTTCCAATTTCGATGAGCTCGTGAAGAAAGCCATGAAGATAGAGCTGAATTTAAAAAGTGCAAAAAGATCAGATGCTTTTGGAGTTAATGTGGAGAGACGTGAGCGGTCAATTACGCCTGTGAGAGCACCATGGGATGAAAAGAAAATAAATCAAATCAGTAGTCCAATTTTAAGACCAAATACTAGATTTCAAGCCGATAGATCAGCGATGAGTGTACAATCAAATGGACAGGTAAATAATCCTCAATGCGAACATTTCAAAAAGTCTGGACACTACTCAAATCAATGTTGGTTCAAATATGGGAAAAATCCCAGCCCTAACAAGAGATTCACAGAAAACAAAAGGATCAGCAGTGATGTCGAATGCTATCGATGAGGAAAGAAAGGGCATATTAGCAGAAACTGTTTTACCAGATCAAGATCATCGTCAGCGTCACCTTCACCACAAAGGGACAAAGTGAATACAAATGGACAGATACAATGTCATTCGTGCAAGGGATACGGCCACATGGCGCGATCATGCCCAAGGAACTCAGAGAGATTCAGCAGACCTATTTTAAAGAAATCAATCAGATTCCAAGAAGATATGCCAAACACCAGTAACATGACATATGCTCAGAGAGAGGAATTTCAAGACAAAATGGAAAAGGAATTTCGAGAAATGCGACAGAAGCTGAACAAACTAGTGGCTAAATTCGAATCAGATGAAGAAACTGAATCTCATATGATAAGTGGAACCGTGTCAGAAGGTGAGGGAAAACCTGCCCCGAAAGTACGAAAGATCGCATCAGATGAGAATCCGACTGCACTGTTAGCCCGAGTTGAAAATTTGCTTGAGAAAATGGAAACTGACAACTCCCAGTTGAAACGATGGATCGCAGAACTCAGTGTGATGTCACTAACCCAAAGCGAACTAAAGAGAGCCATAAATTTATGTGCAAAGTTATTCAAAGGAAACAGAGATGATGAGATACTTAAGCAAATGCAAAAGTTTGGCAAGGCTTTGCGGTCAACAAGGGATTTAGATGATATCATAGTGGAAACGACGGGACTTGATAATGTGAAGTGCCAATTCCGTGTAAAGGCCTACGGACAAATCAAAGACCTAAAGGAGCGAATACTGCGTCAATACAGTGGATGGCAAGTGCAACTAAAATTTGAGAATCGATGTCTGGAAGACGAGGAGTACTTAGTAGATTGCGGTCTGATACCAGGCTGGAAAAATAAAGTAAAAGTTGTTAATGCTGTTAATACTTTGAATTCAGACAGACAAAATTGGGAAAAGATTCTAGCAGATTTACAGGATACCCTGTATGCAGGGAATAGAGATAAAATTAATGCGAGTATCGACTTCATAATGAGCATCGAAATGGATCGAGACATGAAAGAAGGGTTGTTTGAATGCATCGTACCGTATACGAATAAACCGACGAGTTATCAGGCAAAGTTAAAAGAGGTAATTCGAAAACTAGGACATGATTATGAGGCGGCAGACGATAGTGCGAAGTCTTTGATAATAGCGTTAAATATTGTGGATCAAAGGATTGAATATTATCAGGAACATTGGAGTGTAAAAGCAAAGAAAATACGACAAAAAGCAGCGGAGATATTAGGTAATGACGGAATTATCGTGTTGACGTTCAAAGGACGAGAATTGGATGATGACGAATATTTGTTAAACTACGGATGTAACCCAAATTGTATTAATAATGTGTACGCAACAAAACAAAGTGGTGAAATGGAAGAAGATGCAGTAATAGTACCGTTTTGGCCTCTGTATGAGGAAGTGGACAATGATAATGTAGAGATTAAAACTGAAGTTGTAGATGACCCAGGAGAAATTGATCAAGAAATTAATGAATTGCAGAGATTAGAAACAATGGAAAATGAGGAAATGAGATCAGAAAATGAAGTTACAAGTGATGTTGAGGAAAGGAGCACCGATAATAGGATACTACCGAGCATAGATGAGATGAAAAGTGAAGAGAACTTTGTTGAGACGAAAAATGACATTGCGATATGTGGGATAAAACAGAATGATGCGGAAATTGAATCTTTGAGTTTAGAGGAATCAAGCGAAACTGAGCGTTTAGATGAATCAAGCGAAACTGAGCGAATATTAAAAAGTTTAGTAACGGAATTGTATTTGTTAGATGAAACTGAAACAGAAGATGATATTTCGGAGGGGGAGAAAAGAGTTGTAAAAAGATTGGCAACGGAATTAAAGAGGAGATTACCGTCGATAATTAAAAGAAATTATGAAGAAAAGGAATTTTGTGAGGAAGCAGTAATTGAGGACTTAACACGAACTGAGTTAGATCGAGATGTAATATTGACAGTGCTAGCCTATATAATATTGGAGATTGGTACTTATGGTTTTCTGGAAAGTGACAATTCAAAATCATTGATAAAGAAAGCTACTGAAATGACGAATAAATATTTGATGAAGTGGATCGCAAACAATGGCGGATGGGAAGAGTTAATACAAAAGGCTGAGAGCCCAAAAACAGAGACAGTGAGGAAAAAGGGAAAACTTGCATTTCCATGGTTGATAATTCCTATTATTATGTTATTGGGAATAATAAATACGACGAATTCATTGGTGGCATATGACTGCTCCCAAACCGAAATGGGAAGAGTATACTCGTTGGTAAACGTAGCAGAGTGTTCGGATGCATATCCAGTAAAATTTAAAGTGACAAATCCAGTAAAATATCATGTATATCAAGAATCGGGGTTTCGAAGATCAAAGGTGAGAGAGTGTACAGTGAAACGAACTACTTTTGTATTTTATTGTGGAAAATGGAGCCACTCATCGATGGTGAAAATGCAATCGATACCTAGACCGATAGAAATAATTCCGGAGAATTGTTTGGCAGCCTTTCAAACAGGACAGTTGAAAATTAATGCAGATATCAAACTACAAGCAAAGCTTAACCACAAAATCCGTGAGACTGTAACCGTGCGAGGGATAATAAAGTCGAATGGTGATTGCCAAGGAGAGCCATACAAAGTAGACGATGCTATAATTGACAAAGCCGTGGTTGTAGAAGAGTACATGTCAGAATTAAGAGAATTTGATGGATCATTTGATGATGATACTGGTAAACTACAAACACATCCATTCTGCAACATGAAACAATCTAGCTGTCAGACAGGAGAATCAATTTTGGTGTACGATGTCGATACCAAAAAGTGCAATTTAGTGCAATTGAAGTCAATGAGTTTTAAAGAAATAACGGGAGAACAGATCAGGGAAAAGCCCGAGAAAATAAGAATGGATCCGGCAACGAGTACAACAACAAGAATCACACCTCTACGGATGAAAGATACTCCAACAGTGTTAATGTCAACCTCAGAGGAAGACGGGATGCGATTCCTGAGAAAAGAAACTAAAACAAAGTGTGGACAAAATGTCTATGAGACAAATTATAAAGGTATATATGTATCTCAGAAAATGATTATAGAGGCCCAAACAAACATACATGCCGGAGATATCAAGTTGACAAATTACTTTAATAACAAAATAGATTATTTATTTCACTTTGGTCAAAATACTGTTGAAAATGTGTACCGAGAAGTTATTATAAATGATTGTAATCTCAACAAAGAAATACTCCGAAATCGGATGGCAATGGCTATAACCAATCCTAATTTGGTAGCACCAATGTTAATTGCAGAAAATGGGGTGTTTGCCAGAATTTTCGGTGAAGCACTATATAGCTATAAATGTAAAGCGGTACCAGTTAAACTGACAAAGTATGACCAATGCACCAACGAGTTACCAGTGAATTTAAATGGAAAGTTGCGATTTATGGAGCCTGTAACACGAATCTTACTGGAAGAGGACGTGAAACCGAAAGTATTACAGTGTAATAGATTGTTGGCACCACTATACAGACTAACACCAGAATCTTGGATTGCATTACCAGATCATCGAGAAGTAAAGACACCGGAAAACTTAGAATTGACAGAATTACAATATCTGGTAAATTTTACGTCATTAGAGAAATTATCGCAAAGTGGAATTTACTCGAACGAAGACATTGAGGAAGCCCGCAGAAACTTGTTATTTCCATCAAAGAAAGAAAGAGTAATAATGGAGATGGTAGATACAATTCTCCCAAGCGGAAGTGGGAAGGTAAATTACGAGTATTTGTTAACTCCAGATCATTACAAGAAAGCGACGTATAATACAATGAAAAAGATCTGGGGAAAGTTTATGTTCATTGGACAAGCGTGTGCCGGATTGATTGGAATTTATGTAATATGTGTTGTAATCAAAGTAATAATATCGCAGGTCCTATCAACACACAGATTATACGCGATCACAGGTTGGTCGTGGA
The DNA here is from genome assembly GCA_022537955.1 of Schmidtea mediterranea. Lineage (NCBI taxonomy): Eukaryota > Metazoa > Platyhelminthes > Tricladida > Dugesiidae > Schmidtea > Schmidtea mediterranea. The sequence goes on along the minus strand of CM039679.1, from coordinate 200,309,320 downwards.
AATTAGTAATTGGTTGCATACCATTATTGGCTAGATTCTTCATTACTCATCATCAATATCAGGAGTTGGAGATACTCAAAGCGCGAATATTAAAGAAGAAAAAGGTGAGCTACGCTAGTACAACCCCTTCAAGGGACGAGAATAATGACAATGACAACGAGGGTGATAGTACACCGTTATATGTTGACAATCAAGAACTAAGTGGAATGAATAAAGAAGCGTTGAGAACCTATCAAATCTTAAAAGAGCCACTGTTAAATGCGAGTAGCGTAGACACGTTTACAAAGTTGTGTATACTAAAATCGTTTATGCAACCAGCACCAGTATATCCAGTTGATCGATTACGAGAGATGAAACCAGTAGAAAATATCGCATTACAATGTGAAGGAATGGTAGGAGAGAGAATCGAGCCTTCTAGCGCAGAGATCGAGAGAAAGAATATGTTAGGCTTACCATGCAACTACTCAATGATGACATTAACAAAAAGAGGAAAGCAACCCCGAATATTTATACAAATGAACAAACATAAAGTAGAAGCTTTGGTTGATTCGGGATCTAGTCACACAATAATATCGGAAAATGTATTAAACGTGAAGGAGAAAATGCAAATGAAGCCTACCGACGAAATAGTGAGGTCATTATCAAAAAATGAATTAAACATAATTGGACAACTTAACGTCATATTCCATATTGGAGACCGAATAATAGCGCACAATGCGCTCATAATGAAGGGAAGCCAGTACGATGTCTGATCGGTATGGATATATTAGAGCAGCTGGACGGAGTCTCACTTGATTTAAAGACAGGTAATTTGATAGCAGGAGAAACAGGAAAAATAATTCACAGGGCAGGTGAAGTGTTTGTGAATCAGACATTGACAATACCACCACAATCGGAGATGGTATATTGTGCAAATACCATGAGTGTGGATAATGGTGATTTTATATTCGAACCAAATCAAACGCTAGTCGAAAAATATGATTTACCGATATGTGACGAAGTTGTCAAAGTGGAAAATCAGATAGTACCAGTCCATATAACGAATAGCAGTAAGAAACCGGTTCAGCTACACCCAAAAACAAAATTGGGAAAATTATCGAAAATGTCTGTTGAAACAAATTGTAAAATACCAAGAAACGTCAAGGTGTACAAGGAGCCTGAAGTGGTAAGCAATGATTTAAATGAGATGCAGAAAAAGGAATTCACAAAACTGCTGAGAAAATACCGAGATATCTTTGCCAAACACGAATATGATTTAGGTCTAACCAATGTAATTGAGCATGAAATACCGTTATTAGACGAAACTCCAATAAAAATAAAGCCATACAGAATCCCCTACGTTCATCAAGATGAAAGTGATAGACAGATTACAGCAATGAAGGAATTTGGAATAATTCGAGATAGTGCGTCACCATTCTCCTCATCAATAGTGATAGTTAAGAAAAAAGATGGAGACTTACGGTTTTGCGTAGATTATCGGAAGCTAAATCAAGTTACGAGGAAAGACACTTATCCAATTCCAGTACCCCAAGAAATGTTCGATCAAATGGGAGAGGCACGATATTTCACAGTTATTGATTTAAACAAAGGGTACAATCAATTTAGGGTAAAAGAGGAAGATGAATCTAGATACCCCTTAAGGTCCAAGCAGAATAAAGTAACGGGTCAAACAAAATTGAAACAGAAATTCACGAAAAATCCAACACCAGTCAGCTACCTCAATAAGATATTATATGTAGCAATAATGCTGATGTTAGTAACAGTTGCGAGCGGCAAAAAGATTGACTTACCATATGCGGTAAGCAAAATCCGAGGAATGGAGAAAATACATATATATTCCACTCTAATAAATATAGTATGGAGCTGTAAATGCGAGATCGCAGACCAAATAGAAATTATTGATTTACTAGACAATACGGCACCAGTGGTAGAACTGAATTATGATAAAGATATATTTGCGGTACGAAAGTTAAAGCCAAATTTCAAATACCAATGGCTGTTAAGACAGAACATGTCAAAGTGGTACACGCAAATTCCGATAGAAGTGCACACAAAAGAGATGCGAAACTTGATCGAAATAGAACCAGAGATAAATGGAATCAATATATATTGGAAGCCAGTGGACTTGGTGAAAGTGCGAATCACATTTCAAGGGTTAAATGTCGACACCCTTAACTCGCGAAAATCAGTTATCCGCTACGAGAAATTGAAAATGAATCAAAATTATTCAGTTAATGCAAACTACTACGAGAACATATGCCTCGAAAATGGAACGGTAGTGAGAAACCAATGGTCACGATTTAAGAGTGAGACCCAGTCTATCTATCTCAGAGACGAGTCAAATCGTATAACCCTGAGTGTTGGAAATGGACCGGTAACGATATATAGAAAATCAGGAAATGATGAAAGAGTTGTTATTATCTACAAACAAAAAACCCTGACTATATTAGATGCCGGTAATCATTTTTTTACGCTTTACACTTCTGATTTAGAGACGGCATGGGAATTAACAGTTAAATATCAGCGATGGATAACCGAACCAGGCGGATGGCAAACAGTTTTCGTGGAAGTCAAGACAATCAATGAATCGAAACGAAAATCAGATACAACCACATCACCTTTCCAATTACCGACCCAAGAGACGACAAAACCTAACTCAAATAAACTAATGATGATAAATTCGGATTTGACAGTCAACTATTGTGAATATCTCATTTACATTTTAATAACAGGTTTTCTCATCTTATCAATAACATTCATAATCATCACCATTTTGATATGTGTAAAGGAGAGACAACTAACTATCCTTCAACCACCATCATATTCATATTATGAGACAAGACTATAAATTGTGATCTGCATGAATAGAGTATAAAAATATATTACATTTATATTAACAATGTGCATGTTTTATAAGTACCATAGGATGAACGGTGTAATTTGTTTGAGATTCGAAGCGAGGTGTTGATGCTTTGCGAATAAAGAGTGATACAAAAAAAATTACTATCATTTAATTTCAGAGAATGCAAGAAGCCTCGGAGATGTCATGCAAAGAGTGTAAAACAAGTACGCAAGAACTAAAGCAAAAGTTTCGTAGCATGCAGGGCAGAATAACAGATTTGGAGGAAGAAAACTTCCGTCTGAAAAGGCGGTTGGACCGTTTGGAAATCTTATTGTTTCAACACGAGGCCGATTTCGCGATGTTTCGAATGAGAGTAGAAGAAATAGAGGAATCGGAAGACGATGGTGAGATAAATCAATTAGACTAAAAAAAAATAAAGTATTTAAACGGACCCAGTTAGTGTTTTTTTCGTCCTCGAGAAAAAAAAAAATAATAGTAAATAAATATAAGTAAATTAACAAATAATCAAATAAATAAACAAATTGATATAAATAAATAATTAAAAAAGTGATAAATTAAATAAATAATAGATAAAAAAAAATTAAATAAATGAATAATAGATAAAAATGAACAAAAGCAAATAGAATAACTCAAATAAATGTTGCAAATAATGAAATGATACCTTAAATGAACATTAGAAATAAATAATATTAAAGGGCTGAGTAGTAATGAATGAATTAGCATAACTATATAACAATGGGTAACCCACTGGGGCGAGAGAACAAAATTACAAATAAGTAAGGAATAATTTCACATTAGTAGTAACAAAGACTAATCGCGAAGAGGGACACAATTACCCCACACTTTCTAGCATAAATTAAAAACAAAGGTATGCTGAACATTTATTCAAAGTTTTATTCGTTTTTATTCGTCGTCAGAGTCCAACAGAACGGGACTTTGGATGCCACAGTCCCATTCCCTGCGTACATTGCAAGGCGGGCGTCTTTCAAACCTACTGCCTGTATCCACACAGGCAAAGGTACGTTTCAATCCCTTTCGGCGCGGTGGCAAAGGGACCCTGAAAAAGAAATTAAAAAAACCTGGTAGTATGGCAGTCAAATAACCATTGCATAACATCGAGATGCTCAGACTTAGGTTCTGGGACCTAAAATAGTAAGGGTTGAAAAAAAAAATGAAATAAATACTGTGTAAAACTCCGTACCATGGCGCCCTCGACAAATAATTAGTGCAGGCAAGTAATTGATTTTAAGAATTACGTAATAAATTAATAAGTATAAATACGGCTAAAATTGTCAGAAAAATACGAGTAGCTGAAATTAGAGGTTTGCTTTTAGTATAAATACAAAATCAGAAAATCAAAAATATATGACCAAACACATGAGTGTGGTATAGGTAGTTGCATAAACAAATTAACGAACTAAAATTAAACAGTAAATAAGTTAAGTTAATAAGTATCAATAAGTTAATTTAATAAGCAACACGAGCACTTGCAATCACCGGGGTTTGGCTACCCTGGACAGCGATTGCAAGTGTTCGGTTACTATGAGGGTAGTTGAGGACAGCATGGTCACAAAAACAAAAAACAAGTACTCACTTACGTCCATAGTAATTGAGGGATGGCGTTACTAAAATTCAAAAAAAAAATATATGAAAAAAATAAAATATAAAATGCTTACTTCAAGATTGGCAAGACAAAACTAACGAAAAGTGGTAAAGCAGACACTTATATAGAACGCTTATCAGTACAGGCTACGTTAACAAACCAAAGGGTAATTAATTAGAAAGCTTATCAGCACGGGCTACGTTAAGAAACCACAGGGTAATTAATTAGAAAGCTTATCAGCACGGGCTACGTCAAGAAACCACAGGGTAATTAATTATAGAGCCTATCAGTATCAGCTACGTCAAAAACCGCAGGACGAGTAAAAAATTCATTCGGAATATTAATGTTCACCTTATCAGGCTGAGTAAACAAAGTGATATCATGAGTCGGTCGGTGCGGGGGAGATTACCTTTTTACCATGCTGCGAGCGAAATAAACTAATAAGTTATTAATAACGAAAATTATTTTTAAATCATAATATTAATAATAATGGTAATACCTATCATCGGAGAGGGCGCAAGATCGGTGTTTGCCATAGGCGTCATTTACTCTAGGTATGCCACTAACAACAAAGTAACTGACATTTTCAGTATAAAAGTATTACCGTACAATATACATTGTTTATAAATGTTTTAAATCGTCCAAAAAAAAAATATTTAAAAAACTGAACAAAATCTAAGCTGAAATTTCTAAAAGTAAAGAATTTAAACTAATATTGCAGCGAATAATATTACACAAGACTTAAATTGTAATTTATTAGAATTAATACAATAAGTTAGAATCATAAATTAAATTAAATATCTTACTAATGAAACAAGTTCTCCTTTTTCCATTAAGAATCATAAATTAAATTAAATATCTCACTAATGAAACAAGTTCTCCTTTTTCCATTATTTCTTTAAGTTTATTTCCTCTTTCTGAGCCTGATTCTACTTCTCGTAATAAGTCACCGCTGGACAAATGATTAAAACCATATTTATTAACTATTTTTTCACATTGGGTTCCTTTTCCACTTCCCGGACCACCTAGATTTGATTAATATTAACGAGATTTATTTTTAAAAATTAATTAATTGATCGTCGACTATAGCAACACATAGCAGCACATAGCAACCGCACACCTTCCTTTTCCACTTCCCGGACCATATTAACAATTTAAATTTGAAACTGTGAAATTTAAATTAAAGACGAATTAATTCCAAATAATTTCAAGTGTAAAAACTAACCCAAAACGAAAATGACTTTGGCTGACTTTAGTTTCGATTTGGCTTCATCTATTTCTAAATTAAATAAATGTTTTAAAAATATAGCTAAAGAAAAATTAATATTAATTTTACTCTTGTGAGGCATGATTTAAAATTCGATCAAATTGTTAATGAAATAATATTTCGATTCAGTACACTTACTTATATAGTGTTTACTTGCCACAAAATAATTTCTAACTTTGGATGTAAGATTTAATAAAATGATTTTTCTATCCCGCTTTCAATATTTACATTTTATTATTACCCCAAAGTCTGGTAATTAATCGAACAGAGATGAGAATGGAAAATATCACAGCCATATTTAGGTAGGAAATATTCTGCAGCTTGTATTTATTTTCAAATATCACAGCCATATTTAGGTAGGAAATATTCTGCAGCTTGTATTTATTTTCAAATATCACAGCCATATTTAGGTAGGAAATATTCTGCAGCGTGTATTTATTTTCACCAATCAATTTCTATCATTATCACTGGGAATCTGAAAATAGGTTATTCTCTCACAATGTCTAGCTAAATATTTCTCTCCATCATACACACATATTCACACACACACACAAATATTTGTGTATATTCATCCATCTCAGTTCTAATCGATCGATTTGCTTATTGTCGGCTCAACCTGTGTGTGTGCGCGTGCACACGCACAACAATTTGGTATGCTGGTTCACAATAAATGTGCATGTGTATTGATGAATGAACAAAATGGATGGAATGGCATCTAGTTCCATGTGCATTAGCATTTAGTGAGCTGCTTATTCCATTATTATTATTATTATTATTGTTATTATTATTATTATTATTATTATTATTATTATTAATTATTATTATTATTATTATTATTATTATTAATATTATTATTGTTATTATTATTATTGTTATTGTTATTGTTATTATTATTATTATTATTATATGATATGATGCGATGCTAGACGTCAACTACTACTATTTATGAATTAATCTAGTAGTAGTAATATGCTGTAGAACAGCTCTCAATTTATCCAATACAAATACACACATACATACACACACACACGTATATATATATGTGTATATATATACCAACTCACGTGTTCCACTGCCGATGTCGTCGTCGTCGTCGTCGTCACGTGCTGCCACTGCTGCCGCCGCTGCTGCTACTATTCACTGAACTCTCAATTTAAGGACAACAAATCTCTGCCTATAAACAATGTATTTATACATGAGTATTTCATTTTGCTATCAGTTTGAATTTTATTCCTTTCAAACAAAAATTCTTTAATTCTGCTCTGACTTTGCAATCTTGTAATCACAGACGGTTTAATATTTATTTCTTGAAGGTTTTTGACTGCCAGATGATGCTTATGAATGGTGATGACGTGATATATGCTTGATATTCTCTACCGATTTCCACTCAACTCCATATTGCCAACGATAATAGCGGGGTTTAAGTTTCCATTAAAAGTAAAAAGAATTCCATTTGCATTGACTTACTAAATTTATTATATTAAATTTATAAAACATTTTACCTTTTACAAGATAGATGGTTCATACATGAAAATGAAATCAATAAAAACAACTCAATTATCTGATATTAAACATGATCAGCTAGATATAAAAAATTTTGCACTATTAAAAACTTTAAACTTCGGTTTTCGATTCATAAAACATCAATTTTAAGTTACTTTTTAATTAACAAAACAATTTTAGAGTAACAAAATATTGGATAATTTTTCTACATTAAAGTTTGAAAATTGTCAAAAATTAAAACAGATATGAGTCAAACTTAAGCCTTCATTTCATTTGGTCTTGAAAAGATTAAAATTTATTGATACGCTATGCGCCATCAAAATAATAATAATAATACATAATCACAGCGAAACATAGATTTCGAGGACGAAAAAATTTTTTAAGGGGGGAGATATGTTGAGGTCTGTAAATTAAAATTAAAAATTTAAATAAAATTTAGGATAATAATTCAAATGGAAAGTAAGCGAAGAAAAAAGGCAAATAAAAGCGGGATCGTGCACAGAATTAATAGTAAAAGAAAATGCGATGGAAACAGTATTAGAAAATGCAAAAAGCAATTACGAAAGGCGAGAATCCGGAAATCCGAGAAAAATCAATAAATGGAAAAATCATCGAAATCGAATGGGAAAAACGGGACAGTTATAGATTAGCTAATGGTCAACAAGATGACGGTTAGGGATTTATCAGAAAAGGGTTAGAAAGGGTTGAAAAACATTCGAATGTATGAAAACAGAAAACGTTAATTAATTAATTAATTGGCTAATGGAAAACCCGAGCTAATGGGAAACCCGAGCCAATGGAGAACCCGAGAGATGAAGGAAACCCGAGCTGGGTAAACAAGAAGAAAAGCAAACAAAAGGAAGATTTGGGCCCATTAGCTTGACACAATGATTAATGGGAAAAGAGTAAGGAGAAGATAGCGCGCGTAGGAAGATCGGTAGGGCCATTAATTATCTGGATTCGTTGGACCATTATGGATGACAGCCGAAGCAAACACGTAGGAGAAAATGTCAAACGAAAGATTGCCTCGGCAATAACCATTTGTCATCCTGATTTCGAGGAGTATATAAGCAAAGGGAAAATCAGAGAAAATCGGCATTCTGCCTCAGCTAGGGTTCGAAGAATCAGACGGTAGGAAAAGTGATAACGAATTAGGGAAGTAGGGAAAAGAAGAAATAGAATTAAGAATACGGAAAGGCGAAAAGGGATCAAACCAAACAGAAACCGAGGAAAACGAGAGTCAACAGAACTAAAGGATCAAAAGGTGAATATTGTTTGTTTGCAAAGCATCAACGCCGAGCAGAGAATCGTATAAACTTTGATTGGTCATTGGAGCGTGATAATAAATTGTAAACCTGTTGTTTCAATATACGTTGGGTCGTTCATTGTTTTGATTTAAAGAACACCAGGAGTCAGAGAGAACCGACTTGAAATAATCCAAAACCCAACATTATTATTATTATTATTATTATTATTATTATTATTATTATTATTATTATTATTATTATTATTATTATTATTATTATTATTATTATTATTATTATTATTATTATTATTATTATTATTATTATTATTATTATTATTAGTAATGTGCTTTATTTTCAATTTTTGATTTTAGTTTCTTCTTATGAATGAACCTAGTGAATTAAGACGCATAGATAATCATTAGGACACCACACTAATCATAGACTAACAAAAATAGTCGTACTAGTACGCTCCTTTTCTCTCCCTTTCAGTTATATACAAAGAAACCTCTGTCTATTCGAGAAGATGTCTAATTTATCAAGCCTTCCCCGTATATCCCGGCTTTCACCCTCGATGGAGGCCATAATACAGAAACTCGACAAGTTAGAAAAGGACTATGCCACTCTGCAGGCGAAATATCAGAAAGTCAAGGGCACGTGGAGTTCACCCGAGACTACCCACAGTCTACACCAGAAGATCTCTCGCCTCTCTCGGGCCAGAGACAACCTCATAATCGAAAACCGGAGCCATCGGATACCGATCTCCGAGCAGAGCGCTGCGCTCCGGCAAATATTCACGCAAAACGAGCTCAGGACTCGCCTACCGAGCCGAAGATGGGCGCAGAAGATTGATATTATTCCTGCAAAGCATCTCCCTCTCCCCTCAATGGCTCGACCAGCGAATGGACCTCCTCCGAGCCGGAATGCCGAAAACGGAAACGGAACCCAAAGGCGTCGGCCCAATCGGAACCGCCGACGTCGATAGTGGAGACGGGAAGACAAACGGAATTAGCTGACTTGACTCCGGTCTATGAAGAAATAGAATTCCCCGGATTGGATCCTGATGGGGTTTATGCGCCGACGCTACCGTCTTTCCGTCCACCGACATCGATACACATCAACCTAAACGTAGAAGATAGTGAACCGCCTAATCTGAACCGCACCCTGGAAATGCTGGATCTCTCTCCGGTTGAGATAGCTATCTTGAGCGGATGGGCACCTCCCAGCACCCCCTCTGTGGTCGAGCCGGCAACCTCATCTCAAGAGAGGCCGAGCCGAACGACTCCAGTTCCCGCACACCGCTATCCAAAACGTCAATGTTTGCCTGTCGACATCGATGCAGAAGATTGACTTGCAACCAAATGCGGAAACCTCAATCCCAAGCCAATCGAGTGTTGAAATATTGATATACGTATTTTCTGTGGGTTATCTATCATCTCGTATCCCCTGTGTCTCCATGTTAACTGTAATCCCCACCGTGTAGTTTTATTATAGTATTTCTGTATTATCAGTAAATGTAGTTAGGAATTAAACGATTCAGTTCTTGCTTTTGTCTTCTAATTTCTTAACACCAATAATAATTCATGTAAGAATAAATCAATTATGGTATAATTATATTAATAAATTAATAATTAACATTTAAGTCAAGGGTGGATAACAGAGCGGTGTAGAATTAAAGTGATGATAGGAGATAACTTCATTGGTAACTCAGGAAATGCAGTAACGACAATTTGTGTAGCCACAACTCGAAATGATTAGAATTCGGCGATCAATATTCTCAAAATTCTTCTGAATTAATAAACACGGTAAATTCAGGTTGACCATAAAGATCACGGGGTTAGGACGGAAAGCGTAAGACCTTCCAACGGCCGCGATGAGCTGGGAACGAAGGTCGTTTAAGGAGTAGTATTGGAGACAATGCTCACCTGCTCGAATGGCATTCGGCTGTTACGTACAGTACCAACATGATTTCGATCATGGGTACGTGACAGTAAACTAAAATCGTGGGGTGTGCGTGGGCAATGAACTCTAGAGTAGGAAGAGTAAAGTTATTGATAAGGGATACCCATTTTCACTGATGAAGCTTTCCCGTACACCAGCAGTTGTCTAACAACTGGTAGCAATTGGATTTAGGTGAATGTTGTATGTTTGGGTTACCACGAGGAGTAACAAACGGGAGGGACACAGAGTTTGAACGCCTGGGTTGTGTTGGGCCAGTACAAGATTTTGTTTAAATGGATTGGAAACAGCACGCAAACACAACATGCAAAGTTTAAAATTGGACCCATAAACATCAAGTAACCACCTAAAAATGCGAGAAAACACATAAATAAAAATATAAAATGGAAAAAACATAAAAGTAAATTAAAATATTAACAAATGCACCAAGATCTGCACGAATTGACATAGAAATAGCATAATAACAAAAGATTTGACCGAAAATTGACAATTTACGAAAAAGAAAAGAGTTCATGAATTAATGGAACAAAAATAAAATAATTTTAGTCAGAAATGATTAAAATTAAAAGTTAATGATTAAATTGTCAAATAAATCGAGAAAATAATAAAAAATTAGAAAAAAATTAGACACATAATATCAAGGTCAAATTTTCTTTTAACGCATAAAAATTAACACGCAAGGTTAGGGTCACAGAATAGGTATATATACCAATCCATTTCCACAAATTTTTAATACTTTTTCACTCAGTGAACAATTATTCTACAGTAGAATACTTTAATCAGTAACAACAACTCTCGGCAACTATTTCCACATCACGAAGCAAGTATCTTTCAAGTAAGCTCTACTGGCTCGTGTATGTGGAAATTTCTTGTTGTATGTGATATGAATGCCTGATCTGAACTAATAGACGAACCATGATATGATTGTATTCAAAAATATATGTATTCTGAAAAAACAAAATTGATTCATATGTCGAAATTTTTCTGGCCCACAGCCACACAACACGCAAGATAGTAAACTGAAACATAACTAGTCACACTGTGTAAGTGCGGTTTCTCCGCCTATAGTGTGTGCCGTGAGAGTTCCGTCGTGCGTAACGACGGTCTCGAACGTAAATATTATAATCGTTATAGGGGCAGTGGGAAGATCGAGAACTAGTCTTTTGGCTGGTTCTCTTTCACCCATCTCCCGAAAATTCGACCTAAATATTGATTCTATACATCGGCTAAAATGATCACACCGAGTAGTCCAGTGGGCACTCGTAAAATCTAATATCAACACAATTACCTTAAGATCAAACTGAGAAGGGTGGGAGGTGGAACTTCGAAATCGATGTGATGAAATTATTTAAATTATGAAATAACTAAATGAATTGATAGAAAAAATTAAATGTATTAAAGTAATATAATAACTAAACGCATGGATAAGGAAAATCAAAGTACTATAATAACTAAATAAATTGATAGAGAAAATTAAATGTATTAAAGTAATAAATAACTAAATGCACTGATAGGAAAAATTAAAGTAATATAATGATTAACCGAATTGATAGGAAAATTAAAGGTATTAAAGTAATATAATAACTAAATGAATCGAAATCAAACGAATGAAGGCAATATAATAACTAAATGAATCGATAGAGAAACTTAAAGGTATTAAGAGTATTATAATAAAATGAATTGAAATTAATATAGGGACAATTAAACGTATCAAAAGTAATAAGATAACTGAAGGAATCAAAGTGGATAGAGATAATTAAAAGTATTAAAAATAATGAAAATAACTAAATGAATTAAAGTCGCTAGAGATAATTTAATACGTTGAACGAGTGAGGAAGATAATTGAATAAATTAAAGTCGGTAAAAATTACCAATCGAGTTAAAAGGTACGAAAACGATCAAATGAATTAGGGCTATTTAAAGTAAATAAATATGTACTAAAAGTTATCAAGATAATTAACGAATTGCCGTCCCCAAAAATAAGCAAACATGTATTAACCCTATTATTACTAGGTTAATATACTTACGTAAAACATCACGATGTGACTTTAAGACACATATTAAAAATGCATATAGTTATATCTGTAATGTCATTTATTCATAAGAAAAATAAAATAAAATATCAATTACTTATTTAAACATGTTTTGCAAACCACGATTTTTTGGGAATGTTCATTACATACATTTTTCCCACAATTACCACAATATTGTTTGGAGGCTCGACCTTTTGCTGATGGACAAAGGTAACATCGTCTGCGAATATTTGTTTCAGGAACTGATTTATCAATCACCACAATATTTGAAGAATTTTCCAAAGTTTCGTTGATTGTAGCAATGGTACTTTTAGGCAAATGTTTTACACTTCTACGTTTTATATTTGGTATTACTTACCTTATTAGTAATCAAACGAATTAAAATCGAGGAAGACAATTTAGTGATGTTAAAGACAATGAGGATAATTGAATAAATTCGAGTTATTAAAGAGAATTAAATACGTTAAAATCGAGGGAAATAATGTGATACAGATGATTAAATACCGATAATTAAGCGAATTAAAGTTGATAGAATTAATTAAAACATGTTAACTAAATGGAACAGTGAGTAAATTAACATTGAGGAAAGTAATCATATTAATTTCGTTGAGAATAAGCGAAGATAGTGAAACTCGAAAGAGAAGACTTCTACTTGGCCAACATTTAACACCGTGACTTTAAACGATTGGAGACATAATGATAATGGATGAGAGAGTAAGATCGGCATTGATGATGGCATACATTGATCGGCATAACGACAAACTACCAACCCAATAAAAGCTTCGCAAACCGTAAGTAATAAACCGCAGTAGAAAAAGTTGGACAAATGCCACTGCAATAACTAAAAATCAAACAACTAGTTTATAGAGAAGGGTAATCAACACCCAACAATCAAAATAATTATATAATCAAACAAAAACGATACAAATTGAATTTAAAGTTTCCAAAATTTGAATAGATAAACACAATCGATAGTTGAGGAGTTAACTTTTCTAGTATCAATTGGTGGGGAGTTGCTCACTGAGGACTGTAAAGAAAGGACAAGAATATTCGAACGTCCACCACTGATGGATTTGTCGAATATTGGAAAAGTCGGTTAGAGATCCAGGTAACCATACGAGACTTATTGAGTAGGATAATTGAATCCACGTGAGCAGGACCAAATAGGAATCTAACGCTGAATGAGTAGAGAGGGACCCGACCAACAGCAGTAGGGAGGTTTATCTGGAGAGAACATCAACCCATGGCCGAATACTGTCTGCTTGAGACCATTAAGTAATAGGCTGTGTATTACCCGGATAAATAAATTATCGAGAAGGTGTTGAGCCTCGAGATCACGTTACTAGTGACAAAAATGAGAGAATTGACGCGACTCAGTTAAATATCATAAGGGACGCAAATCGACTGGAAGTTAGCTAACAAATCAACGCCATAGAAATTTAATGGACCAGCCAGCTGTGTATTTGACCGTCAACGATAGAACAAAACAATTAAAAGAAAATCATCTGCTTGAATCAACCGCAGACCTGTCTTTTAATTACACTACTGATTTTCCCAGTCAAGCGAGAAATATGAGATAACGGTTGAATATTGCTAATAAATAAATATTATTATTTCTTCCGACGCAAATAATTTAAAATTATTACACAATGACTGAAATTGGAATTAAGATAATAAAGATGGCCCACTAGTCCAGCAATACATGCATTGATAAATCTACTATAAAAACAGCGCAGAACTTAGTAACTACATCATAAAATCATGTCTAATTCACAACAGATACCTTTCGATAACAGACCCAAATTTCAGGGACGAACAAGCGACGGGCGACAGGATCGATCAATGGCACGGAATGCAGACAACCGAGATGAGGCCCGACCAGATATTTGCTTCGTTAAAACGCACGTTTCGCCGCTTACTATCTAACCGTAAAATAAACTTCAACCCAACCGACTTTGACATATAGATTTACCTTAAGTTATCCATTTCTTTTCTACATAAATGCAACGATTTATTATTCTACTTGAAATATGATTATAATGCTTATTCTAGATTATGCAAATTCACATGGAGGATGGAGCGACGACTCCCGATTGACCCTGCAGGTCCCTAGTATCTTTGCCGCTCGGTATAGACAGGCGCTATGGGACCAGGGGTATGAACTAGCCACCTACGGAAGACCCAATTGGCCTCGTCGACACAACGACCGTGGCGATGAAATAGAACTACCAAGTGTTGCTATTAAACGGGAACTGGGGAGGAACCCGGCACGAGAAGCGCGCAACCGTGCCGAACACAGCGCTATGAAGGTGGAGTGATGTACCCCCTCGTTTTCGCACCGGAACAGCTGGCTTACCGTGACCAAGACAAGCAGAGATCATCCAACAAGCGATCCCATCAGCAGGTCGAACGGAACGTTTGCACCGACGCGCCCAAGGTGAAAGTAAAAAGTGACCAACTGAAAGTCGAGAAGAAAAATGTTTAATAAACTGGTGTTAAAATAAAACAAAATTATGTTTTCTTTCTATTATTGATTTGTTTTCTGTATAGCGAGCAAAGTGTGCGAATAAAATGAGAAAGAGGAAAAGTAAGGGACCTGAAAGATAAGACGGATATAGACCTTCTAACGGCAGTCCGCTGAACCCGACATAGGACTAATCCTTAGCAGTTCTGATATCGGAACTCACCTTTGTAGGTTCTGTGACCAGTGGTTACAGTTCCAACGTTGCTTAGCAACGGGTAACCATTGGCGGGCGTCAAATTATTTTGTATGTATTGGAGTGAAGGTCATCCACACCACTAACCCACACAGTTGTCTAGGTCAAAAAGCAGCAACCTATCACATCATTGTTTTTTTCAATTCGTGGAATATTTTTTTTCTATTGATGATGTTTTGTAGTGTTTGTAATATTTGGGACCCATTGCGATTGACCTTGTTGTACATACGATTGTACGGAGCTAGCTTAATAATTATTTATAATAAAAAATTATATTAACTTAAGTTTAAAAAATAAATAAAACTATATAACAATACTTATTAAAAATTGTTATTAAAAAAATTAATGACTATATTTCAAAAAATAATTATTAAATAAAATTAAATAATTAAAATTTTTTATAATAATTTTAATTACTGAAGTGGTTGTTTTAATCATATTAGTGTATTTACTTTTCGAAATAAACATACTATGGATTCTTTGTTTGATTTTTCTTTGATTATTAGTCCTGTCGTTCTGAAAAAGTACGTCGAATTTTGGATTAATGAAGATATTCCAAATTTTGATTTATCTACAATTGTTGTAAATCATGAGTCTATTAATGCTAAAATCGAAATGAAGGAAAAAGGTTTTTTGTAAAATCTATTATGCGCATTTAATTATTTTATAGGAATGTTGGCTGGACTACCATTTGCTGAAGCCGTTTTCAAGTATTTTGATTGTGATGTGAATTGGAATGAGTTAGAAGGAACTTACTTAAATAAGCCTTCGATCATTGGTATAATCAAAGGTCCTGCAAACAAAATTTTAATGGCAGAAAGAACTGCTCTCAATATACTGACTCGAGCTTGCGGAGTGGCAACGATTGCTAATAGATTGTCTATTAAAATAAAAAAGGTTTGGAATGGTGAACTTACTGGTAGCCGTAAAACAACTCCAGGATTCAGAATAGTAGAAAAATACGCTATGTATATAGGCGGTATTTCAACACATCGATATGATTTGTCATCTATGGTTATGGTCAAAGATAATCACATTAAAGCTAATGGGAGTATAGAAAAATCAGTTCATTTATTAAGATCAAAAATTGGAAAATTGATAAAAGTTGAAGTTGAATGTGGTAATTTAAATGAAGCTTTAGAAGCAGTTAAGTCAGGGGCTGATGTTGTTATGCTGGATAACTTTAGTTCTAACGTAAGAATTATTGTAAATATGAATAATTATACAGGTAACGATTTTACGACACACAGAATATAATTATTTATATATTATTAAAATGCGGAACTTGTTTAGTTTACTAACAACATAAAATAATAATTAACATATTTTTGATTTATTAAAAAATATAATCAATACAATTTATTGTATCGTGGGAATTAAACAAGATTTAAATCTTTTTATGGTAAACAAATTTTAATAGTTGAATCTTATCGAAAAATTGATTTTTATTAAATTTAATAGTAAAAAATAGAACATCAATTATGTGGGAATGTTATTGATACATTAAATTATTAAGAAAGTTTTTGTAAAACTACAATTACTTTATTTGTTACAATTAACATTTTAAACTACTTATTATAATTATTAATTAATAATCACTAACTATAAATTTTAACGGAAAATTTTGTACCCAGTGATTTTAAATAAGTCTGCTTGTTTTGAATTTATTTGTATCCACCTTTGAAGGTTATTTAGAAAACTTGCTAATTTTTGTGCTCTAAATCATTTTTTTTATCGATTTCCGGAAATTTAAAAATTTGATGTTTTTAAAGAAATATTTCAAATAATAATTGGTAAAAATCTTCAAATATTATAATTAATATAAGAGTTTATTGAATTAATAAATATATATAATAAAAATTATAAAATAAATTCATTAATTTGATGTTAAATCTTTTTATTTATTCGTCTTATTCAAATCATTAGGAATATATAAACTTAAATATTTGCAAAAAGAAACTATTTTTATTTTACATTTGCCTTAGTGGCGTCTCTGCAATATTCTTTAAACTTAAATATGTGAATCGTGTTTTCCATTTCTTGCTATATTTTTTAAATTTAGAGTTGTTTCGCATTTCTATTTATTAACTGTATGTGTTAAAAACCAATGTGTTATAACTGATAATTAAATTGTTATTACAAAAAAATCTGTATATATGTCCCAAATATTAAAAATTTATTAGTCTAAGTTTAGTTTTTATCACGCTAAAAGAAATAAATATAAAGGGGAGAAAAAATAAATATATTAAAATAAAACAATAATATATCCTTTTTCGATTAATAGACGTTGTTTTTCTAACTTAACCTTAAAAGTTAATTGATTATTATGCTTGACAAAATTGTGTTTATTAAACTTCTTTTTCATTATTTTGACTTAAATTATATTGTTATCAAGCTATTAAATTTTGTTAATTATTAAAATTATTTTTAAATAATTATTTTTCTTGATTTATGAAATTTTCACTATTTGTTTGAATTGTTTTTGAAAATTACGGTTAGTTATGGTTTTGTACTTATTACAAACTTCTGTTTTTTACATTTTGTCTTAATTTCCAGTTACTATCAACATTTTTAATAATTAACACGAATTTTCTTCAGGAAATTTTACAAAATCGATTTTAACTTTTTTGATTAAAATTATATTAACATGTCAGGGTATTTTAAAATTTATTAATTATTATTTGGATAATCCTCAATTTTTTAAGCGCAATTATCCATTCTATTTAGGATGTCAGGTCTGTATCGAAACAGGTAAAAAACATCAACCCTTCAGTCTTAATCGAAGCTAGTGGCGGGATAAATGAAAACAATATAATGGACTATGCCATTGATAGTGTAGACATTATATCTTCTAGTCTCTTTAGTCAAGGATACAAATGCATCGATATCAGCATAAATACAATTATGAACGATGCTTTACCTGTCACTGATATTTCTGAATCTCCTAGGTTCACCGATAGTGAATCAAAAATTGAAAATATAAGTTCAGATAAGATCGAGATTGCTCACTCAGTCGTGTCAAACAATGACTCGATTGATAAAGAAAAAGTTGGCGTTAAAAGAAAATTGGAAGGTAATACTTGTGGAGAATGAAGCAAAGTTTTTAGGAATTTTGATTCTCCTTTTATTACTTAAAAATGATTATTTAATTTATAATATTTTAATTTCACTTAAACTTAAAATGAATATTTCTTAAATGTCCTAGTATTTTATCATAAATTTCTGTTTCAGTTTACCTGCACAATTTGAAGTTAAATAAATTCTTTTTCGGACATTTATGAAATATTTCGTGTACCATATAATTAATTTACTTTATATTCAGGTATATTTTATTAATAGCAGATTTTCTTACTTTTTGTAATGGTCCGTAAAATTCATATGTATATTATTGATTGATTAGAATAATTAATATTAAAAACACGATTTTTTTTATTTTTCCGCTTTAATTAGCAAATACAAAGAATTTTAATTAATAATCAATTATTACAGAAAATCGGTTATTACAACAAAAAATTCAATTTATTTACTCTACTAAGGTTTATTGAGTATTAATAATGTAATAATTGATAATGTTTTCTTAAACCATCACTTTTATAAAAGGGATTCTTATTGCTTCTAATAATATTTACTTGTTTTTAAAATTATGTTTAAAAATGTTAGTTTCAAAAATAAAATTAAAACTTTTTTTTATCGAATCATTTAATTAAAGAATCCATATTTATTGATATTTTATATATTCTACTTCCATTTTTCACGTTAAATTTTTTCAATTATAACTAAGATTATGTGAAACTAATCATAAAGTATATGGAATTTGAATTTGAAAAATTTGATTTTTAATCTTTTTCGAATGATAATATAATGAAGATTTTTATGTTTAGATAAAAATATTGACTTCCATTTTTTGCCTAAGATTTGATTTAATTATAGTTCTGATGGTATCTTTCAAGTTTTAAATAACATGGAAATAATTAAAACAATGAATGTAATGTTCTGTTTTTATTTGATAAGGAGATCAGTAAACTGATATTTAAACTTAACTGAATTTTTACTTTATTATTTTATAAATTTTAGAATCTTCAGATAAAATTGTTGATAAGCCTAGTACAAATATTGTCAAAGCACCAGAACCCACTGTTGATAAAGTAATTAGGTAAATTTAACAATTGATTTTTGATTTATCCTTAAATTTATTGATAAAGTTTGGCGATATTCAATTTATTAAGAATACATCTTTTTTATAATTATTAATTATATTGCATTTTTAATTAAATTTTTTTTGACAAAAAACTAATTTCCTTTTTTACACAATTATTAAATCTGTTAAGATTTGTCTTATTAAAAATAAACACCAGTTGGTATTTTTTATTGTTGTAGTTTTTAACTTCAAAAATTTAATTCATTCAAAGACAAAAATAATTAATTGTTTGGAAATTAATTAGAAATATATTGATATTAAAACATTTACCAGAGACGCCACAATAATATTCATATTTATTAATTTTGAATAATATTTTTCAATTATCATCAGTTTAGCTGAAAGATAATTTTATATCGGATTTTGATAATTATTTAAATTAATATGAAAACAAAGTAATTTAGAATTATTGCAATTCAAAAATGTAGATTAATTATTTTTTTTACAAATCTCCATGAATTAAGTTATTATTTCTAATTTGATTAAATCCGTTTTCATTCTGAATTAGATTAAATGAACCCAAATGGCAAAATGGACCGTACTAAAATTTCCATAAATTAAATTATTATTTCTAATTTTGATTAAATTCAGTTTTCATTCTGAATTGGATTAAATGACTTTGAACTTATTGTTGATTCTTTGATAAATTAATGTTAAATAAAAACAGCACTTTAAATTATTGTTTAAAAAATTTATTATAAATCTTTCATTTTTTCCCTTAAGTTACAAAAAATTCTAGTATGAAAAACAAGAAGTTATTCGATTTTGTCATAACTGAATGAATCTTGCCAAAAATTTGATTTTTATTAGATTAAATAGTTAAGATAATGGGAACATAATAAATATTTATTTTGTATTTTTATTTATTAAGCAAGTATTTGCAAAACTACATTATTCTATTGCGTTTTGTTACAATTACCATTTTAGGTTACTTATTAAAATTTATATCACCAATTATCAATATTAAGGGAAAATTTTATATCCAGTGATTTTAAATCATTCTATTTGTTTAAATTATTTTATAAATTAGATTCTCTAATTATCATTAAATTTTAATTTCCCTAAAAAAATCAAAAAATCGATTTTTTCTTTTTTCTTAGGAAGTTCTTCATTCAAAATCTATTTGATAATTAATAAAATTGCATCTTTCAGTACTAATAAACCAGCTGTTAAAACTACTCCGAATAATAAGGCATCAAATAAATATGATACGCCTGCAAGTAAACAAAGAAAAATGAATCCAAATGGCAAAATGGGCCAGACTGTGTATAATTTACAAACTATGGGTTCAGTAAGAATGCCCGGTCAACCGGTAAGATATGAAGCTAAACCACAAAACAGTAATCGTGCAAGTGTGGATAATCAGGCAAATTTTATTAGGACAATGGCAGCAAATATAGTTCTGTCACTACAAAATAGTCAATCAAATAATGTAAGGGGATATTCACTATAATTTATTAATAAATTTAACAAGGCGCCATTCATGAATCCTAATGCTATGCGATTCGGCGGACCGATTCCCCGAGTCCCTTTTATGAATAACATGAAGATAATTTGCAAGTAAATATATATTTTAATTAAAACTGATATGATTGTAATAGGAGTTGCAAATTTCAAAATCATAACCCGACAAATCCTTTTTGTCAAAATTGTAGAAAAAAACTGGAATAATTATATTTTAAATGTTTCTATCCTAAATCATGTGTGGTTTAATTTGCCTATTTATTGTAACATTTGATTTTTCTCGTTTTGTTGGATGGTTTTGTAGGTCTTAGGATAGATACATCCTTATTAGTAAATGTAAATAAATGTCGAAAATTTTAACGCATCTCCCATTGAACATATTTATTTCGATGTTTGAAGATAATTAACGGTGTCCATATTTGTTTCTGTTATTTTGTATTTATTTAAATCACTGTTAGATAACGAATTTCGTTATTAGTTTTATATTATTGAAATAATAAATGTATTAATATTTTTTATCGATTAATATATTTTTTTCATTTTATTGAAAAATAATTGGATTTCGAAATCTGTTTAATTTAGCTACGTTGTTTTCTAATTTCGGTAATTTTTAAGATTGTTTTGTGATTTGTAAAACTATTTCACATAACTTGATAATTTTTGAAATTTAAAAGAAGTTAAATTCAATTATTATAGATTTATTTCAATTTGTTTATCATGGAAAACCTGCTTAATTAATTATATTGAATATCAATTCATAAGTTAGATCTGAATATTTCCGATAAATGTTTGGAGCTTAATAAGCGTCAACTTTGTTAATTACAAAATGTTTTAGATTCTATTTTTAAAACATATTATTCATAAAAGTTTGAAATAGTTATTGCATGCATATATGTTTGAAGAGTATGATTAGTATATTAAAAATCTCAAAATTTGATGATTAATTTAATTGTAAAGATGTCTAATGTATACATTTTTTAAACAATCTTAGTTTAGATGTAATATTGAAAAATATTATTGAATTATAAAAATATTAATTTAAATCTGAATTGATTTTAAAAATTAAACCCATATTATAATAATATAATTAAATTACTTGTTATAATTAATACGAAATGTCTCTGAGAAATTGTTTTGAAAATATGTTGCAGTAAGATTTTGATAAAAGTTCATAATAAAATATTTTTTGACTAAAGTTTTGTTAATTAAATTTTGTTTAAATGACTGAATTACTGATTAAGATTTGCCATATTATTAGTGTATATCAAGAGTCTATGTATTATTAAAATTTATTTTCAAAATCATATGATTGTTAACTTGTATTAGTCTTGTATTAGTTTTTCGTGTTGGTTAAATATTTAAGGACGATATTTTATATCATTTACCTAATAAAGGTATTTTTATTCTTAATGAATTTTGTCTTGTATAATTTATCCAATTTACTAAATATAGGGCATCAGTCATCATTTTAAAAATTAAAACAAATAGGATTTACAATATTCTGTAATTTATTATGTAACATTTTTATGGAATGTATTTTCGTGCTATGTTAATGAATGCTAAACTATAACGATTATAGCAGTTTTTGTCGTCTATTCCTCACGGTTAATGTATGACAGGAATAGTTTTAGGAGAATTATACTATATTTTATAAAAGCTTATATAAAAATATTTATGACGACTTGATTTATGTTAATATTTAAAATATTCATCAATTGCATTTTAATGGTTCGTTTTATTTATATTTAACGGAATTTTTATATTAAATGTATATTTTATAACTCTTATAAAAATTTCAAAATCGTGATTCACAAAATGAAAATTAGAACAGCTGGTAAAAGATTGTAGACTATATTAAATTATTAAGGTAAGTTAAGATATTTTTTTAATAAAAAATGTTTTTATGGTTAATTTTATTAATTTAAAAAGATTTTAGATGTTCCATAAAAAGCAATTTAAATGTAGATTGATTACTTGTAATTTTATTTTGGCCCGAATTATATTTTAATTCTGTTTTATCTACTTAAAAATAATATGGAACATCAGATTTATTTTTTATGTTAAAAATGGAAAAACAAAGCTTTAGTATGTTCCAATTTCGGAACATTTAGCATTTCGAAAAGATTAGAATGAATTGAAATAAATTTACAAATAATAATTTATATAGGTATAATTTACATATTTTTAAATAATATTTACATATTTAAAAAGCATATTTCAATATAAACTGTCAATGTAAACTAGTGAAAATATTTAGTGACATATTTCTTGTACATCTCACATCAATTTATTTTACAGCTCAAATAATTGATTGATTGATAAATAAAGTTTTTATACTTTTTTAAAATTACTTGAAATTCTCCTGAAAGAAAAATCGTGTTACAAACTTTCAATTTTACTAAATTATACAATTATATTTTAATCGTTAGTGTACATGGAACAATTATGTTATAAATAAATCAATATTTTCAATTTTAAATAAAGACATCTCATTTATCATTGTCAGTTATTTGTGTCGGTGAAACGATACCTATTCGATTTTTAGTCAATTTTATATTTCAAGCATATTTCAATATAAACTGGTTAATGTAAACAAGTGAAAATATTTAGTGACATTTTTCTTGTACATCTCACATCAATTTATTTTACAGCTCAAATAATCGATTGATTGATATGATCATAACTTATAGATCATGGGATCCTCTACCATAAATAAAGTTTTTATACTTTTTTAAAATCACTTGAAATTCTCTTGAAAGGAAAAATTATCTTTCAATTTTACTAAATTATACAATCATATTTTAATCGTTTTGTGTACATTGAACAATTATGTTATAAATAAATCAATATTTTCAATTTTAAATAGACATCTCATTTAACATTGTCAGTTTATTTGTGTCGGTGAAACGATACCAATTCGACTTTTAGTCAATTTTATAAAATGTATTTCTGTGTCCAAAAATTGTAAAAATATTTGTGAGTCCACCTTATATAATGTATGCAAACAACTGCTATTTAAAATGGTATTTTTAATAATAGTTTATTTACAATAATTAGTAGTGTATTGTGAGACTTCGGCATAGACAGTAACAGTCACACATAACTAATTTGCACAATGATTATTTTCTTGACTGAAAAACCTTGCTATATAACGTTGGTTTTATGATAGTAGGTAGGATGTCAAATAGATGCTCGTCTAATTGTTTCGGTCCTACAATCGCTAATGTCGAAACTATTTACATTTTATCCAAGATGAAAAACTTTTAAAAACATCGCATGTTTCAGTTCCGTCAGTGAAGCTTCCTTTGTTTTGCCATGATTATACTTTTCGATGAGTCTTCTCTATCGACTGGCTACAAGATTCCTGACTTACGCTTTATAGGATTGAAACATTCAGTTGCCTGGTTTGACGGTCACGTTACTAAAGGTGATGCAACTAACGAATCGATATCGTTGATCCGGTAGTTTGTCCAAATCGTTTCGCATCGATTCCGGAGACATTGGTAGCTGACTTTAATCTTCCATTGAAAGTCCGTTTCTAGGCAATACATTTTTAGGCTAACATCTTGATCTTAGATTAAAGCAGTTTTCGGGTTCTTTGTAAGGAACGATCGAATTAGGGCAAAAACAATTTTTCCATCACCATTGTTTCTACGTTCTTAATCACTACCACCTGGTCGGTGACATTCCTCCAAAAATAAAAATTTAAATAATTTATAAGCATATAGAATAAATTTAATTTTAACACTATATTTAGTAGTGCGAAATATTGTTATAAAATAGAGAAAAAATATGCATACATAATTAAAATAATCAAAAGGGGACATGGAACATATTGTATACCATATATTGTATATTAGAACAATATAAAAACAATCATTAATCCATTATGTATAATATTTAAACGAACAATGCTGCTGGCTATATTTTAAGGACCATCCATTGTTTCCCTTTTGCGAAGACCCCTTCCTCCACATTGGCCTTGAAGTGAAATATAATTGGAGGTGTTGCTCGATCAGCTGCGGTTATCGTGTCTTAATATCTGTGGTCTCTTTGATATTCGGTCAAGGAAATTGTTCCTGGTTACTTGGGCACTGTAAATGGAATTAATGATTAAATTCTTCAATTTGGCAATAGGTTATTTCTTCTCGTTTTTCCTCTAAATTTTCCAAATAAACCTAAGTAATGACAAAAGACTTAGAAACTTATCGGGAAAAATTAATTTGTACACTTAGTAACAATCATACAATTGTCAAAATTGTCATTTTTATCTCTCGTTTGCCTATTTCATTAATTGTCATGCTTTGACTGTGTATGGTCTTATAGACCCACGAAATAATTATGCTGATCAGCATCCGAACCTTAGATAACTATCGCCGGCATGTTTTTATTATCTTCAAATCTTCCATGTCCTTACGCAAATGTCGCCGTCAACTTATCATATGATCTGCCATATGCTGTTATATGGCTTTTATGGTTATTGTTGTTGGGTTTTCCTTAGCTGGATTGGCTTAAGTTTGATATCCATTGTCTCTCAACTATTGTCCGTCTTACGACTAGTATCATTCATCGATAGTATTTGAACTTCGAAAGAACCTTGCCTTTGTTGATATCTTTATTTTTTCTGGGGGTAAATTTCGTGCTAACCTTTTTAGAGACTCATATGGTAAGATCACCGTTGACTGTGTCTCGTCACAAAGTCCAGGAGTTTAAGAATGCATTTCAGCCTCACATTATCCTATGCTAGTTCTATAGGGTTGTTTTGCATAGCACATGGTTTATATTATCTTATTAATTATGTTGGGCCAAGACACGATTTTGTTTAAATGAATCGGTAACACGCACGCAAATATAACATGCAGATTTAAAATCAGGCCCATAAAACATCAACTAACCATGCTAAAATATGAGAGAAACAATTAATATAAAATCAAGAAACAAAAGTAAATTAAAATAATAACAAATTGCAACAAGGTCCGCACGAAATAAATTTAAAAATAACAAGAGAACTTGAGAATTTGACCGAAATTTGACAATTTACCAAAAAAAGCGGAAGTCCATGAAAATGGAACTAAAATTAAATAATTTGAATTGGAAACAATTCAATTAAAAAATCAAAAATAAAATTATTAAATTACAAAAAATACTAAAATTACTCAAGGTTAGGGTCGTACAATAGGTATATACCGATTCATTTTCACATAATTTTAAGCAGTTTTTAAAAACTCGAATCAGTCTTAACCAGTGGAAACTAGACTAAATTTCGATGTGAGTGCAAGAATGTTCGAGAACTTTCTCCAATTCGCGTCTATTCGGTATTTATACCTATTTTCTGTCCCTAACCTCGCGTGTTATTTTTGATTTAGTAAAACAAAATTCGACCTTGTTATTTTCAAGTGTATTCTAATCTTTATTTTTATTATTTTTTAATTTATTTTGCTAATTTTTTATTTAGAATTTCTATTGAATTATTTCTAATTCAAATTCTTTGATTAAATTTCATTTTCATGAAATTTTCCATTTTTTCAGATTTCGGTCGAATTCATTGGGTTTTCATGTTATGTTTGTATTTGTATCGTGCGGATCTTGTTGCATTTTGTTATTATTTTAATTTATTTTTATGTTTATTTATTTTATATGTAATTATCTTTTTTCTCATATTTGATAGGGTTTAGTTGATGTTTTAATAGGTTTGAGTTTAAATTTGCCTGTTATGTTTGCCTGTGTGTTACCGATTCATTTAAACATTTTCCAAGGCCGTTTGTGTTCTGGCCCAACACTACCAAAATATGAGAGAAAACAATTAAACAAAATTATAAACACAAAAAATAAATTAAAATAATAACAAAGTGCAACAAGATCCGTACAAAATAAATATAAACATAACACGAAAACTCAACAATTTGACCGAAATTTGACAATTTATCAAAAAATACAAAATTTCATGAGAGTCAACAAGATCGGTTGAGTAAAGTAAAACAAAATTAAACGGCTACTATAGACCTCTAATATCGCGTTGAGAATAAAAGTAGACTTCCTGAGTACAAACGAATTAATATCGTTAACATAGAGGCCTAACGTCACACTGAGAGTCGATAATATGACGCGAGAAAAGTAATGCAGTTACTGTACCACTTAATACTATGATGAGAGTCAATAATGTTACCCCAATAAACGTAAATTAATGCGATTATTCTAAATGTCGGATACCGTGTTGAGAGTCAGTAAGAATCACTTGAGAGGAGAATATAAAATAGTACAGATATTATAATACAATGAATTGAAGCTAATAAACCTTTCTCAAATCAAATACGGTAGTTATTGCGACTTCAAAGATAAAAATTCTAGGAAGAAAAGGTAAAAGGAAGTTAATTTTTACGGACTCTCAATAGTGTGTTACGACAATATGATTTAGATTCAACAAAACTATTTGCGAGGAGGATTGATTGATGTAAATACGACAGCTTCCCTAAATGCTATAAAATCCATAAAATTATGTAATGATAATGAATGACTGAGGTGAACTTTCAAACTCTCCGAGGTAACGTATGCATTTATTTTATTCCCCTTTTAAAAATCTTCCAAATCAATATTAGGATCGTAAAATTTTTACTATAACATGAGGTACCAAATAAATTCAATCCGTGTTTATGACAGCCACAAATACATCACCACCCAAATCCAATAGCAAATCAAAATTTTATTTAGCTTAGTGAAATAAGATAAATCTCCAATCGACAATTCTACCGAGAGTAAATTCTATTGTTTAGGACAGACCGAGAGAGGGTGGTTAGAAAGGGAAGGAACCAAATCCCGTTGCGATCACGTTGGGAAGGATCTCCATTGGATTTTCATAAACAATTAGGAAATAACATCCACAGAGAAACCCAAATAATAACCTAATCCGTCATCCTATCCATGCGTGCGAATATCATTTTTCCGGCGAAGGCAATCGGTTAACCAAGGCGAGCGAACTTGAAATCAAAAGGAAATAACTTCTTCGTCGGCATTTCTTTTACCAGAGATTAAAATCCTGAAATAATAAAGACTCAAAACCCGAAAAATCTAGCCGTGAATAATACTTACGATCATAATGAGTTTCACCAGAATTGTTGGCCACCTAAGTAAAAGAAAGGGAAGATTGAAATAAAATAATTACAACATTAAACCTACCGTAATTGAAGTCTAAAATAACTATCTCAGTAGTGCCACGTTGAAAATTGTGATCGTTTCGTAGTTATCGTCAATTTTATTTGATTCCAGAACAGTTGTCGAATACACCGACGAGAAATCGGTGTGCCGGAATTTCATGAATAGTTAGAGAAGCGAAGATAAAATATCACAAATTCACACACGGAAAACATTGACCTTTAGAAACATTGATCGGGCGAAAATACCTAAATTTCTCTCTCACTGTCTAGATATACCAACGAATGACGCCAGACAAGAATGCATAAGCACACACCTCAACCGCATGCCTTCTCGCTCGACGCCCTGACTGATAAATAGACAGCACTAGGACGAGATCAATAGTACATCTCGAAAAATTTTCAAATGCAGCACCGTTCTAACAACTCGGATAGAAGTACTTCAACAAGATCCCCAAAAGGAGTTACCTCGTTGGACTTCGGCTCGGGCGTCCAAAGTAAATTATGTTTCTTATTTATAAATTTTTCTTCTCATGTATATGTCTTAGAGGCAAGCAACGCTGTCCAGCAGTGATTTACGCGGAATCAAACCGAACTAGTGCCATTTAATCTTAGAAAAGTTTTTTAATCACAATAAATTTCTCATCGATTTTCCGTTGATTTATAACAGAAAGTAGGGTAAATACAATCGATGACTTACCCCAACATTAAATGATTACGAGGAGTATTGAACGACCGTTGCTATCATCGACCCAACTTCAATCTGTGCGACGAAAGGAGACTACAAATGTCAACGTAATTATGTTTTGTCACGGCGAACAACTACTTATCTAGGCGGCGTGGGAAGAATTATTTTGTTAATACCTACATTATTCCAAGTGTCATGCCTGAACCGTGGTGGTATTTTATGGGGAATGGGTCAAATTCTGGTAATTAATTAGTATCGTTTTTATTTTTTTAATTTTAGGATAAACTAAACCCGTAATTCAGTAGTTTTTAGAATTTTTTCATTGAAGTAAATAAAATTTAGTAGAATAGAGTGTAGTATTTTCCGATAATTAATAATGACGAGTTGAATTTTCTTTAATCATAAATATTCGATAAATGGGGTTATAATTTTCGCGTCAATCATAAATTAATTAATGAACAGGATCGTAATTTTTGTTGTTTTAATAAAGAATCACTTAATGGGTTGAATATAATTAGATTTTTGTTGAAGGTTGACGATCGCAACAAAAATTCAACGAGATTATTCATTTAGAGGTAAAGTAACGTATTATTGATTAACAAATCAGGATGAATTAGGGAGCCCTTAGAATGAACTAGAAATTAAGACACGCCCTCGTTAATCGTTAGCAATGGCTGATTTTTTTTTTGGAAAGTTTTGGATTCCACCGTAAATTCAGTTAAACGGGCTAGCGAAATAAATGATTTTCTTAATTTCATAATATATCACGGCATGGCAATTCGAATAATTTTGGAACTCAAGTTAAATGGACTAAACGATTGTTTCGGACAGCTTCTGACGACCCCGCTCCAGCCGATACACGTGCTCATACAGGTTTGATTGTATTAGAATTTTTTTTCTTAAACTAAGATACGATTCGCTACAAAATTGCAACAGTCTAAATCTACTCGGATGGATCAGCGTACTCTTTAAGACGCCGCCTCAGCCTATCATATGAATTTCGCGTATCGACTTTTCTCCCCGCTCCACAGATAATTCAGGTAAAAGAATTCTTGGAACAATTCCGCGACACCCATGAAACTTTTAATGACGCGCATCTAAGCCGCTATTGAACAGCTCGACGGCCAGAAAATTTAGATCATAAATTTTTATTGGATTTTTATTTAGGTGAATCAAGAGTCACTGTCCGATTTCCATCGCAGGCCGCTGATCGTTGGAGACAGGCCATGTGGGATGCGGGCTTTACCGTATCCCAGGCGAGAGAGTTCCAATCCGGTAATCTACGACAAACGGAAGATATCGAGCTACCATTTGTAGCAATAAAACGGGAACCGGGCCGCAATCCGGCCAGGGAAATTCGCGAACAGGCTGAATTCCTCCTCTCTCGTCTCGAGGAACATCAGCGCCAGACCGATCTCCAAGTAGCCAGGGTCAGACTATATCTTGCAAATGTAGAGGAAGATATCGCTGCCGGCAGAATTGCGTGTACCGACGACTAGACCCCGCCGCACAGCTCCTCTTTCAATCGGGTTGACGTACGGTCGAACATCAGTTCCACGAACATCCATGTTGTCGATTCACCGAAGACCCTCCCCAGCCGCATGAGAAACACAAAACGTACATCGTGAGCACCCTTACGCTCAGCCGGCCCCGGAAGAAAGCGTTAATAGGTATCACCGAACCCTTCATTCCCGCTTGTGATCCGTCTGCGAACTATATAAGTTAACGATAACGTTTAGTAAAACTAAATTTGAATAAACAATTAGTTGGTATTCGATTTTCTCATTTGTTTTCTAGAATTAGCTTATTAACAACAACACTTGTAAAATTAATTGATTGAATTAAGATTAGTAGACAAGAGTTAATTTCTCCTTTTATAGACATGGGAACACTGAGGGTTCTGCAGCAGGAATTGGAGCACGCGCGTAGAATCAACAAAAGTTTCTACGAGCAAATCCTCCAGCTATCAAAGGAAGCCCAGCACATAAAAGCCACATGGGTAGAGCCGAGGAAGGTAAAGTCGCTCTATCAAAAGCTCACGGCCGCGCAAAAGGGCTGGTCCGAAGAAAAGCAGTTGAATCAAAGCCTGAGGACCCAGATGAAGGGGCTAGAGGTAGCCGTGTCAGCCTACCAAGAGAGAGCAGCAGTAACATATCCACTCGTCTTCGCCCCTGCTCAACTGGCGTACAGAGAGGCAACAGCAGGCCCGAAGATCACGCCGAAGACCAGTAGCTACCGGCCTGGGCGCAAAGAACGAGCTAAGCGCCGAGCCGCTCGAATATTAGACCGCACGTAATTGACATACCGAGATGTGTTACTTCATTTATGAAATGTAGATATTGGTTGTTGCTTAAATGTTATTTAGAGGATTTGATAAGTGGTAACTCTCAGAAAGTAGTATGAAGACATTAAAATGTGTGAATGAGAAGTTTTCATGGAAATTATGGATATGAATGATGAAATTAATGGTATAAGGGGACCTAAAAATTGAAAGCGATCACAGGTCTTCTATCGACAGCTCGTTGGACCCAGAGATCGTTCGGTCAATTATAGCCTTAGCAATAGCGCTCACTTTTTGCGGACGATCTACCCACTCGAAAACAGTTCCAACGTTGCTTAGCAACGGGTGCCGAGTGGTAAACGAAACACATTTATATGGGGTTGCCTGGGTAACCACAATATAGTTTAAACAAACATCAACACCCAGTAACCCACCACTAAAAAGACAATAAAAGTGGTATAATCTTAATAAAAATCTAGTCTTCTGTTCTCAGATTTTGCTACAACTAAACCACAAAATCACCATAATTTCGTTGACTTAAAAAATTATTTTAAATTTACACGTAGTACTGCGAAACCGCTGATTAATCACGCCATCAAACTCCAGCTAGATATGCAATTTGTAATGAAAATTGCTTTTAGGTCGCACATTCACTAGTGTAATTTTTTTAATTCAATAAGAAACGAATAAGTGACCTAACATTTCCTCTCAATAACGAAATTTATTAGATTAAGTGATTAAAATGACAAACAGAAACCTTAAATCACCGAGATGGATAACTGTTTTGCTATAAGTAACATGGTAAGGTGATAAATGCTAATGTTGGTATATCATAACGAAAATTTTGTTAAAATAATATGACTCTGAAACGCAAGCACTCAAATTTGAAAATACTTACTCGGAAAATTGACTTCTCAAAACAATAGGAATAAATATATTTACGAACCAACACAAATGCATAAAGATGTATTCAGTAAGCATAAGATCAAAGGGATGCAGTGATAAACATTGAATCAGAAAGAAATATATTGCACCGACCTTTCCCACTTCGAAATATAATCATTTACGTTTCATAAAGTTCATCGCAAGAGAGACAGAGTTGAGGAATAATATGAGGTTGTCCCACTAAAGTAATCCGAAGGAGATACGGGGTAGAGCATACTCCGACTTGCAGAAAAGAAGAAAGCCTAAAGGGCATTAATTATTCATGACACTTCTAATCATAAATTAATACTTACTGCAATTTACGTTAAAATGATCCAACTTAGACCGACCCAAAATTGTTATGAAAATTGTCACGACGACCAAATTGTTCCCTATCGAATTATGCTGCCGATAAATCGACAATAATTTTTAAAAATAATAAACTGATTTGGAAAATCAATCCGATCGTAAATGAAATCCCCTGACATATAGTAATCTCCAAATCGATCAAAATGTCTATCCAACCAACAAAAATCAGATAGAAGTCAGCTCACGCAATTCCGTGCACATATGTCGATTTTGTTTGTAAATTTGATTGCACCAGCATGTCTCACTGGAAGTTGCAAACATTCAATTATTCATGAGGGAAACGATTAGCAATGATTGAAATTTAAGTCGATTGACATTTAGGACATAAATAGTATGGGACACAAATTCGCTGCACACACCACCCATACGCATATATATTCTATCGATCATCGGAACGCCGTCATTTATCAAAATCACCGCTAAAAGTATGCAATCTAGACACTCGATACAAGGAACCTCAGCTAGGGCACAGGAAATCAATGACGACGAAATTATGATTAAACCGAAAATTTACCACCGTGAAGGTAATTATTTTTTCCCTGTTTATAAACATTTTACCGTAACTTCGAGGATTAGATATTTGACAAGACCGATTGCCTAACGCAACTTCCATTCAGAATGCAAGCCATTGAGACAGACATATTGAATTATGATTTATGCCCTGTTTTTGATAAATATAATGTGTTAAATCAACGATTTATTTAAATGTTGTTCCAAGACACCATGAGAAATCATCAGATAGTAATTTAGCCAACGAATGACGACACCGTAGTTTTCATAAAACATCGCTCCTTACAATGCATTCAGACAAATAATATGAAATGCCATGAAGTATTCACATCTCTGTCGCCAACCAGTCGCCTACCATCATTTATTGACAACAGAATAAATCAGCCGTACCAGTATCTATACATTTTGCCCAACCGAGATAATATTAAAGCATGCAAATGTGTCGTATTCCGAAACAAATCGCCAACATCAAATGTTTTGTGCCGCGAAATGAACTGAGTCTAGAACCAGTTGAGATAACAACGCCGAGTGATCAGGCGTAACAACCCCAAGTACGAGATTTAGGCAATGATTTCTACAACAAACTCGGTAGCACAATTACCCGTGGAAGTCATAACCCTTACTAGGAAATAAAGGAGATCCATTATAGTTCCAAACCGATGCTACAGTAAATCCGAGAATAGCGACCACTCGTTTTCCAAAGATAGATGCTACCAAAACCAAGTCAACCAACCGCCTGTTCCGATCGGTAATTTAGTAATTGCTACATTGCCAGCGAAATTCGTGGACAAGCGGAGTTCCTCCTGGCTCCGTCGAGGAACATCAGCGTCAGACTAACGCACAAGTGGAGAAAGATCGACGCTATTTAGCCGGAATCAACGAAGATATCGCGGCGGGAGAATCCCCAGCACGGATAGATATGCTCCTCCGTACAATACCTCATTTAATCTCGACGACCCAGATTAAACACGAGGTCAGCGGAAATCTACGTGGTGATCCCGCGAAAGATACTTCCCCGTCACTTGAGAATAGAAGAAGATCGACTCGATGGCCACTGTGAGCATTTTATGCTCGGGAACGCCCAAGGCGGAACATCAGCAGAGGTCGCCGCGAACCGAAGGACTCTACTTGTTATAGAAAATAAAATATTTAGTTTATTATCGAGTTTTATAAATTATAATTCGAGATCCTAGTGATTTGCTATATAAAAATTCCTTGACGCTTGTAGATAGACGAAAAAAATATATACTTGTGAAAAGTTGTACAAATTAATGACAATCCCCTTTTGTTGATATGGAATTATGTCGGATCCTGCAACGCGAGTTGGAGAACGCACGGCAAACAAATAAGAGATTATACGATCAAATACTGCAACTGACAAAGGAAGTGCAGCAGATTAAGGCTACCTGGGTGGAGCCGAATAAAGTCAAAGCGCTATATCAAAAACTTGCAGCAGCACAGAAGGGTTGGGCTGAAGAAAAGCAGCTCAACCAAAATCAGAAGACTCAAATCAGAGGCCTGGAGGTAGCGTTATCGGCGTGCCAAGAGGGTGCGGCGGTAACCTACCTCTTAGTGTTCACCCCAGCGCAATTGGCCTATCGGGATACGACGGCCATTGCGAAGCCTGCCACCAAGCCACCCCGACACCGACCAGGGAGATCCGAGCGCGCCAAGCGTCGCGCCGCTCAACCGAATAAGGAATAATTCCAAAAATGTTGTCATTTAATATAGAATTAGAATTGATTCTCGTTATCTGTATGACTTATGTTAATAAGAATAGATTTATTAAAAACCGTAAACCAGTCAAATGATAAGTTAGATGACATTAGATCCAACGGTAAGGGACCAGGAAAGAAAACGCACGCAAACCTTCTAACGGTAGTGCGTTGAACCCAAGTTGAGGTCGGGCCAGAGTAGTTCCTGTGTGGCACTCACCTTTGGCGATCTCAAATCCAGTAGTTACATCACCAACATTGTCTAGCAACTGGTAACCATTGGAGAGTGAAGTAATATTTATATCTGGGGTTGAGGTCACTTCAACCATAAACCTCACAATTATATCAAATAAATCAGGATGTGGTGACCCAAAACATGGTTAATAATCTTTGAAGTTCAGATTTCATGATGAATTCGTTACATTAGCAGTCCAAATCCTTCGCAATAACATGCGTCAAAGCATATAAGCTTATGGTCAAAAGCGGTGATAGAGAGTTTCTATTTATGAGCTGTATCAAGACAATCTTTGTCCATCATTTGTAGGTGCCATTAACCTTCTATCAAGGGAAAAATTTCATATTGATTCCCTTTTTTGTTCTAATAACGCACCAATCAATTTCCATCTCATTGAATTTTTCAATTTTTAAATACACATCCTTTTTACTTCAATGACTGCTATCGTTTATTTATCAAGCATGATTTTATATTAACTCATCAAAAATTACATAAAATTTGCGATTGATTATAATTTTACCATACCAGAATTTAGTTTAAGGAATAAATCGAACCGTCTTATTTTGACTATTTTTAGTTCCAAGAACCCAACTTTAGGATCTTTTTAGGTGGTCGATAGTTTGCACATCATTATCATCTATTTATTAAGAAGAATTTTGTAGAAATTCGTATTAAAAATACCGCGATTAATCGTCATTTTATTCCACTAATAATGATGTCGTCATTTATTTATTAGGATTGTTTTAAAAAATTTACATTCACTAATAAACATTACGATCAATTATAATGATGTTATCGTTTATTCGATAAGAGTAATTTGTTAAAAATTTATATCCAATAATTTCGATTAATCATAACTTTCCGCTACAAATATTGCTGGAATTATAATTTTTGCACCATAGAAACTTCACTATTATAGAAACTTCATTTCTGCTTTCGTCTAATCTTTTTAACTAATTATAGAGATGATTCAATAGCCTCATTCTACACACCACATGTAACGTACTAGCGTTCATTTTTTGTCAATTTTTCTTAAAATTTGTATTATACACGAGTACCAAATATGTTCAAACTGACCAATGTTTGTGATCCATAATTTTAAATGAACATCCTCTTACATACCAAAGGTATCTATGCAATGTACTTCTCTACTGTTTGTCTTTAAACCGGAAAGTTTAAAGAGTGAGGTCTGGGGTCTACATTTACTACATTTAACACGCGATGGACCCTCGCTATAGTATCTATATTATAGGGTAGTATTAATCCACGTAATTATATATCCATAATTTTCCGCTTTTCAATAGTTGATTAAATTTTCCTATGTAACCCCTTCCAAAAAAATGTATATTGTTTCACTTTAAATTCAAGAACGTAAAGATACTTACTACCGTTGCAGGGTTATGTCAAGTTACTATCCGTAAATCGGTTAATTTGCATTGTAAGACAGCCAATTGGGAAATATTCAGTAAAATTATTTTATTCATCATCAGTGTTGGGCCAGAACAAGGTTTTGTTTAAATGGATTGGTAATAGCACTCAAATTTAACATGCAGATTTAAAATTAGACCCTTAAAACATCAAATAACCACTTTAAAATACGAGAAAGAAATAATTAAAATATAAAATCGAAAACATAAAAATAAATTAAAGTAATAACACAACGCACCAAGATCCGCACGAAATAAACTTAGAAATAACAAGAAAACACCAAAATTTGACCGAAAATTGACAATTTATTTAAAAGAACCAGAGTTAATGAAAAGTGGAAGTAGGATTAAATAATTTTAATTGGAAATAATTCAATTAAAAATGAAAGAAATGAATTGTCGAATTAAATCATGAAAATAATAAAATTAGATTTAGATTACACAGATAATATCAAGGTCAAATTTTTGTTTTACTGCACTAAATTTTACAAGCAAGGTTAGGGTCACAGAACAGGTATATATACAATTCATTTTCACAGAATTTTAACCTTTTTAAACTTGTTTTAACAAACACTATTTTACTAGTTGAAAGTAAAATCTACATACCAATTCAAGCTGAGTAAGTGCGGTTCATCTGCCAATAGCCTGTGCCAGTGAAGGTTCCGGCGTGAGTAACGCAGGAACCCAAACATCAATACTACCCGTTATAGGGGAAAATTTGAAGGTGGAGGGGTAGCTTTTTGGGTGCTCCTTCATCATCCATTTCCTATAAAATCGACCTAAAATCATTATTTCATAGCGGCTTAAAATCTTAAACACCGAGTCGTCCAGTGGGCACTCGTAATATTCTAACATCGACATAAATAATCCTAAGGCCAAACAAGGAAAGGGAACGTGGAAAGCGTCGTAAATTGTTGCTGTCAAAAATCTGTGTAATAAACCCTAAAATGCCAAAATCAAATTAATAACGTACATTATATATTAATACGTTAAGAGACTAATACAAATAAAAGAGTAACGAAATAAAGCCTTGAGACAAGATATTAAGTAGATTAATGAATAGAACGTAAGATCCAACGTATGACAAAAATACGGATAAATAATAAAAATGCGAATAACCAACAGGAAATTAAATTCACCGATAATATTAAAATCAGCCATATAATAAAATGTAGATTACAAGTGATTAGAAATTTAGGATTTCAAGACGCAGACCATGATATTTAATAAATCGCCCAAAATATAATATTCTTGAAGGAATCCCCGTATTTAGAAAAGGTAATGCTCAGGGCCAAAATGCCATAAATTAACGATACAGTACACCGATAAATGAATAATTACTCCATAAAAATCAAACCATGAAGGTGTGGGGTTTATGGTTTGTGTAACCTTGACCGGAAATAGGACTTTTCTCGTCCCAAATGGTTACCCGTTGCCAACCAACGTTGGTAATGCAACCACTGGTTATGAGATCGCCAAAGGTGAGCGTTACAAAAGGACTGCTAAGGCCCGATCTCATAGCGGGTTCAACGCACTACCGATAGAATGTCTATGTGCGGTTTCTTGTTCCAGTCCCCTTCTCACCATATTCATCATACTCAATCAGTTACCTTTCATCCGAACCCCTTTATGGTCACAATTTTTTGCGGATTTAAATCCTATCACTACCGATAAATGAATAAAACTAAAGCGTTCAAACGATTTTTTATTAAATTTCATTTGTATGTCCTTTGAGTTTCAAGTCCCGGCGCTTAGCGCGTTCCATCTTCCCGGGACGACGCTGAGCCGGTTTCACGGCCATTTTAGTTGTTTCGGTCGCCTCTCTATAGGCTAACTGAGGTGGCGCAGAAACCAGTGGATACGTTACGGCCTTGCCTTCCTGGAAAGCCGATAACGCTACTTCTAAATCGCGGATCTGAGTTTTCATGGCTTGGCTTGGCCAAGCCGTTTTTCCTCGGCCCATCCGCGTTGTGCAACAGTTACCCTTTGATATAGTGTCTTTACCTTGGTAGGTTCCACCCAGGTTGACGTAACCTGCTGGATTTCCCTGGTCAACTGTAGTAGTTGTTGATGCAGTTCGGCATTTTCTTTGCACGATCTTTCAAAAGCGGTGTTCAGGATTTTGCACAGATCCATGTCTACAAAAAGACAAATCATTATGGCGGGTGTATTTTGTTTGTTAAAATTCTTTATGCAATGATTATAATAAACCTTTACTACACTATAATGGTTATATAAATTCTTCACTGTCCTAGGTAAATAACTTAAGAACAAATAAACAGAGACAAAACCATAATTTTTATTTCTACTAAATTCAATGTCGACCCGAATTTCGGTATTATCCATTGAAGTTCCTTCTCGGTGGACTTCGTGCATATGCGTGATCTCGCTTCTATCTCGGGTTTCCATCCTCTGCCCTAATTGCTCTAGTGAGTATTCGTCTTGGAACTGTGACGTTCATAGGCGGGTCGGACTGTCCAGCCTTGAATCGTTGAGTTCGAATGAGATGCCGTACGAGTGGGCATACCCATCCGTACTCGGAATCTTACCGGAGTTGATTTGAACCAAGTGGCGTAGAGCCCTCTCTACTTGCTTGTTGGTCTGTCTTTGATGCTCTTCTAGGCGAGCCAGAACATATTCGACATGGCCCCGAAGTTCTCAAGCCGGGTTACGGCCTGGTTATCTTTTTATCGCGACATGTGGCAACTCCAAGTCTTCATAGTCTCCTTGTCGGCCCAATCTCGATTCCCTTACCGGGGAAATTGAGAATCCCGCATCCCACATCGCCTGCCTGCATCTGGCGGCGGAGTGAGATGGGAATCTTACAGTGACTTGGGATTCATCTATCCAGGAATCGTCTAAACAAATTGATGATCCTTATAGTTAATAATTTCACGAAAATTTTGTCGTCAACAGATCGAAGCGAAGCGTGGTATATGTGGTTGATCGACTTTAGGTCTAATGGGTGAATGAGTGATCGTTAGCGGCTAGTTAGGGAATGTCGTTGATGCGGTAGTATCATTATGTATCTTGGTGTTGATAATACGTTAAGGAATTATACACAGAATGTTAGTTAATCTGGTTTCTGTTTTATGGTTACCTGTTAGTAAACTCAATTTAGTGGGACGTGTAATCACACAAGGTCGTCCCTTTCGTGGATTTATTTGTCAGAATAAATGGAACTCCTTCTCCCGGTGGTTGTCGGTACAGGATGAACACTCTATCTCTAAACATAGACGACATTGGACTGGGGTTAGTTACTTCTTAGTTCGATTCCTCGTTATATCATTTAAAAATATATATATATATAAAAGTACGTAAACATATATTCAAGGCTGTCGCGGGGGGTGATCACTACTGAACAACATCAACTCTTTCAGGCATGGTGAGTATTTATTTAAAGGAAAAAAACATGGAGTCTTTCCTTCATATAGAGTTTTCATTAATAACAACTTTGGATCGTCCCATCATGTAGAACATTCTTTTTGACAGAACCTCGGGTCTTTCCATTGTATGGACTATTCATTTCATAAAACATCGGATCTCATATAGAGTATTCATTTAATAAACATCGATTCCTCCCATCATATAGTATAATCATTTAATAAACGTTGATTTGTTCAGTTATACAGTATATTCGTTTAATAAACATCGATTCCTTCCATCATATAGTATATTCATTTCATAAACATTGCTGACGTGGTTAAACTTCCCGTACTCTCTTTGTAACGTGGCAATTTAATTCCATTTCAATCGATCAATCTCGCGGTGTGTTGGCCGTGTGTGTCTCCACTGTGTCAATTATTCCTCTCTGATTTCATCGATCGTGGAATATTATAATAAATTGTTTGTTCCATGAACTGATGTCATTCCGTTTTCCAGTGGATTTTATTTATAGCTACTCTTACTGATATCATTGGCTATCCTACCCTTCTCCCGTCTTTGTGAGTAGTAGACCATATTCAGAATTCTCTACATTCGACTTCCACTTACCTGGTACTATATGATTGTTCTTGAAAATTTTGTTTATGTATTTTATGTAGGATTTGTGGTTGAAATATATTCGAGCTGGAATCTCATCTATGGTACAAGTATCGTTCCTGCAAGAATCATGATCTCAGGTTCCTCCTACGATCTCACTTATTTTCTGGGTCAATTCGTTCTATGTCCTGATTGTCCTCTTTTCCATGTATTCTCGATTATTCATCAACGATTACGAATTTTCCCTAGTGTGTTATGAATTTTTACTTTTGTTGTTGTCATTATGGATGCGATATTAAATATATTTAATTTTTATTGAATAAATTAGGTCTAGTCGATTTCGTAAATAGGGTTTAGTTTAGGGTGGTGCTTAGATCCTTGTAATAATTTTATCGTTATTTTTGTGAGTAATTATTATCGGGTATAGTGATCTGAACTGATTTATGCAAGAGCTTTATGATTTCGATGCTCACTCTCAAGTATTGTGATGGTAGTCGTTAGTGATCCAACTCTAATTAACTGGTTTATGTACGTTTCAAGTTGTTAATGCGATAATCGTGGGTAAACTAAATATTAATCTATAATTAACGGATTTAAATTTATTTCAAACTACTATGGTGATAGTCGCTTGTAACCGAAATATAAAACTATGGTTAGCGGATTTATGTTCGTCTTAACTTAATATGGTAGTAGTCGTTGTATGGGTTCATTATCGTTAGTCATTAAATTTCATCTTTAGTGGAGGTTTCTAAGTTCACTTTAGTTCATCATTTTCGGGAAATAGTCAATTTTACGGATTTAAGTGCGATTTTGTTTTGCCCTCATATCCTAGCTTCAAGATTCATTTAGAACAGTTTATTTATTTAATGACATAACAACCATTTCTGATTCTTTCCCACTCTCCCTTACTTATTTGACCTTAGGGTAGATATGTCGATATTATGATTTTA
This sequence comes from Schmidtea mediterranea, assembly GCA_022537955.1. Lineage (NCBI taxonomy): Eukaryota > Metazoa > Platyhelminthes > Tricladida > Dugesiidae > Schmidtea > Schmidtea mediterranea. The sequence continues at coordinate 200,268,241 of CM039679.1, read as the reverse complement.
AGAGTGCCCACTGGACTACTCAATGTTTGTGATTTTGAGCCGTTATGTGAGAATTGTTTTGTTTTGGTCGAATTTATAGGAAATGAGTGATGAAGGAGCAGCTAAAAAACTACTCCCCCGCCTTCCCATCTTTCCATATAACGGATAGTATTGACGTTTAGGTCCCGCGTTATTCACGCCGTAATCTTCACGGGCACAAACTATTGGCGGATGAACCGCACTTACACAGCTTGAATTATTGTGTATATTTTACTTTCTTGTAGTGTTGTAGCGGCTGTGGGCCGGAAAGATTTCGACATAAACTTGCATTTGTTTGAAAGGTTTATTTCGATTATAATTGGCATAATACAGTTGCAAAATTGATATCATCGCCTCATTGGCATCATCCTGGCATTCATCAATATCATACTTAATAACATTTCCTCACGCAAACGCCCAAACAGAGCTCACTTGAGGTTGCTTGTGCGCTGCGTGGAAAAAAGGTTCGAAAATCGTCCACTTACAAAATTCAAAAATTGCTTCGATCGGGTAAAACGATCTCTCCAAATTTGGTTAAAATTCAGCGAAAATGAATCGGTATATATACCTATTGTGTTACCCTAACCTTGCGTGTTAAATTTGATGTGGTAAAACAAAATTTGACCTTGTGATGTGACGATCCACCCACTCGAACACAGTTCCAACGTTGCTTAGCAACGGGTGCCTAGTGGTAAGCAAAAGATATTTGTATTGGGTTGACTGGGTAACAACCATATGGTTTCAAAATATCAACACTCAGAAGCCCACCATTATTCTTTCCAAAGTTCTGGCTTTCTTAGCATAGTCTTTGATAAACCTTCTATAACAATTATATACACCCAGAAAGCTTCTTAGATTCTTTATACACTTTGGCTTCTGGAATGACTTAATTGCTTCTAGTTTTGATGGGCCTATTTTTATGCCATCCTTGTTAATAATATGTCCTAAAAACTTTAGTTCTTGCGTCAGTATGTGACATTTTTCTGGGTTTATTCTCAAACCTGCTCTTCCAATTCTTTCTAGTACCTCATTCAGAACCGCATAATGTTGCTCTTTTGTCTCTGTGAATATTAAAATATCATCCAAATAAACCGCTGTCTCTTTTACATTGTATCTTTATCCAATTAAGTCCTAAAACGTTCTTGACCATGCAGCTATTCCAAACGGCATCCTGTTGAAACAATATTGGCCTGTTGTTGAAAATTCTGTATTTTCTTTCTACTCTTCTTTCAGCTCTACCCGATAATAAGCATTTCCCAGGTCTATTGAAGTAAAATGGTTTGCTTCTACCAATCTATCTAATATCTCCGCTATATTTGGCTTTGGGTACGCTTGCCTATCAGTAACCATATTTAACTGTCTGAAATCTAGACATAATCTGATGTCTTGTTTCTCTTACTTCCAAACACAAACCAGCGGTGTATTCCAAGATGAATTACATTTCATAATAATGCCATTTTAAACAGATTTTGTATAGTTTCCTCAATCTTTGGTTCCAAGTGAATTGGTTGTCTTCGTGGCTTAATATTTATTGGGCTTCCGCGTGTATCTATTTTATGTTTCAGCAATGTTGTGCAACCGATGCCCCATTTATTTGCCATAAAAACATTCTGGTTATTCTTCATAATTTCTGTTAATACAGTATCCTTCACTTTTAATTCTTTTCTTGCTCTGTCGAATTTTTCTGTTCTTGTTATAGGCTTCCCAAATTTTGCATCAATATTACACATGTGCTCATGACTGAGGCCATTGTATTTGTATTCCAAATTGTTTCCACAACTCTATACCTCCAATAATTTCTGGTGCTATGTGATTTACAATCGTAAATCTTACCACTTTACATACTCTCATTATTTCAACATCTTCCATTACTTTGACTTTTGTTTCCAATTCATTATCATTTGCTCATCTTAACATACTTGCGGTCTTCATAAGTTCTGTATTATTAAACTTTTTGTACTGGTTCAAGCTCATTACGTTTACTGTTGCTCCCGAATCAAGTAAACAATCCATTTTCTGATTTTGGATTTTGATTACCACGCTAGGTCTACCTTTCATTATGTCATACCTGATAATATTCGACCTCATTTTATCTATTGCCAATATCTCGGTAATTCTCTCTTCGATATTTTCACATAACTTAATTTCCTCAAAGATCTTTTTAAAAAACCTATTAACTTTTCCAACTAATCGTTTATCATTTTTTCCTGCTTTCTCTCTTTATCCTCACCAAGTCTGTTTATCTATTGTCCTATCATTGGGGAGCCTCTAACATCCTTTATAAAACTGCCCAACAATATGTTCTCTTGTCTGGGCTTTCTCGTTTGGAGTCACGGAGAAAATTTCTTTTTCGTCTTCATCGCTTTCATTTCATATGTATGCAACTTGTTTTTGTTAGTCCGTAATGGATCCCTGTCCCCGTATCGTTTCTTCTTCCTTGATAGCTGGTCTTTCTTTCGTAATTTCCACGCTGTCTTCTGTTATCTCTATTTGTCGGTGTTTGCTTAATCCTGTTCAAATTTGTATAGCAATCCTCTACTCGATGGACTCCTAATCCACATCTTTGTCATCTTACTTGGTTACAATCTCTCCTTGTGTGTGTTACACTCCACATCCATAGCATGTAATGACACGCTATTTGGACACTCTCTTTATACGAACTTGTTGTCCGCATGAATAACACGTGAAAACTCTTCGCTGCCTATTCGAATATTCTCTCTGTATATGGTCTTTCTTTCACAGCAAAAACATTTTACAATTCTATTCTCTGGAGTAACATTATCTCTGTATCTTTTATTTCCAATATCCGATTCCAAATTTCTATTATTTTTTATGGTGACATCTCAATAGCTTTTTTTATCTCTACTTCGGGTACTCTTTCTGTTACCGTATAAACCTCTTCGATCTTCTTCTTTATTTCTTCTGTTCCCTTGATTTTATTTGCCCATAACTTAATTTTCAGTTTCCTTTCAGCGGAACAGTGTACCAATAACTCTTCTTCTAATTTATCTGCCGTCCATTCGTGGCTCATCAGCTTGTCCACCAGACTCTTAATATTTTTAAAATATACCTCTAGCTCTTCATTCGTCTGCCTGTATTCGAATGCAGCTTTAATATCTTGAATTATTATGGTATTCTTAATAGACGCTTTCCGCAATTTTTCTCGATAGTCTTTAATCGACCGATCCACGTCTAAACATTTCTTTTTAATCTCTTTATTAATTCAGAGTTCAACCATAATTTCTTGACGAAAAACCGTTAATTTATCAACCCGGAAATATTTCTCACATTGCTGGATAAATATTTCTACATCTCCATTCTTTGTTAATTCTTCTGGTGTCAACTTCCTTAATAAAAGTTCCAGTGACGTGGTCGATATGTTAGATGCTATGAAAACATTTTCATTTAATTCAAAATTTGTATTCATTTAAAGTTCAAAATTTATTCAAATCAAAATCATATCTTTCATATTTCCGAAAATTTAAACAAAATTAAAAACGGCAAAATTATTATTTAAATTTTATTTTATGTTATATTTTAATAATTAGTATTTAATAATTAATATAATAACTTATAACCAGATATTTAAAATATTTTAATCTAATTTATCCAAAGTTAATTTAAATCTTATTTTTAATTTTAATCATTTTAAAACTTAATTTTATGCCGTTGATAATTATGCTTAAATATCCTCACACTTATATTGAAAGTAAAAAAGTATTCAAAAAGATCAGACAAATACGCCAAATTATTTCACCAGTCATAATTTTTAAGATAACTTACAAAAGTCTTTTGATTTTCTGTTTCAAAAAAAAGTACATCTGACTCGTATAACGCGATTTCGATATAACGAGAATTACAATTTGCGCAAAACCTCATATAGCGCTGAACTGTACCCTCGCATAACACGGTTTTTTTGTAACTACAAATTTGTAGTATCCGGGTATTTCCCATAGTGTATAAAGAAATATTCATAAAGAAATTCTTAAACCGAAACGTATTTATGTTTCTTTTCCACATTTTTTGTGTTTATGAGCAAGTTCATAAATGATAAATAATTTTAGTATGTATTTAATACGATAATTTTTGTTTGCATTTTCATATTAAAAAAAAGTAATTTTGGTATATGCACAAAATTAAAAATGAAAATATTAAATAATAATTTTATCGCTGGATCTAATAATTATATTATAAGGACTTTGAAGCAGAAAAACTATTTGTTGGATTGAAATGTTAAATGCTAGAGTTCCAAGTCATATTAAAGCTGCATTTGGTAAAATCCCAACAAATATTCAAGAATGTTCTATGGATGAATATCATAACTTTCTGTTTGATGGTCTAGTTTTGGGATATTTGATGGCAGCGTTGGGTTCAGGTCATAGTGAATAATTAAATGGAAAAGCCTGGGTAAATACTGACGCAGACATTCTCGTCCTCAATCAAGTAGCATCAACCCATCTGAATCAATTGAATAAAAAATTACAATTGTTTAATCTGTCGATCGGGGTTCTTCCGCAACTGTGGTGTCTTTGCATCCTCATGAGCCTTGCATCAATCGATAATAAATTAACAAAAAATAAAATGGAATTCACCAGTAACTACTTGGTCAAATACTTCGTTTAATTTCTTAGGTATTGTATTTATGACAAGTACTTCTCGGTGCAAGAAACAATGATGAAATATTACATTTGGATTTATGGTTTTAGCTAAAGCCACAAATCGTTTGATTGATCCCGTCATGGACTCTGATCCATCTGTTCAAATACCGACACAAATGATACCATGATAATTTTAAAGCATTTAAATACGATGTTATTGCATTAAACAAGTCCTGACCAGTTGTACGACCCAAAGCTCTTTGCAGCATAAAAATTGATTTATTATCATTTCTTCATAAATAATATAAGTTGATTCGTCTACTTGTAATGCAAAAAGCATATTAACAAGCTTACCTGTGACTGTTCTTTCAATGTTGCAGGATGTCATCAATTCTTCTACGAATCGTATCATCAGATACCGTAATCATCAAAACTTACTTTTTTGCATGTTTCCCAAATATAATTGTCACTATTTCACAATAGGCAATTAAAATGAGAAATTCTGCGGCTTTAATTTTAATGCTAGTAACTCAAAAACTTTATACGACGCAAGTTAAACTTTATCACTTACTTTCATTGTTTTTTTCAAATTGTTTTCTTTATTTGCTTTGCATTTCAAACAACCTTTTAAAATATTGTTTGTATTTTGTTAAAAGATTTTTTTTGTTTAGTTGCCAAACGACACCTTAATTTAGCTGGCGCCATCGCATTATTGGCTAATTTCTTTCCACATACAATGCAGAGAGGAGTTGGACAATCTGTATTTCCAGTCCAGGTAAATCAAAATTTTAAGTATTCTTCGTCATACAAAAGATTGACATTTCGAGTTAATTTTACAATTTTTCTATTTTCTTCATTCTCGTAAATTCTATTTGTGTTAGCAGTAGAATTGTCATTATTGTAATCAAGATGATGTTTCTTTATGACGACATTATCCATTACTATAAATTAAAAAATAATGCAATATAAATCAATAAATAAAATGATTCAAAATTTATCTAAATTTATTTAATTCAAAAAATGCAAATTAAGAGAATTAAAATTTGAACTGCACACGAGTCACATTAACACGCAAATATATTGATAGCTTTAATTAAATTATATGTAGAAAGATCTTTGTCTAAAGCCTATACTACAAATAAAGTGTAGTTACGGATGTTGGGCGCGTTCCTCAACTAATTAGCCGAAGGGGACTCCCCTAGCGAAAGAGTAGAGTAACACGCCTACGCCCGACATCCGTAACGACGTCAAACTTTAATTGTGAAATCTATAATTAATCTACAATCGGCTTAAGCAGAATTTCGATAACTGCAATAATGTTTTGTTTCGAAGAAGTAATTTTAACCCGAAAAAATATTTTTACTCATTCAAAGCGGAATGGTACTTGTAAATTTTACTTTGAATTGACTTTTATTTTCAAACAATTTTTAATTGACTTGTACATTTGATTTTTTTGCGGGACACTTGAAAGTGCATCACGGAACACCAGTGTTCCACGGAACCAAGGGTATAATATTTATACTGGATTATTAAATTTTGATCAATATTACTAGGGTAGAGTGGGGTAAAGTGGACACTGGGGGAAAGTGGACACTCTTTCTGCGAATTTTGTTTTGCTACCGATGAAATTTTTTAGCCTACAACTATTTATGCGCTAAAAATATACTTATAGATACCCTTTTACTTAAAACTAATCAATATTGAATTAACAAATAACTTTTAAGTCGTGTTTTTCCACATTAAAGTCCCAAAAAAAGTATCGTGAAATTTCAAGTGTTTTTAAACGCTGACATTTTTAGTAGACAATATTGTGTAATTCATCATTGGATCAGCAAGAAAAGGTATTATTTGATAATTTGCTATATAAAGTTGTAATGAAAATGTTCAGATTTACAAACTTTTACTGTTTCATATGATAAAAAAGTTTTTAAAGTTGTTGTTTTTGAATTGGGGTAAAGTGGACACTTTGACACTATTTTGGATATATCGATATGGATATTTTCCTCTCATTCCTGCAGCATTTTGAATGTCATCGCAATCACGAAATCGGAAAGAAAGCTATCCTCTTCTTAGATGGCCACAAGTCGCATGTATCTGCACAAGCCGTTGAGTGTTGCAGTCAAGTCGGAATCGAATTAGTGTGCCTTCCTCCTCACAGTACCCACCGCCTTCAGCCACTTGACACTCATTTCAATAAAGGTTTGAAGTCCAAGTGGTCTGCTAATTTAGCTGAATTCCTCAGAAATAATAGCAAAGTGCAACTTTGTCGACAAGAATTTTATAAAGTATTCAATCCGACATGGGCCGCTTTTACTGAACGAAGGTCACTCCTTGTTGATGCTTTTCAGTATTGTGGACTATTTCCATGTCGTGATCCAACAACGAATAATGACTTTCAGATGGCTTTAAACTTCGTCACGGATACAAAGCAATCGTCAACGCTTCACGAATCTTATGACCTTCCAGCTCAGACTGCAATTCGTATCATCGCTCCTTCTCCTCGTAAAACTCCCAATCCAGTTCATTTAAAGCAACACATCGCTCACATCACATCCCCAACTATGATGATGAAGTTATCCCAACGCAATAACTCACATTCTTCTGGTGGAAGTGGACAAGCTCCACAGTCCTCATTTAATGAAGCGAATGCTGAATCTCCAATGCACGGATCTGCCCAAGGTCATCTTCGCACATTACCTCAAAATGTGCCATCAACGTCTTCATGAGTGAACCATGGCTCACATGGCTACCTTCCCCAACCACCCAAAAAGCGTGCAACAATCATTCTAAAAAAACAAAGCAAGTCTCAGTGAAAGAATCAAGGACAAGTAACAATTGCGTAGTTTGTGATGAAGAATATTCCAATTCATCAGTTGACTGGTTTTGTTGTCCTGGCTGTCACAATTGGACATGTGAAATGTGCTTTGCATCAGATTTATGCTATAATTGCAGTGACTGACAAACGGTTTCTCATTAGTGCTTACTAATTATCTTTTCTCTAGGACTGTCCACTTTACCCCATGATGTGTCCACTTTACCCCATTCCATTTTTTTGGCTTTGACAAATATATTCTATGAGACAGGTTTGGAGTAAACTATAAAATACTTCAGAAAATAAGTTACTAATAGATAGATATTGTTGCCAAAAAAATCAGTAAGCCTAAGTAATAACATACGCTAACACCGGCTGATTCGCAGAAAGTGTGTCCACTTTCCCCCCAGTCTACCCTATATTTGATAGACTCTGAAAAAAAAATTAAATATTTATTTAAAAGTATAAATATTAGATGTATGTTTATGATTTTAAAAACCTTCCCGTCAATAATTCATAAATTGCAAATTTACATTAGAAGATAATGTAAAATGAAACGAGTAATTTTTTCTGAAAATGTTTCAATTAATACGAATGTGTCCAATCGGTTTGATTCAAACAAAGAATTACATCCTGTTAACAGTTTAAATGATGGAAGGATATTTAACAATAACAACGAGGAGAGGGAAACCGGTTACGTTTTTAACAAATGTTTTAGCAATAAAATGATAAACGATTCATTTGGACAATTATCAGACAATTTTCTTGACAAAAAGCAAAGCAAATCACGAAGGATTTTGAATAGCAATTCTCGATTTCGAAAACAATCCAATTTATGTCAATCTCTACCAGCACTGTCACTTCCAGGTTCGAATATGAGCAATAGCCTAAACCCAATATCCTCTGATCCAATTGCCAATCAAAGCATTGAACCATTGTCAAACGCAGAAGAGCTTATCATTTTGAACCCCATGAACCGTCCATACGATGGTAACTACCAAAAGATCCGATTCATGTTTTCATTATCAACTTTTCTGAGCTTTACTATTATATTGTTTGAATTAGGAGCCATTGCTGTAGGAGTTGTTTTTACGAATACGTGTGAACTAGTAGACATTTACTTAATTGTTTCCGGTTGTTTTCACAGTCTTATCATAATTCTTGAATGGACTAAATCTTGGATTTGGATTCAAAGTAGCAATCCCGTTGTCCCCGACAGCAATTCAGATCATATGCAGCTATTTGTATCTTGTATTTTAATGATGCTTTACTGCGTATCACTAGTATGGTTTACTGTTGGCTTTGCATGGATTCCAAATGTTTTCGTTTTGCCGCTTAGTAATGAAACTCCTAAAGTGAAGGAAGTGGTTATTATACAGAATAATAAGACCTATACACAAATTATTCCAGTGTGTACCGAGGGCTTTTATATATATGCTATTTGCTATCAAGTTGTAGTGGCTATATTATTTCTCATTCGAATTATAATGTGCTGTTTGAGTCACTTTTGTAAGAGTCTTTGCACTAAATTTGTTACACATACCTCGCCTGGATCATGTGAATCTCATTTAACCAATCCGTTACATGATTTGCTTCCGCCTATGAGAGGACCCCTTTATCGATGGGGTTTTCAAAATGAAGGACATGCTTCAGGAATTAATGCTTTGTACAACAGTGGTCAACTTTGTATGATAACTCCAATTCCATTTTATCCATCCGATAGAAAAGCTGCAGAAACGATACCAGTACCACAATTTTAAATTCCACCATAAATAATTGAAATTTTTATTCAAAATTCAATAAATTTTAACGTATTATAACAGTTCTTAATATTTTTTTAGTTGATTTAAGGCTAAAGAACTCAAAAATTAACTTTCATTTCAGGGTGCTTACGAAATATTCGACAGATGATTGCTGAAATGCAAGATCTAGAAAGAACTAAATATTTTACTAGTTTTGTTTCAGTAGATGACCCAAAATATTCTGATGAATCTAGAGTTTGTCAAAAACAGGGGTTTTTGTAAAAAAGGTTCTGTAAATTTTGTGTTCTTTTAACGGTATTTAAAATAGCACGAATTCTTGTTTCAAGCATTTAAAGTCATCTCCAACTGTCAATGCCGATTGAGCCTTTAATAGTAAATCAAGTTAATCTTGAAGCGAAATAGACTCAATCGACTCAACATTCAAAAAAGAATTATCTTCTATCCGAACACCAAATAATCGTGATGCTAACTTATCTGCAAAATTTAAAGTCTATTTGGATGGAATATTCGAAGGACATTTTAAACTTTTTATCAAGTTTATGAAATCACCATTCTGTCGCTCATTGACTCGTTTCTTTACGAGTGAAATTCAAAATTTATTTCATTATTAGAATTCGGTAACTTGTTGAACATAAATTCAATCACTGTTTCCGCAGTTGAAAGAGTTGCATTTTCATGGCTCAGTGTTTCAACCGTTAATTTCATTGGTTCCATAACAGCTTGAAGCATTTTTAAACCTTCAAAATCTAATTCATTTATATTGTCAAGATTATTGAGCTTAGTGAAAGTTTAAAGGAGAAATCATGGCAGGAATGCTTTTCCATCGATGTTTTACATCAAGATATAATTCTATCTCAGTACCGAATTCAGCGATCACCTTCGACTGAAATACTTGATTACGCACCGTTGAATTTCGAATAAACTTTACAACGATTCCAGTATTTTTCAATAACTCATGATAGTGCATTTCTTCCAATTCTTCATCATCGTTTTCAGATTGAACAGTTTCATCAAAGCAATCATTTTCTTCACTGTCGCTTGAATCAGATTCAATTAGAATTGACTGATTTGTTTTTTATATAATGTATCACAAACTGCCAAATGGATAGCGTGATTGAAACAGTATTGATCAACGACTTTGATGATTTTCATAAATTTTTTATTAACAGCTACGCCATCTTGTTTTGATCCAACAATGTCTTTCTCAAAATCGATTCCAAATTCTGTTTGACTTTAAACGCCATTGTTTCTGAATTATACGAACCAATAATTTTGTATAATTTCTTGAACCATAGTAGTTAGATATGTCACCGCTAGACCATGTCCCCGCTGGACCACATACCCCCCCAGGGAAAATTTTTTTTGCGCTAAGTCCAAAAGTACAAATTTTTTCAAGGTCATTTAAAAGTAGGTCAAGGTCATTCAAATTTTTTTTCCAAAAATTTTTCTGTTTAAAAGTACACGATTTCCTATGTCACCGCTGGACCAAAACATAGAATATTTTTCGAAATTTTTTCAAGGTCATTTAAAAGTAGGTCAAGGTCATTCAAATTTTTTTTCAAAATTTTTTCTATGTTGAAAAGTACATATTTTTTCAAGGTCATTTAAAAATTTTTCAAGGTCACGGATTTTTTAATCATTTTTTAATTATAATATATCTACTTACTTTTATAAGTAGTATATATTTTGTAAATATAATTTTATTATTATTTTTTATAATTATTAATTTTTTTATTATTATTTTTTATAAATATTATTATTATTAACATATATTGAAAACCGAGACATATACAACAAATTTATTATAAAGAGATAATTCTACTATAGTAGTATTGTCTAAGACCTTTATTCAAAGCCCATTCCACATACTTCCGATATCGGGCGGCGCAGCAATGACATCCATCACCACAAGGGTATTCGGGTTCCATATCTTTTGACAAATTGTTTTGTTCGATATCCCATAGGAACTCATCGATTACAGTAAATATCCATATTGATGTATGATTGAATATCAAGTCTAGAATTATTGATGCCGGCTTATCCATGATTCCATGTATTTCTGGATAATAGAATTGCAGACGTTCTTTAATAACTTTAAAATAATCATCTAAAAAGCAAGTAATAATAATAATAGTAATAATAAATTACCATAATGTTTAACTTCATTCATAGCTTGAACTGCGCTCGGTACAATCATTTTAATGATAAAAATTGAAATAACAATTACTTTTATACTAATTTAGAGACACACACACACATCTTTAGCTATAAACAATAAATATTAATTTATAATGTTTTGAAAATGATTAAAGAAATGTTAATAATATTATTAGTTTTTAATATGGCCAACTCAATTGTTGTAACCGTTCAAGGTAAAAATTCAACAAGATGTGTATGTCCTGATACCGCTGTATTGATGGATATTTTGTATATGATAGATAGGCCTAGATATTTGAAAACTCCAGTCAAAAGATTATCTGAAAGAATGAGTAATTTAGAATTCCGATTTGAACATACATATGAGACTTTAAAAAGAGCTAAAAAACGAATTATATGATGATATTATATATTTAAATAAGACCATTGGTACTGTTTGGCCAGAACGTAAACGGCCTTGAAGAATGTTTAAATGGATCAGAAACACACACGCAAATACAACACGCAATTTAAATAAACCGATTGAAACACCAATTAAACCATATAAAATCTGAGAAATAAAAGAATTAAATATAAATTAATAAACATAAAAATAAATCAAAATAATAACAAAGTGCACCAAGATCCGCACGATACTTACACAAACATAACAAGAAAACACAACAAATTCGACAAAAATTGGAAAATTAATAAAAGTTCATTAAAATGAAAATTAAACCGAAAAATTTGAATTAGTAATAATTCAATAAAAATTCTAAATAAAAAATTAGTAAAAATAAATCAAAAAATAAAAAGATTAAAGAATAGAATTTACTAGAAAATAACAAGGTCGAATTTTGTTTTACTGCATCAAATTTCACATGCGAGAAAATTAGGTATAAATACTGATCCATTTTCACATTAAATTTAACCGTTTTTCAAACAAACCATTATTTGAAAACAATTTGAAATTATTTGTGAATCACTCGTGAAATCTTTAAAACCATTTTATAGATTATTCGAAGATTGTTCAATTTTATTTTGAATTTTTCAGAAACTCATTTTTAGGTGAGAAATATTTATGGTGGAACCCTCTTTCCACGCCCCGTTCCCTGCATCTCCATGGAGCTCTGCTCGGCGTCGGCGTGGGGAGAGCGGTATTTATGTTATTTTATGTTGAATTTTACATATTTTGGAATGGTGAAAAGGGTAATTATGTTATTGTCATTTATAATTAATAAATATTATTTACATAAATTATTTTATATGTTTTTATAAATCAAAATGTCGAAATTTTTCCGGCCCACAGCCGACACACAACGCAAGATAGTAAAATCTACATAGTGCAGATTCATGTAAGTGCGTGGAAAATCGCCAATGATATGTACCCGTGAAGACTCAGCGTGCGCAACGCAACGGTCGTAACGTCAATATTAATCCCTATAGCTGAATCGAGAAATAAGGAAGAAGTCTCTGGCTGCTTCCTCGTTTCTCAATTCTGTAAAATCGACTTAAATTATATTACACACGGCTTAAAATCACCACACCGAGTAGTCCAGTGGGCACTCATTAACTATAATATAAACATAATATGCGTCTAAGATCAATTAAAGGAAGGTGACGGGAAACTAAATGAAAAAAGTGAAATCGTTGTTATATACTAAAAAATCATGATCGTAATCTACATTATCTATCCTAACGTCAAATTTAAAATTATTCATGATTTCCGATTTTCTATAGTAACTCTGTATTATTTAATCCAGATTGATAACTCATATCATTATCCGAGCATCTTTTGTTAATGATAAACTCGTATTATGAACCTGCTATTTACATGATTCATCACCAATCCTTTTAGTAATAATAAAGGGAAAATTTTATTAAAGATAAATTCATATTGTTAACTGTAGATTACTATCATTGTAAACCCTTTCATTAATAATATCTTCATATTGATAAGTGTAAATCGTTGGGTAATAAGAAAGTCATAGTATTAGTAGAAACATTTTGTTAATAATAAATTGACAATAACTTTATATTATTAATTTATATGGTTAAGTAATAGAAAATTATTATTTGTCGAATAATATTGGTAATTTCAAACCCTTTTAGGTAATTAATTGTAACCCTTTAAATGGAAATTGCCCTATTCAAACTTATCTTTAAAAATTCATAACCTACAAATTTAAGTAATTAATTATAAAACCTCATTATCACTGATAGACCTTCATCACACGTTATCAATTCCAACCCAGGTATTAACTTTGTTATCAATGCTCAATTATAAAAAAAAAAGTAAAATTTACGTTATAAGATTTATAAATTCATCGCAAACCCCGATCATTAGCTCCATGACTGATTTAAATGTTAATGACAATAGCATTAGTAGGTAAAATATGAGTTATAATCCCCAACATCAATTAGGAATTTCATTTAAGAATTTAACACGTAAAAATCATCCATGAAAATTAAAACTTACAAACATCAAAAATCACAACAATTGAATAAATAATAGTGAAATTAATAATTCCAAAGGCGAAAAGTATATGAGAAATCAATTTTGAGGAGAGTCCGACGTACAAATCCACCGAATTTAAAATTTTTAGCCATTACGAAAGCAGGGAATTGCATCATAGGTTAGCATGCCGAAGGAGCCTTCATCCGATCCAAAGAGAGTCTCGATACATCTGAGATAGGGTAGAAAGCAACCAACTTAGTGACATCAAGCGCTCCAAATTTTTGTGCTGAATAATAAATCTGAAACCAAATATCCGTAACCGGTAAGGTGAATTTCAAATAAAACTAACTCATCGATGGATAGAAAACCGTACGGAAGGTCGACAGTAGCATCTTGAACCATAGAATTTTCTAAAATCTCAACACCAATCCCGAAAATGTAATCTAGAAATAATAAATAAATAAAAATGATAACTCGTGCCGACCGGAAACTTACGAATAAACAGTTTCGCCAGCCATAGAGACACGCGCCCAAAGTCCAATTTTTTTTAAAGCGCCGACTAGTATTTACAATAATTATGCAGATATAAAGTTGAACCTGAACCTTGACATATCCGGTCAGTTCATAAGGTCGACGATCAACTAAATTATGAAATTTTCGATTAAAATGCTAAATTCAATTAAATAACGTTCGCGTTTTCACCGAATGACGAATGAATGTGCAATTATCTAACTAATGTACTTATATTAAATAGGATATAACCCTACACCGAATATCGATTACCCAAACGTACCAATGTACCAACAACGGAATTCAAAGATGAGAACCGTCTCAAATAGTCCAACCGGCAGAAGGTCCACAGTTGAATCCAAACACGCAGGTAGTGATTTGTGTACATATAATGATTAAACATGAGGGTTTAATGCGTACCCAGCGTAATGATATTCGCATCAACCTTACGGTCAAAAACACCACAGTAGATTTCGAAATGGAAACGACACAGTATATTCAAGTCATTGAAAATTCTTTTCCCCACCGAGAACGGATGACGTAAATAGTAACTGTTAGCAATGGATAAGGAAGCATTAAGCGGAAAGAATTCGTCACACGTAACATAGTCAAGCCATTTAACATCCCACTTAGAGTAACTGAAACGATTATATCACCACTCATTATCTTATACAAGAAGTATACTAATTATGAATTATTCAGGAAATGCAGACCCCGATCTCATCCCAATGCAACTCGCCGACCGATGGAGGGAAGCCTGGAAACTCTACTGGCACTCAAAATCCCCATCCAACAGCAACAGACCGGAGTATCTCGACCGAACTCATGAGGCACCAGAACCGTTCTGGGAGGAGTGGCACCCCACGGCGGAGATCTACGCCCATGCGCGGTGTCTTCTCGACGACCTTCTCGAACACCAGCAACAAGTGGACTTACGAGTGGCTCGAGCCCGTCAATGTTTGGCAAACATTGAAGAGGACCTCGAAGCCGGCCGAATTGCCGCCACTTATTACCACCCACGGCACCGCGGATCCCCGAGTGAAGACGTCGAGAAAGAAGAGGTTACGCAGATGACGAGAACTCGCCGAGGTCGAAACACGAGGAGGCCGGTAATGGTTATACCAAACTGCTCCCCCCGAGGAATGGGTGGCAAGAGGCTTCACAGACTCGTGAGAGTAACATTGTGATCTCCATTTAGTTTTAACATTTGTGGAAAATAAAGATTTCGTTCAAATAAACATTGATTCCGTTTTGTTTTGGTTGATGTAGCAGCAATTTAATAAAAAGTTTTGTTTGATTAGTTACTTCGATGGTGATAATTATTGTTTTGATATTGTCAATTCCAGACATGGATTCCACACAAACCCTGAGAGTAGAACTAGCCGTAGCCCGAAAAAATAACACGAACCTATACGATCAGATAATTCAACTAACACGAGAGGTACATCAAATTCGAGCCACCTGGATAGATCCAGCAAAGGTCAAATCTTTATATCAGAGGCTCACAGCTGCTCAGAAAGGATGGGTCGAAGAAAAACAAATCAATCAGAGTTTACGCACACAAATCCGAGGACTGGAGGTCGCCCTATCGGCCAGCCAGGAAGGAGCGGCTGTTACCTATCCGCTCGTATTCGCACCGGCTCAGTTAGCGTACCGGGAGTCGGCAGCTGCTTCAACTTCGGTCCCGAATCCTACAACAACCATAAACACTTACTCCCGTCCCGGACGCAAAGAGAGAGCTAGGCGTCGTGCCGCCAAACTACTAACCTGATCCAAGTCAAAATTTACAGACCATTGTAGCTCCTATATAAAATACATTTCGTAGTTTGATTTTATTAACTCATGTGAGAGGATCCAGAAAACCATGATAGAATTCCTGAAATTTACTAGACTTTAAATAATATACGACATAAAGGGGACCAATTATAAAGAAAATCGAGCACATGTCTTCTAACGACGGCTCGTTGAACCCGAGGGTTGTCCGAGCAATTATAGTATTAGCAATAGCACTCACTTTTTGCGGACAATCCACCCGCTCGAGCACATTTCCAACGTTGCCTAGCAACGGGTGTCGAGTGGTAGGCAAAGTAATATTTTGTATGGCGTTACTGGGCAACAATGAAGATAAATAATTAGCAACCCCTGTAACCCACCAGTACTATCAAAAATGAATTAAGAAAATCAGTATTAGAATTGAAAGAAAATCGTAAACTTAATGAAAAAAATGATGAATCAAGTTCAATATAGTATAAAATTTTATTCTAATAAAACAACTGATCAGTTCAATCGTATAATGAAATTACAACAACCGGTTAACAGTGGTGGCAACAACTTGAAAGAAGTTAACAGTGCCAACAAATCATCATTGCCATTTCCATTATATATTTTTACATATTTTCTTAGTATTACATGATTCTGATTGGTCGAATATAGTATAAATAAGCTTACACTTTCATATATTTTTTATAAAATGCCAGAAACTAAATTTTTTATAACTTTGTTGAATGAGCTGGTCTCTAATAATAGAGAAGAAGATGAAATCATTAAAAACATGAAATTTATGGTAAACCGTACCGAGAAAATCGTTGAAGACATCCCATTCGATTATGCCACCATTGGAGAGAAAGAAGGCATTCCAATCAATATTTAGTTACATGTTTGATGAAAATAATAAATGGATGCGAATAATAGTAGGATTAATGTACATGAAACACATGATATTAAAATCTGGATCCGACTATGAAAATTATTTCCAATGGTCTATAGAGGTATATTACTTTATATTGTTATTAATTTATTATTATTTAGGTGATAGAAACAAGAATTGATCCGTGGGTAGAATCAAACGGTGGATGGACAGCTATTATTCAAGTTGCCGCAGAAGCCAAACGCTCTGATATTTATATCGAGAATTGCAAATTTCTATTAAAACTATTCACTGGAGTATCTGTTTTATATTTATGTAACAAGGTTTATCATAGATTTTAATAAATATTTCTTTGTTATTTTATTAATAAAAAACTACATTTTTAAAGATTTATTGATTATTACATGTACATTCTTCATCACCACAAGATTCTATCATAATATTTTCTATAACATGATCAATACAATTCTTAAATTCGGTAGGCTCATCTTTAATAATTTCGGTAGTATCTTCAGTATCATTAATATTTTCTTCAGTATCTTCAGTATCATCAATAATTTCTTCAGAATCATTAATAATTTCAGTATCTCCATCATTAACAATTTCAGTATCGTCACTCTGACATTCTGAACATGAATCTTCTTTACTCAATGCTTCAACTAGAGTCAACATATCTCTAATTTTTACACCGGTTATTTCTTCAAGTTTATCAAACAAAAAGTTTATTAAATATTCTAAACGAAAATTAATTAATTATTTTATATTTTATATTTTACCTTTTTCAGACATCATTTTAACACTATTTTAAAACTAATTATAATTTTGTTTATAGAATAACAAAGAAACATTAATACATTTATTAAACACTAAACACTAAAATAACTGTGAAAGTCTAGCAGTAACAATTTTCCAGATTGGAGAAAGCACATCGTTTTGATCTGCTTTATATCCTTGGATTGTTATTGTTAAATACCAGTTTTCCTGTTCTTTGAAACCTATTTCTGTAAATGCATCATAATATTTGGTATATTGACTCGTGAAGAAAGCATTTTCATTGCATTTTCATTGCATTTTAAATTGGAATTGATCTTTTTGAACGTATTATCAATATCCTTGATATCTAACATTGAGAGAGTCGTAGCAAGAGATTGAAATTGAGTCTTATTGAGTTTGACCGGATTTGCCAATTGCATATTGATAGGCTCCTTTAAAAAATACATTTTATAATTGTGGAACATCTGAACTGGTTGGACGCTTATTTTCTCTGTCATGTTTGATTTATGATCTCTATAAGGTGGTGACGCGCTTTTATACCCTTGACAGATACTGATTAACCAATCAGAATCATGCATGATAAGTGCATGATAATTGCATGTTAAGTGCGTCACTGTATGTAAATTAACCCGTTGAGTTTATATATATGATTTTACACATATCATCTATATAAAATGTATTATTATTATTATTTTTATTATTATTACTATTATTACTATTATTACTATTATTACCAAAATAAAACTAACAAAAATAAAACTATTACTATTATTTATATTATTACCAACACTAACAAAACAACAAAAATAAAACTATTATTACTATTATTACCAACACTAACAAAACAAAACAAAAATAAAATTCAAAACATTTATTTTCTAAAAAGTTGATATTTAGACGAATTCCTAACTGATTTTGCCAGGCACCATTCGACATAGCGCTGGTATCAAAAATCGCAGCAGCTACAACCCAGAATACAAGGGTATTCGGGTTCCATCTCCTTCGGTCTTCTGTCAAGCTTAATATCCCATAGAGCTTGATCTATTATGTTAAAAATCCATATGTTGGTGGTTGTATAGGCCAAATCTGGAATTACTGATTCAGGCTGGTCTTTGACTATTGCTCTGAGTTGAGGATAGAAGAAGAATAACCTTTCCAGTAATACGGCCTGATATTTATCTGGAAACAAAGATAATAATATTAATAAATAATAAATAATAAATTTACCATAATTTTCGATCTCTTTTTTGCTTAATTTTGTGCTCGTCATCATAATATTTTCCATTTTAAAAATGAAATAAAATGAATAAGCAATTTGTTTTAATCAATCATTAACCAATCAGATATCGACCAATCCGTTGATTTCATTTTGTATGTCACAAACAATATTTTTGTACTCTAGATTTCGCACCCTTAATATGACTATTTTGCCACTAGCAAACACGTTAACACACATTGGGTTGTATTTTAAAAGCCTCAATGCAGGAAATAATTCTGGCTCGAACATACAAAGACATTTTGTTGACATATTGTATAGATTGATAGATTGTCCTATATCCATGGTAACTGTAATTGACTGTATTTTAATATCCTTTATTCTATATTGTAATTTATTGACATCTAAAGGTTTCTTACATCCCATGATTCTGCATTTGCCGGATTTGAAAAATATTATAGGATATTTTCCACTCCTATCTACAATTTGCTGGGGTTTACCATTTGGAAACGTCATTTTTGATACATCGAAAGTTCCTTTATAATTTATATTTGATAACATAATTAAACAATAAAGAAATATTAAGCTATATATATGAGTTTTTAGGAAGAGTTCATTAAATCGTATAATATAAACAAAAACCTATAATT
Organism: Schmidtea mediterranea; assembly: GCA_022537955.1. NCBI lineage: Eukaryota > Metazoa > Platyhelminthes > Tricladida > Dugesiidae > Schmidtea > Schmidtea mediterranea. The sequence goes on along the minus strand of CM039679.1, from coordinate 200,248,659 downwards.
ATACAAATTAATAATGGAATTAAGAAATGATGCTGTATATCAAATCGTCAGCCCAAGTGGTAGTGGTAAAACTATGTTTGTGTGTAAATTACTGAAATCTAATTTATTTCAAACAAAATTCAACAAGATTTATTAGCATAGGGGTGCCGATGAAGAACATGGATTAACTCAAGATAATTTCTGTAAATTGAAAAACATGAAAATAGTAAAGGGTTTCGATAAAAACTGGTCAAGTCGTTTAAGGAAAGGTGATGTCATCATTATTGACGATTTGTATCAGGAAGCTAATAAAGAAAAGGATTTTAATAATTTATTCACAAAAATCAGTAGACATGTTGGTGTTACTGTGATCTTTATTACTCAAAATCTATTTCATCAGGGTGGTGCACATCGAACAAGGAATTTAAATGTTCAATATTTAGTTATTTTCAAGAATCCTAGAGATGCAACAGTTATTGATTTTCTTGCTCGACAAGCATACCCTAATAATCGTAATTTTCTCATCAGTGCATTTCAAGATGCTACAAAATCACCACATGGATATATATTTCTTGATTTCACACAACAATGTAACGATGATTTACGGGTAAAAACAGATATTTTCAATAAAGAAGGTGCCATTGTATATAAACAAAGTTGAAAACTTTAACATGTAAAAATGTTTATGAAATCCAGGCTTAAAAATATCCGAAAACTTAGACAAAGTATTAAAAAGACTATAAAGAAGCGTGTTCCACCAAAAACTAGTTATACACCATCTAAAAAACTAATAACCGAGAATTACCCTGCAATGAATCTTATTTCGAAAAACATTATTAAAAAGAGTAAGAAAAAAGATGTTAAAATTGTTAAAAATCATAGGAGTTTCCCATATTTTAATGCATTGTTAAAGGCCTCGAGTACGTCTATTTTACAATCATTTCCAACTTTTGTTGTCGATGATTTACTCAAAATTCTATTAAAAGTAGTCAGAGGTAAAATTAAAATCAGTAATTCTAAAAAACTAGTATTGAATAAACATCGTAAGCCTTTGTTATCACTAGTAAATAATAAAAATCGTAAGCAAATGAGAAAAATCATATATAAACAACAAGTTGGTTTTATCGGAGCAATGATACCATTAGCATTATCATTATTATCACAATAAACGATGGGTCAATCATTACCTAATGTTAAATTAAAATTTAAATCATCTTGTTGTAATGGAGAAGATTTGGACGAACCCAGAAGACGAAGCAGGTTTCGGTGGAGTGGCAAAGTTAATGAAAAGAGTCCAAAATTCGAAAAAGGAAACGCAAAAGTGGTTGTCAGATCAGCTTGCGTACAGTTTAAACAAACCGATGCGGAAAAGATTTCCAACGAGAGCTTATAAGACATTCGGTATTAATGATTTATGGCAAATGGATTTGATGGAGATGATACCGTATTCGAAAATTAACAAGGGTTTTAAACATATTTTAACGTGTATCGATGTTTTCAGTCGTTTTGCCCGCGGTCTACCAACAAAGACAAAATCTGCAGAGGAAATATCTAAAGCAATTAACTCAATGTTTAAAAATGGACATCCAGACAATTTGCAAACCGATTTAGGTATTATTATTATTATTATTATTATTATTATTATTATTATTATTATTATTATTACTATTATTATTATTATTATTATAGGCAAGGAGTTTTACAATAGTAAATTTAAGCAAATCCTGGATCGGCTCAAAATAAATCATTATTCTGTACATTCTCAATACAAAGCCGCACATGTTGAAAGATTTAACCGGACATTGAGGGATAGATTGAAGAAATATTTCGTGCATCAAGGTAATAAAATATGGATAAATGTATTACCAAAAATACTTGTTAGTTATAATAATTCATCACATCGAGGTCTGAATGGTTTGAGACCCGTTGATATCAGCTCGAAAACACGAGTACAGTCAGTAGTTGCTATTTCAAAACCAAAATATAAAGTTGGTGATCACGTTAGAATTAGTAAAATATCTGCTTCACCTTTCATCAAAAATTTCGATAGTAATTGGAGTGATGAGGTATTTCAAATTACTAAAATTAATACTAAACAGAGTCCTGTAATGTATGTTATTAAAGATAGTGATAACAATGTAATACAAGGGAAATTCTATGAACAGGAATTACAAGTTATTTCCAAACCTACAGTGTTCAGAATTCAGAAAATTTTGAAAACTAAAATGGTGGGTAAGGATAAACAATAATATGTCAAATGGCATGGATATCAAAACCCTCGTGGATATCATCAAAAGACCTAGTAAAATGAGTTTCTATACAATTTTACCTAGCAATAGTTGCCCACTAATCCATCCGGAAAATCAAGCGAGTAAATTTATGGTTAATCTTCAAAATCCTATGTATTTACATGGAAATTGGGAAGTTGCTTTGCAAGACTTTACATTTGTGTACAATACATTCCCATTTTATAGTCATTGTAAAATCGGTTACAAGAAACGTGTTCCCAAAACATGTAGTGGTATTTTCACAATCAATAATTTTGAACGATATTGTCATATTCCGAATCAGATTTTAGATGAAAATAGTGGCATGTTTTTTAAAGATGGATTGAATGTTAGTTGTGATTTTAGCCCATTTACAATAAAGTTTGAAAGTATTGAGGATGCCAAGCGAATGAGTAGTGATAAGCTTAACATAATTGTTCCTGGCACTGAATACCAAATACGTTTCAAAACATTTGATGAGAAAAGTGTAACGATCGAAAACATCAAAATATCTGTATCATATATTAATGAGGTGGAAGATACATTTACGTTTACTAATGATTTATATATTGAAACACTTGAAGAATTACATAAATATATTTCATTCAATTGTTTACATATATTTAAAACTATTGAATTTCTTAAAGATGGAATATGCAAATTCAGTCTGAATAATAACATTTGTGAAGTTACATTTGATAAAAATTTGGCTAATACATTGGGATTAGATAAGCAAACATATCGGGCAAGTGCCTTTGGTGTACGCAAACCAAAACTAATAAAACTTCATAGGCAAATGTTCATATATACTAACATCATCGATCCTATAATTGTTGGTGATTCTTTGGTTCCTCTATTGAAATCTGTTTGGGTTGATAAACATGACCAGGATGAAGTTGTCAATATAAATATCGATAATCCCATGTACTTACCGGTATCAACATCATGTATAAACAATATAGAAATAAATATTCGTGATGATAGCGGTAAATTTATTGAATTTAGTAAAGATACAAAAACTCATTTGACATTACATTTTCGTAAATTAGATGGCCAATAACGATATTATTAGTATGTATAGTGGTAGCCAAAGTGGTGGCGAATTACCATATTTTATTGGTAAACAGTATGGATCAGGATGGTTGAGAACAATTGGTAGATTTGCACTTCCTATTCTTAAACGCATTGGTCGTTTTGGTATGAAAACTGCTAAAGATGTGATAATGAATGAGTAGAAAATATTACCATCTCTGAAATCAAATGCATTATCAGAGTTAGGAAAAGTTGCAGGTATGTTTGAAAAACAGGAACCACCAGCTCAAAAGCGTAAAAGACATCATAAACATATAAACAAACGAATGAAAGGCCATGGAACTATATTTTAAAAATGATTTGTGGTAAATCTGAATTGTGTTTATTTGATCTTCCCAGGCGGTAATTGAAATGGGGGCCTTTGAAGATGTATTCCCGATGAATTCTTTTATGGATAGTAAAACTGATATTGAATTTTATATTAATGGTTCCTTAACTGAATATCTAGATTTGAACGATACATTGCTAACTGTTCAGATCAAAGTTGTAGATAAAGATAGAAAACCGTTGGGTGAACCTAGTGATGTTATACCAAACAATTTCTTGTTTCATACACTTTTTAAAGATGCAGTTCTCGGATTTAATAATATCAAGATTGAAGGTGGTAACAGTACATATATTCACAAAGCTCTAATAGAAACTATTATAAATTACAATAGCGATACTAAAAATACATGTTTAACTCCTATGGGTTATGGTAGTGATGACGATAGGAAAAAGTGGATTAAAGGCTCGAAATTATTTACCATGTGCTCATCATTACAACTCGATTTTATGGATCAACCAAAATATTTACTCCCAGGTGTTAATGTGCACATTAGATTGAAAAGATCTGATTCGGCATTATCACTAACAAGTGCTACCACAGCCCAATTCTTCAATTAGTTGATGCCAAATTATTGGTGAGAAGAGTTCGTGTTGAGCCCTCTGTATTAGCTGGTCATCAACTGGGGCTTAATTCTAAGCATGCAATATATCCATTGAAAACAAAGGAAATTGTTCAATTTGCTATTGCTAAAGGTTCAGCTTCTTTCTATAAGGAACAAATATTTGGAGATAGAAGAATGCCCAACTTTATATTGGTAACATTTCAAAGTGAATCTCAATATAATGGATCATACTTAACATCGTGCTCAATTTTCAAAAATTTTGGAGTAACATCGTTAACTTTATCGAAAAATAGTGATTATAGAGAAACATATACTCAAGATTTCGATAATGATAATTATTGTGCTACATATATGCAGAGTATAGTTAGAAATATGGGTTATTTGGATAAAAACCTTAATTGTGGTATAACTCTTGAAGATTTTAAAAACAAATTTCCATTCTTTACATTTGTTTTGGCACCCGATTTTGATTTAAATCAGAGTCAATTACCTCAAAATGGAAATTTACGATTAGATATAAAGTTTGCTAAAGCTACAACTGAACCGGTACTTGTTGTAATATATGGCGTATTTGAAAATGAGGTTCAAATAACTGCAAACAGAACAGTTTTGGTTTGAACAGAGTTCAAACATTGTTGGTTTGAAAATGTTGGTTTGAATGGTATAAATTTATAGATAATATAGGATAATTTGTCATGGAGTAAGTTTTTCATGTATTATTAATATTATTGATGTAGTTCTGTTTAGGTCTATCGAATTGGAAAACAAATACTAGGACATGAATTTTTAGAGGTATTTCCTCTTGATAAAATTCCATATTTACTTAATAATCAAGCCATAATTGTCAATACTCAATCATCTCATCTCGGTGGAGAACATTGGTTGGCAATATATATGAAACCTAGCAAGATATTTGTATTTGATCCTATGGGTTTCTATTATCCGGCTTTAATGGTTTCGAAACTTCAAACAATGGGTAAACCTATTGTATATAATAAAACTATGTATCAAAAACCATGGACATTAACATGTGGTCAACATTGTTTAGCTTGGTTATTATCCAAGCGATTTGATGTATAATAAATGTTTTATTGTTATGTTTTATTATTTTATTATTATTATTATTAATTAATTAATGGTCACAAAGACAGTGCATATTAAGTGCATGTTAAGTGCGTGATCACAAAGACATTGCATGTTAATTTATCATCACATGATAAGTGCATGCATACACACACAAAACTGTATGTGAATTACAAAGAAAACACATACAAACAAAAGTATGTGTGTGATTTACAAAGAACGCATGCAGTCACAGTGTAGACTGCATGTGTTTTACAAAGAAAACATACCTACACACTATAGGCTGCATGCATAAAAATCTCTCACCTATATGTGTGTTTTGCTTAAATGTGATTGGCTAAATCCTGAAAATTTGATTCTCTTTATAAACATTGACAATATCCAAAGTTGTCACAATTAATTCAAAAAATTTCAAATTTTTCAAAATTAACAATTTCAAAATATTCAATTTCAAAATGGAAAACAATAGTATTTTAAGAAAATTATTAGCAGAGGGAAACGGTAAGTTTTTTATTTTATTATTTCTTTTATTTATTTATTATTAAGGTACATTTAATTTGTATGATGCCACCGAAAAAGATAATGAAGTCATTTTAATCGAGGATAGCGGTAAATTACTTTATATTGTTATTAATTTATTATTATTGTTTTAGAAGTTATTACATCGAATGAAGTAATAATCATCAGTGATAGCGAAGACGATATCAATCATGGTAAATTTTTATTTTATTTTATTATTTTTATTATTATTTTAGTAGATTTGGATGAAGATTCTATGCAAGATAATGCCCCCGTTTCTGGGGAAGACAGCTCTACAGATGATGATACTGATAAATGTTAGTTTTTTATTTATTTTTATTTATTTTTAATAAAATGTTATTATTATTAACATTTATTATTATTTAATCCATTTGGATTAAATAAAAACAAATGTTAATAATTGATAAAAACTTTTATTTATTGAAAACTTTTATTATTGAAAATTTATTGAAAACATTTATTGACGAATTTTATTGAAAACATTTATTGACGAATTTTATTGAATACTTTTATTGACGAAAATTTATTGAAAACTTTTATTGAATACTTTATTGAATACTTTTATTGACAAATTTTATTGAATACTTTATTGACAAATTTTATTGAAAACTTATATTTATTGAATACTTTATTGACAAATTTTATTTATTGAATACTTTATTGAAAACATTTATTGACGAAAATTTATTGAATACTTTATTGACAAATTTTATTGAATACTTTTATTGAATACTTTATTGAATACTTTTATTGACAAATTTTATTGAAAAATTATATTTATTGAATACTTTATTGACAAATTTTATTGACAAATTTATTGAATACTTTATTGACGAATTTTATTGAATACTTTATTGACAAATTTTATTGAATACTTTATTGACAAATTTTATTGAAAACATATATTTAAATTTATTATTTTTAACAGGCAAATTATATCCAAAGTATTGCATCTCTTCAGCGTGTCATTCTTTAGAATGTCATGCTGAAATGAAGCGATACTATGGTCAAAAATTTTATGGCATCAAGTTTTTATATGCCCTAAATGCGAGACTGCCCAGGATGTCAAATATTTAGCTTTTTATAAGGACCACTCTACCCACCTAAATCAATTCACTTTAAATAAAAAGGCTCTTTTACGAAAAATAATGAAAAGAAAAAATAATAACAATAACAGAAAAAATAATAAAAATAATAAAAATAATGACAATAATGACAATAATGACAATAATGACAATAATAATAATAATAATAATAATAATAATATGTCGAGACGTAATAACAACAATAATACGTCGAAACATAATAATAATAATAATAATAATAATATGTCGAGACGTAATAACAATAATAATACGTCGAAACATAATAAACGACCTGCTGCAAATATTCAGTGTGTTCCCTCTAAACTTAAAAGGGTTGAAATCATCATTAGCGATGATGAAGAAATTATCATTAGTGATGATGAAGAAATCATCATTAGCGATAATCAAATAGGGGGTTCGATCAATATCTATAATGAACCCGAAATAAGGTCAGATTTAAATGGAAGTCATAAAAGTATTAGATTTGATGTAGAACGTGAGAATCTAATACAAATCTCATTAACAAATAAAATAGTTAATAGATTAAAATATGAAATTAACCAAATGGGGTATGTTAAAATACAATTCGCCATTCTTATACAATTCGAAAAAGATGGTGAAATAAAAGACAACTTTTTTAGTAATAAGGCAGAACTTTTCTCGGATAATTTTCTGCTTGATGGTATTACTAAATTAAATAATAAAATAGAAAGATTCACATATTTAGGGAGCGGATGGCGGGTTGTTAAAATCAAAGAAATTGATTTTATATTAACAAAGTATTTCCCTATAAATAGACTAGCTGGCCATAGTTATATCCCAACACCGAAATCTTTATCTGGCAAAAAAGCTATAGTTAATGTTCAAAACAATAACCATCATTGTTTTATATATAGTATATTAGCCCTTTTAAAACGTAGTGTAGTTCGCTCCCATAGAAACAGAGTTTCTTCTTATGAGAATTATTTGGACGAATTAAATTTTGACCCCATTGACGATTGTCCTATGAGACTCTGTAATATTCCCAAGTTCGAAAGAAAGAACAAGGACTTAAATCTGGCTATAAATGTTTTGACTTTTAACGAAAAACCGTCTAAAACTCTAGATGATATAAACTATATCCGCCATCATCCGCATTTAGATATAATTCACCGGTGCAAGGTTACTGACGGTACACCTATTTATTTACTTCTTTTGGAGGACGGTGATAATTATCACTATACAGCTGTTTTTGATTTAAATAAATTAATGAACTGCCATGCGACTACATCTTGCAATGTGCAAATCTCTGTTCATTGGTGCCCCCATTGTCTTAACGGCTTTAGATTAAAACCTGCATTTGACGCCCACGTTGCCTTGTGCAGTAAAAATCAAACAGGCACTACCCTTTATACTTTGCCTAAAAATAAATATTTAAAATTTACAAATTTCGCAAAATCCATTACCCCGCAATTCGTAATTTATGCGGATTTTGAGTCAATTTTACCACTGGATATAAGGCATCATCAAATACATATGCCGATAGCAGCAGGTCTATTATTAATAAATAATTATACAAACACCAAACAATATTATAATTTTATTGGCGATGATTGCGTTTTGGCGTTTTTAAAAAAGATTGATGAAATCGCTCTTTCGATTGTCTTGCCATATTATGAGGTTCATTGTCAAAAACCTATAGGACCACTATCTTTCAAGGAGGAACGAGAGTTCAAGGATTGTCGCACATGTTATTTGTGTAAAAAGTTTATTAGGGATAAAGTTAAGGATCATTGTCATTTCTCAGGTAAGTATTTAGGGGCTGCTTGTATGAAGTGTAATGTTTCTCGACGAATCCAGATTACCTGTGGTTTTCCATAATTTGAGGGGATATGATCTCCATCATATTTTAAAGTATGGTCTAAATAATTTTTCTTCTTGGGAATTAAATATTATTCCGACCACTACCGAAAAATTTATCTCCCTCATCGCATACATTAATAAATTGCCTGTTCGTTTTATAGACAGCATGCAATTTATTAATTCATCTTTAGCAAAAGCGGTTAAGACACTTACTGATTTGCCTTTAACTGATTCTGTTTTTGATAGCGCAATTGTTAGAGCCAAGGCTATTTTCCCTTATGACTTTGCGAAATCTCTTGAAGTTCTTGAATCGACGACTGAATTGCCTCCTATTTGGGGTTCTGTATCTGCTGATGAATATGCTACAGCCCAACAAATTTGGACACAGTAAAATTGCGAGACAATGCTAGATTACATGCTAACCTACTTAAAATTAGACGTATTCCTTCTTGCAGATTATTTTCAGCAATTTCGCGCAAAAGCAATTGCTTATAATAGTCTAGAACCTCTTAATTTTTATGGAATTCCTGGTATGTCATGGGCGTCAGCTCTCATGACATTACAGGAACCAACAGAACTTTTGCAGGACATGGAAATGTTTAATTTCTATGAGGGAGGAATACGGGGTGGGTTAACATTTGTTAACAAACATTATGTCGCAAGTTCTGAGGATACAGAACTCTTGTATATAGATATAAATAATTTGTATGGTTGGGCACTTAGCCAATATCTTCCGTATGCTGATTTTGTTTGGGTGTATGATGGTTTGGATGATGTATTGAATGAATGTATGAATGTTGCGGATATTGAAATCCTTCCATATGGATATACTATGGAAGTTGATATTGATATCCCTGATTATTTACATAATTTTTTGAATGATTTTCCGATTGGGCCGGAAAAGATGTGTCCACCGAATTCTAAAGTTGAGAAGTTGATGCTCACGCATTGGCCAAAAAAGAACCATGTTCTTCATTGGCGAATTCTCAGGCTTTATCTTTCTCTCGGTGTGAAGGTTGTTAAAGTTCATCGCGCAATTAAATTCAAGCAAGCACCTATATTTCATGCATACATAGACAAAAACACAAAATTAAGAGCTCAAAGTACTAGCGAGCTATATAGGGACTTGTTTAAACTTTATAATAATAGTTTGTACGGAAAGTCAGTCGAAAACCTTAAAAAACGAATGAATTTGAGGCTATGAAATTCTGATTAAAAGATGATTGTTTATGCCTCAAAACCGACTTTCAGAAAATCTATCATAATTGATGATAATCTGATTGCTACTCATCTGAATAAGGATTCGATATGTTTAGACAGGCCTAGTTATATCGAACAAACAGTTCTAGATCTGTCTCAACTTAGAATGTACGAACTACAATATAAAGAGCTAGCGAAATATCGCGATGAATTTAATTGTGAAATAAATATCGTTGCAGGCGACACTGATTCGTTTTTCCTTGAGGTTAAGAACTGTAGGCTAGACACTCTTTTGCCGGCAATGATAAGAGACAGCCTTTTAGATACATCGAATTACGACCCAGCACATCCCTTATACTCGAGGAAATTAGATTCCGTTATCGGAAAATTTAAAGATGAAAGTAAAGGTCTCGGGTATAAGGAGTGGGTTTTCTTAAGACCCAAGTGCTATAGTCTTTTAGGTACAAAAGATTCGATGAGAGCTAAGGGGGTGAAGTTGTTGGGTACAGAGATTGATCACCAGTCATATTTAGACTGTTTTGAAAATGACACTATATTTACGGTGCCTCAAACTAGGATAGGGACGCGGAACCACCAATTATTCACTTTTAAAAATAATAAAATTGCGCTTACCAATAACGACGATAAGCGTAATTGGGTGGGGAAAAATACCAGTCTCGCATTTGGGCACTATTTAGGATTTGATGCCATTGATCAAGTATCTCCAAGCTATCAAGGAACTCACAGTCCAAGCTTTGACGGCTCCTGCTCATATTTCAGTAGAGACATCGATGATATACTTTTATCTGATTAATTTTTTCAAATAAAATGTATTTTACGATTTATTAGTTATTAATTTAACAATTTGTGTTAATGTATTAATAACAATTTATTTAGAGTTTTTATGAAAATTGGGTCTAGAAAAACATGATGTTGATAATAATTTATTTAGAGTTTTTATTTATTTCATAATTAATAATTTTTATTTTATGAAAAAATCGAGAAAGAAAAAAGGATCGAGAAAACTTGATTTATTGATAATAATATTAACAATTTGGTCTTTGTTTGTTGATAATAATATGTTTTATTTGTTTTATTTGTTTTTATTGTTAATAATAATTTTATTAGTATTAATTTAGTAATAATGTGTTTTGTTAGTGTTGGTAATAATAGTTTTATTTTTGTTGTTAGTTTTATTTTGGTAATAATGTGTTTTATTTGTTTTTTATTAATAATAGTATTAATATTAATAATAATAATAATATTAATAATAATGTGTTTTATTTGTATATAGTTTTTATTAATTATAGTAATAATATTAATAATAATAATAATAATAATAATAATAATTATAATAATAATAGTAATAATAATAATAATAATAGAAATAATAATAATAATAATAAAAATAATAATAATTAAAATAATATATATATACTATTTATAAAAGTAAGTAGTACAATAATAAAAATAATCATTGTAATAATAGTAATAATAATAATTAAAATAATAATTAAAATATATATATATATATACTATTTATAAAAGTAAGTAGTACAATAATAAAAATAATAATATTTATAAAAAATAATAATAAAATTAAATTTACAAAATATATACTACTTATAAAAGTAAGTAGATATATTATAATTAAAAAATGATTAAAAAATCCGTGACCTTGAAAACTTTTTGAATGACCTTGAAAATATATGTACTTTTAACATAGAAAAAATTTTGAAAAAATTTCGAAAAATATTCTATGTTTTGGTTCAGCGGTGACATAGGAAATCGTGTACTTTTAAACATGGAAAAATTTTTGAAAAAAAAAATTTTGAATGACATTGACCTACTTTTAAATGACCTTGAAAAAATTTGTACTTTTAAACATAGAAAAAATTTTGAAAAAATTTCGAAAAATATTCTATGGTTTGGTCCAGTGGTGACATAGGAAATCGTGTACTTTTCAACACAGAAAAAATTTTGAAAAAAAAAATTTGTATGAGTCATGGTCTTTGTTTCAATGGCCTTGAAAAATATGATGAGTCATCCAATGACCTTGAATGAGTCATGGTGTTTGTTTTAAAATTTTTGATGAGTCATCCAATGACCTTGAAAAATATGATGAGTCATCCAATGACCTTGAATGAGTCATGGTTTTTGTTTAAATTTTTTTGATGAGTCATGGTCTTTATTTAACAAATTTTTGTACTTTTAAAAAACTTGTACTTTTGGACTTAGCGCAAAAAAAATTTTTTCCCGAGGGGGTGGGCGAGGGGGTATGTGGTCCAGCGGTGACATGGTCTAGCGGTGACATATCTAACTACTAACCATTTTCAATTTCTTACTTCAAAATCTTCATGGATAAGTTTCATGACTCGAAAGAATAACATAAATATAAACATGTCACTGATTTTAATATTATTAAAATGCTATCTTCATACTCAAGATTGTTGTTATTAGTAAACACAATTGTGTGTTTGTATTGTTATACTATACCGTATTTAAATTGGCACATGGTTTATGCAAAAATTTTTAGTAAGCGATTGTCTATTAATCTTAAAAAAATTTAAGAAATGGCAGGAGCTAATAATTAAAACACAATGTACCAATCTTTATTAGATTCTGGATATGATCCAAATGTATCGAGTCTATATTGATTTAAGATTTCAGGAATTATAGATCTGACTTGACCTCTAGACGAATTCTAAGCTACATTTGACTGACAAAGAATGATGAAATATTTGTAGCTCTTTTTTGGTGTTATCGACAATTGTAATTTTTTTGCTAATACAGTGAGTAGCAGGATATAAGAACACCAGCCCAATTAAGGATGCGTATGTTAAATAATCAGCAGACCGGCAATGAAATAACACACACATTGTTATAAGATAACCAGCTTTCACATGACATATCCAATTATATAATATTATGTAATCCACGGGCTTTGCATAACGCACATGGTTACATAATCACATACATCACTTACATCATAGGTTTCATCATAATTTTCTATAATTTTCAATAAGATGGCTTGATCAGAATTATAAAATTTTATGTTGTTTGTGCTATACACGTGTTTTGTATTATTTGTACTTTTACATAGTTTACATACTGTTATGGAATTTTTGTTGTAATAAAGTGTTTGTAAAATTTAATTTTCTATAATATGACTTTATTTTGGGATTTCAAATAGTTGGTTGTGTGTGTTACAAACATGTTTTGTTTAATTATAGTGCTGGGGACTGATTGGGGAAAGAAAAATTTGTTGAAGGGTCTAAGGTTTAACCAATCTTCAACCAGCGTCCGCATAAAAGATAACCGCTAGCCACCCATCGAAAACGACGTTGGTACTGTGTGCTATTTGGTGGATATTAGCAAAGGGTGAATCTGTTTACAAAAACTTCCAATGCCCTAATATTCCCTTTGGGTCCATGAGCTGTCATAGAAGACTTCGTGCTCTGTGTTACTTGTCGGTTCCTCTTTGGCTTTGACACTGGCTAGGGTTCATTCTTGGGCATAGTGATGGCTATGTGGATCTCTTTACCCATTAATTTCCGTATTACTATAGCCTCTTGTTCGGTGGTTAGCTTACTGCCACACCGCACTAGCCCATTTCGGATTTCGTACTTTAATCTCAACTGAGAGATTTCCTTTTCCTGCGCCTTTATTTTTTGATTCGCTTGAACCAAAGATTCTTCCCTTGGGCCAATTTTACCCGCAGTTCTTCCATTTCTATTTTTAATCTTGTGACTTCTTTGGGCCTCATTCAGGTCTGCTCCATACGTTGACAACAACGTAACAGCGCTTCGGCCCACTGATTCTGGGTGATCGCTTCTGCGTGGTATATGGTGACGTCTCTTCTAAATCTCTCCGACAATTGCAATGCTTGATCCACTAAAATAGGTCGAAATATGGTTATCATAACACATTTACCATTAATTAATTCAATATTATTAATTTACAAAATGATATCTTTATAAATTTATACAGGGACGTTCTTTTAGAAAACTTTTACATCATGTAGATGAGAGGAGGTATGATGATAATTGTAATTTATCTTCTTGTGTAGTTTTCAGGGAGATCTCCACAACAATGCTCGAAATCATCGACGTTTGACCGATGCTATAGAAGCATTGTTGAGGACATCATGGTTCTCACCCTTTCCTATACATCTTTAGTTAACGCTAGTCGGAAACGAGTTGTTGGTGCTGCAAGTTCTAGTGCATAGGTTCGAAAAAATATGAATCAATGTTCATAAATGGATGCATTACGTTATTCAAAATAATAATATAAGTACTGTGATAAACCAAATCTGATCGTAATGACCATTCTATGAACTTTAAATATAATCCTATAACGTTAAATAGTGACGAAGGTAATGCTGACAAAAATAACAGTAATATTATTGACAATAATATTACTAAGGACCTTGTTAAACTGATTAAAAAAGTATAATGATAATAATAGTTACTAATAATAATGAAGGCAAAACCAACAAGTGTGGTAACAATAATATTAACTGTGGTATTAAACTAATAATAATAGGAATAATAATAACGAGGATAAGAATAAAAATAACAACACTAATAATGATAATAATAATTACGATTGGAGTAATATTAATAGAAATAATAATAGTAATAATAATAATTATGACACTAATAATATTAACTGTGAAGTAATAATGATAAAAATATAAAATTTATAAAGGCATCAATATTTACACCGTATTTAATGATAGCAATCGTAATTTTTATGATAAGACAATAGCGATAACTGGTAAAAGTAACTTTGCTATATCCTATATATTAGCATTACCAAACTTTTTGTATTTAAAATAATAAGTTTATTAGGAGTGACTTTGATAATAAAACAAAATATAAAAATAAAATGATAATGTTACAAAAGAATTTGGTAGTAGTTCCGTCTGGCCTATTCTCGTAGACGTAATGAAAATAGTTGAGTGACCTAGTTTTCAACATCTTTAGCAAGTTGTTCATCTCCATGACAACTTATTATTGTAATGAAAATTTCCTATTTCGTTATACTATTTTAGGAATGGGATTATTGATTGAAATCGAGGGCTTACTCTATCGCATTTACTACAGTGAGCATTTTAGTTGGAATTTATATTTGTGTCATTAATTATCTGGAATTTATTATTCATGACACTACAGCTGGTAATTCTTAACTTGTTTTTTATTAAATTTAAGTATAACTCGTTGGTTTTCTCGTTATTTAAAGTATTTCATATTCTAATCGTTTTATTTTAAACGCACATTAAGTTATAAGAAGAATAACGTTCATTTTCATCAGGAGCTGTTCAATGATTCACGAAAATTAAGAGAAACATTTTTTGAGTTAGGAACACCATAATTCCACGATAAGTTAGTTGACTTTATAGTTTCTCTAAATGACGTTTTCTATTTATATTCGTCAAGTTCTATTTGATTAATAAACATATTTAAAAAAATTTTCATGAATATTTCCAAAGATCGAATACTAGAAGGGAAAAATATGTGGAATTGTATAAAAAGTCTTGTAAAATACTTTGCTTGTTTCGATTGAAAACAGCACCATTAATTGTTAGAAAATATTTCCTTTTTTCTTTATTTCAATTTATTCTTGATAAATTAGTCGTTTTATTTGTTCCTCGACTTATATGTAATGTCAGTTATATTTAGACCTTTTCCAGGATCACCACGTGCTCTTTCGAGAGTTGGGCGATAGAATTTAGAATAAGAGAATAAAGGGCAGTTCCAGCAAACTCTTTCACCTCGAGTTCCACGCTAACCACCGGTTTTATCTGGGCAATATAAATCATTTTAATAACTTGTGTGCTCGTATTTTATAGATAATGTAGAAACAATGGTAATATAATTATGCTCCTCGCAATGGAGTTCGATCGCAACGAAACTCAATAATGGTCTTAATAATTATTAAATGATATTATGCGGAACAAAAATAATAAAAAAATCCTTCATGGTTCTTTAAACCTTTAATGTAATTCAACATTACAAAATTGTTCTACCAAATTTTTCAAAATACGCAAAACAAATAATAAAAATAACAATAAAAATTTTACTTTTATAACTTTGGATAATAGTAAATAGCTGGAATACAATTAACTTCGAAGAAACAAATTGTCTAAGAGTGATATATTTGTTATAGATTTCGTCTACAAATTTTACAAAACAAAAAGATTCCTTCTAAGATTTTTTTTTTTCAAAGTTGAGTGATAATCTCGAGTACGTTAAATAAATTTACAAAATGTACTGAATTTCGTTTGCCCAGCACTGCCTTATATACCACGATTTTCAATGTGTATTTTGATGCTGTAAAACAAGGAATTTTTTAAAATTATTTTTTCTATTTTATTTGCATTTTATTGTTATTTCTTCGAGTTTTGGATGTTAGAACTCGATTTATTTTTTAATTATTTTATTTTTTCTTTTAATTTTTATATTTTTCTTTCTAAATTTAATATTTAGATTTACCGCTCAAACGTATATAGGCATTACAGTGCTGGACAAACAAATTAAGTGCTCAAGTCAGTTTTTGCCCAACAATAGACATTTTTCACCTAGTTTACAAACTGTTATTGAATTTTAGTTGTAATAAAGTAAATGTAAAATTTAATTTTTTTATAATATGGCTTGATTTGAAATACGGGGTTGTGTGTGTTACACACGTGATTTTTTGTGAATCATGCCTTTTTGATCTAGTTATGTTTTTATTGTAACAATGTGTATGTATAATTAATTTTTCTATAATACGGCTTTTTTTTGAAATTTTAAATGTTGTAGTTTGTGTGATGCACTCATGTTTCGTTGTATTATTGGTACTTTTACATAGTTTACATAATTTTATCAAATTTGTGTGGTAAAAAAGTACATGTAAAATCTAATTCTCTACAATATGGTTCATTCAAATATTTGAAGTGTTCATGATGAGTGTCTTACACACATGTTTTATTGTAACAATGACACTTTTCACATAGTTTACATAGTTTTATGGAGTTTTTATTGTAATAATTTGTTGGTATAATTTAATTCTCTAGAAGATAGTTTATTTTGCAATTTTAAAATGTACTGTTTTGTGTAGTAAATCCTATTTATTGAATGTTTTGCATTTTCACCTGGTAAAATGTGTATCGTAATGAATTAATTTATCACTTTGTTAAAATAATTTAATAATTTGTTGTAATGTTTAATTAAATTGTTACACTGTAAAGTTTTATCTACTAAGTAGTATGGGGGTACCAAAAAGTGCGACAGGTGGGAAACGTACTTGTAATCCGAAGCACTGGTATATCAAAGCGAATAACTCATAACAAATAATGATTCGTTACTGTTATTACAAGACTTAGCTCGCTTAGAAGAAGTCCATAGTAGTAGGATACCGGCCCTCTAGCTCAGAGGCCATCTAGCTCACATACCCCCCCCAAAAAAATTTTTTTTGCGCTAAGTTTAAAAGTACAAATTTTTTTAGAACAAAGACAATGACTCATTCAAGGTCATTGAAACAAAGACCATGACTCATTCAAGGTCATTGGATGACTCATCAAATTTTTAAAACAAAGACCATGACTCATTCAAGGTCATTCAAGGTCATGGAAAAGTAGGTCAAGGTCATTCAAGGTCATTGGATGACTCATCATTTTTTCAAAAATTTTTCTATGTTTAAAAGTACATCTATTTTCAAGGTCATTCAAGGTCAAGGTCATATTACTTTTAATCATTTTTAAATTTAAATTTACTACTTATAAAAAATAAGTAGTATATATTTGTAAATTATTTTATTATTATTATTATTAATATTATTATTAATATTAGTATTATTATTATTATTATTATTATTATTAGTATTATTATTATTATTATTAGTATTATTATTATTATTATTTTTCAAGGTCATTCAAGGTCAAGGTCATTCAAGGTCATTGGATGACTCATCTTTTTTTCCAAAAATTTTTCTATGTTTAAAAGTACATCTATTTCCAAGGTCATTCAAGGTCAAGGTCATATTATTTTTAATCATTTTTAAATTTAAATTTACTACTTATAAAAAATAAGTAGTATATATTTGTAAATTATTTTATTATTATTATTATTATTATAATTATTATTATTATTATTATTAGTATTATTATTATTATTATTATTATTATTATTATTATTATTATTATTATTATTATTATTATTATTATTATTTTTCAAGGTCATTCAAGGTCAAGGTCATTCAAGGTCAAGGTCATATTATTTTCAAACATTTTTAAATTTAAATTTACTACTTATAAAAATTAGTAGTATATATTTGTAAATTATTTTATTATTATTATTATTATTAATATTATTATTATTATTAATATACTTATAAAAACTTTAACTATTATTATTAATATACTTATTACTTATAAAAATTATTATTAATATACTTATTACTTATAAAAATTATTATTAAAATACTTATTACTTATAAAAATTATTATTATTAAAATACTTATTACTTATAAAATTATTAATATTAATAGTATTATTTATTATTATTATTATTATTATTATTATTATTATTATTATTAATATACTTATAAAAACTTTAATTATTATTATTAATATACTTATTACTTATAAAAATTAATATTAAAATACTTATTACTTATAAAATTATTAATATTAATAATATTAATTATAATAAAAATAATAATAATAATAATATATTAAACAAATATATATATAAAAACAAAAACAACTTTACAAAACCAACTTCATAAAAAAACAAAGATTTAATTATAAAAAATAAATACATAGTGTTATCACATTTAAAACCTCTATAAAGTAATATTTCGCGTTTCGTCACGCTGCGGTTTTTGCATGAAAAAATAAAAAAAAAAAAATTAAAATTAAAATTATAAAAATTATATCTAATTTCATAATAAAAATGAAAACTATTACAAGTTTTCTAGATAAATAAGATTCCAAAGTAAGAAAATCAGTTTTTTAAAAACATTTATTATTCTGATAAATACACATCATCAATATCAATGTTATCTTCATTAAAACCATCAAAAAGCTGTCCATTATCACTGATTTCGGTAGAGTCATCAAAACTAGGACTCAAACCACCGAAAAGCTGTCCATTATCGCTGATTTCGGTAGAGTCATCAAAACTGGGGCTCGAACCACCGAAAAGCGGCTCATCCAAGAAATTAACTTGGTCACTAACTATTGCATCAACCCCAAAATAATGCCCAAATGCGATACTGGTATTTTTCCCCACCCACAATCGCTTATCATCGTTATTACTCAAAGCGATTTTACTGTTTTTAAATGTGTACAGCTGATGGTTCCGCGTCCCTATCCTACTTTGAGGTACTGTGAAAACTACGTTTTTATTGTAGCAATCCAAATAAGACTGATGTTTGATGTCAGTCCCCAACAACTTCACCCCCTTAGCCCTCATTGTATCAGATTTACCTAATAAACTGTAGCACTTGGGTCTTAAGAAAACCCACTCCTTATACCCGAGACCTTTGCTTTCATCTTTAAATTTTCCTATCACAGAATCTAATTTCCTCGAGTATAAGGGATGTGCCGGGTTGTAATTTGAGGTATCTAAAAGGTTGTCTCTTATCATTGCCGGCAAAAGAATGTCAAGCTTACAGTGCTTAACCTCAAGAAAAAACGAATCAGTGTCGCCAGCAACGATATTTATATCACAGTTGAATTCTGATCGATATTTTGCCAATTCATTATATTGTAATTGGTACATCCGCAGCTTAGACAGGTCTAGTACTGATTGGCCAATGTAGCTAGGCCTGTCTAAACATATAGAATCTTTGTTCAGATGAGCAGCAATCAAATCATCCACTATTTTAATGGACTTTTTGAAAGTCGGTTTTGAGGCATATACAATCATCTTTTCAGCTGAATTGCATAGCCTCAAATTCATCCGTTTTTTCAAATTCTCAACGGACTTCCCATATAGGCTATTATTAAATAATTTATACAAATCTCTATAAAGCTCGCACTTTGTGTTTGAGCGTAAATCTGTATTTCTTTGTATATATTCTTTAAAAATAGGTGATTGTTTAAATTTAATTGCCCTATGAATACACTCAACTTCTGCACCCAATTCTATATACAGCTTGAGAAGTCTCCAGTGAAGAACATGGTTCTTCTTACTGTAATGCGTGAGCATTAACTTCTCAACTTTTGAATTGGGCGGGCACATTTTTTCAGGAGCAAGCGGAAAGTCATTCAAATACTGATGCACACGCTCAGGGATATTGATGTCAACTTCCATTGTATAACTATACGGAAGGAATTCAATATTCGCATTCACACATTCACTCAGCACATCATTCAGATTATCATGCACCCAAACAAAATCACCATACGGAAGGTTTTGGCTAAGTGCCCAACCATATAAATTATTAATGTCGATATACAAGAGTTCTGTATCTTCAGAACTTGCAACATGATGTTTGTTAACAAATGTTAACCCACCCCGTATTCCACCCTCATAGAAATTAAACATTTCCATGTCCTGCAAAAGTTCTATGGGTTCCTTTAATGTCATGAGAGCGGACGCCCATGACATTCCAGGAATTCCATAAAAATTCAGAGGTTCTAAACCATTGTAAGCAATAGCCTTTGCGCGAAATTGCTGAAAATAGTCTGCAAGGAGGAAAACGTCTAATTTTAGGTAAGTTAACATATAGTCTAACATTGTAGTGCAATTTTGCTGTGTCCAAATTAGTTGGGCGGTAGCATATTCATCATCAGATACAGAATCCCATTTTGGAGGTAGTTCGTAAGTCGATTCAAGGACCTCTAGTGATACTGCAAAATCATAAGGAAAGATACCCTTGGCCTTAACAATAAGACCATCAAAAGCAGAACAAGTTAGAGGTAGATCAGTAAGAGTTTTTACAGCCTTGGCTAAAGAGCAATTTACAAATTGCATACTATCTATAAATCTAACAGCTAATTTCTTAATATTTACAATCAAAGATATGAATTTCTCAGTTGTTGTAGGAATGATATTTAATTTCCAAGACGGAAATTCATTCAATCCATACTTTAAAATATGATGAAGGTCATATCCTCTCAAATTATGAAAGACGATAGGTAACTGTTTGCTTATTTTCCTATTTATATTACAGTTACGACAGGCAGCACCAAGATACTGACCTGTAAAATGATCATGGTCCTTAACCTTATTTCTAATAAGTTTTTTACAAAGATAGCAAGTTCTACATGCGATGAACTGCTGTTCCTCATTAGAAGTAAGATTATTCATAGGTTTTTTACCATGATTTTCATAATATGGTAGGACAATTGTGACAGCAATTTCCTCTACCTTCTTTAAAAATTCCAATACACATTCCAAGCCTATAAAACTGAAATATTGTGTAGTATTTGTTAAATTATTTATTAATAATAAGCCTGCTGATATCGGCATGTGTATTTGATGATGTTTTACATCTTTAGGCAAAACAGCCTCAAAATCCGCATAAATTACGAATGGTGGGGTAATCATTTTAGAATAATTTTTAAATATTAAGTTTTTATTTTCAGGGAGCGTGTATAGGGTTGTTCCTATTTGATTTTTAGCGCACAAATCAACATGGGCCTTAAAGGTTTTATCATAATAAAAACCGTTTAAACAATGGGGACACCATTTTACGCGAATTCTGGTGTTACATTCACTACTCGAATGACAATTCAACAGTCTATTTAAATTAAAAATTGCGGTATAATGAAAATTATCACCGTCTTGTAATAATAAAAGATTAATCGGGTTACCACCGATAACCTTTGTTCGATGAATTAAGGCAAGGTGAGGATGATGAGGTACATAATCAATGTCATTCAATTGTTTAGAAGGGGTGTTGTTATATTCAAAGACATTGATGGCTAAATTTAAATCGCTATTATTTCTCTCAAATTTGGGTATGTTACAGAGTCTCATTGGACAATCTGTAATTGAATCATAATTCAATTCATCCATAAAAGTAGTGTAAGAAGAAACACGCTCCCTATTCTTTAAAACTATATCACGCTTTAAAATCGATAAGACACTATATATAAAACACGAATGATCTGTGTTTTTAACGTTTACGATAGCCTTTTTACCTACTAGAGATTCAGGCGTAGGGATAAAACTATGCCCGGCTAATCGACTTACAGGATAATACGTGGTTAAAATAAAATCGATTTCGCGAATCTTAACTACGCACCACCCACTTCCTAAATATGTGAATTTTTCGATTTTCTCATTTAACCGACTCACACTATCTGCAAGAAAACTATCGGAAAAGACACACGCGCTATTCGAAAAGAAATTATCTTTTATTTCCCCATCTTTTTCAAATTGAATGAGAGCTGTAAACTGAACTTTTACAGATCCCATTTTCTTTATTTCGATTTGTAATTTATTTACAAGTTTATCAGTTAGGGCGATTTGAACAAGATTTTGATTTTCTAAATCAAATCGAATATTTTTACGGGAACCTCTTAAGTCAATCTCTATTTCAGGTTCATCGTTTATTTCAATATTTACAGAACCCCCTATTTGATTATATTCAGTTTCGTCATCACTAATGATGATTTCTATTTTTTTAATTTTAGCAGGGATACACGGCACGATTTTATCAGCAGGTCTTTTTGATTTTTTAGTAACAGTTGTATTATTGTTTTTAGTGATCTTTGTATTGTCTGTGTTATTATTACTAACATTTTTCGCATTAATCATTTGAAATAATGCCTTTTTATTAATTTTAAATTGATTTAAATGGCTAGAGTGTTTCTTATAAAACTCTAGATATTCAATGTCTTGGGCTGTATCGCATTTAGGGCAAATAAAAAAGTCGATGCCATAGAATCTATGACCATAGTAACTTTCCATAGTCGTATGGCATTTCGAGTTATGACCAATTCCAGATTGGCAATAGTTTTTATACAAACGACCTGATAAATATGTAATTATTATCAAATGTTTATTATTATTTAAATCATATATGAATCAAATAATAATATATAAATGATGATAATTATGTAAATATTTATAAAAATTAATATTCGTATTTCAAATCATATATTTCTATTTCAAATAATATTTCAAATAATATATTTCTATTTCAAATCACATATTTCTATTATAAATTAATATTCGTATTATAAATCATAAATTTCTATTATGAAAATACATCACATATTTCTATTATAAATTAATATTCTGATTACAAATCAAATATTTCTATTATAAAATTAATATTCTGATTACAAATCATATATTTTTATTTCAAATAATATTTCAAATAATATATTTCTATTATAAATTGATATTCCGATTACAAATCAAATATTTCTATTATAAAATTAATATTCTGATTACAAATCAAATATTTCTATTCATATTTCAAATCATATATTTCTATTTCAAATAATATTTCAAATAATATATTTCTATTTCAAATAATATATTTCTATTATAAATTGATATTCTGATTACAAATAAAATAATTTTAATCATATTTCAAATCATATATTTCTATTATAAATTAATAATATTTAAAGTATTATAATACTTTACATATTATTAACTTATACTCATTAAAATACTCTTATAAAATAATGATAAATTTAAAAATAATAATGCTCCTTAACATATTTAAAAAATAATAATGTTCATTAAAATATATTAAAAATATTTAAAAATAATAAAAATCCTACATTTTTTATAAGAAATCTCGTCTCCCCCAGAAACGTCAGCAGAAACGGGGCCATAATTGTGGTCTTCCCCAGAAACGGGGGCATAATTTTTGTCTTCCCCAGAAACGGGGGCATCAGCATTAATTGGTTCATTCAAATCTTCCCCAGAAACGGGGGCATCAGCATTTTCATCTCTATCCAAATCTACTAAAATGGTTTTAAAAATAATAAAATAAAATAAAAAATTTACCATGATCGATTTCGTCTTCGCTATCACTGATAACAATGATTTCCGTTACAATAACTTCTAAAACAATAATAAATTAATAATTTAATAAATAAATTTACCACTATCATCGATTATAATAACTTCGTTATCTTTTTTCGGTGACATCATACCAATTAAATGTACATTAATAATAAATAAATAAAAGAAATAATAAAATAAAAAACTTACCGTTTCCCTCCGCCAATAATTTTCTTAAAATACTATCGTTTTCCATTTTAAATTTTTTGAAATCCCGCGAGTAAAATTTTGAAATAATTGTGACAAATTCTACTTTTGTCAATGTTTATAAAGAGAATAATATTTTCAGGATTTAGCCAATCACATTTTAGCAATACACACATATAGGTGAGAGATTTTTACGCATGCAGCCTATTCTGTGTAGGCATGTGTTCTTTGTAAATCACATACATTGAGTTTGTATGTGTTTTCTTTATTCTGTTTTGAGTGTGTAGGCATGTGTTCTTTGTAAATCACATACATAGAGTTTGCATGTGTTTTCTTTATTCAATTTTGTGTATGCATGCACTTATCATGTGATGATCACGCACTTATCATGCACTGTCTTTGTGATCACGCACTTAACATGCACTGTCTTTGTGATGATGCATTAGCTTTAATTAAACACATAATAATAATAATATTAATAATAATAAAAATAATAATAATAATAAAAATAATAATAAATAAAAAATATTAATAATTAAAACATAACAATAAACATTAATACATTTATTAATCATCAAATCTCTTGGATAATAACCAAGCTAAACAATGTTGACCACATGTTAAGGTCCATGGTTTTTGATACATAGTTTTATTATAGACAATAGGTTTACCCATTGTTTGCAGTTTCGAAACCATTAAAGCCGGATAATAGAAACCCATAGGATCAAATACAAATATCTTGCTAGGCTTCATATATATTGCTAACCAATGTTCTCCACCGAGATGAGATGATTGAGTATTGACGATAATGGCTTGATTATTATGTAAATATGGAATTTTATCAAGAGGAAAAACCCCTAAAAATTCATGTCCTAGTATTTGTTTTCCAATTCGATAGACCTGAACAGAACTACATCAATAATATTAATAATACATTTAAAAACTTACTCCATGACAAATTATCATAAATTATCTATACATTTATACCAACAATGTTCGTTCAAACCAACAATGTTTGAACTCTGTTCAAACCAAAACTGTTCTGTTTGCAGTTATTTGAACCTCATTTTCAAATACTCCATATATTACAACAAGTACCGGTTCAGTTGTAGCTTTAGCAAACTTTATATCTAATCGTAAATTACCATTTTGAGGTAATTGACTCTGATTTAAATCGAAATCGGGTGCCAAAACAAATGTGAAGAATGGATATTTGTTTTTAAAATCTTCAAGAGTTATACCACAATTAAGGTTTTTATCCAAATAACCCATATTTCTAACTATACTCTGCATATATGTAGCACAATAATTATCATTTTCGAAATCTTGAGTATATGTTTCTCTATAATCACTATTTTTCGATAAAGTTAGCGATGTTACACCAAAGTTTTTGAAAATTGAGCTCGATGTTAAGTATGATCCATTATATTGAGATTCACTTTGAAATGTTACCAATATAAAGTTGGGCATTCTTCTATCTCCAAATATTTGTTCCTTATAGAAAGAAGCTGAACCCTTAGCAATTGCAAATTGAACAATTTCCTTTGTTTTCAATGGATATATTGCATGCTTAGAATTAAGCCCCAATTGATGACCTGCTAATACAGAAGGCTCAACACGAACTCTTCTTACCAATAATTTTGCATCAACTAATTGAAGAATTGGTGCTGTGGTAGCACTTGTTAGTGATAATGCCGAATCAGATCTTTTCAATCTAATGTGCACATTAACACCTGGGAGTAAATATTTTGGTTGATCCATAAAATCGAGTTGTAATGATGAGCACATGGTAAATAATTTCGAGCCTTTAATCCACTTTTTCCTATCGTCATCACTACCATAACCCATAGGAGTTAAACATGTATTTTTAGTATCGCTATTGTAATTTATTATAGTTTCTATGACCTTGAATGACCTTGACCTTGAATGACCTTGACCTTGAATGACCTTGAAAAATAATAATAATAATAATAATAATAATACTAATAATAATAATAATAATACTAATAATAATAATAATAATAATAATAATAATACTAATATTAATAATAATATTAATAATAATAATAATAAAATAATTTTCAAATATATACTACCTTTTTTTTATAAGTAGTAAATTTAAATTTAAAAATGATTAAAAATAATATGACCTTGACCTTGAATGACCTTGAAAATAGATATACTTTTAAACATAGAAAAATTTTTGAAAAAAAATGATGAGTCATCCAATGACCTTGAATGACCTTGACCTACTTTTCCATGACCTTGAATGACCTTGAATGAGTCATGGTCTTTGTTTTAAAAATTTGATGAGTCATCCAATGACCTTGAATGAGTCATGGTCTTTGTTTTAAAATTTTGATGAGTCATCCAATGACCTTGAATGAGTCATGGTCTTTGTTTCAATGACCTTGAATGAGTCATTGTCTTTGTTCTAAAAAATTTGTACTTTTAAACTTAGCGCAAAAAAAATAATTTTGGGGGGGGGGGTATGTGAGCTAGATGGCCTCTGAGCTAGAGGGCCGGTATCCCACTACTGTCCATAAATTATGTCAACAAAATAAGGGAGGGGAGTTTGATGGAGTTTGACAAATGTTGACATGGGGAGCGGACAGTTACAAATAAATTGATGTCAATAATGTTACTTTTAGCAATAAATTTAATAAAATAAAAGAGGAAATAAATAGGAAACCCAGTTGAACTCTTGATATTAAAGGAAGCCATCTTCAAAAAATAAAAATATCAATAGAAAAATAGAATTTGAGAAAATTTGTTCATGTTCTAAACTTTTATTTAAAGCTATGATATTCACAAATTTTCAGCACAGCTTTTTTCAATCGAAAAAAATTAACAATATTATAAATAATCAAAGAAAGAAGGCAATGCTTTAATAATTGAAAAACGCCAGCTGTATATTCTATAAAATAACATTTCACTATATATTTCGACCATTTGTCAGTCTTCTTCAGGCTAGAAATCACATTAACAAAATCTAAATGAAAATAGGAAAATCTAAACAAATTAATCGTATTCAACTCGATTTATAAAATTTAATTTTAATATTTAAAAAAATAAAAATCAAACATTCATTAAATTAAAATATTTAATAAAATATAAATAAAAAAATTATTAAATTTGTTGAGGTATTACGAAAAAGCACTGTAAAATCAATAAAAAACCAAAATGATAAAAGAGCAACATTAATTAAAAAATTTACAAAAATTCAAAAGTATTATTGATCGCGGAAAATTGGTATGGTTGAACGCTAAATTGAGAGACGAGTCCAGAAATAATAATAAAAATTTAGCGAGGGATCCCTAGAAACTAAAATAAGACAAAAATCAAATTAATTAAAAAAAATTAATTACTAATGGGAAGACCGAGAGATTGGGAAAACCCGGCGTGTAGACGGAATAATATAAAAGGGTAAATTGGCCTAAACAATATTAAATGGGCGCCACTGATCTATGGAGAGGTAATTATTTCCTAATTTGTAATTTAGTAATGTAGCAAAT
Organism: Schmidtea mediterranea; assembly: GCA_022537955.1. Taxonomy (NCBI): domain Eukaryota; kingdom Metazoa; phylum Platyhelminthes; order Tricladida; family Dugesiidae; genus Schmidtea; species Schmidtea mediterranea. Next base: position 200,220,994 of record CM039679.1, on the reverse strand, counting down.
GTTGTTGACAAATGTCGGTTAAGGTGGTCTGTGGGAAGTAATTATTTTTAATAACTTATTATAACAGCAAATGTTGTTGAAAATTGTCTGAAAACAGTCTGAGCAGGAGTATAAAAGGAAAAGGGAAAACACGAAATGGCCAGTGGTCGAAGCAAACGAGTAGTCTAGTCAGATCAGTAAAAGGGTCTAAGCCCAAGTAAAGTCAAATGTTATCTATCAGAAAAGGTTAACCTACCTTAATGTAATCAAATTTATTCGGTGGTTGAAGGGTGCAAATAAATCACAAATTGTAATTACAAAACATTGAAATAAATTGGATTGAGTTGTAACTGTAGTAAAGTGCAAATAAAATTATTGTGTTGGGTTTACTTATTTGATTCAAAAAGGACACGAGGAGTCAGAGGGAGCCGACTTTCAATAATAATAATAACCCAACAAATTTAAAATCGCAATATAAAAGTTTAAATTTAAAAATTATTTTTACAAAACATCAGAAACATAATATACGTAATTTACATTCAATTACATAAATAAATTCAAAATACATGTAGACTGAACATTTTGAACATTATTGATAGGATTTAAAGATTTTATCAACAATTCCTCGCAAGTTATTCTTTCCCAATAATTACTCAGAATTTTTGCAATTATGTTGAAGTCAGATATACCTAATTTTTTACTAGCATATTTCATAAAATGATCACTAATGTGAGTCAATCCATTCGGTCAACAATGCTCAAGAACTCGAGTACAGAGGTGACTGGCAGTCTCTCTAATTTTTTTACAGAATCATTATTAATATATTCTTTAGAAACAAATCTGTGTTAGAAAAACTTTAAATTTAAGAGATATCAATTTTATTCAAATATACTTACGTAAGGAAAGTATTAATTCGCTATTAATTTATTCATTGTTATTTATTTTACTTTCATTATAATAAAAACTTGTCACAATTTTTTTATTTTAAATTAAACCTTTGCGCGGACTCTCTGAAGTTGTTCAGGGACCCCAAAGTCAATCTTAATTTTTCAAGGCTCACCCAGAAATCATTTAATGGCTGATATTTAAATTTTTCTTTCAAATCAGAGTCATTACTTAGGTCAATCAATTGCCCATAATCCCTTGCACTTAAGCCCACTGGTTTAACTGTCACGGAAAATGGATTCCGAACCCAGGAATCGTCCGCGGAACACAGTTTGGAAAACCCTGGTCTACGGCATATAACTTATTAAACGACTTAAAATAACTAATAATATAAAAAGTACCAAACATCCTTTTTATATTATTAGTTATTTTAACTTAATTTGCAAGCATACGTAAATGATATAGCACAAGAGTCAGGCCAATTAAACATTTCGTTACAATTATATTCAATGTGCTTGGCAATTCCTGAGTTTCCTGATATGAATTTATACTTAATTTATTTTTATCCACGAAAATATTAATAAATAAATTAACTTAAAGAGAAAAAATAAAAAAAAATTTCATTCATTAATAACGAAAATAAACAATTAATATTTTTTGTAGTTGAACTGTATAATTTTCTAAAATTGTAATTTTAATCATTTAATTTTAGTATTTAAAACAGAAACAGATTTATTCAAAATATTACAAAACATTTCAAATTTGTTATCTTTTATGTGTATTAGAAAATGAACTTTCTTTCTATTTCTGTAAATTCCCAACATCTGGTGCTTTAATAAAAAGAAAACAACAGTTATGTGGTTTAGTTTATCACAATCAAAGGTTTAGATATTTCGTTCAACAAAAAATTTCTACCATTAATTACAATTGGCAACCATTTCATTACAGAATTTCAACAAAATAATAGGACAAAAGGCACGATACAATAAAATTAAAGGAGCAACTATAACACTCATGATACCCCAAATGAGAATATGATAACCATCTTTAATGGGATTAGAAATATTACCAATTTCATCCAGATAGTTGGTAACTAAACAACCGAAATTAAAAGCAATTAAAATCGCACAACAATAATAAATTTTATTTAATGCCGCTTTTGGAATCGGGAATTTCCAATTCAATCTGAATAAATAATCGAACATCATAGCTTGAAAAATGGATTCAAAAATATTCTCCCAATTCACAACGACGCCGACAATATTTCTCCAATAGCATTTCCTATTGCAATCGGGCGCTAATAATCTATCCAATGAATCGATGAAATTTCGAAACACACACAAAACAACTCCGAATAGGCACACCCAAATCATGTAAATAAATGTTGAACGAGATTCTGCTGGATTCTGAAATGGGAAATTCTCATGCAGTTGTTTCATTATGTATAAATTGATAAAGCCACAAATAAAATATGCTGAAACTGGCAGTGAATTTGAGACAATTTTCGAATCTATTGAATTAGTGATCAAACGAATAGGCGAACTAATTGAAGCAAGGAGAAATATCAAAATCGAAAAAATTATAAATAATGAAATGAACTTTGATCGAAATTTAATAGTCACTAAAGAAGGAGAAACATTTGAAGGAATATTTTGTAGATTTTCCTTATCATTTGGTAATGGGCTAAAGTTTTCATTGAATTGTTCCAAAGGTTTAATTAGCATTATCACTGTAACCATTGAAAATACGAGAGAAAATACACTAAAATAACTTTGCATTTTTTGGCTTAATTCATTGTACTCATTTTTATTATCATCAAGACACATTTTAAATGAACTAGTGAAATTTTTATATATGATAGTTTCAAAGTAAATAGCCATTCCACGGAAGAGTTCAAACACTGCAATGTTAACGCAAGTTACAAACACAAAAATCGCAGCAGATTTGTATACAAAATAGAAAACAAGTTTCCCATGGTTTTCTATTTTCGAATTAATAATGTCTAAAATTAAAGTGATTACGGCCGTTAGAAACACCAATCTAGTAATCGGTAATAGAATATCGGCAATTTGTGTACATTGGGTATAGGAAACAATATTTTTCAACAAAACAAAAATTAAATTGAACCAAGACAATGCTCCCGATATGACTATGATGCAGTAAAAGATAGCCAATGTTCCGGACTGGTTCAATTTAATAAATCGTCTATTTTTATAAAGTAATATTTTCGAGATTGCAATCAAATTGATCACAATAAATATGAGAATAGAATTGATACTACCTATCCAATTCCAACTATCTTTGGCGTTCTGATTATCTTGGAGCATCTCATAAAGGAAATAAGATATCGCGACAATAATTCCAAAAGCAAAATAAACGACAGAAAAAGCTTTCAAAAACTGTTCTAATAACTGAATTTTGAAAGTGGTCTTTCTTCGAATTGGAGTTTCCTCGAAATGTGGCAAGGAGGAAATTGACAGGGCTTCGGGTAATGAACTATATTCAATATCCTTAATGTCCAACGTATCTTCCGTATTAACTGATAGTAGAATTAATGAATCAACGCTTTTGTCAACGTCAAACATTTCTTAATAAATAAAAATGCTACTTAAAATGTTATGCATTTCACAAGTGTTTGCATGTGATCATAATTAAAGATCAAAGTAAGTTACACAATTTAATTAAGCTTTATAATTTTGTGCAATATTTCATTAAATTTCGTGATTTATAATTTAAAGAAAAACGATTAAAATTTCATTAGTTTTCATCTGCGATATCCACCAATAAAGTTGCTGTATTTTTAATTATGATAAAAATCTGGGCAGATTGAAGTAAACCTTTATCTCCATTAGTAAGAAAATATAATTAGGAACTGTACGTGTTTTATATAAACACACATGTAAAACATGGCTTTCTTTTCCATACTTTGAATTCACACACACACACACACACACATATATATATATATATATATAACGATTAAACAAGAAATTATATTCAAGTAAACTTTATCTCAATTAGTAGACGAATTTAAAGTAAATAAAAATGACTCACAGTGAATAAAAAAACAAACTTAAATTCAACTCAATCTGAAATTTGAAAGCAAATGACCGGAAATGATATTTAAACCTGTAAAGTTCACTACTGGGAACATAACTCTGTCAGGAAAAAATTAAATATGAATTGCTGGTTGAGTATTTTTCTCAGTTACATTTATATAGGAATTACTGGTATTAACAACTCTGGTGTCGTTCCGAAGGAGGGAGGTGGATTCGAAGTACTTGACTGGGATGAATATGAAAGAGGAAGTCGAGATTTCAATTTCGTTCTTAATGTTCACGGTAGAACGAAGGAATGTTTTTGCGAACACTTACTTGACGAGTCTAAAATTTTTTTATCATTTGAGGTAGTAAATTAAGTGTAGCTGTGGATTTTTTTGTGATTCCTTTTTAGGTGTTGACAGGCTCGACAAGAATACTTGATTATTATTTTTTACATGAAAAAGGAACTTTTACTGCCAAATATGGTTTTACATTCGATACTTTAGAAGTGGTAATTAATGAAACAAGTACCTTATTAATTTTTATAATAATAATAATAATCTTGATAATTTTGGTTTCTTTAATTTAAATAAAATTTTAAAATTTTGTAATTTAATTAAAACAATAGGTGAATGGCAGTTTTGTTTTGCTAATATTTTTAATGAAGATAAACAACTTTATGTTTATGGTTCATTTTATCATCCATACTCAATTGGACCTACGAAAGAAGAACGAAATAAAACTATAAAGGCTAAAATTGAAATATCAGAACAATCAAGAAAAATGATGGTAAGGAAAATGATAATTAATTTTAAAAAGTAAAATCATATTTTTTTTCACTATTGGTCTGTTTTGACTTCCTAGAATTTCATTTATTTTCCTAACGGCTAATCATCAATTTTTGTTACATAAAATTGATCTAAAATCGTAAAGGAAATAAATGAAATTTTCAAAAATATTTATATATTTTTAAAATATTTTTCATGTCAAAATTTCAATTAACAAAATAAAAGATATACATTTTAAGAAATATTCTAGTGTAAATTCTAGAACTTATCGAAAAAGATTTCTTATTTTCATAAACAATATGGTTGTAATTGCTTAAAATATTTATTAGTTAGAGCAACAGTGGCCAAAGTGAGGTCCGTGACTCTTAGTGAAGTATTTATGTTTTTTCTAGGGGTCTGTAATAATTGAAATTAAAATTATTAAAAACACATTTTGATAATTAAAAATTAAAATTCTAATATTATTTTGTTGAAAAGTTCATAGATATTGCCATTTTTAGTTATTAATAATAGTATGTACATTTACTTGGTGAAAATTTTGCTTAAACAACTTGTGTATTGGAAATTTGATAAAACCCATCGAGACATAATTTGAGTGGTCTTTCACAGTCACCGATACTTTGCAACCAATTCTTGGAGCATAGTTTTTGACAATTGCGGTTATTTAGTTGATTGCAGAGACAAAACACTTGTAATGAGACTAAACAAAGACAACGCACCAGCACGTCACACTAGTACCACACATGACAATACTCACAATTGTGTATCGGTTTTTGCTACTCATGTACACAAAACTTTACCAAGAACCTTCACCACTCACTTATTTACTAAATTCCAACAAAATTTCAAAGTGGTATGGAAATATCAACTGTCAGAAACACTAAATTAATTTCTTCTCACCATATAACGACTCTACCTTCACACCCATATTTAAAAACGTGTACGAGAATTACCACTTTCAAAACCTCAAGCCTTCAAAAACGAGCTTAATGAACTAGAAAAATCATGAATTATTCGAAGAGCTTCATCTCTATGGGCTTCAGCCATTCATGTGGTTACCAAAAAGAATGGATCCATCCGCCCATGTGGCGATTGTCGATTTTTGAATTAGATCACCATCCCCGAATATTATCTAATGGCATTAATTACCAACATTATTAATAACCTTCAAGACCAAATGTTTTCGAAGATATGTCTAAAAAATCGTACCTTCAAAGACCGATTGCCATTCCAGATATCCCTAAAACCGCTGTAATTAAACCTTTCCATTTGTTGGAATACTTAATGATGCCTTTTGGTCTATACAATACCGCCCAATCTTTTCAGTGTCAAATATTTCAAGACATTGATTTCGCCAGACCATACCTAGATGATATACATATCGAAAAAGTAATTTCAATATTATGTAAAAATAATATGATCATTAACAGTGACAAATGTATGTTTTTCGCAGACAATATACAATTCCTAGGTTATTTCATTTTCAAAAACTGAGTAATATCAATACCACAGAAATTATGTATCAAGTAGTTTCTTTCAGGGACAACAATACAGTAACCATCCTGGAGAAAATAAAAAAGTTACGATTAAAATCAACAAATTAAAACCCGCATTCGGCTTTGATCGCAAAGATATTAACATCAAACCGACCCCTAAACCACAAGCAAACAAATCATCAAAACTAAAAAACAACGCTAAACCAACAGATACCATCTCCCATTTAACTCTGTCTTCATTACCAAATCATAACAAAATCACCGAACCATACTTAAATAGAAACAAAAAGGTATAGAATTAGGGATGGGTAAACGTCTGGTTTATATACACTTTTTATTCGGTATAACTGCACATAAATTAATTATTAACTTCACATTCACTGAATTACAAATTTATGAATTTATCTCAATTGATAAAGTTTATCCAGTGTGAAGATATAATTTTAATATGTGCGATTACACTTGATAATAATAAATGATGAATTTAAGAATTTTTGTTATTTATTGCAAGAGCTTGTAACTCGCTCGAGGCTTAAAATTGAACTGTCTCAAAAATTTCCAATTTTTATGGTTTGAAGTCTTGATATAATAGTTTGGAATTTCCTTTTTAAATATTTTTATCTCAACTGGCTATCAGCCAACAACATATGTTGAAACAAACCGACAATTTATAACCTGCGAAGCAATTAGTTTGCAAACCTTTTTGTTATCTTATTCATACAGGTCAAAAGAGAAATATATTATTCTATTATCAAAAAGTTTCTTTGAGATTTGTATGGATTTTCTGGCATAGAAACAATTCGATTTTTCAAAACCTTTGAATATTGGAATTTTAAGGTTATATATGGGAAGAGTTATACGTGGACATAATGATGATTTTTATCAGTTATATTGATGAACTAGCTAAATTAAATTAGTCGTTGAAGTCTAAAATACGCCTACAGCTTACCTAAAGCACAATATTTTCATTAAAAACCCACCTTCCTCAAAAATAAACCAAAATATGCCAACAAGCTTTCCATTTAAATACTAAACACCTATGAAAAACTTTAAGGGGCTATCTCAAACGGTCTAGAAGATAAACACAAAAATCAATAGCGTTCCCGTGTCAGTCAGTGAGTCAGTGATGAGCGTAAATATATATATATATATATATATATATATATATATATATAGATTTATAATTTCAAAAACTTAAAATTTACAACATTATCCATAAAAAAACTTCCAATTCAAAAATCAATCACTAGATCCGAAGTTTTATCAGTTCCCAAACTTAGAAATATTATAAAATGAAGAACCAAAATGAATCGGTTACCAATCGAACACAATCTTTTATATACAAATCAATTCAGAAATCATTTCGAAATTTCATCAATAGATTCAGTCAAATTTCACAATGTTTCAAACAATCTTTAATGCACAAATCAATTCAGAATTCAATCCAAAATGTCATCACCAATTTCAATCCAATTTTATAATGTTTACTCTAATAAAATTTATGATACGATTTTAACTTTGTTACAAAGTGGTCATCGCTTTTTCTGAGCCCAATGCGTCTTCCATTACATTGCCATTTATTACCAACATTATCCCTAACTCGAAACTAGTTGCATTACACCCTAAAACCACGCTGTTCCTGTTAGGCAAAACTTAATCATGTTAAATAATATAAAAAAAGCTTTTCGGTAAAATGCAACTGCAAATAGACATTCTTTAAATCTACCATTTAAATCGTCATCGCCACAAACTTTTTCCACATGCATAACTTTAACCAGTGTGACTCCTAACGTAATTATTGAGCTCTCTGAAGTCTAAGACCAGCTGAAATTTCTCTTTGTTTTCTTGCACAGTTGCTCGCAAGGACAAGATTCAATGATCATCGACGTTCGCCGGAATCCTTGATCCATATCTCAACCTCATTCTAGTATTCCTGTCGTATTTCTGGTTTCACAGCATATTCTACAACATCGTTTTTCAGTAAGACAGGTTTTACTTTCTATTTCCTGGACATAGTCCATTTGTGCTCATCGAATAACACTAAAAAATTATAATCTCTATTCTCACTTGGTCATGCTTCATAGTTTGCACTAATGAGGAAGCACATCTTGACAAATAAAAACGCTTCCAGAACAATATTCACCCCTACCACAAGAATTCTCATTATTAAACAACTTACGATAACAATTGATCGCTGTACGGGATATGCATTGGCTTTCTCCTCCGAAAGGCACTTAACGATAATCCACCAAAATGACATCCATGTTTTCGCCTCTCCCTCTCACATACATAGTCAACAAATCCAACACATCACTTAGTTATGCTTTTCTTCCCTTACTCACCTCACTAGAGTCCAATTATGGAATTTTTCAGAAATTTAAATATCAAGTATAGTTCGATGAGGTCTGCTTTTCAAAATCTAACTGAAGATTGCGTAAGAATCAAGAATCTAATAAACAACGAGACCATTTAGTTCATAGTATTGGTATACGCAAACGTGGCTTGAGTGAGCAATTGGCAGACAGAAATTTTATTACGAGTGCTTGAAATTATAATCAAAAATCATCTTAAATTCTCATTTTTTAGTTAAATGCAAAAGTAAACTATTGATTTTACTTTGCCTCAAAGTACTTAGAAGATTTGAAACGTTTTATGAATCAATTTTTTACGGTTGTGTGTAATAGTGTCAAAATTTAAAATAATGAAATATAAAATTTCCTCAAAAATATTACAATATATTCGACTGTAATTCTACTTTAATTCATTCCAGAATTTCATTAGGTAAATTGACACTGATTTTCCATATTAAAATACTGAATATAAAGTCAACTGAAGTTAGTCAAATTTTCACTTGTAAATCATGGGGATCACTTTTGTTATTGTCATGTTGAACAATTCATTAACAATCCAGAGATTGTGTAAATAAATCAAGTTAAATCATTCAGTTCATTTAAACATTTAGTTATTATTTATATATAAACAATTTCGATGTACTCTTCGTTGATTAACGACATTTTGTTATCAAGTTCATGTTCTGAATTCAAATATATTTGTCATTCATTTAGTAAAATAATTCAGATTTTTAAGAAAAATATTTTTAATTGTTAATAAATAAATAATGTTTTTTAATCTTAATTTCATTATATCAATATAAACAAAATATTGATTTATAGTTTAAAAAGAAGCGAAGATAAGGAATCGAAAAAAAGATCAATGGGGAAAAAGAATAAAGATTTTAATGATAAAATTAATTATTTTCATTCTAACAAAAGATTAAAAATTTAAACATAGGTGCCCGCAGAAATAAATCCAGGGAGGGCAAAACCAAAACAGAGATAAAGACATAAAGCTTGATACTTATTTTGTAGTAAAAAGTTGTGTTCTTTTATAGTTAAAATTAAAACAATAAAAATTGGACTGTTTCAACATTTATTTTTATTCATACCAAATATATAATGAGCCATATATATGTACATAAATGACTTATACAGAAAAGAAAATACACAAATACTTTGTTATACAAATAACTTATTCTATAAAAAATCTTTGGTTTAATGACATTAAATATGAACCCCCAGAGGTTCTGGAGATATTAATATTACCCAACTAATTTGTTTTCCGCAACTTTGCCCTATTGTAGTAATTTCAGCCTTCTCCGATCTCGTCCGAAGCGATCTATGATTTCTGAGTAAAATCCTTTTTCAATTAACTCATTGACTAAATTACGATGTATGCACATCATACAGAGGACATCAAGTCTGCGTTCCGACATTGTCGAGCGCAGCCAAGTTTTAACTTTGCGCAGTGTGCTAAATGATCGTTCTGTGGTACAAGTAGTGGCCGAAATAATAAGACCAATGCAAAGTGCCATGAATACTGACGGATAAAATAATTCTGCTGCCTTTAAAGCATTGAATACATTTGAAATTGATTCGCTAGCATCTTTATAAGTCTTATAATAATGATACCATGTTGCAGATTCTGCTTGGTAATTTTCTAAAAACGTACCATATTTGTTAAAAATACCATTCGTTATTCTTTCATATTCGTCTTGATCTAGCTTTTTCATAGAGATGGGTGCTAAATTAAATATCGAATATGAAACATTATTTTCTTCAGGAAAACGTTCTTCCAGAGATGTTATGAATGAATCCAGGTATGGAATAAAAATTGACCTTCTATAGTAACTTTCAGAAGAATCAGAAGGAATATTTTTTCGGCAAGTTTGCCTTTTCACAGTTCTTGGTTGAATCAGCTCAATATTTAATTCAGACAAACATGTCTCCATTTTTTCCCAGAGATTATGGAAATTATCTTTTGCAAACTTTAGATGGTTTTTTATTAATTCAAAAAGAGAAGTAATTTGTTTCCTCACAGTTAATAGATTTTGATCAACTCCTTGGAGATTATTAGCTACAGGTTCTAGCATAGACGAATACTCAGACATTATATATAAACAAACTGAAAAAGTTGAATCTGTGCATGCGTGATATCTCTGTGTTGTATTAATATTACCATTTAAAGATAATTTATGTAATGCTTCTATTATGACAATAATATTTTCTTTAAAAATTCAAACGCTCTTGAATTTAGCAGTCTAACATGTTTCACAAAATAGAGGAATATTTGGAATATGTTTTCTTCTTAAAGAGCTCTCTCGAAAGAAGTTAATAATAGATTTAATAGTCCCAACCGCATTTCTTATTTCACATACATCATTTAGGTCGTTTATCACAAGGTTCAGTCTTTGTAAACTGCAATGGTAAAAATTTGCAAATGGGTATTGATCCTGGATACGCTTTTGCACGCCACTAATTTTTCCCGCCATTGTCGAGCAAACGTCGTAGGCTTGACCAACCATTTTTGATAGATCAAGGCCAAATTTTACAAGAGACGAGATAATAGTTTCTGATATATATTCGGCGTCCATACGTTCTAATAGAACAAATCCTAGAAATTCTTCCCGGCAGCAAAATTCATTAGTGGACATTTTATTTATAAATCTTATTCCAATAGATAATTGCTCTATTCCAGATATATCATACGTTTCATCTGCAATGATTGAAAAAAATGGCATTTTCTTTGCATCTTCAATAATATTTTCTCTTAAAACATCATTACAAATTCCTATTAATTCATTTTGTACGCGATGTGAAATGTAAGTAGCATTTCAAGGACAACTTTGTAAATGATTACTCAAAATTGAATCTACTGCATCTAATCTAGCAGTAGGTTATTGAATATTGCAGTTTTATCTGTCTTTCCCGAAAAGGAATATTGTTTATTGCACAAAATACAATTGTTTGTACAATTGGCAACAATTTTTTCCTATTATTTTCTATGGTCTGCTCTAGCACCGAATTCATCATTTCAGCAACATTGCTTCGCTTATTTTGCATAATCTGGCTAACATTATTAGCTTTTTTAATTGATTCGCGATGCCACTTTGATTGTAGATGTAGTTTCGCACTCATGAAATTTTTTATAAATTCTTTTAAAATAAAAGCACCTTGAATTCCTCTATCAACATGAGGTTTATATAAGACACAAGTGCGACAAACAACACCTTTCAATTTTGCAGAATATGACATTTCTGGATAATCATGCAACCAGGTGTGTCGAAAGGTCCGAGAACTGTCCAAAGAATCATTCTTGAAATCATAAGATGTTTCTGGTGTCCAAGGATGCTTCAACGCTTTAAAAACTATATCATCTGGTGTATGTGAATGATTTATAAAATTCCCTATGTCCAATTCGTGGTAAATTTTTGTGGTATTTTCTGGAGTACCCGCAGTAGATATGAATGGTGTAGAAGTAGAGGCTTCCATTGCATGCGTATCATTATTATCGAGTTTCGTATTATTGTCCGCTATTTTTGAATTTGATTCTTCGAGCCGCTGCTTCTTGAAAAAATTCCGTATATCCATTTTCTAATCTAATAAAAAAATGAGGGTGTCAGATCTATTTAATGTAACATTTAAGACAAAAGATGCCAGGTTTCACTTGTTTTTTTTCACGGAACAACATGCGCATAAATTACGGAAGCAAGAATTATTTTTGCAACAATTTTGACATATTTTTGATTGAACAACAAAAAAAAAACAGAAAAGCAAAAACAAATAATGAATAGTATGGTTTTCTTTGAATGACAGTAGATAAACTCGCAAATAAAAAACAATCTTATTGCCAATATTTTACTTGACTTGTGAGGTAAATATGTATCTACATATAACACTATATAATAAGTGTACTACTAGTCCTAATATTTTGGGTCTTAATACCACTATAGGGCCTCCAAACTGTGCAAGTTTCAACCCGATCTGAAATTTACACTTCGAAAGCTTCCTTTGTAAGTTCTACAAAATTTATTTGAACTTTTTCTGTAATTTCTATAGTTAACTCGAAATCAAAAGAATCAAAACATTAATAGAAAAAATGTAGTCACTTTTAAATAATTTTAAAATTTTACTTAAATCCGCAATTCAAAATAATTCTTATAGACATAATTTTTTAGAACCCTTAAAATATATACTGATTAATAGTAAAGTAATTTATTATATTTACCTGGATCATTAATCTTATATACATAGGATCAAATATCTACAAATTTGATAAATTAAGAATTACTTTGCAAAGATACAGTGAACCTAAGACGGACATTAGATTATAAAAAATTTTTTCGATAATCGAAAAAAAAATCTCTTATAGTAGAATTAAGTAGAATTTTCTAATAATATTTTATGACCTTATATTTTATATTTAAATAATCTATTTTTTTTCTTAAAAACCGCGAATTGGTATTTATTTCCAGAAGCCAAGGGGGAAAACTGCTCCCCTTGATCCCCCTTGCGGGCGCCTATGAATTTAAATTATAGACAACACGAATTTCCGGCTTTGACATCAAATGTAATAATAACACCACATAAAGTTAATGCCAAAAATTTGAATTGCATAAAATTTCAATTACATTTGATAGTCAAAGCCGGATATTTGTGTTGCCTAGAAAATTAATAAGAAAAATATCAATAAGAAAAGAAGAAGCAAAAGCGAAGCAATTGTTAAATTTTGTTATGAGTGACCAGGACCTATTTTATGTCGAAATATTTCATATTTATTTTATGAATAAATATTGCCGAAATTGGTTTAATAGTTATTTATCTAAAATTTATTTATATAAATGATTTCGCTATCGACAATAAGAAAAATTTTAATGTTTATTATTATTTTTAGTATTTATATTATTATTGAGAATTATTTTAAAATTTGGCATGTTCTACTTACAATTTTTATATTTTAATACCTAAAAGTAGAATTACAATCAAATAATCGTTTTTAATTTATTAATGCTTTAATAAAATGTTTTTAAGGAAAATTTAAGTTGGGATTTAAATATTATAAAATGACACTTTAAGCACTTTGATCTTATAGAAGTCGCATTGTAAGTCTCAAAATATTGAATGAGTTTTTAAATATTTTTTTTGACATTTTATTTTGTTTTACTTTTGCACTATTACTTTTACCCTTAAATGTTGTTAATACTTTATATTAATGTGTTTATAATATCTGAAAAATAAAACATCTGTTCGAACCCTTAATTTTCTAATAATTTAACCGAAATCCCGGTATTGACCAAAAAAATAAAGATTTTTACAAATAATTATCTATCCTATCTCTAGTCAAGCTTAGAGAATATTCAACAGCAGTCACTCAAGCTACAACTGTTGACTTCTCAGACTCAAAGCCATGAATTTGTCGATTCGATAGCGCAAGAATCTAATCAGGTTTTCATACTAAAATGGGCAATATTTCAGCTATTTGTAATAATTGGTGTTGGAGTCTGTCAAGTTTACGTCGTTAGACATTGGTTTTTCATCCAAGAACCGAACTATCTATCACGAAATAAAACTCCATTTTAAAAATTTGCATTGAAATTTTATTTTACTGAAATAAAAATTGGTTTTCAAAATTTTATTACAATAACTGCTCTTATTATAATTAATATTATTATTTCTTTTTTGGAGTCATGAATCAATTCCTTCAATAAATCTCAGCGTATGTCAATGTATGTTTTGAAAACTTTAGTTTTTTACAACCTTTATAAATATATGTACGCTATATAAAGAATAAAACTCTTGTTGGGTTTTTCCAAATAGTTTACTTTTTATTTTTAAATTGTCTATATTTTTAAAATAGTGGTTAATTAGCTAAATTTTGCGAAAAAAAATAGAGAAAATAATTTTCTGGAATATATTTTGCAGATGTACCATTAAAATAGCAATCGCCTTTGACATCTATATTTGGTTCAAATATATCATTATTAAATTTTATATTAAATAATAAAATAAACTAATTTTTTGACAAATTATTTTCTTTAATCAATATTAAAAAAACATTTTTAATTTATCAATTATTAGTGAAAAAAACTTTTAATTGATTTTAATATATAAATTTAACTTAAACTAATTACAATTAAAACATTAAACTATAACATTTTTTTTAAAGTTTAAAAATATATTTGAATTCTAATTAAATATATATTCAAAGAAAAATAGAAAATCAGTGGCCGAACTTAAAAATTTAGATCCCCGGAAACGAAATATGTTTCTCTCAACAAACCTTTTTTGTTTAATAAAAAAGTTAGACATTAGATATTTATTTTTGTCTATCATCTCAAAGTAAAAATGAAATAAAAGTAATACAAGACGAAACTAAAACTTAACAGATCATAAATAGTAACATCTTTTTTCCTTGACTTTTCCCTCAATAGAAAGTATTGAAATATCCCTTAAACTGTCTTTACCAATGTTATTACGCAAATAATATTTTTTATTGTTTTCGGTTTTGAAAAATATAGTTCAGCTGACGCAACAGTAACAGGTAGGTGACAAACAGTAAAATATCATAGTTCACAGTTAATAATCCTTTTTGCACTTTTTCAAATGTGATACAAGCTTTTCGTTTAAAGTTTAAAAGCGTTTCACACCAATGCTATCAAAGTTGCAACTCACTAATGCAAAAAATAATATTTGAGAAATGTAATTTTAATACTAATAATAATATTCTATAAAAGATAATTTTATATTTGTGGGCCGGCCTAGCTAAGGGGAAAGCGTTTCACTGTATGTATAAAAAACAATTATTTTGCAATTTTTAAATGAACCTTTTGGGTTCTCTATAACTGGTGTACTTCCCGCAATACATGGTCCCGAGTCTTCTAGTTCCATCGCTGTAAGAAATTAAAAACTTTAAAAGAAATTGTGAAATTAGGAAAATAAATGAATTGAGATTTATTATAAAAAAATTAAATAATCAATTAAAGTTTGAGATAGGCAATTAAATATTAATGAAAGTTTCACGTGAAATTCAAACAAAATTCTCCATTGGCTCCTTTTTAATAGAATCATCAGAGGCGGATAAATTTTTATTTCGTATTAAATCCCCCGATTTATCAAGTGCTTTCGTATAGGCTGTATAATTCCGAAAATCCAAATGTTTGTAATTTTCTTTGTATATTTCCAAGAGTCTGTTAACAATGTCTGCCGTAATGATATCCCCAGCATTGATAAACAGCATTCGCACTAAGAACACTCCATCATGACGAAGGAATTCTTCAATAAAATTATTTATCATAGGTTTATCTGATCTCTCATAATTTTGGTGCATCATCAAAAACCTTTTAATGAATTTACTTCGTCTACTAAGAAAAGCCATCCGATAAAACCAGAGTGGAATACTAATTGCCGTTACTATTCCAACTAAAACCATCCAAAACCATAAAAACACATAAATCTTTTCATTAAGCATGTTTACTGGTAGAGCACATTGAGCAACGTATTTGTTAGCCACTCCAACATGTTTGATGTTTCTTACGTAACAATATGTGACTCTGGGGAAAATCCCAGTTTGGTGCCATTCTTTGCCAGATATCATATTAGATAATACAGTGTAACCAAATGACGAAGTAGAATTATTAAATCCCAAAAACTTTTTCATTATAAATAACTGACCAATTACATTCAGTCCGTAAAGAAATTTAATTAAAATATAGGATAAAATTAACCAAGTTCCCATGTGCTTTGAAAAAACACAAAAATTGCAAGTATTATATATTTTTCTTCGTAACTTTGCGAAATTTCCTTGACGATAATCTCTGTGTTGAAATAGCATATCTTCAATCGTTCTCGCAATGCGTTCAATTTTATCCTTTCTTTCGACTGGTGGCGTATTATTCGCAGCGTTTGCATCATTAACAATACTTTCAAGATTCGTTCCAGATTTATTGTAGCATATTATTTGCCAAATTATTTTTGGGATATAAAACATGAAACATTGGAGACCAAGTATAAATGGGACCCATTGATAATAATCTATATGACAACAAAAATTTCATGAAATAAATTAATATAATTAATTGAATTAAAAACTTTTAACAGTGGTTTCTTCCACAACAATATATTATTATTATTATTATTATTATTATTATTATTATTATTATTATTATTATTATTATTATTATTATTATTATTATTATTATTATTATTATTATTATTATTATTATTATTATTATTATTATTATTATTATTATTATTATTATTATTATTATTATTATATTATTATTATTATTATTATTATTATTATTATTATTATTATTATTATTATTATTATTATTATTATTATTATTATTATTATTATTATTATTATTATTATTATTATTATTATTATTATTATTATTATTATTATTATTATTATTATTATTATTATTATTATTATTATTATTATTAAATATAATTTATAAACTTAATGTCCTATTTTTTAATATTTTAAAATATAAAATGTTATTTAAATTTAAATTAAGACTTGTTTGTTAATATTCTAATTTTAAAATGACTTTATATGATATAATGTTTGTAAAATATTAATTTAAATATTCTATTTTAATTTCTAAATAATTCAAATATGAAAGTGGGTCTAGTAAAAATTAAAACAGAACCTAATTATTTTAAATAATTTAATGGTTACATATTGTGTTTAAATATTTTATGTGCATATAAATTTTACTTCAAAATATACATAATTATTTACCCCATCAACCAAAGACGTTTTAATTTAACAGATTTTGGACCCAAATTATTATTATTAATTAATTAATTATTTAAATTAATTTTTGTTTATGGAGAAAATTTTACTTCTGATTCACTGTGTTACCCAGTGAGATCGACTTGATCAAAGAATTACCGACCGACTGACTTTACACGTCGAACGATGTTATTAACTCCTTAATGCGTAAACCTGAAATATTGCAGGTATACATTACTCTCAAATTTGTGATCAGTATTTTGATCACGTCCGTTACGGATAAGTATAAAGAAATGTCAATAACATCTCAAGTGGTGCTATCATTACTTGATTTTCTTTAAGATCAAGGCTATTGTATAACTACAGACAAAAAATGAACGTTAAGGGGTTAAGGATGATTAGTTGACGTACAATTTTAAATTCTTCTAAATTTATTTTTTTAATTGAACAAAATTAATAATAAATGCTTTTGCATTGTTTATTTATTTAAAAAATTTAATAATAATATTATTAATAATAATAATAATAATAATAATAATAATAATAATAATAATAATAATAATAATAGTAATAATAATAATAATATTTTGAATATATACTTATTCTTCTAGTATCATCAGCACGAGCCCAGTCAACATCATTCTGAGGAATATCTTCTCCAGGCAAAAAAGTGATAGTTCCATGTACCCAACAGTAATTTTCCAGATAATTTTCAAAATTTGATCCTCCAGGAGCGGTCGCCGTGTAACACGCAAGTGGCTTGAATAAGTATGATTTTATAGTCACCACCATCATTGAAAGTATTAGTAGTGTTACGCTGAACAAGAAGCTAAGTTTGTCAGCGAAGTCCTCAATTCCAACATATGTGGATATCTTGAATTGCCCGATTAGATTTAAGAATTCCTCGGCTACCATGATTTAGAATTTAATGAATCGTATTTCAAAAGTCACTAGATTATTAAGGTGTCAGTGAAATCATTGTTTATGTAACCTTATTTCCGGTTGTGAAAATTATATTATATGAATTTTATTTTAATTTTAAAAATTTTCGGTCAAATCATTTAGTCATATTTTTGAAATGTTTATGTTTTTACTTTAGATTTCGATTTCAATTCATACAAAATAGGAATCAGTAAATTAAATAAATTTCGATATAAAAAAATCAATGTCAAATATATATATATATATATATATAAAATTTCAATTAATAAAGTTAATCTGTAAAGTTAAGATATTTAAATTATCTTGTGTTTAAATAATTGATTATTTGGTACTTTGATAAAAAATATGGAGAAGAATTGTACAGATTTTAAATAATTTTACGGATATATACGCAAATGATACTTATTTAGAAATTTGTGTAATTATTTAGAGGGAAAATTTGATTAAGAAAATTAAATAAACCAAAATTTTGGACGTTAAAACTATTTGAAATTAAGTAATTATATTTTAGAATCAATTATTTTTAGTATCCAATTTGAAAATACTACGTCTTTGGTTATTTTGAGAGTTAGTTATCAACTTTTGATATTCGATTAAATATTTTTTATCACATACATCGTTAAATTGGCTTCAATATGGAAATTGTGTTTAATTAGACTAAAACTTGTAATAAGGTATTGAATAATAGCTAGTATATTAATTTATCATGTATGTCCACTTAGTATAATATAGACCCTGTTAAATATTTTAGTTTAAATTAAGGATTCTCAATATAGTTTTAATGAATTTTATATCTAATCGAATATCAATTGATATTACTAAAGAATTAATTGTGAATTTGATGTAAACTTTTAAGAGAAATGTATCAATTTTAGAGAAAGTATTCCAACGTATGAATATTTCATAGTTTTAGATATAATGGAGAGGTTAGATTTATCACTATGGATTGGGATTTTGATCAATTCTAGTATGTTTTACAAGTTGGAATATCGAGTTAAGATGTAGTAAATTAATAGGGGAAATATTGAGTGAGAAATTTAATAGATTAATTATGACATAATAATTTTTTGGATATAAGTATGCGTAATTTCAATATTTTACAGTGTTAAAAGAAATTAATCAAAAGTAAATATTGAGTAGAAATATTCATATAATGTTAGATTTTACATGAAAATTATCAGTAACATATCAATTTTAAGGGATAAATTATGGCTAAATATTAAGTATGTGCAGATAAATTCAATAAATGTAAGGTTTCTAATGAAAATGATCATTAATATATCAATTTTAAAGTGAGATATTTTGGTTAAATATTGAGTTTGTGCCGATAAATGTAGAGTTTTACATGAAATTATCAGTAATTTACCAAATAAATGTGAAAAGTTTAATAATTGGTTACTATTGAGGAGTCTTAATCAAATATTTGTTGGGATATGTGCTCATCAATCAGCGTATTGCTATTGCGTGTAAGAGAAATTCATTAAAGATTATTATTGCATTTTAATAAATCTAGCTATTGCAGGATTTATGTAATCACATTTCAATGTGGTAAGATGTAATTCATTAAATTACAGTCATTATAACTTTAGGGGTTAAATTCGATGTAAAGTATGTGTAGAGAAATCAATAATTTAGCTTTATATGAGGAATTATTGTCAGTAAATTGTAGCTTATTAATTAAGGTGACCAACTATTTTTTGTTCAAAAAGAGTACACGTTGCAAGTATTTCATAGGTGAAAAAAAGAAGGAAAAACGATAAAAACCTTATTTTCTTTTAAAAACATATTTTTCTTCGGAGTGGAATTTTTTTGCTAAATGAGGATGCTAGTCTAATAATGTAGCCACATCGAAACAATATTCATTTTGCATATTAAATTTGACTGTTAAGACGGCAGATATTATTACGTACACAAATATTGGAGAGATAGATGTATCTATCTCTTTTCACAAATGTAATTTTGACGTTGTTAGAAAAAGAGGTCTGTAGTATCTATCTATCTCTCTATGTACATAATACGGCCTCTCAATTGTGCCGGAAACGGCAGCCATATGTGTGCCCGAAATTCAAATCTCTGTCAAACTCGTGTCTGGTGTTTTTGCCCTGTCCTCTGACGTGCCGGAAATGACAAGCAATATGCGCGTGAAATCCAAATCACTCAAAATAATTTTAAATATTTAATTAATAAAATTGAAATAAAATAATCTAAAAAAATGTTTTAGAAATACAAATGAGTATAAATTATACAAATGAGACTTTCAGAGTACAGGATTTGAAAAGAGTACGGTTTGCGACCTTATTTTTAATGCAATCTTTACTGGTAAAATAATAGTAAAGTCTTTAGGTGAATCAAAATTGAATTCAAAGATTGAATAGATTTATCTTTTTTGTCGATGATTTGTGATATTTTGATGTTTATTGCTACTATGATAGAATTTCATTAAATTATGACAATTTTATCGAAGATTTTAAGGTGGTTGGATATCCAGTCGGACATTAAAGTATATTAATTTTTATCTATATGCTAACAAATATTATTTTTCTTATTCTGTTAAATTAATTTTGTATTGAAGAAAAGTGTGTGTATTTCAATAAATTGTAAAACTTTTAATAGGGATAATTAGTATATTTTTATAGAGGCAAATTCTTATTGTAAGGTAACCATAAATTACTACATTTGATAAAGTCAATTTAACCAATATTTGTTGTACATGAAAATTTTCTAGTCGATCTATTTGATTTTGCTTGAATCGTTATAATTACTTTTATATGTAAAAATTTGGAAACATTGTTGAAGTAATCTTTATAAGGAAACTTTAGAGTAATGAATTATGGTAATTTTACAATGGCTTTTTACAATGCATGTAATTAGATTCGGATAAGTTTTAAATGAAATAAGTTAATTTATCGGTGATTAGAATTAAGTTCAACATGATAATGATTTTAAATGACTTCTGTTTTGTTGATTTATTTAAAAAGATTAATGAAGTTTTGTTCTATTGAATAGTATGATTTCCTATCGAAAATCAACGCGGTACCAATGATATTTAGACAATAATTTATATTTGAAGCAATAAAGTATTGTTTTAGAACATTAAAATTAAAATTTGAATTTGAATTAATTTTAGTCGTTGTCATTAATAATAAATAGAATTAACCAATTAAAATAAAGTATTCTATAATTTCATTTTCAAATTATTATTTTCATGAAAAACTGTAATTATTTCATTTGATAAATTTATTAGTATTTTCATCAACCGGTTTTAGTTAAATCATAAGTTAATTGTAAAAAATCAATATGGCTTATACGTTTTCAAACCATTTTCAAGAAAAATTTCAATAAATAAATCAATAAATCTATGCAAATTTTCATCTATTTTAGTTTAATAATAGTTTTATTAAAAAATCGCTATAGTTTGTACGTTTTCAAATTATTTTCAAGAAAACTGTAATAATTTTAATATATTGATAAATTTATTAGTATTTTGAAAATAAGTTTAGCGATTAAATTTATCGAAAAATAATGTCGTTGTAAATAACAATATGTAAATAGTAATAGCCAATCAAAATCAAGTATTTGGTTTGTACATCTTTAAAATTAATTTCAAGAAAAGTTATTGAAATATTATTTTTCAAGAATAAATTTCTATTGAAAAATAAGTTCAGTCAATAATATTCCAATTAATATTTCTAATTAACAATTGCATTTAATCGATTCAATCGATAATTTTACGAGTTTATTTACATCGACGATTAACAAATGTATATACTTTTTAATCTAATTATTTTGATAATTTCAATAGAGATTTTCAATTTAATAATCTTAAATTAAAATATAATAAATTTATTCATATTTTCAAACCATTAAAATCTTTAACAGGTACTTAAAAATTGTCAACGATTGAATGATTTTTAAAATATATGTTTTTTACCAATTAAGCAACTACTCTTTATTAATGATATGTGTTATAATATACTTGGTATTTAGTAATTATTGGTATACATAAGGTTATAATAGTTCAAACTTTTAATCACAAAGGGTTAAAATTATTACTTTTTTCATCATTTAGGGTTAAAAATTTTTCTTCTTTCATTATTTAGGGTTAATATTATTACTTCTTTCATTACCTAGGGTTAAAATTATTACCTAATTCTTCACATAGGGTTAAAATTCTTAACCTTTTAGATAACTTTATAACAAATTATGTAATAGTTTATTCATAAATTTACCGAAAAGTATTATAATATACCTAGGTTGAATCATAAAATAATAATTATTGAAATATTTAATAGGTATCACGTTAGACTGATGAAGTTTTAAGGGTTTTTAATCAATATTTGGTTACATAAAACTTTAATGTCCGAAATTATCGGTTAATTAGCATGTTGTTAATGAATGTAAATCTAACTGAACACGTTTTGGTATCAACACTAAAATGATAAGTTTTAATTAGCATTTAGATATTTTAAAAGCTCTTATTAAAAACAAAAGTTTATTTAGAAATCATTAGTATCCACTTAACTGATATTGACGATGTTTACCAAATACGTGTTTGTAATAGATTTACGCTTGAAAAATTGTTTGTCTTTTTTATTGTTGTGAAAGTTAAATTAAATTATTATTATCAATAGCATTATTATTACCATAACCATGTGAATTTTGTTAGCATTAATTAATCCAGTATGCGTGAAATTTTAAAAAATATTGATATAAAACTCATGGATCGATTATTCTTTATCAATTTATATAATGGGTCCAGTGACTTTCATCAATACTTGTAAACCCAGTGACTTATTTCATAAAAACACTAAATCTAAAATAGTTGTTACAACGAGTTTAGTTGATAGTATCGCTAATAATTTATAGAGTCGGATGAACTTGAATGAATTTGTAAATTAGTATTTTCAAATCTTAACTTGGTGAATTATTATCAAAATATTAGATTTTTAATAGAATCAGTATATTTGCTATAATATAGAATTTGGTCAAATATTTACATTTAAGTAAATAATCTTATGATGGGTTATTTTCATAAAATTTTTAAATCCTATCTTGAATGAGTTATTTTCAAATTCATGAAATTCTTACATCAGTGGTGTCACTAATAATTCATTGAGTCAGGGGTTCAAATCCTAGCGTTCGCGAATTATTTTCAAAATTAAATTTTTTAGTAGAATATAAATCAGTATATTTTGTTTGCTGTAAATTTCAAATTTTATAGAAACTGATAAAGTATATCTTGTATAATTTAGTTTTTTACATTTAGTTAAGTTGAAATTTTAAACTCAGTGAATTATTTTCTTAAAATATTGAAGTTTGTAAATCCAGTGTTCAAATTAAAGTTTTAAGTGACTTATTTTTTATTAAATAAACTATCAATATACTATAATTGTTGTAAACTTAAATTTTCATAAAAATTGTTAAAGTTTTATGATTATTTTGATAGAATTATTATGTAATATAGTACTAACAAAATAGCCAGTAAGCTAAATAATTTAAGATTGAATATTTATTTTAAGACGAATTTGATGTTAATTTATTATATAATCTTTAAAATTTGACAATGGACCTAGGCTTGGGAATAATAACGCATCACTCCAAGAGATTTTCAATTGGATTAATAAAGCTGATATTATTCAAAAGCACTCTGGGAAAAAACTCATTTCTTTCGACCTAGAACAGCGATTCGGTTTTTTGAAAAAACGCATAATATTACAATATCCTTTGAAGTGCTTGATGATAAGCCAATTCTTCGCCTGACAACAGCTTTGAAAGGAACAATAATATTGATTGAGTTCGATCGTCGTTTGGTTTTGAAAGTTCTTCATCTTGCTCTTTATGATTCATATTTTACTAAATTGAAAAACAGTAACATTAGTAAGTCATCAACATTTTATCTGCATCCTAATGTTAACAGAGCAATATTTAAAGGAGAATTACGAGAGGATCATTGAAATTTATTCACCGTGCCCGAACAAAAACATTGGATAATTTTGCAAAACCCTATATAAAAGATGAGAATAGATTGTGTAGACGTTGCCATAACCAAGATGAAACGTTGCCACATGTTTTGTAAAATTGCAAGGTTCATCTTACTCTTGCACTTAATTGTCACAACGATTGCCTTCAACAAATAGTACATCATTTGAAAAATCCTTCACTTATTGTTGTTTTGGACCACACTTGCTCCTTGGTATCAAACTCTAAAGAACGAGTCGATTTGATCATAACCAATAATGAGAAAAAGACAATTCTTATAGTTGATATTAAACATCCTTTTGATTCTTTAGTCACGTTTGAAACAGTAAATAAGGAAAATTTGGCAAAATATGATTCTTTAAAAAAAACAAATACAGGCTGCCAAACCTAGCTTTACTTTTGAAATCTTTACTTGTATAATCGGTTCTATGAGATCTGTTCCACCATCATCTTATTATCTACTTGGTAAGATGGGAGTTTCTTTTGAAAAAGTTGCTGGTCTGGTAAAAGCATGCGCAATGAGTAACATCGCAAATTCTTCAAGAAAATGGCATTATCATGTCACTGGCGTTCTAAAAAGCCAATAAATTGATTTTTAATTTAATTAAAAATTATTTTTAGAATATTCAACTAAAGTTTTATTATGAATAATTTCAAATTCAAAATAAAACAATAGAAAAGCTTCAATTTGTTTTAAAAATATTATATTTTTAAAAAAATGAAAAACAAAACTCTTTCAAATGATGCTCTTTCGAACCAATTAGATTCGCTGGAGAAACATTTCGATTTTCAGCAATCGAGTTGTAAAAGATTGATGGATCTTCTCAAATCCAAAATTGTCTCCTCCGAAGCAATTATAGACTTTATTTCAAAAATCTGTCAATCTGCTCTATATATCAAACCTTTGAATTTAACTTATAGCACAAAGCCGGATCAGATAACCGATGAAAATCAGTAAAGCCAGATATTTTCGAGGAGTGGAACTTTATTGAGACAAATCTTTTCTCAAAATTAAATGATAATAAACCGAAAATTTTATCTCTATCGTTCAACCTCCTCAATTGGCTGATTCCAATCAGAATCATCTCAATTCATATGAATCAAGAAACTATTGTATTAACAAAATTTTAAATAGTACTAGTGAGTGATTTTGTTAAGTCTTGGACGTAGTCGGAGACGTGGTTGTAGGCGATGATGGGTGTGGATCTGTGTAGAACACTCAATTTCCGTATCTTTTCATATTGTAAAGGGCAAATCTTTCTATATACGATAACAAAGAGTCATGGAACTGTCATACTTACGACTAAGTTTCGAAAAGCAATTTCTAATATATTTAACTTTGCATTGCACGACTCATATATGCAAAAGTGGCAACTGACCAATACGAGCGACATGATTGCTGCGACTATCAAATTATCTCCTCAAATAATTAAAGAAATTTTTAAAAGCAAACTTGGTCAATTTGCATGGAACTTTATACATCGAGCGCGAACTAATACACTTAACATTAATGCAAAGCCTAAAAGAAAAGAGAATTTTACACTTTGTAGACGTTGTGAGAAAGAGGATGAAACTATGTCTTATGCTTTACAGTCCTGTAAGATTCACCAAATGCTAACATTAGAGATACACAATGACTGCCTAAAGATAATAACGAGTAATTTAAAAAATCCTAATTTTATTGTCGTGGTTGACCATTCTTGTTCTATTGTCCTGAATTCAAAACAACATGTCGATCTTATAATAACTGATAATGAAAGAAAAAGAATATTCATGATTGATATTAAGTTTCCAATGGATTCTGTTTCACATTTTGACTTGACTGATAAGGCAAATGTTGAGAAATATAGCTTGCTTCAGAGTGAATTACATGTCGCCAAACCTGATTATAAGATAGAGCTTTACACTTGTATTATTGGAGCATTAGGTCCGATTCCTCCATCAACGTATGACCTGATTTGTAAACTTGACATTGAACAACTTCAAACAGAAGGTCTGCTTAAAGAATGTGCAATGAGCAATATCCTGCACTCAGCTAAAATATGGTATTAATATGTGCACGGCATTCCACCAGATTTCTGCAATTAATTTAAAATTATGGATATTTAAACTAACTTAAACTTTTTCATTGAGATCAGAATTATTTTTTTTAATTGAAATGATTCAGACTACATTTGTAATCTATCTTTAAATTCAATATTATTAACCTGACTTTTGCCTTTGTAAAAATCGTAAATGGATTTAGAAAACTTAGAAAGTTGAATCAGAGCTTAGTTAGTAATATTTATTACTGCAAAATTTATCTTTGCAATGCGATGCCGATGAATCAATATATCAGATCAAGCAAAAGAAAATTCAGAAGACGCTAATTGCAAAAGAGAGTGATTGTTCAAACACTTGATAATATTCATATGAATTCATCCTTCTGTACTACGATTGCAGTATGAATTGCATGCTTCATGTAGAGCATATTCTTTTCACTGTGAAAAAACTTGTTATATTTAATAAAATTTTAAATGTACTAGTGGGTGATTTTGTTAAGTCGTTGACTTAGCCGTAGACGTGTTAGGCGTGGATCGGCGAGGATCAATGAGGATCTGTGTGGATCGGTGATCGATGATTTTTGGTGTGTGCAATAAGTTCTAGGATATGTAGTTTCGGGAATATTCTATAATGTGTGTGTGCGGAAGACTCCAGAAAGGTATGTTATAAGAAGCAGGTGTGTGACAGATGGTACATGTATGGAAGGATCCATAAGGTAGGTGTGTGTAACTAGGTAGGTGTGTGGACGTTGGCAGGTGTGTGGAAGGTTCTAGAACATTAGATAATCAAGGTGTATTGGTACTCAACTGCGTGACATAATAAGTGAATAACATTAGGTAGCCATGCGTGTGTGATGTGAAAAGTGTGACTTCGGGTAGTGACTGACCAGTGGTCGCGTGACATAAGCGTGTGGTCACCTGGTAACAGTTGACAAAGGTCAATCTCCCAGCTAATAACCATGTGGACAGAAGTCACTCTCCAGGTAGTAACAGCGTTGACGAGATCAGATGTTGCATAATGTTACTTAAGCCTAGGGGGTTGTATCTGGAAGGCTCAGATCCTACTACTAAACATAAAAGTAATCATTTGTCATATTTTAAAAGTCCCTTGTGTATGTTATTGAATGAATGAAATTTATATAGAAAAAAGCTTTCTCTTAGAATTATGATTTATAAATGCAGAAGAATTACATCATATTTATTGTTTTATCAGAAATTATAGGAAATATTTTAAAATGAAATATGAATTAAAATCTAACATAAAAATCTAGATTATAAACCATAAAATAATTCAGAAATTAATAAAATATATCTTTGAAAAAAAGAAATAACATAAGTTCCCAGTTGGAGTTTGATCCACATGAAATTTCATGAATATAAAAAATTTGAATTTATTCTAAATATTTATCATTGTCGACATATTTATGTTCTGATATTGAATAGATTAAAACAAAAAAATGTTATGCGAGTATCATATTAGTAGATGGTTATGTCACCGCTAGAACATGTCACCGCAGGACCACATCCCTCCGGGGGTTAAAAATTTTTCTAAGTCTAAAAGTACAATTTTTAAAAGTACAAATTCAAAGACAAAGACAATGACTCATTCAAGGCCATTTAAAACTTTTTCAAGGTTATTTAAACAAAGAATGTGACTCATTCAAGGTCATTTAAAGTTTTTCAAGGTCGTTGGATGACTTATCATATTTTCAAAGTCATTTAAACAAAGACCATGACTCATTCAAGGTCATTTAAAAGTAGGTCAAGGTCACTGGATGAGTCATCATATTTTCAAGGTCATTGGATGAGTCATAATAATTTTCAAGGTCATTCAAATTTTTTCAAGCTCATAGTATTTTTAAACATTTTTTATTTAAATTTACTACTTATTTTTATAATTAGTGTTTTATTGTTTTTTAATTTTTATTCTATAATTATTATTATTATTATTATCATTATTATATAATAAAATAAAACAAATCAACAAAAACTTTTATTATAAAGAAATAATTCGACTATAATAATATTGTCGAAGAGCTTTATTTAAAGCCCATTCTACATACTTTCGATATCGGACAGCGCAGCAATGACATCCATCACCACATGGATATTCGGGTTCCATATTCTTTAACATTTCGTTTTGTTTGATATCCCAGAGGAACTCATCGATTACAGAAAATATCCATATAGACGTATAATTGAAGACCAATTCTGGAATTATTGATGCTGGCTTATCCTTCAATATTTCATGTATATCTGGATAATAGAATTCCAGACGTTCTTTGATAACTTTAAAATAATCATCTACAAATCTTAATAATAATAATAAATTACCATAGAGTTCAATTTCGTTCATAGCTTGAACTGCGCTCGGTACATCCATTTTAATGATAAAAATTGAAATAACAATTACTTTTATACTAATTTAAACCAATGAGAAGTTAAACACACACAAACTTTTAGCTGTAAACAATAAATATTTATTTATATAGATTTGAAAATGATTATAGAAATTTTAATAATAATATTAGATTTTAGTGTTTTTAAAATGGCTAACTCAATTGTTGTAACCATTCAAGGTAAAAATTCACCCAGATGTGTATATCCTGATACAGCAGTGTTGATGGATATTTTGTATATGATAGATAGACCTAGATATTTGAAAACTCCAGTCAAAAGATTATCTGAGAGAATGAGTAATTTAGAAGTCCGATTTGAACTCGCATATGAAACTTTAAAAAGAGCTTGGAACGCAATATATGATGATATTTTATATCTAAATCGGACCATATGTATTATCAAAAATGAATTAAGAAAATCAATATTAGAATTGAATGAAAATCGTAAACATAATGAAAAAATGATGAATTAAGTTCAATATAGTATAAAATTTTATTCTAATAAAACAACTGATCAGTTCGATCGTATCATGAAAGAAGTTAACAGTAGCAACAAATTAAAAGAAGCTTAGCACCCAGTTAACAGTGCCAACAAACCATCATTATCATTTCCATTATATATTTTTACATATTTTCTTAAATAAAGACATTGAAACTTAAATGCAATGTCCATGCATGATTCTGATTGGTAGAATATAGTATAAATAAGCTCACACTTCCAAATATTTTTTTAAAATACCAGAAACTAAATTTTTTATAAATTTGTTGAATGAGCTGGTTGCTAATGATGGAGAAGAAGATGATATCATTAAAAACATAAAATTCATGGTAAAACCGTATCGAAAAAATAGTAGAAGACATCCCATTTGAACCTTTTCTCAATTTGTCAACATTGGAAAAAAAGAAAAATTCATTTCAATCAATATTTAGTTATATGTTTTGTTGGGTTTTGGATTATTTCAAGTCGGTTCTCTCTGACTCCTGGTGTTCTTTAAATTAAAACAATGAACGACCCAACGTATATTGAAACAACAGGTTCACAATTTATTATCACGCTACAATGACCAATCAAAGTTTATACGATTCTCTGCTCGGCGTTGATGCTTTGCAAACAAACAATATTCACCTTTTGATCCTTTAGTTCTGTTGACTCTCGTTTTCCTCGGTTTCTGTTTGGTTTGATCCCTTTTCGCCTTTCCGTATTCTTAATTCTATTTCTTCTTTTCCCTACTTCCCTAATTCGTTTACCACTTTTCCTACAGTCTGATTCTTCGAACCCTAGCTGAGGCAGAATGCCGATTTTCTCTGATTTTCCCTTTGCTTATATACTCCTCGAAATCAGGATGACAAATGGTTATTGCCGAGCCAATCTTTCGTTTGACATTTTCTCCTACGTGTTTGCTTCGGCTGTCATCCATAATGGTCCAACGAATCCAGATAATTAATGGCCCTACCGGTCTTCCTACGCGCGCTATCTTCTCCTTACTCTTTTCCCATTAATCATTATGTCAAGCTAATGGGCCCAAATCTTCCTTTTGTTTGCCTTTCTTCTGTTTACCCAGCTCGGGTTTCCTTCATCTCTCGGTTCTCCATTGGCTCGGGTTTCCCATTAGCTCGGGTTTTCCATTAGCCAATTAATTAATTAATTAACGTTTTCTGTTTTCATACATTTGAATGTTTTTCAACCCTTTCTAACCCTTTTCTGATAAATCCCTAACCGTCATCTTGTTGACCATTAGCTAATCTATAACTGTCCCGTTTTTCCCATTCGATTTCGATGATTTTTCCATTTATTGATTTTTCTCGGATTTCCGGATTCTCGCCTTTCGTAATTGCTTTTTGCATTTTCTAATACTGTTTCCATCGCACTTTCCTTTACTATTAATTCTGTGCACGATCCCGCTTTTATTTGCCTTTTTTCTTCGCTTACTTTCCATTTGAATTATTATCCTAAATTTTATTTAAATTTTTAACTTTAATTTACAGACCTCAACAAATAGAATGCTTTTGTCTCAATCTTCCTTCGCACTACGGCTCGCACAATTTTCACATTTGAAATATATACTTAAAATATGACCAAAATAGCAAATATGCCCTGACAATTGTCATTAGATAATATCATTGACTGAATTATTTTTCCTAATTCAGTTTTTTCAATGTTATTTAATTATCAAGTGTATTGAAAATTATTTTGCTAGTTCTTTGAATGATTAGTTCACAAAGTAAATACAGCTTTTTCTACAAAAGATGGTCAATATAGTTTCAACCGTATGTTTTTTGTAATCCCAGCTTCTCCAGCTATCTTTCAAAAATTAATGACAGAAGTATTGGGTGATACTTTCTGAAATGAAGCAGTGGTTTATCTTTATGATATTCTCATATTCGCAAATAATGAAAAAGAACACATAAGTCGAATAGAAAGAGTTCTAAAAATTGAAAATAGGCTTAGGAAAATGTCATTTTAATAAACAAGAGATAAAATTTATAGGACATATTATCAATAAAAATGGTATAATGACAAATGACGAAAACATTAAAGCAATACAGGAAAAACCATAAAACTTATTCAAACAATTCATACGCAAAAACACAAAAGCCAAATGTTATTTCTGTTAATTATTCTTTTCATTTTCCTATTTTACCTATTTTTTATCGACTTTTTATCTCATTTTTAAGTTGATTTTCTTTTTATCATTGTTAATATTTTTCTTGAATTTCTGTTAATTATTCATTTTATTTTTAGATTCTAACAAATTTTATATCGATTTTCGAAAATTTTTAAATAAAAAGTTTACTATAAAGATTTTGGTTTTCATTTCCTGCTGAAATGACCGAGATAAACCGTTATCAAAATTTATAGCAATTACGTAGCACTCAATAATCGAAGTTTTTGAAATAAAATATAAATTCACTACTCCAATTCGAATAAAATATATTAATTGATTATAAACAAAAATGGAATATAAAGCTCAAATACAAAATAATATTCAATAATTAAAACAAAAATATTATGCGAGTATCATATTCACACGAAGAATTACTCAAATTTTATATTACAGAGTATAAATAGAATGCTTTTGTCTCAATCTTCCTTCGCGCTAATGAGAACCTAATGACACACTTATAAGATTTTTGAGACTTATGCAAGGATTCAGAGTGATGAAAGTTAAGAAAAAGTGAGCATGGTTAAATTGATAAGGTGTGATCGGTGTCTGCAAAAATAATATATTGAAACTTAAGTTAGCTCTGAAAAAATGACGGAAAAAGTAAATAAATCGAATTACCTACTCTAAAAAATCTTATAAGTGTGTTATTATCAATTTAACCATGCTCACTTTTTCTTAACTTTCATCACTCTGAATCCTTGCATAAGTCTCAAAAATCTTATAAGTGTGTCATTAGGTTCTCATTGGCTTAAAATGGGTTCGCTAATCACTTGATGTTACTTATATGTGAGATATCATGTGAAGATTTCAATAAGAAACATGGAATATATGAAATTATAGGAAATATTTTAAATGAAATATGAATTAAAATCTAAGATAAAAATCTAGATTATAAAGTTTATAATATAAACCATAAAATAATTCAGAAATTAATAAAATATATCTTTGGAAAAAAGAAATAACATTACAAAATAAGTTCCCAGTTGGGGTTTGATCCACACGAAATTTCATGAATATAAAACATTTAAATTTATTCTAAATATTTATCATAGTAGACATGTTTATGTTCTGATATTGAATAAATTAAAACAAAAAAAATGTTATGCGAGTATCATATTCACACGAAGGATTACTCAATTTAATGGCGAGTATAAACAGAATGCTTTTGTCTCAATCTTCCTTCGCATTACGGCTCGCACAAATGATTGTTTTTTATTTATCATATAAACATGTATCATTTATGGAATATATATTGACTGTTATCAGTAGATAATTTGTCAGAATATTTACAAAGTGATAAATACTTGCAACATATATTTCAAAGAATTCATTTATAATACGGAGGGGGTGCAGAAATAATTTGGCCATTGCAATACGGCACAATTATTAGAAGGTAGTGATGATTGAGTAAATACTTCAAAATCTGGCATGGTTTAAGAAAAGAAAAATTAAATAATAAATAAATTATTGTCAAGGCTAATTAATTTCAGTCACCCATATAAATTTGTAATATAAAAATTACCAATCAACTTTATATAAATAATAACATTATTTATTATTAATTTTATCCCCACCCTCAACGCTGCTATGGATCACTAATTTAACTATTTTGGAACATTAAGGAGTATTGAAATATTCAAGATCTCTAAATAACAAATATATCACAAATGGATAAAACACAAAATAATTGTAAAATTTTGTTTTATCGTAGATTATTGAAATGAAAAATGATTTGGAAAATCAAATTGGAAACAAAAATTAAAAATAAATTTCATATAAAAATTAAAATAATTCAATCAATGATATTATCTACTGACAATTGTCAGGGCATATTTGCTATTTTGGTCATATTTTAAGTATATATTTCAAATGTGAAAATTGTGCGAGCCGTAGCGCGAAGGAAGATTGAGACAAAAGCATTCTATTTATACTCTGTAATATAAAATTTGAGTAATCCTTCGTGTGAATATGATACTCGCATAACATTTTTGTTTTAATTATTGAATATTATTTTGTATTTGAGCTTTATATTCCATTTTTGTTTATAATCAATTAATATATTTTATTCGAATTGGAGTAGTGAATTTATATTTTATTTCAAAAACTTCGATTATTGAGTGCTACGTAATTGCTATAAATTTTGATAACGGTTTATCTCGGTCATTTCAGCAGGAAATGAAAACCAAAATCTTTATAGTAAACGTTTTATTTAAAAATTTTCGAAAATCGATATAAAATTTGTTAGAATCTAAAAATAAAATGAATAATTAACAGAAATTCAAGAAAAATATTAACAATGATAAAAAGAAAATCAACTTAAAAATGAGATAAAAAGTCGATAAAAAATAGGTAAAATAGGAAAATGAAAAGAATAATTAACAGAAATAACATTTGGCTTTTGTGTTTTTGCGTATGAATTGTTTGAATAAGTTTTATGGTTTTTCCTGTATTGCTTTAATGTTTTCGTCATTTGTCATTATACCATTTTTATTGATAATATGTCCTATAAATTTTATCTCTTGTTTATTAAAATGACATTTTCCTAAGCCTATTTTCAATTTTTAGAACTCTTTCTATTCGACTTATGTGTTCTTTTTCATTATTTGCGAATATGAGAATATCATAAAGATAAACCACTGCTTCATTTCAGAAAGTATCACCCAATACTTCTGTCATTAATTTTTGAAAGATAGCTGGAGAAGCTGGGATTACAAAAAACATACGGTTGAAACTATATTGACCATCTTTTGTAGAAAAAGCTGTATTTACTTTGTGAACTAATCATTCAAAGAACTAGCAAAATAATTTTCAATACACTTGATAATTAAATAAAATTGAAAAAACTGAATTAGGAAAAATAATTCAGTCAATGATATTATCTAATGACAATTGTCAGGGCATATTTGCTATTTTGGTCATATTTTAAGTATATATTTCAAATGTGAAAATTGTGCGAGCCGTAGCGCGAAGGAAGATTGAGACAAAAGCATTCTATTTATACTCTGTAATATAAAATTTGAGTAATCCTTCGTGTGAATATGATACTCGCATAACATTTTTTTTGTTTTAATTATTCAATATCAGAACATAAACATGTCGACAATGATAAATATTTAGAATAAATTCAAATGTTTTATATACATGAAATTTCATGTGGATCAAACTCCAACTGGGAACTTATTTTGTAATGTTATTTCTTTTTTTCAAAGATATATTTTATTAATTTCTGAATTATTTTATGGTTTATCATCTAGATTTTTATCTTAGATTTTAATTCATATTTCATTTTAAAATATTTCCTATAATTTCTGATAAAACAATAAATATGATGTTATTTTTCTGAATTTCTAAATCATAATTTTAAAGGAAAACTTTTTTCTATATAAATTTCATTCATTTAATAACATACACAAGGGACTTTTAAAATATGACAAATGATTACTTTTATGGTTAGTAGTAGGATCTGAGCCTTCCAGATACAACCCCCTAGGCTTAAGTAACATTATACAACATCTGATCTCGTCAACGCTGTTACTACCTGGAGAGTGAGCTCTGTCCACATGGTTATTAGCTGGGAGATTGACCTTTGTCAACTGTTACCAGGTGACACACGCTTATGTCACGCGACCACTGGTCAGTCACTACCCGAAGTCACACTTTTCACATCACACACACATGGTAATCTAATATTATTCACTTATTATGTCGCGCAGTTGAGTACCAATACACCTTGATTATCTAATGTTCCAGAACCTTCCACACACCTACCTAGTTCCACACACCTACCTTATGGATCCTTCCATACATGTACCATCTGTCACACACCTGCTTCTTATAACATACCTTTCTGGAGTCTTCCGCACACACACATTATAGAATATTCCCGAAACTACATATCCTAGAACTTATTGCACACACCAAAAATCATCGATCACCGATCCACACAGATCCTCACTGATCCTCGCCGATCCACGCCTAACACGTCTACGGCTAAGTCAACGACTTAACAAAATCACCCACTAGTACATTTAAAATTTTATTAAATATAACAAGTTTTTTCACAGTGAAAAGAATATGCTCTACATGAAGCATGCAATTCATACTGCAATCGTAGTAGAGAAGGATGAATTCAAATGTAAGTTATCAAGTATTTGATCAATCACTCTCTTTTGCAATTAGCTTCTTCTGAATTTTCTTTTGCTTGATCTGATATATTGATTCATCGGCATCGCATTGCAAAGATAAATTTTGCAGTAATAAATATTACTAACTAAGCTCTGATTCAACTTTCTAAGTTTTCTAAATCCATTTACGATTTTTACAAAGGCAAAAGTCAGGTTAATAATATTGAATTTAAAGATAGATTACAAATGTAGTCTGAATCATTTCAATTAAAAAAAATAATTCTGATCTCAATGAAAAAGTTTAAGTTAGTTTAAATATCCATAATTTTAAATTAATTGCAGAAATCTGGTGGAATGCCGTGCACATATTAATACCATATTTTAGCTGAGTGCAGGATATTGCTCATTGCACATTCTTTAAGCAGACCTTCTGTTTGAAGTTGTTCAATGCCAAGTTTACAAATCAGGTCATACGTTGATGGAGGAATCGGACCTAATGCTCCAATAATACAAGTGTAAAGCTCTATCTTATAATCAGGTTTGGCGACATGTAATTCACTCTGAAGCAAGCTATATTTCTCAACATTTGCCTTATCAGTCAAGTCAAAATGTGAAACAGAATCCATTGGAAACTTAATATCAATCATGAATATTCTTTTTCTTTCATTATCAGTTATTATAAGATCGACATGTTGTTTTGAATTCAGGACAATAGAACAAGAATGGTCAACCACGACAATAAAATTAGGATTTTTTAAATTACTCGTTATTATCTTTAGGCAGTCATTGTGTATCTCTAATGTTAGCATTTGGTGAATCTTACAGGACTGTAAAGCATAAGACATAGTTTCATCCTCTTTCTCACAACGTCTACAAAGTGTAAAATTCTCTTTTCTTTTAGGCTTTGCATTAATGTTAAGTGTATTAGTTCGCGCTCGATGTATAAAGTTCCATGCAAATTGACCAAGTTTGCTTTTAAAAATTTCTTTAATTATTTGAGAAGATAATTTGATAGTCGCAGCAATCATGTTGCTCTTATTGCTCAGTTGCCACTTTTGCATATATAAGTGGTGCAATGCAGAGTGAAATATATTAGAAATTGCTTTTCGAAACTTAGTCATAAGTATGACAATTCCATGACTCTTTGTTTTCGTTTATAGAAAAACTTGCCCTTTAACAAAATGAAAATGTTCGGAAATTGAGTGTTCTCTTTTAAAGTATGTTATTGAAGTTCATGACCGTTGTAATCTCGTTTTCTTTCCACCATGGTTCAATTTAGTTTCAGCACCATTAATCCAATCAAAACTTTGTTGCAATGTAGTCTCTTTGTTTCCAAGACGTTACAAAAATTAGAGAGTCAATAATAACTTTGCTCGAGTATGCGCAATTGGAAGTAAAGAGTCGGAAAAAGCGCAAAATTGTTAGAGTATGATATTCGTCAAGCAAATCGACACACGAAGCTCCACAATTTTCAGTTCATTTGTATAAATACAGCTGTAGAAAGATTGAGTGTCGGTGTAAAGTAATTTGATAATCGTAATAAACTCTCCGCTAACGCCAATAGTTTTCAGAAAATTCCACAAGTAGTCATGCAGCAGAAAGTATTGAATTGTTCTCGACACAACCTTCATAAACAGAATAACTCTTTTGCCCAATATGCAATATACAAATCACCCATGATGTTAGACGCAAAGACTTTAAAAATAACAGACAGAAGAGATATTGGTCGCCAAGATGAAACTTTATCATAATTATCTGTCTTATCAGGTTTCGGAATTAATATAGTCATGTAAGTTTTCCAGTTTGTCGGAATGATTTTACTACTGATGATTTTATTAAACAGGAAACTTAACAAGATACCTTCAGAGTCAAGAAGAGCACGATCTTTGTCTTGAATATCAAAAAAACTTCGTGAAGTGTAATCAGGTCTCTTTAATTCCCAAATAACTTCCAATGGTAAAATATCTACAAGATTGAAAACGTTTATCGTGCTTAGACAGTCTTTAAAAATTTTATTCCCATGAATTCGATACTGGGTTCTCGCGACTAAATTGGTTCAGAATATTCTGAATTTCAGGCCTGACAGTAACTGGTAGGTCATTAATAATTTTATAAAAAATTAATTTCATATTTATTAAGTCCAACTAATCCCCACTAGGGAAATTTTTTTGTCAAAATTTTTTCTATCATTCGTGTATGTGTGTGCAAAAAAATGTAATAGCAACTTTTAATAAAAACTTTGAAAATTCAAAACCAATAAATTATTTTTATTATTATTATTTTTATTATTAATTAATAATATTATTATTACTATTATTATTATTATTATTATTATTATTATTATTATTATTATTATTATTATTATTATTATTATTATTAAATAAAATATTAAGTTTGATAAAATATTAAGTTATTATTATTATTATTAAATAAAATATTAAGTTTGATATTGTCTTATTCAATTATTTATGTTACAATTTTTTGGTTAAATCACGATTAGGATGTCACCAATTTTATTTCGAAATAGACAAACTTTTTAGACTTGTAATCAATAATTGACCATTTTTCACTTGGGTCTTATAAATTTTATGATTCCTAATTTTAACTATTTTGAATTATTTTTATGAATTTTTAGGTATTTTAATTATTTTGAATTATATTTACGAATTTTTAGGTATTTTAATTATTTTGAATTATTTTTATGAAATCTTTAGGTATTCTAATTATTTTGAATTATGTTTATGAATTTTTAGGTATTTTAATTATTTTGAATTATATTTACGAATTTTTAGGTATTTTAATTATTTTGAATTATTTTTATGAAATCTTTAGGTATTCTAATTATTTTGAATTATGTTTATGAATTTTTAGGTACTTTAATTATTTTGAATTATTTTTATGGATCCTTAGGTATTTTAATTACTTGTAATTATTTTCCAGTGGTATGATTATTAGAATTTCAATCTTAATATGTTTAATTTTCCTCCAAATACGGTCCACATTATTGAAGCATTACACTAACTTGGATATTTATTATTAGGATTCATTAAATTATGATGTTCGCTCACTTGACCAAAACCAGGTGTGGAATTTTCAAGAATATTCAATTAAATAAATAATTTTAACTACAAAAATTTAAAAATATACAAAAAATCAAACCTGATCAGAGAATAACTAAAAATGAGGATCTTGTATGGAAAACATTCTCGGAAGTCAACTCTGGAAGAGAACGGTGAACTGCGAATACATTTTGTTCAAGAGAGTAAGGAGGCTAGAATTTCTTCCAGTAGCGGTGAATTACGTCACCTAAGATATAACCTGTTCTAGATAATTAGAGCATTTAAACAAAAACCGCAAGTTTCTTTTAATATCGATAGTGTGTTATATTTATTAACTCCAATGAGAGAACTTCCAGACTCTTACACACGAGTAATTTTTATTTTAACTTCAACATAGCTTAAACCGGATAGATTTTAACAAATTTCGGTATCATTTTTTATTATCAATTGGATCGTAAATGAGAGCGGCCGACAGATGAATTACAAGTTTAGAATGTTAAGTCTATGCCGTGGAATGCTCCTAAATACAGTAACCCCTGAGAAGTTTTCTTGACCTTTGGATAACGTCTTCATTACCCCTATAAATCTACGAGAATATATTTATATAAACTATTTTAGAAGAGTCAAGCGCCCTCGTTCTTGTCCCCACGCGCGTTGCCGATCAGTGGCGACAAGCCTGGAGCCTCGTCTGGCGGGAAAGATACCCCGATGTGCCCCAACCAAGAGAAACCCAAGGGAACGATAGGAGACCGTTTATGCAGAGCGAACAAATAGGCAGCTAGAGTCCGGCCCAAGAAATTCATGACCGGGCCCGAGCTCTTCTAGCACGTCTCCAAGAGCACCAACGCCGGGTCGACTCCCATGTGATCTGGGCCCGACAATACTTGGCAAACGTGAAAGAGGACATAGCGGCTGGCAGTATCGTCAACACCGATGGATATTCGCCACCACACAGCCCCACGCTTGGTCATGCTGGCGGAAGAATGGATAATCGCAGTAATGATCATCCGATGCCCCGAGCCAGTCACATCCGAAACACGAAACGGCCCGTCTTCGTGTACTCGGGCTACTCTGCCGACGAAGGGGTGGACAGATATTTCAAATATCTCTTATTCCCTTGCTCTATGGACTGTGGGTTTCTGAATCTTGCCCGTCACATTGATAAACTTGAAACCCATCTTAATAAATAACTTGTTGTTTAAGATTTCAATTTTTTTTCTCTCTTCTTAGTGTAACGTTTGCAAATTTATGTCTAATCAAATTTATGTTTAATAATTCTGGATTCGTAACAAAAAATTTAATTTTCATTATTACAGAAATGGAACCCCTACAAATATTCCAGATAGAACTAGCGTACGCACGATAAACTAATAAAAACTTTTACGATCAGATTGTCCAGATCTCCCGCGAGATTCAGCAGACAAAAGTTACATGGGTGGACCCAAAGAAGGCCAAGTTAATGTATCAAAGGCTTACAGCAGTCCAAAAGGGATGGGCAGACGAAAAACAATTAAATCAGAGCCTCAGAACACAAATAAGGGGACTGGAGGTTGCACTATCTGCCTGTCAAGAGGGGGCAGCTGTAACTTATCCCCTCGTTTTTGCTCCTGCCCAATTAGCCTATCGAGAGACGGTAGCAACTCCAAATACGAAACCAACAACGAACAGTTATCGTCCTGGACGAAAGGAGCGGGCTAAACGTCGAGCCGCTCGATTATTAAATAAGGCCTAATTAACTTATAGAATGTGTTTATTTTGTAAAATATATATTTCTTGTTATTTAAAACGATATCTTCAAAGGTTTGATAAGTGTCTGAAAAACCCGCAACCAACACACTAAAATGCACCATTACGATATGTAGCCGCTTGTTTTATTTTTAATATATAATTGTCAAATTTTTTTGTTTTATGATGAACTCAAACGATAAAATCTACGACACAAATGGGACCTAATAATTTAAAGCGAGCACAAGTCTTCTAACGACAGCTCGTTGAACCCAGAGATCGTTCGGGCAATTACAGCATTAGTAATAGTGCTCACTTTCTGCGGACGATCTACCCACTCGAACACAGTTCCAACGTTGCTTAGCAACGGGTGCCGAGTGGCAGGAAGGAAATATTTATATGACGTTACCTGGGTAAACACGGTAAGATTAAAACAAACATCAATACCCAGTAACCCACCACAACTATGTATTATTTTTCTACACAATCTCGATTCTTAATGGTTGATTATATTTGTGTCACCAAATACTCAAATCTGATTGGTTAGAGAATAAAATATTTTGTTGTTAAGTATAAACAGCACTTTTATTTTTTATTAATTCAAAAATTATGTTTCAAATTAATTTAACCAAAATGATGAATGGTGATAATTCATGAAAACGTAAATTTATTTTTTATTTTTAAAATTAAATTTACTTATAACATTTTAAGAACAGTTTGTCGATTTTTTAATGGATTAAAAAAAAGATGAGATTGGAAAAAAGAAATAACATTACAAAATAAGTTCCCAGTTGGGTTTTGATCCACACCAAATTTCATGAATATAAAACATTTGAAATTATTCTAAATATTTATCATTGTCGACATGTTTATGTTCTAATATTGAATAAATTAAAACAAAAAAATGTTATTCGAGTATCATATTCACACGAAGGATTACTCAATGTCCTATAAATTTTATCTCGTTTATTAAAATGACATTTTCCTAAGCCTAATTTCAATTTTTAGAACTCTTTCTATTCGATTTTTGTGTTCTTTTTCATTATTTGCGAATATGAGAATATCATAAAGATAAACCACTGCTCCATTTCAGAAAGTATCACCCAATACTTCTGTCATTAATTTTTGAAAGATAGCTGAAGAAGCTGGGATTACAAAAAACATACAACAAGAGGGAGGCAGCAAATAGCATTATATAAATCCCTACAAAAGCGAGTCAACAAATAATAACAGCATATTGGTTTGTTTATTTAGATTTATAAAGGATAAAAATCAATACTGATCAAAAACTCGTAATTAAATAAAAAAAAAACAATACAAATTTTATCTGCGTTTTGAAAAAAAGTTAGTAATATTAGACTTATTGGTAGAGGAATTATCTGGATGGTCTTCTGATTTCGAAAGTGGAGTAGAATCTTTTAGATCTTTGATTTTTCCAAAAATCGACGAAGTTGCCGAAGAGGTAACATTGGCTGTTCTGGTCATAAAATTGAGACCAGCAATTTTGCTTTTCATGCTGTACGATGAATCTGTACTTGAGGACCTAGAAAATCTATTCAATTATTGACAAGGAAATAACTGCTATTGTCATTTATAAAATGTCAAATATGCGAGAAAAAATATTTTTTTATTATTTTGTGTTTAAAACTTTTTATTTGTACTTATCTAAATTTATTTTACCCAGTAAAAGTCTATTGACATTGTTAGTGCAAGTTCTAAAAAAATGTACCAGAAAGTCGAATTTTGTTGTGTTATCTGTTAATTTGCTTTTCTAGAAGACACAAAAAAGAAACCATTTATTATCTGCATGGAGCATATGTAACTGAGGTATCATGCAAGGCAAATATTTATTAGTGTTTTCTAGAATCTAGAAGGAACAATGTGTTTGTTGAAAAAAGAAGTGGATGACCCCAGGAAATTTTGGCCCTCTTTCATGTTCTTAGACAGAATTATTTGAAGAATAGTATAAAGAAGGACGATATACCACTGAGTCTTTATGTAACGTACAGTCTGGAAAATGGGTGGTTCCGTAGGAAATTCCACCAAATTTTTTGTTACTGGTAATGTGGGCTTAAAAGATGAGCCAAGGCTTAATATATCAAAATAAACTGTTTGCTGCCACCTGGAGAAATTATGGAAAGTTAGCAAGTTAAGAGCATGACTATCTTATAATATCAGTGAATGGAATAAAGCATATGGTATGTCAATTACTACAATTCAAGCTTACACGAGGGAAAACCGAGCATTTTTAAATAGGATAATAACTAGTGATGAAAAATGTGTCACCTACGAAAGTATCATCTACAGAAGTAAATGGCTTAATATGGATCAACTACCCACACAAGATCCAAATGAAAACAAAATAAATGTCTGATAAAAAACGGAAGTTATTTATGACTCAACCTAATAATATAATGTTTCACGTTTTGTTACTGCTATAAATCATTTTTATGATTTCTGTTTACATTTTATTTTCATGTAAGCATTGATGATAAGATCATTAGATCCGAAAATTAATTTGCAATATGCAGTGAACAGTCGTTTTTGAATGTTTTAAAAAGTAAGAATGTTTATTTGAAGATATGTGGATTGAATGAACAAATGGGTATTTTAGGCGGTTTGATACATTATACGAAGTAGATTCACAAGTGGCTGTATTTATGTCTCAAGGTTGTATATTCGTTATATCGTCATATTCTATATTTTATGAATATGTTGTATATTTTGTACAACATTTGTTGACATTTGTTGAAAAACTAAAATAAGTTAAAAAAG
This sequence comes from Schmidtea mediterranea, assembly GCA_022537955.1. Classification (NCBI taxonomy): domain Eukaryota; kingdom Metazoa; phylum Platyhelminthes; order Tricladida; family Dugesiidae; genus Schmidtea; species Schmidtea mediterranea. Next base: position 200,178,018 of record CM039679.1, on the reverse strand, counting down.
AGAAAGGAGAAGTTACAGGATTGTGGTTATATTTATATTTTATAAAAGCCACATTTACAAAAGTACGAAAACAATGACAGTGGATTGAGAAAATATTTTTTTTTCTTAGCTGACATTTCACAGTGTTCCGAATTTGGGCCAAGTGACTTTTATCTATTACCAAAATGCTGAAAATCTGCAACAGGATATGAAACTTTTCTTGAAAAATCGAGGCCCAATTTTATTCAAAATTGAATTTATGAAACTCTTTAATCGCTAGAAGAATTGTGTGAACGACAATGGGTTTTCTATTAAAATAAGCCTACGTACTCTTGTTGTTCTTTTACTAAAATATATTGCTCCTCTTGGGTTTAGCACTAGTCAGGGTACTTATGAAACGCACCATGAATTTGTGAAAACCGTATAAATTTATGTTAAAATATTACAAATAATTTTATAATTTATATGATTAAGTTATTGTATTTAGATTTCTTATATCCTACCTGATGGTGACTGTCGAATTATATCGCAAGACAGATGTTTCATTGGTGTTTTTAATAATTAAATCATTGCCATTAGATTGTTTATGAAAATTATAAAATAAATTCATTCTATGCCAAAATCACATTGAGACATCGGAAAATAATTATACATAACTCTTAAACTTTATAATAATTATAATAATAATAATAATTTTAAAAAACTTTTTAATAAATTTCTTAAAAATAGTTTATTTTGAAAAATATTTAATTATTTAAATTAAGTTGAAAAATTTTGTAATTTGTTTATTAAATATCAAATGAAATATTTATTATATATCAAATGAAATGTATGTTTGAATGGTGATTTCTAATAATTAAATCATGACAGTATTTATTTTAATTAATAAGTAATAATACTGTGTTTTTCCAAAAGTAAGGCATAGTTCAGTTTAAAATTTTTTTTAAAAAACTCAAGGTTTATTTTTGGACAATTTTTTTATTGAACCAAAAATTTCGTGATTTCAAACCATTATATATATATATATATTTATATATATTTTATATATATATATATATATATATATATATATATATATATATATAAATTCATGATTTATTTTAAAATAGTTATTTCATCACTTTCAAGAGTCTTCATAACATAGTTGATCTATAATATAGATTCTATATTTAATAATTTTCTTAAACATTTTTTGATGAATTACAAAACAAACTCTAATATTTAGCAATTAACCTTTTATTAAAGAACGAGATTTTGGTTATTATTAATATATGGATATTTTATTATTTTATTCTCGGAAAATAATTATTATAATAATCATTATTACTATTACAATTATTAAAATATCAAAACAAAAAAGCTAATTAATTAAATTTCAATATTCGTTAAATAAAAATAACAATATACCGGAACATTTTATTGAACTTACTTCTGTTTTGATTCGATTCTTTTTCTAATGTCGTGACTCATTGATTCAACTTCTTTTACGTTTTCAGGATAAAGTTCTAGCATATCCAATCGTAAGCGATCTAAGGCCGGTAAAAAACATGTTTCCAAACTATTACTGGACTCAAGATCTTTAAATTATAAAGTTAAGAAAATATTCGAGTTAATAAATTATCACTCGTTTCAATCACACACTGAAAGAACTCGATGTAAATGACATATTTACGTCAGAAATAAGGCGACAATATATTTATTTTTGAAAAAAATTTAGTCAATTTGAATAGATAGTTAAAAGGAGTGGAAAATCTTTTAATGTTACTATGTTTTGATGCATAAATATTTACACTTTAAATGACAAATTAGTTGGTGTTATAGATTATAATTGTGTTAATTTTCTCTGGGATTTTTGGTCAAATTTTTAGTAGGCAATATTCTGAATTTGTCAAAATCATGGCAACCGACATACTTTGCTATGAATTCTTAATAAGAATTTTAAAATCGAGTTATTAAATAATTTTGTAACTGTCTATTTAAATTAAAAAGAATTAAAAAGTTCACCACTTCTAAAAAATTTAAGTTTTATTAATTCTTGCTTTTACCATGCATCATTCAAAATAAATAATGATCTCATTTTGAATATAAAAATGAATTACGGATGTTTTCAAAGAAATTTTTGATATTTTCACAGCACCAATTATTCCAAGTAAACAAATATGTAAATTTTGATAGACCGTATTCATTTTATTTAATTAGTAATAATACTGTGTTTTTTCGAAAGTAAGGGATGGCTCACTTTAATTATTTCTTAAAAACTAGAGAACAAGAAGCAGAAAGCGAAAGTCTTGTTAAATTTTGGTTTTGAGTGATCTGAAGCTATTTTAGATCAAAATATTTCATATTTCATTTTATGAATAAACATTACGGAAATTGGCTTATGTATTTATTAATTTAAATATATTTAATAATTATAATTATAGAAATCAATAAAACAATAAAAATTTATATTTAATCGGTGAGATATTTGTTTCTGTTCTTTTGCACATGATAGTTGATGTTGCAGAAACCGCTAAAAAGTCAACAATATCACAAAACATTTTTGTGAAATCGAATTGAACATACTCTAGTTTATCGTCATATACTTCCCCGTTCCTACAGAACTTCCTCACAACCTCTTTACTGGATTGGTAAATTAATCCTGTTCGGTCTTGGGCAGTCATCCTTTTTTCTGTTTTAGTCTTAATTGAAAATTTTAGATTCTTCAAGAATATCTCCTGATATTTAATTGCAAATAAATTGTCTACACCAGGAAGATATATTTTTGGTAACATTGTTTTATTTGTCGGCACTTGTATTACAATGTCTACGAAATATTTTTTTGTTTATCGTTATTGTTTTTAATCGATTTCACTAAATTTTATAGCTAATTTTACAAATTCTTAGTTACTACTCTTATTAACAAACAATTTGAAATGTATAATTATGTTACATAACTAATAAAAGGATACAGTAACTCAAGGTTGAAAATGTACTATAAAGAATCATAGCGATTCCAGATCGCCTGGCAGTATCTGATGTCCCATTATTAATTTCAGTGATACCAAAAAGCCAGGGCAGAATAGCTGAAATGTTAATTCCGAAATTGTTTCAAACAGACATTAATTATAAATTACATTCGTCTCTAAAAGATTCTGGACTAGTTGGACCGACAACGTTAATCATTTGAATGAGAGCCGTAATTAATACTTCAGTGCATGGTATACTAGAATGTGTTTTTTCAAGAGATTCTGATTTGAAATTTACCGATTCATTCATCAGTTCAGATAAACAATCGTAAATCTAAAATAGTTTTTAACAAGTTGATAAATAATGAAATTATAATTTAACTTAATCAATTAGACATGATTCTTATTTTATGACGCTATAAAAATTTAGTTTAAAAATTATTATAGTGATTAGAAATTTAAAAATTAGAATGCATTTTTTGTTTATCTATTATTTTTTGGGTAACTTTGAATTTCTTCTGGATCAACTGGAAAATGAAAAGGATTCATGATAAAAAATTTATTTAATTTTCTGCACTGCGAAAGAAAATAAAATAATTTTTGTTATAACAATCTGTGGTCAACTTTAAAAAATTTATCGATCTTTTGTCATCGAAATATTTAAAAAATTTAAAGAATAATTTTTATTAATTTTCATTACGGCTATACAAATTAATTTCTTTCCTATCTAGCACAGATCTTTGGTAATTGATAGAGGTAGTGAAGAAAACTTGCGTTACATAGAAAAAAGATTTGTATGTAGTCATAATAAAAATAAATTTAAAATGAAATCCAAGATGAACAAAAATATAAATGATATAACTGATATTATAATTTTTATATGGTATATTTTATTTCCTAAATAGAGCGTATAAAAAGCTAAATATAGACGATGAGAAATTGATAATATCAGAGTTTTATGGAAAGAAAACTGTGAAAGGACTTTCGATGATATGAAGAAAGCATTAACTGAATCCCATATTTTGGGATATCCACATTTTACAAGAGAAGTCGTATTTAGATACAGACACCAGTTTTGATACAATAAGAGCTGTACTATCGCAAAGAGATAATAATGGTTACGAGGTGATAGCATATGGGTCATGCAATGAATAATCATGAAAAAGGGTATTATAATTACGAAAAAAAGAAGCTTCTTACAATTCATTACTCTTTTCAACATATTTATCATTATCTTTATGGCGAAAGATTTTCGTTGAGAATGGATCACAAAGCAATCTCGTCTATACTATATACGGAAGTCGATAGCAACGCAATTTCAGGCGTGGATCAACTTCTATCTCCTGCATGACAACGCACTAGTTTACACAACTCACCGAACTGTGGAATCAATCACCAAAAACGACTTCATGCTAGTTTCATACGTATAGTACTTATTTGGATTCAGTATTTTTTCTTGTTTAATCACTTGAAGAAAAATTTGCTAGAACAAATAATTCTTGAAACTAGTATAAAATTACAATTTTTCACTGGTCAATCAATGGGTGAAAACTGATCTTTGCGTTCACTTGATGTAAATACAAAGTTTTTTTTACAGTACCATTTATCAACACCATGTATATTAACATTAATTTTATTTACAGAAATTTTCGAAACGTACACCGTTCATTTCAATAGACACTTCATTATTTAAGATCAAATACATTCAAAGAGATTCCTGACTTCTTTGGTATTTCTCGACAACAGATTTCAATTCTCTATTGATTCATGTAGTGTATACCATACTCTTCAAATGTATTTACAAATAAATATATCCAGTGAACGAGGTGGTCATATGCCTCATGTTGACCCATCCAATTCATTTTCTATTTAAACATTTGTTTAAAAAACCTTCAGAAAATGGGTATGGACACCATCGTGCATGAACAACATATGCTGTAAATGGATTATTGAAAATATTGCTCCTATCATTCCATTAGGTAAAATATAAGGCAGAATAAGGTGATTCTAGAAGATTACAGTCTAAATATTAATAGAAAAGCGATACTGGTGCATCGATGCTAAAACTGCGCGAATATTCTCATCTGATAAAATGAATTCTGTGGCTAATATTGATTTTAAACGTTGATAGATTGTGATAAACAATCGTCTGCTTGGATATCTGCGATATGGGAAAGCTTCTTGCTTCAGTAAAATTATCATTCGATGCCTTGGTGGACAAAGTATGATATCATGAATGTTTATCATTTGAAAATTTGAAAAACACTAGCATTTAATTTTAATAATTAATTATTTTACAAATATTCAAAAAAAACTGCATTATTTTTTATAATAGTATTTGTATTATTAAAACTTTGTGGGATATAACTTATAAAAGAAACATTTTCAGATCAATGTTCTATATGCTTGTTTAAATGATTAATCCACGCTCCCAAAATAATATATTGATATTATTAGAAATCGATTTTATTATTAGATATCAATATATTAATGTATCAATAACATATAATTTATTAAATATAAATTTTCCTTTTATATTTTAGTTATAATTGAACATAAAAAACTTAATACCTGTTTCCTAATAACAGGGGTTGCTGATTTTACTTGTAATAGGCTGACAAGGGGACCTACACACATGACTTTGACAACTTCATGTGGAGAATCTATTAGATTCTTTAATGAATTTATTACAGAACCGAAATTGTTATCCTCAATAGTGGGTAAGGTAGCCCACTGTACCACAAGTTCCTGAATCATCAGACAAACAAATAATCTCACAGATACATTCGGACAACCTATACATGGTTGTAATGACGAGATTATGATTTCTGACAATAAATTTGCATTTCCTAAACCAGAACTGATACCATTTTAAGGATTTAAAATGATTTTATAAATAAAAATTACCTCAACACATCTATAGCTAATCTGATTCCATCATAAGAAAGACTTTCTGCAGCAACTAGAAACGAAATATTTGTAAGAAATCTTTTAAGATTTTCAGAAGCAGCATGTGAATGATCCTAAACAAGTAAAACTAATCAAGAAACAAACAATAACTTGTTTACCAATTGAATCAAAGATGCAAGGAGAGCACAATATCCAGATACTATTCCTGTACTGATTATTTCCGATTTCAGATTGCAATCAACTGGAATTTTGAAATTTATTTTATTTAAACAATTAATTCTATTTACCCCCTTTACTTGATGATTCATATAATAGATGAGAAAAGCAAGGAATAAAAACATTATTTATCACAGGCACTGAAAAACGACAACCTAATTCAAACATAATAGCTCCGATTTTCAAACACGTTTCTTTCGACTTCAAAGGATTTGCTGTAAATTGATTCTAGGAAAATAATATAAAATGCAACTGTGCAAAATTATATTTCTTCCTAATTATGAAGGACTATTTGGTTATCTTTCACAGTGACGTTTAATTGAAGTTTTACTGTACGGGTGGTTAAAGTTTTAAATCGCTTTTAACTTTTTAATATTTAGAATCAAATAGTTTTCAGTTGACTTAGTGCAGGCTTATCAAACTCAACCCATACCTTGGGCCGCATTTTACATTTTTAGACTTGTGAAGGGCCACAAAAAAATTACTAACTTTAAAACCATTACTATTAAAACAAAAGATATAATATCGTATTTTATAAATTAAAAGAATGTAAGTTCTGTCAATAAACAACAAAACTAGGTACTATTTTACATTCTACTTATCTATATTTCTATAAATGTAAAAATTGCATATATGTTTTCAAAATTAATTAAAATATCTATGCATGTATATAGCGGATTGTGTAGTGATCATTCTTCGCTTTTTGTTGTTGTTCTTATGAATGAATGTTAAACATTTTAGACATAAATAAATGTATGGGTTTATGTATGTACATAGAAAAAATTTATTTCTCAAATTATATAGAACATTTTTTTTGAATTTTAGTTTTTACTCAATATTTCAATAATCATTACATTTGTTGTCTGAGCCACAAAAAACTTTTTTGAGGGCTGCGAGTTTGAAATGCTTGACTTAGTAAATAGAATAATACTAAAAAACTTGAATTTATTTAGTAAGTCATTCATATTTGTCCTATTCAATAAGATAAACCCTTACAATCGCTCATTTCATTTTGTATTTAAAGAAATACAATATACATAGAAACATGTTATATTATATTATATTAAAAATTTCAGCAAACTTAACCGATACTTTGGTTTATAATATTTAGGTGTTTCTATTTACATTTATCAAATCCTAGAGATAATATAGTTGGTTAAAATATCTATTAAATTATAAATATTCACTTTATAAAAAGAAATTTAAATGTTTTCTAGAAATTTTGAGGGATTTTTTAACAATAATGGTAAGAAAAATATTTATTTATATCGTATTTTAGCACATATTTTTAAATATAAAAATGAATTACGGATGTTTTCAAAGAAATTTTTGATGTTTCCAAATCAGATTATTTAATTTAATTCACGTTTTCAGTAGAATTTGTGCCAAACATTGCTTATTTCTACTTAGAAATATTATTACATAACACTCAAAGAATTAGAAACGCTTTATTTTTTATTATAGAAATTTTGTGCATCGTACTTGTGCGTAAGAATTATTTTTCAATTTTTCTATATTTACTTATTGTCAAAGAACTACACTTATTGTCGATTTTGTTAATGAAACACAAACACACGCTTATTATTGGTTAGTTTTTTATATTATTGATGCTCTTATTTATTGTCAGTGCATTTTACAAATGTAAGACTTATATTGAGATAAATATAAATAAATTTGATTAACTTGATGGAAAGTTTTTTATATATCAATAATACATATGAGCAGTTTATTTTAAATGAGCAAGTCATTTTTATGCTATCTTAAGATATTGAATGCTTTTTATTTTAATGTGCATAACAATAATATATCTATAGACAAAATAATAATGATTTTAAATGAAATTACAAAAAAAGTTTCTAGATAAAAAATATCACATATTTTTGCAAATGTAAGTAGCTTTTATTCATTTTCGCAAAGTGGCTTATATCACTTTAATGTATACCACAACATTTTCGATTATCACGTAAATTGCAAAGACTTTGTTAGTTTATTTCTTACCTTTTTCCGTTTAGAAACGTGTATTTCTAATACAATTTGCGGAATTTATGTACCCGGGTTTCAAAAAATAAATAGACCAACTTTAAATTACAGTGGATTTTAAATTAAACCCTTAAAACTAATTTAATTTGAAAGATTTCGCCGTTGTCCCAATTTTAACTTTAATTTATTTACTTGAAATAAATCTAAAGTGATAATTTCTTATTTTGGCATAGAAAAGACTGCACACTAAAATGGAGTTAAATTGGAATTCAATAATATTGTGATAAATTATGGTTTATCTTACTTTAGCAATGTCAGACATTGTTTGAGGATTCGTTAGATCAACTTTGTCCGTCTTTGATCGAATATTGAAGAGAAAATCGACAAGGGTGTTAACTAATTCAGTTTGTAACCACTTAAGCTGTGGCCATATAAACCAGCCCTGAATCATTTCCTTGCTGTCAATCGTCGATTCATCTAAATCAGTGATTGATGACATCGGAATGTTTATTGAGGTGTAATGCAGAAATGATTTCTGGGATTTTATGTATTTTTCACGATTGACAATGACGTCAGTACGATAGAGCTCCAAAATTTTTGAATTGACGGAATTAGCAATGAAATCAGAGTCCTTGTCTAAATATGTAATCATAAACATATATAAAGCATCGTGGGTCACCTTCACTGAACATAAATAAATCACTATAGATAACCATTTGGTGTTTAAATTACAATTAGTAACAAGATATTTTGCATTGATAAAAACTGACAAAAAGTTGCGGTTATAAAAACACAACATTACTAATTTATTGTACTTAAATAACACTTAAATAATTAAGATCATAACTTGATTTTTCATTAATGATCTTATTTTTATTTAAAATACCATTTTATAAATAATATCATTAATTAAATAAAAAATATATCATTAATAATATAAGTATTGTAAAACCTATAAACTAAATAGAAATAATATTGAGACAAATTGTTATATAAAAAAATTTTAGACCTCATTTAAAAAATGTCAAAAGATTTAATAATATAATAAAACACTAAAAAGTAACATAAATAAGTTTAAATTTAAATTATGGAATAATGAAATGACTGGATTGTAAAATTAATATTTATGAATGCTGAAATTTAAAAAGATAATATTTATTGAATAATTATGTATGAATATTTCCTTAATGGAATTCATTAAATGACCCTTCATAATGTGGTTATAAACTTTCTACGAGTTACTTCCATCCAGAAAACTATTATATTAAGAGTAAAATATTGTGGCGGAAACTCGAGGAATACATTATTTATATTTTAACTTACTGCGTAAGAATTATTAAATAATTACAGCCAGGTATGACAAACAGTTTCAAGCAACAAGTCATCGTAAAAGTATTTTTGTTTGCAAAATCGACAATTTTTAAACGTATAATGTATAAAGACTTAAAGGAATTATTTTTTCATATAAAATTTTAATATCGTACTCAATTTCAATAAATTAAAAAATTCAATGAAAAATTAATGTGATTTATTCACTTAGTCCTAACTTGGAACTTGTAGAAACGATGAGTACTGTTTCTGAATGTGATAAACTTAATCTAGATCTTGTAGGGCACTTGAGTAGTTTCATAAGAGGTTTGTTTACAAATATACATCAAAACTGAATATTACTTAAAATTTAATTTTAAATTTCTTTTAAATTTGCATCGTTTTTGTTATAGAACTGCTCATAAAAATTTTGTCATAGACATAACAATATTAACACATTTTCCCGTAATTCTAAATAAACTATATATTTTATTTAAATAATCGGTTCTAAATTGAAATTTCACCTATTATTTTTTAACTTATTATAATAAAAAATCTGTCGGTTCTCAAACCAAAGAGTATAGCTTTGAATATCTTCAAACTCAAAGTTAAATATTATTCAAAGGCAATTTTCCAATTATGCAACAGTTTAATATCTCGAAGCACTGATGGTTATAAGACAACTGATATTCTTAATAATTTATAAACAAAGCACAGTAGAGTTAGAGGAGGAAAATATTATAAAAAAGAAAAGAAAAATTGCCAATTGAAAGAAATACATAATCGAATACACCTTTATTCAGTGAACTCATATTTTATAGAGCTAGATATATTTTAATCCACTCTAACTGGGGGCTTCCAATATCGGACTAAAATTTCAATATCAGTAAACATTATAATATATAATTTAATAATTTCTTTTTTGACAACTTGTCATTTTCATTTTAATATTATCTGAAAATCGATTTTTCTCTATCTACAAATGCATAATTTATCAAATATTTCTTCTTAAACTAGTAAACATTAAAAAATAAAGATAAATTAAAATTTTGGAAATAAGATGGTTTCAAAAGGACTTTAATAAATAATCCAGCCTAAATATTAATAGAAAAGCTATACTGATGCCTGGAAGGTAAAACCGTGTGAAAAAAACTCATTTAAAAAACATTATTGTTGTGACAATTATTGATTCCGTTCTTAGTATATGATGATTCGTAGGTAAAAATTTTTTTAAGATAAAAACTGGATCCAGAGTGTAACAATTAACCCTTGCTTTAAAATCAAGGAAAAAAAGCACGTTGAACATGATATGAATACAAACCGTTTTGATACAAAATGTTTAAAAACTGATCAATGATTTTATATATGTCCTTTCACAGCAATCCGTCGGGAAATTTTTATTTTATATTTTAAATCTAATTAAACATAAAAAACGTAATACCTGTTTCCTAATAACGGGAGCTGCCCATTTTACTTGTAATAGACTGAAAAGGGGACCTACACACATGGCTTTGACAACTTCACGTGGAGAATTTATTAGTATTTTTAATAATCAAACTTTTGGATATAAATTTTATAGACCTATATTCATTTTATAATCGTTACTTACATTAATTTATATCTTTCTTGTTCAGGATTTGGAAAAGGTATTAAAAATTTTTTTGTGCATTATTGTTAGTATTATTTTGATAATTTTTAACTTATAAGGCTTTAACTTTATTAATGTAAAAATATAATACAAACCATCAACTATTTCATTGAAAACCTGAGGAGTAGATAGCTTAATCCAAACGTCAATGAAGGGTATCAGAAACTGAATGACATTCAAATGAAGGCAAAGACTTCCATACTGTACGTTAATAATTGTCTGCAACTCCTGTTAAACAAGCACAAAAGTAATTCAAATCAATTTACCGTGTTAAAACTTCTCATCGAAATCAATATCTCATGAATTAAGAAATTGTGCAACACATCAGCATCAATGCACCACTGTGCAACGGCAGGCAGGAGTTGAAATTTAACAACATCTTCACCATTTACTTCATTTTCCGTAGAAATCTTTTTTTCAAGTAAGGATTCCGATTTCCATAAATAGCGTGCCATCATTTGAATGACATGGGGTATTTTATCAGTGTCTTCTAAATAAGGAATTGTGCTAGCTATGCTCGAAAGGATGTGAGCGATAACTTTAGCGTCATGTTCCTCTTCAAGCATCTGTTGATGGATACTCAAGATAAGCGAACTTCTAAGATTTGACTGAAAATAAGCCACTATCAAAATATAAACAAGGTAAAACAGTTAATTCGATATTAAAAAATGTAATTGTTTATGAAAGGAAGATTTCCATAAAACTTTAGTGGTATTTAATAAAAAAATAAAATCCAAATATTTTATGGGGTCATTGTTTCATTCATAGACATCATATCGCTTTGAAATTAGATGAAATTCTTTAATAATAAATGAGAGTACTTTTATAAAAGTAATTTATTTTATCAAAATAAAAATAAATAGCTCCTAATTTTAATGATTTGGAAATTTTAATATTGATTTATGAATTTTATTATCAAAATTTTTTATCAGTGTCGGATTTGAATTTAAATATATTAATTAAAAATTGAAAATTTAGACACAGAAATTAAAGTCTCAGAAATTTGTTTGAAAATTTCATGTGGTGAAAAACATTTTTTATACTTGTATTTAGCAATTATTTTAAAATGGATGACATATTGAAACTAACAGAATTTCTAAACTCAAATACAAAATTTTTGATAGAAAAGAACTGCAAAAAATACGTTTAAATTTAAACATACGCACAATTTAAAAATGTGCAAGACAACAAAATGCCACTACCTGAAATCTTTAAATTTATTGATAAATGTTTCTGTAATCGATTGAAGAAATTTAATTATGAAATTTTCTCTTTATGTGTAAAAATGTTTCTACATTGACACTCATGTTGGAACGAAATAGAAAATATATGTTATGGTGTATTTATGTGTGGATTCACTCTTTACTCAATACAGCCTTTAAAATTTCCAAATGAACTTATAGAACTTAGATCTGAAGACACAGTTAAACGATATAAGTTATATCTTAGGCCAAAGGTGCGCAAACTATGAGGCGGGCCCCGGTTTGGGCGCGTGATAATAATTTTGGGGCCAGAAAATTTTAAAATGTAATAATTCTTTGTTTCCAGAAAATTTTAAAATTGTTAGATTTTACAAACGAAGTATGGTTTTTTCGTTGAATATTTATTATTGTTTTTTTGCTAAAGCATTAGAACTGTTATTTTCATAATATTTAATTTGTTCAATTTACAAGAAATAGAAAAATACACTTTGTTTATTTTAAAGATGTTTATTTTATTTATGTCTTTTTATTGTGGAGTTATGATTTTTTATTAAGTCGAGGGCGCCAAAAATAAATATGTTGAAAATAGGGGCGAAACTTAAAAAGTTTGTGGAAGCCTGTCTTAGGCAAATAAAATTATAAGCATTATTTTCTGAAAATCAAAAATTAACTGGCTAAAGAGCAGCAAAGATGGACTAGGTGAAAGTAATAAAACTGTGATTTTAAAAGATCAGAAAATTTAGCGGGTGTAGACAAGTAAATCTATGTGGCGTAGAAGAGTTCAAATTTTATACGGATATTCTATGGATTTTTTTTACATTCAGTTTCCTAGTATAATGGCTATAAAGACTGTTCTCCTTCCAACAATATTCTGGTATAAAATTTTCAAGGTAACCATTCCGGTTGAAGTGTTTTTCCAAGTTTTATGTTGAATTTTATTTACTTCACAAAAGCTCATTATGGCTTTATTTTTATCTCTACGCCAAAGCATTAAGTTAAGTTAAATAAGTTAAAATTTATATTTTTCATTAATATTTTTTAATAAAATTTGCTATTGCATTTATCTTGAATTTTAGAGTATTTAGAATTACACTAATGATTTACAATTTTTTATATGATTGTATTATATTTCAATATTTCGATCAATTTTTTGTAATTCACTTAATAGTTCTATTGTAAATTACGTGTTATGCTTTTCTTATACACTTCTCCATAATTTCCGAAAATCTATAATCGTTTCCAAATTTACTTAAGTTTTAAATTGGAATTTTTAAAATAAATTATAATTTACATAGCTTCACTTTCTGTTTAACTCATGGAATGGTTGAATATGATAAAGCGCTTGAATATTTTTATTATTAAAAATGCCAGTAATAAATGTTGTGCTCATAATGTTGGTCAATACGTATTTTTATCATAGGGTTATTGAGTGTTTCCATTCTATTTTTTCACTATAATTATTTTTGTGCTTTCTAAAGTAAACACAACTTTCTACAGTTTCCTCTACGTTTTGACGTTATTTTAAGTAGATGCGAATAGTTTTTCCAATATATAAATTAATATTTTATATAAGATATTTATTTATGGCTAAACGTAACGTAATTCATGTGTTTGGGTGCATTAACATTGCGAGTTTGCGTTGATTCTTGTAATTAATAATAATAATAATAATAATAATAATAATAATAATAATAATAATAATAATAATAATAATAATAATAATAATAATAATAATAATAATAATAAATAATAATAATAATAATAATAATAATAATAATTTTAATAAATAAATAATAATAAATAACAATATTAATAAATAACTAATCGTAAAAAAATAATAATTTTTTTTCTGAATTACGTAGAATAAATTATAATTTGCTTAGTACCAACATAGAAAATATTTAATTTGATAAGTTGCCTGTGCATTATAAATTTTATTAAAAAAAAAATTCTTTAATTTCTTACCGGTGCCAAGGGACAAACTACACCACAAATATTTGCCAACAAAATCCGTTTATTCGAATTTGGCTTTGGCTTTTCATAAAGCATTTCCCAGATTTGAGTAATCAATTCCGCTTCAACTCTGAATGGACCTATAAAATAAATATATTTATTCTTCAATGGATAAAACCTTTACCAAGGTAGCCAGATAGAATACGGATTTGTTTTAGAATCATCAGTCGTTCTGATGCAGAGGGGTCCGGATGTAGGTTTATCAGAAATCTGAGCAATTTCTCACGAATCTTAGAATCAGGATGTAGACAAGTACATTGGACAAGTAATGTAGTTAAATTCTAAATAAATATAAATTTTGAAAAAAAATATATGAATGGAAATATATGATGATTGTGTGGAAAAAATTTTATTATAATTATTTTTCCGAAAAAATTAATAGTTTTAATACCCTAATTTACGGGGTATAGTCCACGGACTTTACAAGGAAAAAGAGGGTTTTAAAAAAATTCCTTGGTACGGATTATACGAGGGAACTTTTTTGATTTTACAATTTAATATACAATCCATGGTCAAATATCAGAATAATATAATAAAATATGATATCATAGCTGTTGGTGATTATCAACCGAGTAAATATTTTAACACTTGGAAAGAACAAATTTTAATTGTTAAAAAAAAATATATATCTCGGCATGTTTTTAGTCCTAAAAACCATCAAAATTTTCATTGTCGGTCTCATTCATGAATAAATCGAGATGGGTTAGATTGTCTGGAATGGGATCAATTCTATGATATATCCAACCATTCCCTGTATTGTTAATATCGCCTTCTGCCCATGCACTACTTTCACCTTCTATTTCTTCAATATTAGCTTCCTCAATCCCATAGATGCAAATGTTCCATTTTCTAAAGCCATTATTGATGTATTTAGCGACCCACCGACAAATTTCGGAGTAAGATACTCGACGCATATTTCCATTCTTCTTATTACTGTGAACACCGTCTATTATCCAGTTCTCCCAATGACGTCTAATAAGGGATTTAAACGATTGGTTTACACACAAATCTAGAGGTTGTAGCTTCTTTGTCAACCTCCCTGGGTGGCCATGGGTTGTTTGTGTTTATGAATTTCTTTCTTAGCGTTTTCCGTCAGATGGCGTCTCACTGAGTTATTTTAAAACGGATTTTATGTTAAATCACCTTTTGCTTTTCCACTTTCCCCAGGCTTCAGTTAACCACTCGCCAAATATCTGCTCATCCATCCATCCTCTTCTCATTTACTTTCACAAGAATGCCATTTGAGAGCTTCTTCTTTTGTATTGTTTATCGCTTGAAAATAACCATTGGTGTGCACTTTCCTCCATCAACAGTGACACATAATACAATGGTGAAATCACACTTTTCAGCGCCTGTTGTTCCAATAGAATCATTTGTCATATTGGCTGGCATGTCAAAGCTCATTGGCACTTCATCTATGCTGCTTATGTGAGACAACTCAACAGTAATCTTTTTCTGTTCTAAATAAAGCTTTAAACTTGCTACCTTTTCCTCCCAGCCTTGAGGCAAACTCTTGCTAACTGAAGTTACAGCTCTTATCGATAAGCTATTGCGCTTCATAAAGCTGTGGCACCATTTGCGATTTCAACCAAAATTAGCAATTCTTCTTTCAACCGCAATTTTCTTGGCTTTTATGTGAATGGCAAGAGTTGAGACACCTATGTTCGTCTTTTTAGTGTCTAGAACCCAGTCCTTAAGTTCAGCCTTTAGTTCTGGCCAATATTCCAGCCCACTTCTCCATGCACGCTTAGTTAGCGGCATCTTCTTCAAAACTATCTCTGATTTTCTCCAATTCCGGACACACGTTTCGTCGACTTCAAAATGACGACATACCGCCCTATTACCATCAACTTTAGCAAATGAAACAATCTCCAGTTCCATTTTAGCAGAATAACATTTCTCTCTTGTCATTTTCAACGTTGATATTCTTGGTTGGATAGCAGCAAAATAACGATTTTATATGATCAATTACTAATAAAAATATTGGAATACATTTTAAATTATGTTTATTTACATCTGAAACCAAAAACCATAAAAATACTTGATGTGGCTTATGGGAGGAACTTTATCTTAAATTCTCAAAAGTTGGGGTCACTTTTATTTTTCAATAAATAATATATTCCTTTTTATGCCTGAAATGCCTTTCAACATAACCACCACTAAAATATAATATTTTAAAACTTATTTTATTTAATATCCATTAAAATTGTGATAAATTTAAAATAAATGTGAATCATAAAATTATGTGTGTGAAATTTGAATTTTATTAAAAATTTAATTGATATATTGTAACAACAGATTGATTTTATGGAACTTTTTTTACTAAATTTTAAAAAACAGACACAATTAAATTTACAGCTATTGGATATTCACAAAATAATCGATATTATTTATTATTTCGAATTTGAAATTACTTGATAATTATAAAAAATCGATATTATATGAAATAAAAATATATAACTAAGTTGAAAAGGCGGCTATTCAATCGCCATTGTATGTTGATTGTGAATTATTTTTGTCAATTTTATAGTTATGTTGATTTTTTAATAATGAAACGCTACAAGCAAAATAAATAAAATTTTATGTGACAATATAACAATATAACGATTGAAGGTTACCAATATTTTATTTATTATTTTCTCTTAAGAGCATATATCAATTTTTGTATTTATTTAGGACGAATATTATTTTAAAGTCTGAAAAGAAAGGAAGAGAGAAAATTGAAATTACAATTAAGTTTTACAAAATTATTTTCTAAGAAAAATTATTTTAACTTTATTGAAATTATGATTTTGTAAAATGTAAGTGGATTAGTATAATAATGCAAGTAAAATTTAAATAGATTGCGAATTCGATAATACGGACGATTTGGATCAGAGGGTGACCCAAGCGATTGGAGGTAACTTTTTTTCATTTAAAAGTTCATCATTGATTTTGTTTTCAATGATAAATAGCACTTCTCAGTCACTTATCATCACACCTTTCGTGTGATTCAAATCACTTCGAAACTACATGTAAAGAATCAGCCTAATTTGATGTCTATAGCTCAAGCAAATTACCTTAGATTATTCATTATATTTCTCGCCATCGCCATTCACTCCTTATATATTTTTCGATGATTTCTTGAAGTGTGTGTCGCCAAACGTTTCAACATTTAGTTGATTGATATTAGTTGTGTGTAAATTTCTAACTTATTTTTTTTAATAACCGCATCACAATATAACCATGCAATTAACCTCTAATAATGGTTTTTAACGCTTTATTACAAATTATTACTTTTATTCTTGTTTTCTATACCGTTTGGTAGCAAGAACTCAATAATATCGGTCTCTACATGTTAAAGTTTGGAAAACCCTTGGTGTAGCACATATAAACTTGGATCAGTGTAATTACATTAAACCATTCAACTAGTTCATCTAATTAAAATCTAAATAAGCTTTCACTCTCTACTTCTTTGACAACATCTACATACTGTGAACTTCTAAATAATAACTCCTATCTACTAAGTATTATTGACTCTTACCCGCGCACGAATTCGCTGTTATATATGCCTAGTTCTTCAGATTAATTTTTAAAAATTTAATGAATTTATCTTCTTTTTTACGTCTTTTCCAAATCATATACATCGCTATTTTCGGTAATCTTTGAAATATTTCAAGAACTTTCTTCATTTAGTGGATAAGGTAACGAAATAAGGTTTGATTTTTTGTTGAAAAATCCAAAGTATACAAAAGCTGGTTTGTCTTTTGAATAATAATGGATATTCTAAGGTGTTTGTAGAAAGACTAGCTAGGGAAATCATTGATCGCGTTTTGATTGCGTCTGGTTGACACAATTGCAATTATAGTCCAACTATTGATGGTGAACCCATAAAATCAATATAGTCAATAATGAAATTCAATCAGTTTTTTCTTTCTAAGCGCCTGGGCGTACGAAGGGTATAGTTCTCGATTCTGGAGATACTGTGCCAATTTATGAAAGTTGTGCTATTTGCAGAACGGATCTCTACGAAAGAAAGTCAACAATTCAATATATATATGCTGGCTGGACAAAATTATAATGGGAAATGATAATAAATTTTACTTTTTAGATTTTAAATTCTCACGAATGAGATACAAACTGCAATACAATCAAAGCATTTTTCTGTGAAATAACTTATAACAACTATTTAAACAGTAAGAATGAACCAAATATTTGTCTTGGCTTCAAATTTAAAACATAGTTATACAAATTGAAGTTAACTTTGTCCAGGTAATTATTTGTTTCGCTTAATAAAATTAATTGTCAGCACTATCACTTCAGCATTCGATGGATTTCAAATTTTTGGGATTGCCCCGTGAATTTCTATGCCTTTACATATATATTTATATATTTATATACACTAATAACATAAATAAAAATAGTCTTAGATGTAGATATATCTATTTTTCAATTTCCTTTATGTTCATTTCTTTTTTATTCATTTCTATCGATGGTTGAAAAAAAAGCTGTGCCGAAAATCTGTATTGAATATAAAACAAATTATTGATTGATAATCTAAAAAATAAATGAAGATGAAGAAAATAACAAAGGGGATCAATAATAATGAACATTATTTGCAATTTTTGTAAAAATTCTTTTCTAGGTGTTTTTAAAGAACCAAAAAAGCGCTTTACTTACATTATTATTTTTATCTTGTATAACATCAAATAGATTCGGAAGAATATCGGAAATCAAGGATACGAATTGATCTAAATTATCAACAAGAGTCACCAAATTGTTACTATGATTAAGATCATCATCTTTGACTAACTGAAGGGATTTCACGAAATTTATAGTAGGATTTCTAATATAAAAAGATAGTAATAAATTTACCATCGAAAATGTTTTACCTGACAGTTGAAACTTCATCAAATATATTTTTTACAACATTGTTATCTTCAACATCTGTCGGTTCAAAATTTGTTTCATTATCTTTCTGTGGAAAAGTTTCAGGGTTAGGATTCTCATTAATGGCATCACTGATATTGGAAACTGTCTCGGACTTGAAATCTGTGTCACCGGATGTAGATTGATTTCCGGTGTTTGCAACTTTTTTCTTGGTACTTTCATACATTAAATCTCTGAAAGATTAATAATTTCAATAAAGCAGTTTGTCAAATTTAAATTCAATTTCAATCGTGTTAGAAAAATATTTTCAACTATTCCTATATTTATATATATCCATTGAAAAAAATAGAAAATACATGTAAAAATATATCCAATACAAACCTAACAAAACATTTTACTTTTATTTTTCATTATTAACAATTAACTTTAAGTACGAAAAGAGAATTTTTATGCTTGCAGAAAATGATAGTTAGTTTGTCACAAAAAGGTTTTGTTAAAATTTTAATCTCGTATAATATATTTTAAAACACGATACAACATGGAGTCCAAAGTTTCAGTAACTGTCACTTTTATTTTTCAATAAATAATATATTCCCTTTTTATGCCTGAAATGCCTTTCAACATAACCATTACTAAAATTGCCGTTCGAGAAAATCCTGCTTTATGCATCAGACCATTGTTTAGTACAGTGATTACCAAAGTGGTCTATATCGACCCCCAGGGGTCTATGATAACCTGCAAGGGGTCTACACCAGCCAAAAAAATTTTGGGGTCCATGAAATGAAAATGGGGATTCATGATAGTGGATCTCAACATATTTACCTATTTACTTACATTTTAATCTTATAATATAAATACATATATTATTTATAAAAGTACCCATGAAGTAAAACATTTATTATATATGTTTATAAAATTGTAAGTTGTAAGATGTAGGTATTCGCCTTTGGTCGCAATACATTTTGAACTTGTAAAAACCTGCAATATACCAATATTATCTTGTTACAAGCATACGCGCAGTAAAATTCATTGTCAATTTTTGTCTCAGAGCTTCGCGAACTTGCACTGACTTGTTCAATTCGTCACTTTATAAATACGAATGTGAGACAAATACGTTTATTCGTTTCCTCAATCTTGAAAAGGAAAGTGCTAAGAAAATATTTTAAAAAATATAAACTGGTGGTTTATCACAAAAATTATTGCGAATCCATGTTATTTTGTTTGAGAGTGCCGGAGAAAAGTAAGTACATTATGTCTTATTTAAATAGATTAATTTTGCCCACGGATGATTGATGCCATGTCCGAATCTAAAAATAAATTTAGACAGTACAGTGTTGGTTATTTAAAGCTTGGCTTCATTCATCATTGTCGGACAAACAATTGCCTATGTGCCTTTTATACAATAAAATTTTGGGCAATGACGCTATGAAACCATTTAAGCTGCAGGATCATCTTAGAAGATGTCATCCTAATAAAACAAATAAAGATTTGAAATACTTTCAAACACTCAAAGATAAACTTCAGTAGAGACTCACGCTGCACAGAATGTTCGCTTCGATGTCACAAAGAAACGATGATAGTTTGCGGTCGTCTTGAAATATCTCGCTACTTATAGCAAAATCCGGAAAACCGCATACTATCGGAGAGAAGTTAATTTTGCCAGTCGTTGAAAAGGTTTTAAAAACTGTTTTACACAAACCTGCATCTGATATCATTAAAATAATTCCCTTAAGCAACAATATTGTTGAAAGACGTATTGATGAAATGATTTCTGATATTGAAAGCTTCTTGTGTAATTATTTGCAAACGACCCATTTTTCTATACAACTGGACGAGTCAACTTTACTTGGTAATGAAGCATTATTATTGGTGTATGTTCGTTTTATTATGAATCAGGAAATCTACGAAGAACTGTTCTTCGCAAGAATTTTGACAACCGACACTAAAGGTGAATCAATATTTCATGTTTTGAAGTATTACTTCATTGAAAAAGCAATCCCTTTATTAAATACAATATCAGTAGCTACAGGTAGAGCACCTTTATGGTTGGATGTTATTGTGGATTTATAAGCTATTTAAAAAAAAATGTCCAAGGGGTGTTAGCAATACATTGCGTCATCCATCGACAACATTTAGTTGCTAAAAATTTGAGTGTTAGATTGCATGAATCTCTTCAATTAATCATTGATGCAGTAAACCGAATCCGAAGCAACGCGTTGAATACGTGGTTATTTACGCAGTTGTGTGAAGAAAATGACGAACACTTTCATCAATTACTCCTTCATACTGAAGTACGCTGTCTGTCGAAAGGCTTATGTTTTACAAGATTTTTGGCACTTTTTCAGACTATTTAAGAATTTCTGGATACTAAAGATAAAATTTCAAAAGACAATTTAATGAAGTGGAAAACAGATATCGCTATTTAACAGATTTGTTTACAAAATTTAATATGGTTAATTTGCAGTTACAAGACGACAGTCTAAATTTGATTTAAACAAAGTCCATCTTATCAGCGTTTCTTGCCAGAGTTAAACTAATGAACCAAAATATTGGACGGGGCGAATTTTCCCAGTTCCACAATTTGTCACAGACAAACTGCCAGGAAGACGACGTTTTAACCTACCTTCAACATTTAAATGCCCTTGGATAAGTAACCCGTATGGTGACATAAGAAACAAATGTCATAATACAAGAGGAACTGACTAAAGTAAGTACAAACGAAGAACTTTTGTACAGATAGTTTAAGTACAGATATCAGCACTTCTGGTTGCAAAAAAACATACCCATTACTTATCCCGTATTATGGAATATAGCGAGGAAATTTTTAATTTCCTTTCCATCGTCATTCAGTGCTGTTACTAATCTCCTAACAAAAAAAGAAACAGACTGGACATCATTAGCCGAGGAGATTTAAGATTAAACCTTACAAAATTGACGCCAAATGTTGATAATTTATTATTAAAGCATCAGGTTCATCCTTCCCACTAAAAACATTTACTTATTGCTTAGTTTATTTTATGTTTATTTTACGTTACGTTTATTTTATATAACAGATACAAAATATTATTTTGAGTAATTTTAATTTAAATTCAATTAATAAATGTATAAAACTTAACATGTGTTTTTACTTTAATTTTTTAACACTAAACTTCATTAAAAATAGAAATTTACAAAAATTAATATCAGATAAGTGTAGTGGGTCTACTACCAAAAACCGAAAAACATGGTAAGGGTCTACGACACAAAAGTGTGGGAACCTCTAGTTTATCAGGAACCAGAGTGGCGTGTTCCTTGTTATTCTACTTTTGTGCCTAACTAACTGACTAAAATATGTCAAATGAGTTGAATGTATTCTAGTCTGTGCATTTCTTGACCCTGTTTTAATATTCAAGGAAGGTTACTCACACGTGAAGTTTCACTGTCGGCTCACGCTTGGTTTTAGGCAAATGTATGTCGAGTGTAATTTCATGATGAGTTATTAAATTTGCAAGGAAATGCTCATCGTGTTGCTTCATCAGACGTAAATTGCTCCTGTAGTTCTCCAATCGTCTCTCAACCATTTCACAATACAAGCGAATGACAAATCTGGAACATAGTTTTCTAAAACTAACAAAGTTCAATCTTGAAAAGAGACTGCCAACTCTGATATTCAGATGCATTGACAGCATTCTCGTTGTAATCCGACGCTCTTCTTGGATTGTTTTCTGTAAATTTTCATCAACATTCGGCAAAGTTTCTACTAAGCGGTCTTTTATTTTTTCAAAAACTGAGGTGCATCCTTCTTTAAATTCTCTGACTCCATGTGTAACATTACTCATCAATGAGACATTCTTCTGGTAGGTTGCAAGAAATAGGTCAAAGATTTCACCGCACGTTTAAATCTGCAAATCGAAGAACTTCATAACATGGCGATAGTCCATTTCAGAAATTATGACAATGACCAAATTCCAAAAAGACGCGAGTACTTATTGAACGATCTTATTTTCTCGCGATCAATTGACTTCACTATTTAATATTATAAACACGCATTTGAATTACATATAGTAAATTGAATTTCATTTAAGATTAGATAAAAAAACATTTTCGGGTATTTAATACGATTTTTGGTATTTATCTTTATATTTTTATATCAGTAAATTTTAATATTTTATTTTTAATTTAACGAAGAAAATTAATATTTTTAGTGCAATATTTTCCCTAACAAAATTCCAGTTGCCTTTATTTTAGTGGAAATCGATTATTTAAAAAAAAATTCAAACCTCTGGGCGCAAATTAGTTTGCTTCTTGTATCGTTAAGTTCTTTCTTCAATTGAATAATCACTTGGGTTTGATCTTTCAACTGGATATCCGTTTTTTGAAATTTGTAATTCTGGCAAAAAACATAATTTATAAAAGCGAACTTAAAAAGTTTGAATAATCACCGATGATTCTAACTGTTCTGTCAATAAATCAATAGAGCTCTTGAGATCGGAATTACAGCTAATGTAATTCTGGATCAATTCTTGATCCATGGGATCAGTTTGAATTTCTTCACATTTATTATTTGGCTTCGAGTCAACCAGAAAAACATTTTCGTCCATAATATGTCTCTTGGAACGAATAAAACTTTCCAAATGAGGTAACTTCGGAATATTAAGACCAACCTTAAAATTTTATATACAAGTAAAAGGTTACCATCAAAATTTTTATCTTTCCATCAATAATTAAATAAATAAAAATATGTAAATAGAGAATTTTTTATAAATTATAAAAATATATAAAATTACAAAAATGCAGAAAAAGCGGAACCAGGCACTACTGTATAAATATATACACCCATTATAAATACTTCAATTGTTTCTCGTGACAGCTGCGATTTTTTCACAGAATCAAACTGATTTTATTATATTCTACAAAACTCAAATTTTGTTTTAACTTTTAACCTTTTTGAAATTTTATAAGATTTTTGACATTGGTTCAAAACTTGTGGATAATATGACAATCGATATAGAGTTAAATTTAGAGCAATTTACAAATCTGATATTTATTCTTATTCATATTAAAATATTTTGAAAATAGTGTGTAAATATCAAATTATTCCAATTTTTTAACGCCAATTTATATGTGTTTTGAATGTCTTTAAATAGTTTGGGTTGGTGAATTGTGGATTTTTTAAAAAAAAAAATTGTTTATTGAATTATTAATGTGCATGATTTGTATTATTTATTTTTTTTAAATTTCTTTTTACAGATTATTTGTTTAAATTAACACAATAAATCACGAAAATTTAAAAACTTTAAAAACATATCTATTATAAAATATTTTTAAAAACATTTGTTTAAAATAGTAAAAAATGAAAAATTTATTATAAAAATTATATTAAATTAATAAAATATATTTTTAAAAAATTAAAATCTGTTTCAATAACCTACAAAACAAACAACCTTTACTATTTTAGCTAATAATGACGGTAGAAATTTCGTGTATTTATTTAACTTTCTTGTATTTAAGAAAAAAAAAACTGATTACATATTTCTAAATAAATACAAGCATAACTCATTATAATGTGATATTGCATTCAAATGATCTATTGAAATTTTTACAAAATTTAATTAGTGTGAAAGTCTATTTAACAACGAAAAAACAAACATATTTGTCAAGCAGTCAGTGACTATTTATGATAATACATGTTCTTTTTGGTCAGTGTAAAATATAGATATATAATTGTCCGTAGCTAAAATCTTAGATAATTTTATGACAGTACATATTTATTATAAAAAACTATTTAATAATTAAATAATAGTTAGAAATTTTAAATACGATGAAAGATCACGGGTAATAGAGATCATAGAGCAACCTGATATTGATAAACAACTGGGTGAAATTAAAACCAATTGCGAAATATTTTGAAATTTTATATTTAAAATTGTTGTCCATAAAATTTCTACTGGATATGAATGCCTATTAAATATCTATTTCAAAGTTGATTCGTTCAATATTAAACAATATAAATTAGATTGATTTGTGAACTAAACAAAACAAATTTTTGACTAATCATGTATTCGTTGTTTCTGGACTGTCCTCTTTTTCAATTTGCGTAGAAATAAGTTTTCAATGTTAAAAAAATGCTAGCACAAGAAAGAAATTTCAAAAAAAAGAAATGTACGGGTATTTTTTAAAAATAAACAAGGTTGGGGAAAATTGAATGAGAATAATCATTTTTTTATTTTTTAATAAAAAGCTAGAAAATAATGTTTTTGAATTGTCTTAGTTATATTATATAATAAAATATTTTTAAAAAATCACTTATTATGATTGATTTCTAGAGGAAATTAGCTTTTTTATCGAAGATTTATAAAAACAAAATATACGATGATATTCTCTAAAAAAATACAATGTTTAAAACTATTTTACCTCAAACACGGATTGTACTCGTAATTGTTTATTGCAATAATAGTTTGAAACATGCACAACCGAATAAAAGAAACATTTATCTCCAAAAAAGAATCTTTTAATATAAGTAATTAAATAAATTTCAATTATTGCTGAATAGTAGTAAAAATGTAAAATACTCGCAATATTCTTTAATAACCATATTTAGTTTAATTTCAAACGTTTTAAATTCTAAATTAATTTACGTAATGCAAACAGGAATAATTTTAAAGTTTATAAATTCAAAATGATTTTATATTTAAAACTTTCCAAAAACTTTTTCAATGACCTCATACTATGCTATTAATTACCCAGAGGAATTTAAATGGTTTACGCAATGGAACTGATCTAATCAGCAGATCTGCAAGTTAACAGTACCAAACGCAATGCCAATTTTCAAACATTACATAAGCAACTGCTGGTATTCATTTATCAGAGTAAAAAACAATCAAATTTGTCAAGACATTGTAATAAAATCTAAAAATTACATCATCCCACGTATCCAAATCCTGGTCTGTAATTTCTTCTGAAAATGAAACTGCAGTCAATTTGAACCCATGTTTTAATAAATATTCGTTGATAAGAAAATTTAAAGCTCTATTTTCATGAGCCATTAATGGTTCAGCTGAGAAAGTATCTAAAAATACAACTACTAATAATAATAGAAAAAATAATAGAAATAACAATAATAATAATAATAATAAAAAATAATAATAATAATAATAATAATAATAATAATAATAATAATAATAATAATAATAATAATAATAATAATAATAATAATAATAATAATAATAAAAATAATAATAATAATGATAAATATAATAATAATAATAAATAATAATAGTGATAATTTAAACAAATAACTATGTTATCCAATTTCAGCAATGTTTTTTCATAAAATATGAAATATTTCGACTTAAAATATCACTCATCAACTAAATTTAACACAAGCTTTTGTTTTCTGTCATTTCTTTGATTAATTTTTTCTTTCTCACAACTTTTTTAATAAATATATTTGATTATGAATTAGTAAAGTTATCGATGTTTGGACACAGCCTTTTTTTATCGATATCTTTATTTTAGGCAAATTTTCGAAATTTCTCAATTTTGATTTGCCAATATTAAAAATTTAATAGATACAAACAAAAACTTTTTATACAGATCTAATCTTCTTAAATATTTTAAAATCCAATTTTTATTTTTAAAAAATTTTGAATAAATATACAAAGCTTTGATATTATTTAACTAACTTTAAGATTTAATATAGGGGTGGCCAACTTGCTGCCCACTTTGATCATTTTTCCGGCCCGAGGAGTAATTATGCATTTCCAAAGTGGGCAGCAAGATCATCTGGGTTGGCCACCCCTGATCTAATAATTCAATTATATTTATATCTTAAATCATTTAAACAAACAAAATATAAAATAGTTGTGTATAAGTGAATCGAAAAGTTTACAGATTTCTTTTATCTCAATAAGTATAAACTTCTCCAAGACAATTCATTATTTCTGAGATAATAATAATTGAGGAATAAATAATTCATTATCAGCATAGTTGAATCTAGACAACACTGGAAATAAATAGCTTAGATTGAGATTCACTTATTTATTTGTCATGTCTGCAGATGAAAGGAAAATATGGATACCAATGAACTTAAACATGGCATTTTACAAAAGAAAATAAAACCATTATCAATTAATTTATTAACTTAATTTCCACAAATATCGTTTTAATTTAAGTAACAGTAATTTATTATTATTATTATTATTATTATTATTATTATTATTATTATTATATGAGTTTAAATTTTAGAAATAACATGATTTCCTTCAAAAAGATTAATTATTATTGTGTGACATTCTAAAATAATAATCAATCAAGAACTTATGAACCTATGCAATGTTTGATCTTAAAATAAAAATAGTAAAAATTGGTATTTTCTTGAATATCTTTTGTGCTACAACTTTACGTTTCATAAAAAATAAACTGTTCGTTGGTAGGTTGCAAATTATAAATATATTTTAATAAGTGTTGGATACATTTTTCGTGGAGTTTCGAGTATTAATAAGATTCATAAATTATTATAATTCGAATTTAAAATTTTAACATGTTCAAAAATTTATTTATAAAAACAATACTTTTATAATCAATTAATCAGGTTTTTTAAAATTATGATCATAAACTTAGCAAGATTACTTTTCAATTCATTCTAACAAATAAATCACTCAATCATGTATTTAATTAATTGTTAAAAATTATTTTTAAACTATGAAATCTTATTCTTTTAAAATATTAAAATACAATATTATGAAAATTTTACTTTTTTAATATTTAGTGAATGTTTTAATTTTTTAGAGTATTAATGTTTTATAAATTTAATTTTAATATATTTTTGCAGGAACTGAGGAAGATTACAGTATTTTTAAAAATATCAATAAGACTACAATTACAAAATATATCATAGAAATTCTTAAACGTCTACGCAAAAGTGACGATACTGATATGTAAAAATCCATCAAGCTACTTACGTAGCCTGGATTTCAGCTTGGAGGTGGGATAATTGTCATACAATTCTCATAACAAAACCAAAATAAAGTATTTATTAAAATATTTCATCCCTAATATATATATGATAATCTATAATTTATTTTTTGTGGGAGCAAATGGTGCCAATATCCTCCTAAGTACACCCCTGCATCAGACTGTGATCATATAATATAATATGATCATAATTTAAAAAACCTGATTATTTGATTATAAAATAACTGTTTTTATAAATAAATTTTAAAGTAATATTATAATTCAAAATATTCCAGCGGAAAAGAAATCAAGTGTAATATAATTAAATAAATAATTGAAGGAAAGAACAGTTTAAACAGGGAAATGAGAAATAATATTTTTAAAGAAATACAGTTGGGCTGTTTCGCAACAAAATAAGATCATGTTTATTTTCAAAAGCCTGGATGTTTTTAAGCGACTATTTTACTAAAAAATGAATGAATTATTTCTTTACATTTCTATTACTTTATTGTTATAATTTACTGAATTGAATTTTTATTTTTATGTTTTATTAAATTAAATATTTTCATGAATTTTCTTATATTTTTAATAAACTTTTCTAAACTATCTTTCAAGTTTTTATTATTTGTATTTTAGATTTTATTTTACCGTTATTTTATTTTTACAAGTATTGAAAAATTCATCATTTTTGAATGCCATAACATTAACAGAATTTGACAGACGAAAAAAAATTAAAATTTAGAAATTCAACATTTAGCAACTGTGTTTTTTAAGTGACATATACCTATGGCAACTTTTTTCAAAACAAATATAGGTCTAACAAATATAGGTAAATTATAAGATAGTAAAACTGGTTATTTTTTATAATAAATATTTAAAATAACTTTTTGATCATAAACAGTCACAAAACATTCGTTTTTGAAAATAAAATAATTATTTTGAATTCTCGCTTAAAAAAAATTCTCAGAAAATTCCAATGTGGAGGCTGTGGTTGATCACGAGGTTGGTTTTTTTGATTGTTATGAGCTTTATACCACTTATATTTTTTCAATAAATTTATTCTTGACTGAGATATTCACTTTTTGTCTTTGAAAAGAAAATTTTAAATTTTGCCTATTCATCTGAAATATATGGTTTTTATATTTTTTATTTATTTTCGAAAATAATTATACATTTCCAAGTGTAATAAATAAATTAATAAATAATATTTATTAATTAATTAATTCCGAAATTGAAAAAAATCAAAAAAATTAGAATGTTTTTGATGCACTTGAATTATACATTTTCATTTTATCTGGCCTATATAATTTAGCATAAGGAATACTTAGGTTTAATAAAGTTCTGGCAAAAATCCGAAGACCGTTTGATATTCAGCATTTAAACAACTATTCTAAACCTTCAAAATAATCTCTCATATAAAAAAATTCATCGGCAAGTGTAATTTGTTTAAAATTTTATTTAAATATATTTTGGATATTTTAAAAACTCGATTGTCCTCAATAATTATTTTGACAACGGCTGCAATTGAAATAAATAATCAAATTTACCGTAATCGTCATTGTAATTCGAAGAATTTGGAATCCAGTCTATAACAGAGGATTTGTTGGTTTTGAAAGTGGACATTAATGTCAATTCTTCACGAAGTTTTTTGACTTCTTCATTCTTTTTTCGCAATTCGAATTCAAGAACTAAATAAATATAGAGTAATTGAAATATTAGTAAGATCATTTTTGTCAATCTGGTTAACACCTTAAGTTTAGAACTATTTTTCTCTAAAATTGAGTTATTTTACTAATCAAGTATATATTTAGCAGATTATGAAGCAATGTAGATTACAGGAAAAATTGCTGTAAAAAATCTAACTCGTCTATTTTAAAGTGACGGCTAAAAATTGGTATACACAATCTCGTTGGTATTTGTAGTGGGGATCATCTATCTCAACAGCAAATTATAAATTAATGGCAGATTGGAAAAAAACTCAAATTAATAAGCAAAAAATGAATCATAAAAATATAATAGAATACAGAAAATCAAAAACATATTTTAATTAATTATAAAATTAACTGAAACATGATTGACAAAGAGACAGAAACTTCACTACTTACTCAAAATGTATTGAAATATCAGCATGTAAAGCAAGCAAAATGGTAACTTGCTAGTTGAAGTGCTATAGTAGGGTTAAAAATAAAAAGTATCCCAACTGTAAAGCAAATATGAGATGTATGTATTTTTTATTTTGCTCGTAGGTGATATTGTACAAATGGGACTCAATGGGTTAAAACTTGATAAATGCAATTTTGAAAATTCGTGTTAAATACATAGAAAAATATATATTTTATATTATTCATGATGAAAATGAAAAGAATACTGATAGAATAAAAATTTCACAATTAAAATTTTGTATATAATTAAAAATAAACAAAACTTTTCTGCTCTAATAAATTATAAAATTACTGTGAACAAAACACCAATCATTTATTGAAAGGAAAGTTGAAAATGCAATATTGTACAAATAGTTGCTGTAATAAACAAATTACCTGTAAACAATATTCCAATAGCAATTTTTCCTGTGGGCAGTCGGAATTTGTTAAAAAAATTGGTATTTTATAAAAAAATAATTTTAGCTAATGCGTTGAGCGACTGAGGAAAAGTCAGAATGAATGAATAGGGCTCTATTTGGATAATAACAGTTAAATTCTACGATTTTACAATCCTAATAATATGTTAATCATAAAAGATAATTAAAAATTACTGCCTATTTTCAAAGATTGCATAAAATTTAATAATTCACCCACAACTCACCAGTCCCAGGTTCTAAAAAGGTTTTATATTTATACGACAACCTTTATTGAAATGAAATTTCGATTTGCTCAACTAATATTCAAGATCCTTGAATCAACAAAACGTTAATGAAAAATGTTTTCATGTCTAATTTCTACCTTATAAACTTACGTAATTCTTAAATAAAAATCTCGAGAGTTAACTATTCTTTTGGACACGAACATAAATGCTATTATCACGAAACTCTTTGTATATTTCTTTCAAAAAACTGTCAAGGCATTTTTTTGGGATCAAAAATAAAAAAATTATACAACCGAGCACAATTAACTGGAAATAATTGGTACTGCTTCGCCACCATTAACAGTGAAGTACACGTTACATTCTAGATTTTCCCTGGTGTAGATTATTTCTATTCATTAATTGGAATTATTTATTTTGGTATGCTTAATGAAAAAAATGAAAAACAGCAAAATTTTCTATTGTTTCTATAGCCTGGTATTATCATGACAATACTGTTTCTAAACCGATGAAAAACTACTGTGATTGTACGTACCAAAACAAAAGTTCTTATATTATAACTTAAAAAATTGTATCTATATCATACAAAGTTCTTAGATAGATGTGTCTTGAAAGTGTTTAGAAAATTAAGTTTAGAATCTGTTCTCATTACTTGAACTGGGATATTTAAACTATAGTGTTCAAGATGAACATAGTCAACGTTATTATAATTGCAAGTGTTTCGATAAGACATGGTCATAGTGAAATAGCAGAATTTCATAGATATTTAAATATTTAAATACGAATTTGTTTTAAAAAACGTTATTATATAAATATTATATTATAATTTTGAAATAATAATGTAACATTTCATAAATTAAATTATTTTAATAATATTAAAATTTTTAAAACAATACTCAAACATCAATTTATCACGATTTAACATACTCAAACTAATTAAAAACATTCAAATATTCGTAATGTTTCGACCAAATAATTAATTAAATTTATAATTCGAATTTTGGAAATCTTTGTTTGTTTTATTGAAAAAATTATGTATCTGTCTTTGTTAAAATTTTTGTATTGTGTTTTCCTGCGTTTATTGAATATGTGAGATTATGTATTTCTTTTATCTATTTTGGAATTTTAGCTTATGAAATTTTAAAATAATAAATGTTTAGTAAAAATGGAGTTTTTACTTTCTGTTGATTACATGCTGTTGATAGAAGCTACCCTTTCTGATTTAAAGGACTTATGCAATTTAGTTAATAATTTCATTAAAATTCTAATAATTGAAAAACATCGTTTAATCATTAATCCTAAAAGTGATACTCAGAAAGGATTTTATTCAAATTCAAGCGATGTTTTAGACAAGATCCGCTACAAAAGTTTAAGAGATCCATCAGTTCAGGATATCGGTAAAGAATCAATGATCAAAATTATTCCTGATAAAGATGCTGGAACATTAACAATGACCGACACTGGTATTGGTATGACGAAAGCAGAGTTAATTAACAACGTGCGAACAATTGCAAGATCAAATCACATAGATACTGGCTTAAATTCATCGTATCGTCTTGGTAGCAGAGCTTGGTTCTGACTATCCAGTCAGAACAAGGTAGAATTGTAGACATTAATTATTGAAATTTTATAAAAATGTAAAAGGCGAAACATTTTTCGATGGAGATCCCTTCTACATAAATAAATTAAATAAAAGTAAAACAAATATAGTAGCATATTGTGATATTTTTATATTAACAGACAGTTTAATGTGTAATAATAGTGAATTAAATGATTTTGCATTCAATGCTTAAGACAATTTGTTGGTCAATGGAATCCGCAATAGCTGGATATGTATTTGAAATGTGATCAAGAAGAATTTATTGATTAAGCGGCAAAATTCTCTGAAAGCGGAGATTACTAAAGTTAAATGGTCTGGACAATTGAATATCATTTTCTCTGATTTGAATGGGTGCTGGGAAATGTTTCAAGACACATTTGAAAAACGAATCAAAGCGACAGTCAATGATGATTTCGATAATTGCTCATTGGCTATAGATGAAATGAATGAGATATTTGAGATTTAAATGGAAAATGAGGAAGCATCTCATCGGGGTGGTGAAAATGCACAGGAAATTGTTAGTGATGAGCAGCTAAAAGCTGAAGAACAGTCCGAATCTGTTCATAATGACAGTTTGAATTCTGGTGGGGAATATAGCGAAATTGATGAAGATAATGAAATCAGTTTGGCGGAATTGAGAATCCCAAGGAACTGGAAGATTTGCCACTACCAGCTGTGGTTAGCATTATGAAACCCCCTCTGAAAACCAATCGAACTCATTTTCCAATCAGATCAACTCAATGTCCAAAAAATGGGAACAAGCAGTATTTAATGTGGAATCCGATCGCAGCGTTGAAAAATCATTTCGCCAGGACAAGGCGGTGAGTAACAACTTGATATATTGGTACAGTGTCATGAGATATGAATTGTGAGATGTCAATCAAAACGCTTTGATGCTCATTTCTATACATACCGATAACCGTTCACGGAATGGTGACGATGCTGATTGCCAGGTTTCAGACAGTATTGTGGACGAGGACGAGGAGAAGGGGGAAAAGAGGTACCATATATTTATAAAAACCTTGACTGCAAAAACAATCACTATTGAAATTAAATCTAGTGAAGCAATAGAGCAGGTGAAAGAAAAAATATTGCATAAAAAACGAGTTCCACATGAGAAGCAAAGATTAATATTTGAAAGCAGTTAGTAGATGGAAAAAACTTTATTGTGTTATGATATCCAGAAAGTGTCAACCATGCATTTGCTTTTAAGATTAGCAGGAGGAGCTCCGTTAACCACTACAGAATTCTAGAATGGTTACAGAAGAAGAACAGGATTAAAGATCTCTAGCTCGGCTAACAAATAAAGCTATGGAAATTGGAATTGAAATTTCAGAATAACAAAAAAGAATAGAAGCATATGAAGACAAATATGAAAAGGTGGTGGGAGAATTTTATCAGTTGAAACAGCAGGCCTTAGAGATGGGACGCGAAAGAGTAGTAATGGAAATCAAAGCAGATCTGTGCCGATTAGAAGCGCAGTTTAACAGAATCAGTGATCTGGTCTTTAGAAAGAAATTAATATATGCTTAAGGATTTAGCAGTTTGCGAAAAGAAGTATCAGATTCCACAGTAACTAGGAATGAAGATCGTTGAATGAAGTAAGTATGGAACGTAAAGTTGGACATCCATAAATTATTGTGATGTTTTGAATAAAGATGAATTGAAGAACTCGAAAGGGAAGGAATTTGGTGAAAGTTTAGAAATTATGAAATTGAAGCCCGTAGAGAAAGAAAGGCAATTCGTTGAAGAAATAATAGACGATTTTAAAGGATCGAACATGGAAAATGAAAGGGAGAAATCGAATATTAAAAATAATGTAGGTAACGCAATGGTCAATTGCCCTTTTCTGGTACATTTATTTCGGTTAATAATTTCACATTTTTATATATTTACCTATAACTATTCTAACTCTTTTGTATGTAGTTTTCTTCGACCTGACACAGATCGTTTTCGTCCTGCTTCTTATAGAGACTTTAGTTGATTATGATTATGCTCAAGAAGCTACCCTTTCTGATTCAAAGTACATATGCAATTTAGTTAATATTTTCATTACAATTCTAATAATTGAAAAACCTTATCTTTTAATTGTTAATCCTAAAATTGGTACTCAGAAAGGATTCAATGACCTTATCAACAATGCTTTACATATCACACGTTCCTTATAATTATTAAAAATTTTCAACAAAATTTAAAAATCAAACATTCCTATTTTACTTTTACAGCCTCTATTGTGCTCACTAATATCGGTCAAACCCTTTAATCACATTGCTCTAGAACTGGAGTACAGGTTGTATAAACGAGATCAGAACACAATCCAGCCGGAGTTTTTGATTTATTAATAAACATATTGTGTATCTTACATGAATTAGTAACGATGTTATAATATAAATTTTCCATCTGATAACTTAACTTCCTCTTAAATTTTTTGTAAAACGGCAATACTAACACAAATTTAGGCTCATTTTTTTTATATTAAGTTTTGTTATTATATAGATCAACACATTATTCACATTCATTTGTCAAATTACACTCAAACCTTCCAAACATAGATCCTTAGGATTTTTAATCAATTTATCAACACTCTTTTATCATCAATAATAAAAATGTTTTTGAATACCCGTTTTTTATCAAAACTTTACTGAATTAGCAAAAGTAGATGATAAAGAGCATGAACAATAAATCAATCCCTTCACCATATTTCCCTTATATTTAACACTAGATCTACCGGACTTTTTGATATACCTAGTTCTACCATGAGCGGTCAAAATGACGGGTTACGAAATACTTTACACAATTTGAGAGGCAATATGTATAATTGTTTATTAAATAATAAAAATACAATAAAACATTTATAACAAGCATATTATAGTATTTTACAACAGAAACAATTAAAGAAAAAATAATAATAATAATTCAGGAACGATATTCTTTTTTTAAAATTTAGTTTGATTTTGATTTTTATTCTTCGCATCTTTTACAAATAATTTTTTTTACTGATATACATTTGCCACATACGTATCGTTTGCATTTATCGCACATAAGAGTAGTTTTATTCTTATTGCAAAACCCTGTTTGACATTGCTTTCTTGTATTTGTTGATTCATCAAGAGGTTGCTGGTTATGCCTCTCTATCTGACTTCTTGATTTTACGAAATCTGCAGCAAGTTCGTCCGCCAGTTGAAACATAAAATCTTTTCTTGCTATATTTATTGCAGTTGTTTTCTTATATAATATCCAAGCATTTATTATGGCAAGGTCTAGTATATTGAAGAATACTTGTAGTGGCCATCTTCTAGATCCAGATTTGTGCTGTATTTTCTGGCCATTTGATCAGATGAATCCACACCACATTTATTTTTGTTATAGAATGTAATTGTTTCGGGCAATAGCTTTTTATTTTTGTTAATTTGAACCGACTTATGTTTTGAGCTTAGCACTAGTACTTTTTTTTGTGGTTTGCTTTTATATATCGTGAGAATAAAATCATTTGCTTTGTAAAGCAAAGTTGAATAACATTGCATATTATCTTTTTTATTTTTACAAACTTTGGCAGTTCTCGTTTATTACTACGTATAGTTCCAACCAACGTGGTCCTTTTTGCAAGCAGCTTCGATGCTAACGATACGCTTGTAAAAAAATTATCTGTTATTACAGTTCTCCCTTTCATCGTATATGGCTCCATTAGTTTTAAGGCAACAAATTCAGATAATGAAGTAGAGGAGGAACGAGTTTCATCCTTACCTAAATATGGAAATCCATTTATTATATATTTGCTTTGGACATCTGCTGCCAGCTAAAATTTTATTCCAAATTTGTTGGGCTTATTTGGCATATACTGCGTAAACCTGCACCTAGCTTTTGTAGCGAATAGTTGTTCGTCTACTGTTATATTTTGCCCTGGTTTGTAGCAGTTTTGGCTATTTTCAATAAATTTATTCCACACTTTCGAAATTAAAGCAAATTTATCAGTTTGCAAACGTTGACTTCTAGAATTTTTGTTGTCGAAACGAATAAATCTTAAAATTTCAGTAAAATCGTTCCTACTCATGGTATCTGCAAAAAACTTAGGCCCCCATTTTTTATTCCATAAATAGGAAAGTTTTAGATTTTTGGCTTCATATGCTCCACGTGCACATACTATAGCCATAAAAGCTTTTAATTTTTCTTCTGTAAGTGTCCATTTTTTACCAAAAACTCTAAAAGCCTCCGCTTCTGTGCATTTTATTATATACTCCATAATATTTCTGTCGATAATCAAAGAAAATGCACTACTTGCAGAACCTTTCATTATGTTCCTTTTGGCATATCCTGTTGGACCAGGTGTATCTTTGAAAATATTATGTAGTGGTAATCTTCCCCCAGAAGATCCTTCGTTTAGTTTTCTCCAGACTGTTCCATCCGCAGACAATTCAATTTCATCCTCCTCTACTTCTTATTCTGAACTTGTAGATAATTGTTGGTTCCTTTTCCTTTTCGGTATATTCAAATTATTTTCATATTCACTATCACTTGCAGAAGATTCCTCATGATCACTGTCATTATCACCACTATTAAACATGTAATCATCACTACCGTACGGTCCGTTATTACTTTCGATTAGATCGCCATCACTATCATAAAGTTTATCTTCTTCAATGTCAGAGAATCCTTCTGGTATGTTACGTATTTTTTCTAATAACTTTTCTATTTTCATTTGCTTGGTCATTTTTACGGCCTGATAAATAACAAAAATATAAAACCAAAAACATTTTTTATTTTTTCTAAATTATCTTACCTCTGTTGAAATCGTGAGGGTGGAGATGAACTGGCGCGGATAAATACTACTATATCTGCCAATGGCTAAAATTACTGACTGAGCATATGCGGTGAGAACCTCAGTTTTCAACGAAATCATATGGAGCCTGTGAGATCACTCATCATGTGACAACCAATTTGTTTTCTTTTTCAACAGAAAATATGTAGTATATAGAATAAATGATTCATTTTTGAGATAACAAGGTATTATTTATCAACTTCTAAAATCATACTGGCGAATATACAATAAACCGTACAACAAATATCAAATTTGTTTTAAATATTAGTAGCCGTCATTTTGACGGGTGTTGGTAGAAATAGGTATAGCACAAAAAAATTTGCATTTTGGATACATTTAAAAATAGAAACAATTTATAAAATTAATTACCGCTACATATGTAGAAAAGTCATGCAATTATTTCGAAAAAATATTAATTGTAATTATGTAATTTTTTAGCAAGAAAATTGAAAACCGTCGTTTTGACGGTCTCGGTAAATCTAGTGTTAAATTCGCAAAAGCTTTCTGGAAAAGTATAAAGACCAGCATCAGTTGGTTTTCTATAAATCTCTGTGTCATACTGCTTACCTTTGCGCTGAATTAATAAATCTAAGAACGCAATATATGACTTTCTCTCCGTTTCACATGTGAATACAATGTTCTTATGTAAACTGTTCATAAAATGCAAAAACGGCTCTAAATGCATCTGATTTTTAAATACAAGAAATATATCATTCACATACCTTTTATAAACAAAATGTTTCTCAAATTAGAAAGAAGAAATTTTCCTTTCTAAGCTAGCCAAAAATATTGATGCCATCTTTGGTGCTAAAGGGGAATCTATCTATTTGTTGATACCATTCATTATTGAAAAAAAAATTTACATTTGAAGTACCAAATTCAAGAATTTTACGAAATGCCCTTCCATCCAAAGTGTGAGGTTCAGAATCATTTTTATCCCACAATGCACAACATAAGTCAATTGTATTAACTAATGGTACATTTGTAAACAAACTTCAAACATCAAACGAAACCATAACATTATTTATACTTTGTCTTTGTAACCGCGCAATACAATAAACAAACTCAAAGCTATCTTTATATTGAAACTCTAATCCCACGATTTTAATACGATTTTAATAATCCATCCAAAAACTTTGCTATTTTATATGGAACAGTGCCAACCATCGAGATCACTATTCCCATAAGTACATCATCTTTATGGATTTTTG
This sequence comes from Schmidtea mediterranea, assembly GCA_022537955.1. Classification (NCBI taxonomy): domain Eukaryota; kingdom Metazoa; phylum Platyhelminthes; order Tricladida; family Dugesiidae; genus Schmidtea; species Schmidtea mediterranea. The sequence goes on along the minus strand of CM039679.1, from coordinate 200,139,585 downwards.
GAAGTCAATATAATTTTTCTGGCTGCGATATATATCAAATAATAAATTCATTTCAATTGCCAACAAACAAATAAAACTTATAAATAATAATGTGAATAAAATCGGATCTTTCCATTAATTCAATAAAATAATTAGTGAACGAATCGATTTGTAAAAGGGAGTTTGAAATAAATATTTATTGTAATTTCAGATATTTTTTTCATGTAAACCGCACAAATACAATAAGCACACATCATTGGCATTATTAACTGACTTTTGGATTCATTTGCTATTGATTTCTACAAGCGAGCAATCCGTTACTGAATGACTATTATCAATTGGCTAGATTTTATAGAATTATTCCACAAGTAAATTGCACAACAAAAATTAAAAAATCGAGTTTTAGGATGGGAATAAAATCTATGAATATTCGATTCTTTAAAAATCTATTTGGAGCACTTTTATTGAATGTGAATTCAATTTGATAGTACAAATAAAATTTGCTATGTAGAGCAATTAATTAATTTAAGAATCATTCACGTCACACTGGTGAACATTTCTTTTTTTCCTGTGACAGATCTGTGTGCAAAAATGACCTTTACCGAGGTGAAAAATAACATAAAAATTAATTCTTTGACCATGCAACTATATTTTTAAGTTATTCCTAAACAATTCCTACGAAAAACTGTAAATATAATCTTCATTATTTCAATAGATTTTTGAATCATTTTTCACGTAAATATTTTTAACTTGTGTTTGATAGAACCCCAGAGCTTCGGTAAGTTAGTTTCAAAGCTCGATGGAGCTCAAGACACACACAGTATGTGTGTATTTATTCCATTCATCTTACTTGTGTGATTGGTCATGTCAGGCTTCGCTTGGCCATCATTGGCTGCAGATCATGAAGCAGCATTGAACAGATATTAAAATCTGTGCTTCAGAAAACTTGAAGCGCTCCTTACTCTTAACAGTCGTAATTTCTTCCTAATTTTTCAATACCTTTATACTAACTGTGTCGAGTAAAAAAAGAACTGGTCAGGCGAATAGGTACAATATAGATTCATATGTACAACGGGAGAGGATTTGAGTCAGCATCCTCAAGGCATGATTTGGAATGAAAAGTTGAGCAATTGTAGTCTACCACAGGAAAGACTAAGGGAACACTTACTGAAGCACCATGAACAAATGTGTAAGTAAGATAAAAGATATGTCTGAAATCACAAACATTTCTACACCTGGGGAAACAAATCAATCCATTGGTATAAACTTAGATGAGTTAGCAAAATCTTTTGGCGGATACTCTCACACCAGAGAGTCATCTATCATGGGCGAAACATCCGTTCATATTTAGTGCTGTAACAGCAGATATCAATGATGAATATTTCGATGAAATCATTGAACTCCAGCAGGTTCAAGTTCTTAAGAAACTCTTCAGAACAACAACGAATGACATATTCTTCGGATCTGGCTCAGTAAGACTTTTTCTTATTTCCAAACTTGAAGAGATAGTTTCCAACTAAGATATTTCAGTCAAATGATGATGTCAAATGGGAAACAGAAGTATATTTTGGAGGCTTCAAAAAATCATATTCTTCTGATTGTAAATGAAAATTTGAAAATCGTTCGATGAAATGTTTTAAGCTCGAGTAGAATAATAAAATAGAATTGACAGACCAATAAAACAGTCTCGTCAAATTGCCTAGTATAAACTCATTCACAAAGCAATGTAACTTTATCACGCCTTCAATGCTTAGTGAAAGGTTATTTTTATACATTTATTACTGTATAAATAATAATTTTAGTTGAATCATTATACATTATAAATATTACTTTTACAATCTATTATAATGTACAGTTATTATTTTTGATCGCAGAATTCACATTTAAAATTTTATTTTTTTTATATTTACAAAATTGCAGTTATTTTTTAAAATTAATAATTAAGCACATTACACAGATGGGAAATTGAAATATCACCAACAAAAAACTGGAACAAATTTAAAACGGTACTTGAGTAACATAAAATCTTTTACGCAAAAGAAAATTAAACCGAAATTGTCCGTCAAATCAGGAAATTCTCTTTGATTTTACATTCAGAAAAACAGTTCAGCTTATTACTTTTTGTTTTCTAAAGTCGCTATAAGAAGCAGGACGAAAACGATCTGTGTCCGGTCGAAGAAAACTACAAACAAGAGTTAGAATAGTTATAGGTCAAATATATAAAAATGTGAAATTATTAACCGAAATAAATGTACCAGAAAAGGGCAATTGACCATTGCGTTACCTATATTATCGTTTGAGGGAAAAGTATTTTGTACCCCCGAGTAATTTTAGAAGACCCAATATTTCTAGAATTCCATTTAGCTCATAAGGCATTGAAATACAAAAAAATGGTGAGAAACTCACGAAATGATATTTCAGAAGATAAGAGGGGCCAGTGTGGACAAACGCAGTATCTAACGAAAACATTTTTTGCTATATTATTTTAATAGTTTCATGTTTTCTGTCGGTTTCTCTGCATTTATTAATACCATTCTTTCCAAACATTTGAATTCCTTGACATGCACGACATAACTATAATTTCAGGTGTTATTGATAAGACTAGAAACATGATATCAACAATGAATTTAGTTTTCACATCTGGACCCTCGGCTATGCCTATTCAATGCACTGCTATCACAAATTCATCGAATTATTAAAAAACCCTTGAACAATATAGAGTTTATGAAAAGTTCATGTGATATTCTAATGGAACATATATTAAAATAAAATGTTGTATAATAGAACTATATACTTCATTAAAAATTGTTATTAGCTCGTGTGGTATATGTTTTAATATATGTTTAAATATATATAGCCTATAATCCTTCAAACATATATATTTTATTCAAATGGAACTGTGAACTACTAATGATATGATTTGCATACTATAATATAAATTCCAACACTCGATAAATTAGAACCTTAAAACTTGGCAGAGAACCCGGACATACCACACACATAGAGCCTAAACTTACCATCTTGCCAAAAACTTTTATTTATATAAGCAATATCCTTTAATGACTCTCATATATGGCACAGTCGGCTTCTTATGACTATTTAAAAATGTATCTATAAATAAATATTGGATTTCATTGGATTACGATTGTTTGTAACTCCAATAATAAATGTTATTTTACTTTGATATTTCACTTTATTTATATTTAAAATATTTAAATTTATTTATTAAACTTTTATTAAATAATAATTTTCGAATGATATTTATTCTAACCTTTGATTCTTTCATCTGCTTGCTGCAACCCATCGTCAGAATATTTAGCGAAATCTATACTATCGATAGTAGAAATACTTGGCGATGCTTCTTAAAATTATTAAGTTTAATATGCTAATTTAATGATAAATAAATACTAATTCTGCTTGATGGTAATTCAATATGAGATGTGACATTTTCAAAGTTTTCAGGATTTGTAAAATAATTTCTTAAGAACTTATTTTCAATTCCTCTCTCTATTAATTCAAAATCTAATTCTAAAGCAGTTAATTGATAGTTATTATTTATTAAAAAATGAGATATGTCATCTATTGTAATATTTTCCGTCATTTGATTTAATATAATCATACAATAAAAGGATTAAATAATCTGCTACTTATAAATTATAGAATGAATAGATTTAAACACAAATGCAATTAAGGTAAACTTCTGTTAAAATATAAAAATTAAATTGTTTAATTTTCATTAAAATTCTTTGTGATAATCAATTGATTTAATTTATTACAAATTTTTTTCATCATTATTTTATTAAAAACATCAATAAATAATAATATTATAAGAACATCTTAAATTTTACTTCTGATTTCTTTATATTTTCCAATGACATTATATTTGACTATGAATCAGTAATGATATCAATAAAATATCATATTGGCCCTCCATAATTGACATCACGCGATTTTGATCGTTTTTACTCACTCCTTCCCATAGTCGCACGTCGTCACAAAACTTAATACTTCTTTCAAATATGACGTCACAAATCTATGGTCCTCTAAAAAGCCGTATTTCAAATTTGAAAATGAACATGTTTCAAACCACTTTATTGACATTTTAGTATTGCTGGGTACTTATGGGGAAGAACTTTATGTGAGTGTCAAGGGAGTGGCTACAAACTCCATACAGTACGCGCATAACAATTACTACCACTAGGCACCCGTCACAAATGTGTGGGGTTAGTGGTCTGTGAGCCCTTGACCCCAATACAACTTTTCTTTGCCCCTAATGGTTACCCATCGCTAAGCAACGTTGGAAATGCAACCATTGGTTTTGAGGTCGCCAAAGGTGAGCGCTACGAAAGAACTACTCTGGCCCGACCTCAAGGTGGGTTCAACGCACTACCGTTAGAAGGTCCGTGTGCGCTTTTGCCTATTCTGGTCCCATATTGGTGCGGTCGTCCTTTTTTCATCACGTAGAATAAAATCTTTCGCTATGTAATATTTGCACTAATTAATCTCGGCATTAAAAATACTATTTAGGAAAATTAGTAGAAAAGAAAAACATTTATTAAATGACAACTATGAACGCATTTATTCTGCTGGTTGAGCGGCCGGGTGTTTGGCACGCTCGTTCCTTCCGGGTCGATGTCTGGGTGGTTTACTCGCAGGTTTTGTGGCTGTTGTGGTTTCCTTATAGGCCAGTTGGACTGGTGAAAAAACCAACGGGTAGGTTACCGCGTTGCCTTTCTGGCACGCCGACAACGCTACCTCTAGTCCACGAATCTGAGTTTTTTGGTTCTGGCTAAGTTGCTTCTCTTCAGCCCAACCCCGTTGGGTGGCTGTCATCCTTTGATATAGAGCCTTTACCCTCTTCGGCTCTACCCACCTGGATTTTATCTGTTGGATTTCTCTCGTTAGCTGCACAATTTGTTGAAGCAGCTCTCTGTTCAATCTTTGAGCTTTATCTAATTCGCTTTGTAAATCGTGTGTGGCTCCATGTCTACAAAAAGGGAATAGCTATTAAATTTTCATTCCTTCACAAAGGTCACTTATTTTATTTTCATTTCTAAATTTAAACAAAAATCCTATCCTGAGTGCAATACGACTCCATACTATTACATCATTGTAAGTAAGAAAAGCAAAAATGGAACCTAAGGTTTATTAGTATCATACAACTATGTCACTCATATCTTGGACGGTCTCGATCTCTGTATCGCCTAGGAAACTCGCGGGCATATGGATGCTCACGGTTGCAGTGGGAACGTCTTTCTCTGTCTCGCATTTCTTTTGTTAGGATTTTCCGTGGGACCACCACGTTAATTGTCGCGGACTCCTCATTCAGGTTCGGATCATCAAGGTTGAATGACATGTTGTACACAGGGGCGTACCCATCCGTACTTGGAATGCTTTCCATTGCGATGGCTCTGTTAATTTCGGCTAGGTGTTGTCTAGCCCGCTCCACTTGCCTATCCATCTGGCGCTGGTGCTCTTCCAGGCTAGCTAGTAGAAATCCTGCTTGTCCTCGATCTACCGGCCGGATTGCGGTCGGGCTCCCTTTTGATGGCAATAAAAGGAAGGTCAACTTCTCCCAGATCTCTTTGAGCACCTGCGCGGGATTCCCTTACTGGTGAGATTGAGAACCCCGTGTCCCACATGGCTTGCCAGCATCTGGCAGCCGAATGTGCGGGAAATTGCACTATGTCGTGGGATGCGTCGATCCAAGAGTTTTCTGAAATTTATAACGATTATTGAGACCTGAATACTCCTCAGTCAACTCGTCATATTATATAAAAAATCGTCTGGGTCGGTTTATTTTTAGCGAGGGCAAATAGACATGTTAGGGTGTGGCATTTGAAGGGTTAATCGAATCGTTACGCGATGGGTGATGTCAGGGGACACTCGGACTGTCGTTGGTTAAATCGGTGGTATAGACTCTATGTCCGGGGTCTACTTATACTCGGCAGCAATTGATCCCATCTTGTCGGGTTCATTATACTTCCATCTGCTGTCGTAATCGTTGGAGTTCATGCCTTTTTATTTATGGAAATAAATGTACAAATTTGTGAAATTCACGAGACTTATATCCCACTTGTCGAACTTTTCATTTTTTGATCGTAAGATGGAGTTACGGTGGTTCAGTCCTACTGCAAGAGTTATTTAGCGGGTTATCAAGTTTTCGTCTACGCATAAATGTTTGGATTGGATGAGGGAATCTCATTAGTGTAATCAGTTATCTTCGATCTGGAGCCTGGTGTCTTAGCGGCAAAGGTCATGTATGTCGTTAATCTGAATTAGAGTAGTCCAACATGCTTAGTGTGGTGAGTTGATTTGTTGTGGACTTGAACATTGGGCATGAGCAAATGAAACCAAAACTTTTATAAACATAACTTCTTCCTTCGTCAGGAGCATAAAATCATAATTCAGGTGTACGATAAACAATATATTCTAGTTCTTTATCGGATTCGTCATTTCGTTGACAAACTATCTGAGGCTGATGGCAGGAGCTTTACATGGTGACTGGGCCGATCCGACGGCTTAGACCTCGTAGAAATTTTAGAACATTATTTATAAAACTGAAATTTACCTTCTTGTGCTCTCTCCTGGCTCTGTGGCTAAGCTCGTCGTGAATGTCACCGGTCCCTTTGTGTTCCCGATATTTGTCATAATTGTGCATAGTTTATGTTAATTCAACAAATGGCATGGATAGCGTAGTACACCAGGTGTCACTGAGATAAATTACCTATAATATAAAAGAAAATCAATAAATTTATAGCATATAAACACACCAACTCACCTTGAGGTTGCTTGTAAAATCGTCAATGAGACAAACCCTAAACTATAGAGACACAAAAAGTGATAGAGAAATAAAGTAATGCACATTAACTTAACCTATAATAAAACATGCATGCTAACTTTTAACATGTAGCCATCCGAAGTTGAAAAAATCCCTATAATAAATAATTTTATAGACATTTTTGAGATAATTTTCGAAAGAAAAATGGCGGAAAAAATTTTTAATTTAAATTTTGAGTTTTTGCTAGGAAATTTCGAGTAAATGAGGATGTATCTTCATAAGATTTACCCTTAAAACTAAAATTAATCTAATATTTCAGATATTTCTGTCGAAAAAAGCAAAACCTGAAATCGGAAAAAAATCATAAATTTTTAAATTATATTGGTAAGTTTTAAAAAATAATCATAAACCAAATTATTTTGGGTACATAATCGATGATTTTTTACAAAATATTTATAAAAAATATAATTATTTAATGCACATAATAATTTTTATAAGTTCAAAAATAATTTAACTCACATTTTTTGAATAATAATATCCGAAAAAAATATATATTTTTGGAGATAAGTTATTGTTACTAATTTTCCTAAATAATAATATATATGAAATAGTTGATCAAAGTTATATTTAAGAGCTTGAATAATGATCATATTTCCTTGTGAAATCATAATTCAACTCTTAAAATTTAACTTTAAGTTATATAACAATATAAAAAACAACTTACTTAGCAGCCATTTAAAAAATGGCTGAAATGCATTCACAAAAAATAAATTCCGCCAAGTTGATTTATGTATCAACTTGAATTATAGCGGAATTTATCTCAGTGACAGCTGGTGTATTCTAATTTTATATGACACCAGGGTAGTGCCACGTCATGGGGTGAGTTGTGCGAATTAATTCCAACTGTTTTACTTTTGTGTACAAATCCAGCAGTTTTAATTTTATGCGTTTTGGTTTTCAGTGTAGGTGGCTATTTCTTTATTGATTTCTTGTCGAGAGAACATTAATGACATTTCCTGTTCTCTCCACTGTGTGCGGTAGTGTTGGTTCACCTGTTGGTTGTGTAGTTGTTGTAATTCACTTCTCTGCTATTGATTTTTGGGCCTCTCCTTATTTCAAAGTGGAATGTTTATGTGGCAATCAGAATACAATTCATAATGTCCGTATTTTTGACAGTTTTGCTGTCGTGTCGATTTGGGTTTCACTGGTTCGAATTCTCAGGCGATTTATTCCTATTGTGGTCCATAAATTCAATGGAAGTGAAACTGTCTCTCTCCATTCAGAATTATATGATGTATCCAATCTATATTCTCAGTGGACTCTCTCAGAAAGTATAATGATGGTTCACCCAATGAATATCGCGCGTTCGTGGTATAAGACGAAGTCTCGGCGCGGCTCCTCATTTAAACAATCATGGAGTCTATGTCAATAGTGTTATCCACAGGATTGATGATCGTGTCTATGTATGAAGGTGGTAGATCTATCCAAAAAATGCTCATCATATTGGTTTTGTCTTAATTTTATTTTTATTATGGTTTCTTTTATTTATTTGGACAGATTTAATTTGCGTGGTGGGTACTAATGTAACAATTAACCCTATTGGAGTCTGCTAATAAACTATACAAATTCTATGAGCTTTGTTACGGAATTCTGGGCTTACCTTATGAAACTTTAACAATCTCTATCACCACCGGGGTCGTCAACTGTTGTTTGTTAGTTAGCAGGTAAACTCTCAGTAGAATGATGAAATACCGGTACTTATCACCATTTTCTACCATTAAATCGCTTATTTTCCACTAATATTGGTTTCCATGATGGTAACGAATTTTCTACTTCTAATCCTCGGGGTGGTAATAGGTTATACCCTTTATCGTTATTAATAATAGCGAACAATTTTATTAGGTCCTTTGACATTGATCCCTATTTGTAGCAGCTGAGTTTTCACGCTTATTATTATATCATGGGTCATTTGGTTATTCTAATGATCCTAATATTTGTTTATTGTGTATTACTGTGCACCCCTTTCGTTACTACTTTATTAATTCCTTAAATATTTTACCTATTACTTACTTTATGGTTTGTGATCTCTCTCCATCAACCCACGTTTCTCTGGACATAAATCGCTTATTAGGTTCGTTTATACTAACCTTCCTTCATTATTTTGAATATTAATTAGAGTGGCTAAATTTTGGTTTATTGCTATTTACTGAGGACCCGATTTTATTTCCTTAATTAATGGCGTTTATACCGATTCCCATACCCGTCTATTACAGTAATTAGCTAACATTGCTTTCTAAGGTTTCCTAATTCTAGTCCTTTGATTTATTGTTAAATTTTTGATTTTAGTACTTTTATTAGTCGTGATTCTGTCAATTACTCTGTCTGACTATCTAATCCTGTGATATTAGTGAATTTTAATACTTGTTTATTAATCGTGATCATAGCAACGATTTACAGCGCTCAACCCAGTTACTCTGTTTATTTGACCTTAGGACATTTAATGTCGACATTAGAAAATTACGAGTGCCCACTGAACAACTCGGTGTGGTGATTTTAAGCCGACTCTCATTTGAAATTTAGGTCGACTTTTCAGGAAGTGGGTGGCGGAGGGTAGCCAAAAAACTACCTCCCTACCTCCCAATTTCCCCTATAACGAATAATATTGACGTTCCACCTACTGCGTTCTCATGCCGTAGCCTTCACGGGCACGAACTATTGACGGACTTACACCGCACTTACACAGTTTGGTTGGGGTGCGTATATTTTACTAACTTGTGGTGGTTTATCGGCTGTGGGCCGGAAAAATTTCGACAAGAATCGTTTCAGTTAACACTTTTATTGAATATAATTAGCATAAAACAATTCTTTGAATCATAATTGGCATACGACATCTTAGACATCTCAATACAAACCTTTCCCCATGCCGAAGCCCATGCAGAGCTCATACGAGGTTGGTTGTGCGCAACGTGGAGAAAGTTTTCGAACATTCTTCCACTCACATTATAAAATCGTTCTGCTTCCAACTGGTTCCTGATTGAGATTAATCAAAATTGATTACGACTGGCTAAAATTCTGTGAAAATGAATCGGTATATATACCTATTGTACGACCCTAACTTTGCGTGTTAAATTTGATGTAGTAAAACAAAATTTGACCTTGTGATTTTCTGGTATATTCTAATCTTAATTTTATTATTTTCGTGATTTACTTTGACAATTATTTATTTTTGACTTTTAATTTAATTTTCTTCCAATTCAAATTATTTAATTTTAGTTCCACTTTCGTGGACTTCTCGCTTTTTTTGGTAAATTGTCAAATTTCGGTCAAATTTTCATGTTTTCATGTTATTTCTATGTTTATTTCGTGCGGATCTTGTTGCACTTTGTTATTATTTTAATTTATTTTTGTGTGTTTTCGATTTTATATTTAATTGTTTCTTTCTCATATTTTAACATGGTTAATTGATTTTCTATGGGTCTGATTTTAAATCTGCGTGTTGCTACCGATTCATTTAAACAAAACTCTGTTCTGGCCCAACAAATGACGTTGGTACTGTGAACTAATGGGTGGAAGGTTAACAAAAGGTGAGCTCCTCTACAAGAACTCCTAATGCCTTAACCTTCCGTGGGTTCATGGACTACCGTAGAAGGTTTATTGTCAAACTCGTTAAGGTCCCTTTCTAACTATCCCTTCAATTATCTTGCAACAATGTTAATTCATGAAAAGAAATTAATTCAAGACATTTATTACATAACTAAGATTACAAATTATAATTATACGATCACAAGTGTGCATCTTAACTAGTTTTTAGTGTAAACATATTAAAGGAAATCCAAAATGTGCGTGAATTGCCCCAACAGATGGACTTCTTTTAATTTCCTATTGCGGGCTCTTTCATGCTTGCCCGGTCGTGGTTTCGATGGCGGCGGTCGTTTCCGAGACGGCGTATCTATTGTATTGGACGGTTCTGGAGGAGGTGCTGAAGTAAAGGCTCTGTCCTTGATCATGTCTATGTCGTTGGCCGGAAACAATTCTGTTTCGGCATACGTGGGCTTCGCGACGAGATCGGTGTGGATTTGGAGCTTGGTTTCCAAGGCCGCTATGGTACAGGCTTTCTGTCTTATTTTCACCTTGAGGGACCTGGAGAGAGTTAACTCCTTCTCATACAGTTTCTTTAGCTGAGCTATCTGTTGACGAAGCTTTTTCGCTTCATCCGGCCGCATCCACGTCTCCTCCATGCGTCTACAACGCCGCAGGAGAGACTCCGCGCGTTGGGACTGACTCATCGCCTCTTCATGGTATTTGGCGACGTCCCTTCTGAATTTTTCGAAGTCGGCTTGGTGGTATTTCACTAGAAAAGAGGAATATGATTTTAGCTACAAGTTGGGTAATTAAGTGAAAATGAAACATTAAGATCAATGATTATAAGTTAATACGGTTAATTGCTTCCAGGGTTAGTGCGTTATAGTGCCATCTAAACTTCCTCATTAGTCTCTGACATTTTCGTTGTGGTCATCTACCAAATTAAATGGGTGTAAACCTATTCATTTCAGTTGTTTTCTTGTTAATATTCGGGTTATAGCGAGCTCGTGGGATAGTATGCGATGGGGTAGTGATTTACGCTGGGGCTATATGATTAGCACGATACGTTGGCGGCATTAATTAATCGACCCCACATCCGTAATTGCTCGTGGGAATTACCAATCATTAGGTTTATCGCGGACTGTAATGTAAATAAAGTCATGGTAGGAACTGCAGTAACCATCGAAATAACCTCGGGTGGCAAGTATAAGTAATAATCATAACAACATACAAATAACGATGCTATTTATTCTTAATAAGTCGTATAAGATCCTTCAATTTTATCATACAATACTTAAACTATAATAGAAATAACCGAATGACTATTATCAATAATAATAATAATAATAATAATAATAGTAATCATAATAACAATAATAATAATAATAATTATTATTATTATTATTATTATAACTGGTGGGTTACAGGGTTTCAAAGCTTGCTTATCCTTCTAGTTGCCCTCGTAACGCCATACAAAATGATACTAACCGCCACTTGGCACCCGTTGCTAGGCAACGTTGGTAATGTGTTCAAGTGGTGGATTGCCCGCAAAAATTGAGTACCATGTGCTAGTACTATAGTTGCTCGGACAACCCTCGGGTTCACGAGCTGTCGATAGAAGACCTGCGCTCGCTTTTGATTCTTAGGTCCCATTATTCTCCTATCTCTTTCAATTGTTAACCTATACTCTCATATCATTCATTGTTATGTCTATTCTCATAGTCCTTCTTACTATTGTCCATGCTGATGATTATTCTTTGGCTTGTACACCCTTTGTTATGTTAAATACACCCACATTATATCTTTCACCTTTATCCCTATTATAACTACAATGTTTCCCATTATTATTACTAGCATTATCGTTGTTACTACTATATATATTACCTTTATTATTATTTCTATTACTATAACTACTATTATATTTATTGTTATTACTACTATGATTATTACTACTATTATTATTATCATAATTATTATCATCATTACTACAAATACCATGATTATTATTATTATTACCATTATTATTATTATTATTATCATTATTATTATTATCAATATTATTATTGTTATAAATACCATTACCCTTATCATTATCGTTATATTTATTAAGGTTTTGTAAGGATCCTTCCTTATTCCTCAGCGTTAAAATTTTTTATTGATATACAACATTAGCCGTAGTCCATCTATATTTTTCGGTTTTCGATAAAGTATTTTTGTAAATTCGAAAATTTTAGCAGCGTTCCGCCCTTATTTTACGGTTCATCCCTATTCTACAGTTTTCGACAAAGTATTTTCATTGACTCGGAAAATTTGAGCAGCGTTCCGCCCTTATTTTACGCATTCCATTTTTACGTTACTATTTTTGTTAAGTATTTGAATTAGTTAGGAAAATTTGAGCAGCGTCCCGCCCATATTTTCCGCCTCAACTCAAATTAATTTATTTAATTCTTATTTAAAAACATTATTTTTCATGATTTTGGTCGGTCGGATTAATCTTTTTCCGATGGCTATTCATTTTAACTGTTGCAACGATTTCGCAATTTTCCCCACTACCCATTCCCTCTCTTTGTCCTTAAGATCTATTTATGTTCATTTCGTAGTTAATGAGTGCCCACTGGACTACTCGGTGTTAGAGATTTTGAGCCGATTGTTGTTAAAAATTTATGTCAATTTTACAGAAAACGGATGGTGAAGGAGCAGCCAATAAACTACTCATTTACCCTCCAATTTCCCCTATGTACGGATAATATTGACGTTCCAACTCCTGCGTTCCGCACGCTGAGTCTTCACGGGTACATATCATTGGCGATTTTCCACGCTCTTACACAAATCTGTACTATGTAGATTTTGCTTTCTTGCGTTATGTGTTGGCTGTGGGCCGGAAAAGGAATAACAAATAATAATTTACCATAGCATTTGGAATAAAAGTTTCGATGCACTAAGGCTGTAGATATAAAATATTTATTCAACATATTACATCGGCTACATACATTTGAAATTCATTGTATCCATTCCATAAAATTTACTTCGAAAATCCCATAAATTTAATTCGATAAATCATCTATAAATTCAATTGGAAAAAACAAAATTATCCATAAATTTAATCTGAAAAATCATCCATAAATTCAATTGAAAAATTACCCACAAATTTGATTCAAAAAATCATCCATAAATTCAATTGGAAAAACAAAATTATCCATAACTTCAATTTGCAAAACAAAAATCATTCATTAATTCGATCTGAAAAGTCATACATAAATTCAATTGAAAAATTACCCATCAATTCTCTTCGAAAAAATCAACTAATAATATTGCACCAGTTGAGAGTGATCGTGTTCAGGCAAAACACTTACCCGTGTTAATTGCCTGAATGCACGGCTCTCAACCAGCCATACAACCAGTTAAAATTTGTAATGAAATTTTTTCTCCGAAAAATAAGACTGAAAATTTGTGAAAACACGTCGGTATTTATACCTATTTTTCTCGAGTGTGAAATTTGGTGCAGTAAAACAAAATTCGACCTTGTTATTTTCTAGTAAATTCTATTCTTTAATTTTATTATTTTTTGATTTATTTTTATAATTTTTTATTTAAGATTTTTATTGAATTATTACTAATTCAAATTTTCGATTTAAATTTCATTTTAATGAACTTTTGTTAATTTTTTCAATTTCGTCGAATTTGTTGTGTTTTCTTGTTATATTTGTGTAGGTATCGTGCGAATCTTGGTGCATTTTGTTATTATTTTATTTTTATTTTTATGTTTTTGATTTTATTTTTATTTATATTCTCTCAGATTTCAAAGTGTTTAATTGATGTTGTATATTGTATTTTAAGTTATCTTGGTGCTGGGTTTTCGTGCTGTATTACCGATGCATTTAAACAATTCTCAAGGATATTGGTGTGCTGGCCCAACATAACTATAAGTACAGTAATAGTAATAATATTAATAATTCGCTTTCTAAAGAAATTTAAGATTTGAACCTAATGTTCCTAACAGGAAAAAATTCCGATCTCTAAAAATTTTCTAGTCCTTAGTCCATAAAATAAGATTAATTAAATTTTATTACTATATAGTATAATATAGAAATTTTAACCAATTAATATAATTAACACTAGAATATGTATGATCTTCTTATTTTATACTACGATTCTTCGCCACAATCCTTAAAAATCAAGCGTTTGAAGATATTATTATATATACTATATTACATAAATTGCTTTCATTTTGCTTGCCATTTATTGCAATGGCAACTTATTATAGCATTCTCAATTTCTATAATAAAGTAAGGATTGATTTTTCTTGCTACGTTTTACTAATATTTTCAGGTATTTTAGATCCTCCTGGGAAATCGAGCCCTCACAGATGATACCTACCGCCATCAACACCGCTACAAGGAATAATCGTTAATATATTTTCATCTTTTATTAAATTTAACTGATAGGGTCTCCAGATCTAGCGCAAAATTCAAATAACCGAAATCAAAACACACAATTTTGGAAATTAATGCTTTTCAACCGTAAAATTTTATCATGAGTAACAAATTTTTATGCTTTTATAAATAAAATTTCCAATCATTATTTTTCTTATTACTTATAATTTAAATTTAAATTTATAGATTTTCTAGATTCAACTCCCAAACAGACTTCGCATCGATTGGAGATTTTAATATTATAAACTTTGATTTTTACTTCGTTGGAATTTTTATGAATGCAATGTGGGGATCTTTTATTTCTTATTCTTTAACTAATAAAAATTTATGAATTTAATTTTCTGAATAAATAATTTTGTAAAATAATTTTGATCATTATCATTATACATATATATTTCGCATAGTTAAATTTATGGGATAGTAGTAGTTAAATTCTAAACGAATCTACTGATAAAATCAAATGCAAA
This sequence comes from Schmidtea mediterranea, assembly GCA_022537955.1. Taxonomy (NCBI): domain Eukaryota; kingdom Metazoa; phylum Platyhelminthes; order Tricladida; family Dugesiidae; genus Schmidtea; species Schmidtea mediterranea. The sequence continues at coordinate 200,124,343 of CM039679.1, read as the reverse complement.
ATTATATACAATTATATAACAGTAAGGTGGCGTAAGAAAAGTTCTGCTCATGATATTAGTCACAAAAGGTGAAGTATAAAAATTTCATCGTTGGACTTCAATTTAATAACATTACAATAACAGCATTAGTATAAGAACAATAATACTAGTAATAATAATCAAATTGAACATAATAATAATAATAAGATTTATAATAAAAAATTTTTTACTCTCAGAAATAACAATATTCATAATAATACTAGTAATAACTATTATGGTAATAATAATCGATTGGAACTTAATAATGATAAGAGTAATCACAAGATTCATTATAATGATTTCAAAATGTACAACAATAACAATGGTCATAATAAATAATAATAATAATAAGTTATAATAGTCTCTATCGATATTCCGGGGGATATGAAGGATCAATATGGAGTTTAAGAGGGGTTGAGTCCGAATCGTTTCTTTAAGTTTACCATACAATTTTATTGGCATTAAGGTTAAGATGTCTTATTTCTTTAACAGTCAAAACATTAAAAATGGTAAATGTAAATTAATTGAATCCCTAAACGATTTTTACATGGAGATTTTATACGAGACTGAAATGGACTAAGATTTCACTTGAACTTTTTATACTTAAGTGTTGTAAACTATACGCATAATTGTTGTTAAATTCAGCCTTTCGAATTTTCTTAATTTCCCAATGATTTTTAAGTCGATGTATCAGTAGTCGTTCCACGTTCTTCTAGTTTTAAATTTTTCTTTCTATTAACTGGTTTATTTATTTTTCCTTTTAGTCCTTCCTCATCGCCACTCTAAGTCATTACGACGGTCAGGGGATAAGGTTCCGGGGGAAAACTCTGAGCTGTTCTGGCAACCGTCCTCAGAACTTCTTTACCTTCTGGACACTACAGTCCGTGGTGTATCACAACTCGTAGTCGGTCAAAGATTTTTCTTTATTTTACTGCCTTGCAAGTTTATAAATGTGATTTTAAGTGTGATGCCACTCCGTCGAGATGGAGTTCGATCATGGATAAATTATTCTATTAAATGAAAATAAAGGTAAAAATAAAAAAAATGCATAATATAGAATTCAAATAAAGAACCAAAATAACAATTAAAATTATTATAATTAAGCTAATAAAACGCATAAAATCAAAAAATTGTTAAACATAAAAACAATTTCATGTAAAAATTCACAAATATTACTTGTTGTTCGAATTCTTCTCAACAAACAAAGTTTCAGAATAAGTAATACGTCCACAAACTAAAATTTAGACCAAAAATTGTGAAATTTTAGTCTTTAAGACTATAAGTGTAACTGCAAATATTGAGATAGTTAAAGAGTAAAAAGAGTGAGAGTAAAAGAGAGTTTGAGAGTGATTTTTACTCGACCAGCATCGCCTTATATACCACGATTGTTTGTGTCTGTGTTTTGATACTGTTGGGCTTAGAGCCACAAAATTATGAACAAAAAGATAAAAACGGAAAATAAAGAAAACGGTCACTGTACACACCCATGCACCGCAAGAAGAGACCAAAAATAAAAATAAAACATATTAATTATGTTGGGCCAAAACACAAACGGCCTTGTAAATGTTTAAATGAATCGGTAACACACAGGCAAATATAACATGCAGATTTAAATTCAAACCTATTAAAACACCAATTAAACCCTATCAAAATATGAGAAAGAAGACAATTACATATAAAATAATAAACATAAAAATAAATTAAAATAATAACAAATGTTGGCGTACTGGGTAGAACTAATTTTGTTTTAATCGATACGCATTTGTTAACTCCGTTTCCCCGATCACTCTTGCCTTTATAGGGTTTCTCTCCCAGACGCCCCACAATTTTGACATCACCACTGTATACCCATGAGCAAGCCCATGTTGGTACTGTATACAGCAGCCGAGAGTCCACAAGCAGGTGAGCCCCGTCTCCAAGACTACTCCTTGTGATAATCTCGCTTTCGGGTTCCTGACGGCCGATAGAAGGACTTACGTCTAATTCATTTATCTATTTCCCTCGATATTGGCACACACTTTCCCATCTATTATCATTGATTATTTGTACACGTCCGAATCAGATCTCCATTATGGTCTCATTTTACCCGTTAGTAAGTATTCGTGCACCTTTACTGCCAGAAATATACTCATTTACACGCTGGCTACTTATTTATCCTTGGTCCGTTAAATTTGATTAGCATTAAATTTAAATAATTAGTAATTTAAATTTTACTTCTAAAATATAGAATATTTTCCAAAGGAAAATTGGATTAATAGCTTTTGAAAAATTCTGATCCTTAAATTATCAAAAATTTCCGATTGATTTCTGAATTAATTATTAAAATGCGAAAAACTATTGCTAACCTCGAGTTTTGTTTAAATTTGGAAAATCTTTTCCTTAAGTAATTGGCAAAAATTTAAATTATTAAATAATTAATTGTAATTTGCTGTTAAATCAGCTGTTTTTAAGTTGGAGAAGATCTCCTAAGCGTTTTCAAAGGAAAATAAACTCACATTAGCATCCACAATTTTTCCCTTATTCATATTTAAACTTTCGTTTTCAACATATCCCTTTTTTAAAGGTTTAAAATCAATTTTTCAATAATCATAGTTATTTCAATTTTCAATATTTTAAATTAAATACAACTTTCCAATCATCTTATTCACATACATCAAGCTTCACCAATCTTATGTTATGTTCAGGCAGACCTTCATACATCTTTTTCTCATCTATGCCAAACATATTGAAACATTATTTAAGAAATTTAACAAATAAAAATTCTATTTTACACTTATAACAACAAAAAGAAAATAAACAAGAAATAAAAATAGAATATAATTAGACATAAATAATTGTCAATCAGTTCGTCGACGCGAAACTTGGTTATCTGCAAGAATCGGCTTTTATTCGTCGATGTCGACGGGAAATCTTCGTTTCCTATCGATTCTTAGTTCATTGGATCCGACTTGGGGAACCGAGTGACAGAGTTCGTCCCCAAATTCGTCCGTCCAATAACTGATTGAAGTAGCTGGCTTGTGATTTTCGTCCGGTTCGCCGGCACAGATTTGGATGGCAACTCCTCCAGATTCAATCGTTTCTGGCAGGCTTTCGGTATTCCTAGTTAGTTGTGCCTGTTGTTCGGCGACTAGCATCGCCGCTTCTTCCAGTGTCTGGGCTGCATTTTTTAGCAGGGTGACTCCCTCAGCCCGACGTCGTTCACGGCGACGTCGGTTTTTACTGGGGTTATGTTTCTTGCTAATTTTCGGCATTTGTGGAGGGCCAGCTATGGCCGTTTCGGGTACGTGTTCTGCCGGAATTATGTTCAGTTTAATCGCCAGATCGCGGCCGGCCAATCGTTTTTTCAGTTCCGTTTCATTGAAAGAGGCGGTTAGAACGGCGCTCTGGTTGTTGATTACGATCCGTTGCGCTTGGTTCTCGGCAATGAGATCCTCACGACACCTGGTGAGTCGGTGAATTTGATTGTGGAGGGCTTTCACAGCCTCGGGGGCGAACCACGTACCGAGCGTGCGTTCGTGTTCTATGACCAACTGATTATATTTCCTTCGGCATTCCTGGTGGGATTTGTTATCGTTATTGGGAATTGATGGGTTAGATGTTTCCGACCTCTGTGACGTTAATTTCGGGATTTTATATCTTGGCTGCATGTTGTCGAAGATCTTTAAAAATTATAAACAAACATGAGGGGGAATCATTCAGTAAAAAGAAAATAAGGATAATAAAAGAGAATATTAATTTGAAAGTCACATCACACATTCCTACACCAAACTCATATTTACTGTTAATTTCTATCATGCCGATTTTCGCGTAAACAGCTATTGTTGGTCTGCGGACAATAATTCGGTAAAGAGAAAAATGAAAAATATTGATGCTCCGGTCATTTTGATTCACATTAAAAAATATTTTTAAATCTTTTCGTTTTGTTAAATTCGTCTCGGCTTGTTGGGTTATGCATTTATTCCTATGCTTAACCCTAGTCGTCCCCTTTGTTAAAATTTACTTCTCGACAGGCATTTAAAAACAAATGTTATATCCCTACTTAGACATCTTATAAATGTCAACCCCTAGGTATGGCGATCTACCCGCATTTTACTCGTACCGCTCCGACCAACATTGAAAATGGCCGCCTCGGTGAATTACGACGGTGTCCTACCCCGTGATCAGTGTAACGAGACCTGACCAGACTAGGCAGACACCGAAGGGTGGTTTGTGACCAAGTAACACGTCGACGTCCTGCCAACTTAACGGCCGGAATCGAATATTACTTTACCATTCTCCACGATTTAATACATCAATATATAAAATTAAATTTAGGGGGACCTGTCGCAGATACTAAAAAGCATCGCGGCCATCCATGATAATAAAAACAATTAAAGTGCATATCAAAAAATATATTCAACATGACAATACAATAAACAAAAATTACCTACTGCTAAAGTGCGAATTTCAAAATTTCAAAATGAGATAAAAAATTTTTTAAGGTTTTTAATTGTGACAATGGCTATTGTATTTATACTGTTTTCGTGCGTGTGTGCGACCAATCAGCTAATTTCGAATCTTTTTGGCCATTTTTCCTGGTTTTTTGATGGCTTTTATTTAATTTTATATTTTTCTCTTTTGTTATTTATTTTTCTTAATTTTTTAATATTAATTTTATTAAATTTTCATTTTTATTTTTTGCTGATTCTTATTCTGGTCGCCTCCTCCGCCTGTGTATTTTCTAAACCTTATTTTGTAAGGTTTTGGCGGTTTTGTATTTTCACTTTATTTTTCCATGTATTTTTTCGTGCAAAATTTATTAATTATTTGTTTTAATTAATTATGTTATTTTTTATTTTGTTTTATTTAATGTTTTTATTATATTTTGAATTTCTGTTTGCGGTGCGTGCTTGTATTACAAATAGCCATTCTCACAATTTTTCGACATGACTTTTTCTAGTCATTTTGTTTTGTTTTAATGATGGCTTATAGCCCAACACAAAAAGCAACAAGATCCGCACGATATAAATATAAACATAACACGAAAACCTAACAAATTTGACCGAAATTTGATAATTTAACAAAAAATGTGAAATTTCATGAAAATGAAATAAAAATCAAAGAATCTGAATTAGAAATAATTCAATAAAAATTTCAAAATAAATATTATCAAATAAAATTGCCAAATAATAAAAATTAAGATTAGAATACACTAGAAAATTCCAAGGTCGAATTTTGCTTTACTAAATCAAAAAGAACACGCAAGGTTAGGGCCAAAAAATAGGTATATATATATTCATTTTGACACAATTTTAATCGTTTTTCAGTTTTTTCAAACTTGAATCAATTTACTCGATGTAAGTGTGAGTTTTATTTTGAAACTCTCTCTCCACGTCGCATCTTCGCAACCTCAATAGAGCTCTGCTTGGATGTCGACGTGGGGAGAGTGGTATTTTATGATATTTCGTTATGTTTGGATCAAGTAATTGTTATGTTATTTTTAATATTAATAAATTATTTATAATACCAAAAATTATTTTCTTTATAATTGTTTTTTAATTGTCGAAATTTTTCCGGCCCACAGCCAAAGACACATCACAAGTTAGTAAAATCAAATATATTATCGAACTCGTGTAAGTGCGTGGAATATCGCCAATGATTCGTGCCCGTAAAGGCCCGGCGTGCGGAATGCAGGAGCTGGAACGTCAATATTATTCCGTATAGAAGAAGGGAGGGATAAGGAAATGGTCTTTTGGCTATTTCCTCGTCTCTCCGTTTCTTTAAACTCGACCTAAACTGAATTTACATACGGCTCAAAATCTACACACCGAGTAGTCCAGTGGGCACTCATTAACTATAATATGAACACAAAGCGCTTAGGATCAATTAAGTGACGATGACGGGGATCTTAAATAACGAAATTGTTGCTATACTATAAATATAAAGAAGCCTTAAAATATTAAATAAATGTTATGTTAGGAAGCTTCGTAAAGGGAACGGGTTAGGTAAAATGTCGTGTAAAATATCATAGATTGAAGTATAATTGCCAAATATTATCATAATTAAAGTCAAATCCCAAAGATTTTCTGGAACTAACCTGAGTTAAAAGTTTCGAACTTCCATCCAGCTAGGGTGCTGAGGGAAAACTTAACTCGTGAATAGAAAGGAGATAATACAAAATTATTGGGCTAGGTTAAATATTATAAAGGTTATCTACGCACCCGCCACTGACATCAAAAATACCATGACCAAAGAGTTTAGACAATACTAGCAAATTAAGACATTAGAGGATAAAGGGTTGGTAAAAATAATTGTAAATCCATTATGCCGACGCTAAATAAAAAGCTCCGGCCGAATTATTCATGCCAAAAATGAAAGGAACCAAGAGTAAATCGAATTCGAGACGCTTAGGTTAATCGATATTAGGCTCCGAAACCTCTATCATCATTAAATGCCTCCACTGCCAAAACAGACTATCAAATACAAACCCCATGTGAAAGTATTAACATCAAAAAACTAATAATAATGAAACTCAACTAGACTTCCGGAGCAAGACTAATTCCCCATGAAACTATCCACCCCCAAACGAATTAAAATAATAAAGCGTAAAATCAAAAACAAAACAAAATAAAGCCAAACTTTAAACCATCATAAAAACATAGTCATATCGATTCAACAACCGTAGAATGTCTAGCTCCCATATTCATAGAGGGGAAATTCCGATAGCCAAAATTCCATCAATCGATTTAACGTGGAAAACCCTCTTCAGCCAAAATCGGCAGGAAAACAACTATTAGATAAGTAAAGACCTATATGTAAACACTAACAAATTAAAATCTTTTATTGAAAAGATAAAAAACTCAACTCATTGTGTACAACAAAAATTTTGCTATGGTCCACCGACATCGGCTGCGGATCGAGCCTGAGCTAAGGAAACCGAAAATATCCACTAGTATTCACGAGTAAACCATAGACCCAAGTTGAGTAAGTGTCCAACCCAGCCATTCATCCCTGTTTAATCTCCCTTAGCCAATAATCAACTAGGATTCCGGCGGCATCACTCGATCTAAAATGAACGGCAAATAAAAATTATTTAATAGGTACGATGAGACCACCTGAGAGTTATGCCACTGACCAAAGTTATTGTGTTTTTCCTTTGTTTCTTTTCTAACGTCTATCCAAAAGTCGAACACTGAGAAATCGACAATTAAAATTTAGTGGAATATAATTTTTCAATACTTACCCGCAATAGTAACGATTTAACAAAAAATTAAAACTGAAATTATCAGGAAGTCGGCTAAACGCATCTGCCCGTATGAATGCATAATTCCTCCGTTGACCTTTATGATAGAATCAATCAATAGAAATGGTGGTTTCCCACCTACACTAACAGGGATGTAGGGCACGACATGCACACACAATTAGGCACACTGTGTAGTGAACTTCCTCGGCAGTGCTAGCCAATATGACGTTTCCAATATACACCCACGGATGGCAAGCACACACACTCTCTCTACCTGCTGTGACTGACAACCGATCCATATAATGGAAATCAACAGTTTGATTTGGCAGTTAGTATTTTCGAAAGAAGAAAATTGATTAAAATATCTCAACAAGGAAACCATGGGAATAAAGGCACAACAGCCAGGATCTTAGACGACGATATTGTTTCAAATCCCAGGATTCTAACGTTCGGTAAGATGTTTTCCCTTCATAAATTCACTCTTAATCCTATACGAGCTCTACGAAAAATTGTTGCGATACCAACCAAATGATTTCCCCGAACTAGTATACTATTTAATGTCGAATGGCCAAAAATCGGGACGAATAAGTTTTTTCTCATATCGACTCGTTCCTCAGATCCTCGGTTATAAGTAAATTTAAGACCCAATCGTGCCAAAGCGGCTAGGCCTAGTAGTGAGAGTAGGATGAAACAATCCGAATTTAGTTGCTGTAAACCGCGTTTAACCAATAAACCTTTTGATTTCAAATTGTTATACTGATTTAATTAATATACAAATACGTTAACCATGCTGTAAAAATTCTAATTACCTTTATTGAATTCATGTGAGCAGATTAATTTTATGATTAATAATTTCGTCAATTATTCAGGTTATTACGTTTCTTATACGGCTAGATAATTAATAAAGAGGGGCGTTTCGACTTGCAATTGATAAGTATCAGATTCGTTAACTTTAAAAATTGCCAAACAATCCCGTTAAGGTAATTTTTCGATGCCACTGGAGTAAGACCTTAAACACGATTTCCTGACGATATAAAATCCCAACCTGACCAGATTATTGAACGACGACCCATGCTTACACCTAACTAAATTTTGATTATTAACTATAGGATCTTTTAGTTTTGAAATTCTTAATCTAAGAGAATCTCTAGTTATATTAAACACTATTCTATTAATTCTCTTTTAATTTAATTTAAACGAAATTTCTAGATATAATAATTATTGGAAATCATCTTGGAAGCAAATTACAAGAATTTTATCAAATTTGAAAGCATGATTTTGGAAAATTAATCATCATTAACTTATTCTGAACATTTGGAATTTTGTTTTGCACCTTAAACATCAACAATCCCTCAACGTATGACCCGTGAGTACATTTTTATCTTCAAAGCAACCGTGAGGAAGCGACAATAAGAAGGACTTACACGACCCCGCAAGTAGTGAATACCATCTAAATAGACAGCAGTTAAAACCAAATAATTGATTCTAAACTCACCGACAAAGCATGAGCCGCCCCAGTCAAAGTAGGTATCGGGTCGGACCTGAAAATACCTGGTAACTGCGAGTTTCATTTAATTTAACGTTGACGGGCAGTAGGAACAAGCGAAGTTCGAAAATTGACACTATATGTTTTTGTGATTTTTCACAACCACGTGCATACTGAATCTGCAACTCGTATAACAGGTGAAATATGAACTTCAACCTAAAAAGATGTTTTCAAAACACGACACTATGCTTCTACGTATACGCCAGTAAGTGCACAATTGTGCTGCTATAGCCGTAGTGTCTAAAAACGACCGTTTCGTTTTGGACGGCTATAGCAGTCATGCCACATTGTGAACTTCGCTTTGACGGCTATAGCCGCAATTGTCCGTCAACGTGTTAAATAAAAATTAGAAATATCACGGTATTTTAATAATAGCTTATATAAGAATTTTCAAATACACTTGCTTAATTTTTGATTTAATTAAAGCAATAAAACAAAGGCTATTGAGTAAATTTTATGAAGTATACCTGATATTGTATAACAAGATTTTTTTTTATTTAAAAATTTCAAGCGACAGGAAATTACAACATTTAATCCCATTTCTCTTCGATAATCAACCCTTTATTAAATTACATATTGTAAAATGCATACGTAATAGAATTACTAGAAAGAGGATGAAATCAAATATTCAGATAGACTCTATTAAATATCGACGTAGAGAGATATCCTAGGGATATTCCTTTAAAAGGTTTTCTTTGTTAATTTTTTGTATAATTATAATGTCGAGCTTTACTGTTCACGATCTTATTTAGAACAATCAGGACCTTTTATTCGGGTCCCCACACGCGTTGCGGAGCAGTGGCGACAAAAATGGAGACGCATCTTGAAGGAAAATACCCCGATGTGCCCCAACCCGGAGAGAATCAACAAGACGCTAGACTCATGGTGGAGGACACTAGGAGGCAATTAATGCAGAACAAACAAAAATGTGGACCAAGTCCGGTCCAAGAAATCCATGATCGTTTCTGGCACGCTTCGAAGATCACCAACGCAGAGTCGACCGCCACGTAACCTGGGCCAGACGATATCTAGCAAACGTGGAAGAAGATATCACGGCCGGAAGGATCGCCGACACCTACGATCATCTGCCGCCAGCCAGATCCAAGCGAATCAGAAATACGAAACGCCCAGTTTTTGTATACTATGAGCCCTCTCCCGCTCAGCCAGACTCTGACAGTGATATTCAAGGCCCCCACTCCGATACTCAACCCAGTGATTGATCCGGTTATGATGAATAGTATGTGCTCGAATTAAATAAATACTTAATTGCCGTGTTCTAGTTTTCCCTTGTTCGTTTGGTTAACATCGTAGAATTGTATGATAATTTAATGATTTTAGAGTTATAGAAATTTTTTACTTGATAATAATATTTGCAGAAATGGAACCCCAAGAAATCCTGCAAAAGGAATTGGAGCACGCGAGGGCCTTTAATAAAGGCTTCTATGAGCAGATTTTACAGCTGTCTAGAGAAGTGCAACAAACAAGAGCCACATGGGTGGAACCAAAGAAAGTCAAACGGATTTATCAAAGGCTCACAGCAGCGCAGAGGGGCCGGACAGAAGAAAAACAACTAAACCAAAGCCTAAGAGTACAAATCAAGGGGCTGGAGGTTGCATTATCCGCCAGCCAGGAAAGGGCAGCTGTAACTTATCCCCTCGTGTTTGCTCCTACCCAATTAGCCTACCGAGAGGCGGCAGCAACCCCAACAACGACGCCAGCAACGAGTAGCCATCATCCCGGACGAAAGGAGCGGGCAAAACGCCGTGCCGCTAAAATATTGAATGTTCCGAAACCAAAACTTAAATATGTAATTGTTATCACACGTGGACACTTGTTTTATCTTTATTATATATTAGCCGATTGTGTTTCGTTTTTAGATATGCTCAAACAATAGGGTCTATGACATAAAAGGGACCGGATAGTCTAAAGCGGGCACAAGTCTTCTAACGACAGCTCGTTGAACCCAGAGATCGTTCGGGCAATTACAGTATTAGCAATAGCGCTCACTTTTTGCGGAAGATCTATCCACTCGAACACAGTTCCAACGTTGCTTAGCAACGGGTGCCGAGTGACAACAAAGAAAATATTTATATGGCGTTACCAGGGCAACCACAACCTAGTTCAAACAAACGTCGAAACCCAATAACCCACCAATTAAAACAAATTAAAAAGATAACAAAATTAAATAAAAACAAATAATTAATTAAAATATTTGAAAAGCCTACAGCTGCAGACAGAAACATACGGAAAAGAAATAAACTGCCAAAACCTTGCAAAATAAGGTTTAGAAAAAACACAGACAGAAGAGGCGACCAGAAAACAAAATATCTGGGCTAACAATAATATTGTAAGAAAGCAATAATAAAAATGAAATCCAACAATAAAAATATGAATATATAAAAAAATAAAGAAAAATATATAAAAAATTACAAAAATATTTCGAAATAAATAAAATAATTAAAAAGCCCTAAAAATGGCGAAAAATCGCCTATTGGTCGCACACAAGCACAAAAATAGTATATAAGCAGCGACCAATTTCATTATTGTTAACTTTACAAAACCTTTAAATTTTTGAAAACTACAACTTTACAAACCATTGCAATTTTGCTGAAATTTTGAAACTTGAGTAAGGAATTTGATTGTAAATTTTTAATTTGTAATTTTATGATGTTTTGTAACTCTAATAGATGTTTGTAACGATCACTTTCGTAATGTTTTATTTTTCTACTTTGATTTAATGATAATATACATATATCTATATTCATCGAGGTCCCACAAAAATTATATACTTACATATAGTATTGCAGTAGTCATCGAGAAGGCAGATTGACGATCCAGCTGGTGGATTTAGTTCCATAGTTGTGATCGCGGGTCGAGCCTTCTTGAAATCTCGGTCTGTCTGCGACGGAGCCTGGTCGAAAGACACGGGACCCTCCCCGTAGGGCACCGTTAAACAACTCACGGTGGCTGATGGAAACGTCGGCCGGAGCGAGCAGAAAAAGTTCTAAAATCACGGGAAGGGCGCATTGACTAAGGAAAATCAGGATGGTCGTTACTCATCATTTAGGAATACTTCTATTTTTCAAAACCTCGAAGTTAAGCCAAGACTGGGTAGCAGGGATAGATTAATACGTAAAGATAGACAGTTGCATCAATATCAGTGCACATTTTAGTATCTTTCTTTTGAGGGAGAAGGCACTTTGATCAGCTCTGATTGGTATAGTCAGATAGTGAGAATCCAGATCACAGGACGAGGAAAATAACGCATAATTAATAATCCAACATTATCGATCGCTAAATCACAATATACTTGACGATAGCATAAATTAATCCAAATGTTACGCTTCAGTTGAATTACGTACAAAATAACTTATGTATTAATGACTAGCGAAATAAAAATCAAGACGCCTACCTCGCTCGACGTTTGTAACGACTCTAAAATAAAATTTAATCAATGACCAGCCCACGTCAAAAAGTACATCTAACATTAAAAATCAATTATCTACAAACTGCCGTAAATTTATATCAATAATTCGAGACATAGTAACAGAAATTTTCCGACAAAGCAGAAACCATTCAAGGACAATTTTTGAGGAGCACTCTCCCTCACTAAATTAACGAAAGAACCACCTCTAACGCTCATTTTCAGTCCCTGTATCGACCTAAAAATCCAAGTTGTATAGAAAATCGGAACATCATTGCGATTAGTGGGTTGAAACCGTGATGATGTCAGTGTAATAAATACCATTAAAATATCATTAATTAAAAAGCATCGACAGTGATTAACGCTACTGACATTAGAACTTAAACCCTAGTTTTTGGGAATTGCTCTTGTTATATCATCCATATAGTCGACAATAAGAATCTACAAAGGTTATCCGTGGCATATTTATCTCCTTCAGACTCAATCTACTTCACGATAGAAATTACGAGAGCCCACCTTAGGTCCGCATACCCATAATTCCTGACTCTACTAATTCCTACATTATAATAATTCTACGGATAATTACCCTACCTCTATTTAGCTTCACTGTGTAAATATCCAGTCAATATCAGAGATGCCGAATTTAGAAGACCTCCCGAGGATACCCCGACTTTCTCCGTCAAATTATAGCTACTCGACAACGATTAGAGAAGTTGGAAAAAGATCACGCCATTCTTCGGGCAAAATACGAGAAATTAAAGGGCACTTGGAGCTCGCCCGAGAAGACGCATAATCTCTAGCAGAAGATCTCCCGCCTCTCTCGAGCGCGGGATGATCTAGTCATCGAAACCCGCAGTCAACGCGTCACAATCGAGAACAGAGTACTGCACTCAGAAAAATCTTTACCGAAAACGAGCTCCGAACTCGTTTGCCGAGCTGTAATTGGGCCCACGATATAAATATCATACCAGCCCATCATCTTCCACTTAACCAGGCGCCACAGCAACCCAATGGAGCATCGCTGAATGGGGTATCGGAACCCATAGCTGGGCCACAGCGGCGGAGGCCGAAACGTCGTCGTCGTCGTAGAGAGAGACGCTGAGCGGAGGCAAATCTCGTCAGAGCAACTGAAAGAGTCGACGAGCCGGTCGGAGTACACGACCCACCCCCACCTTATACGGAGTTTGAGTTCCCGAACATGAATCCAGATATAATATATGCTCCTTCTCTGACGATTTACCAGACATCTTCTCCAATCTACATCGGTCTGGAGGCGGATGAGTCAATGCCAGCAAATTTAAATGACACTTTAACAAACTTAAACCTGACAACTGGTGAAGTAGCTGTCTTGAGTGGACTGGTGCCAAATATTAGTCTCTCTGCAGTCGAACCATCTACTTCGAGAGCTCAGGAAAAAATCAAATTCGACGACCTCAGTTCCGAACCGTCGACCTTTAAAACTTTGCCATCTACAGATCGATATTGACGACGAGTCTGATCCCGATATATGAGAAAGATGTCATCAGTTACGAGTGGTTATCGCGATACAATATGCCTCCTATATCTACTCTGTAGTTCACAACTTTTACTCCACAATCTGTTGCTTTAGAATGCTTGCTTTATGTAATTGTAGTAATAATCGAAATAGATATTCTTTGTCTTATCTTCCGATTTACTTAAGTTTCTAATATAAATTTTCTAATATATTTAGGTAAATGTAAATTAAATTCCGGGAAAATTAAATTGTAATTTGAATAATTTAAATGTTGTCTTTAGGTTAACCAATAAGGTCAACTTAAACAAGAAGGGCGATGGAGATAGACATCCAGTAAATTCGGGAAGTATAAAACGTGAGCGGTTATGGGCGATAGTTGAATAGTTAAAGGAGTCGTGTATGTACGTTCTCACAATTTGTTTCACTCGGGGAAGAGCGATGAGTCATATTCACCATAAAATCACAGCGTTATGATAATGAGCGTAAGGCCTTCTAGCGGCAGCGATGAACAGGGAAACGAAAGTTATTCGGGGAGTAGTACTGGAAACAGTGCTCACCTGCTCGAATGGCATTCGGCTGTCACGTGCAGTACCAACATAATTTCGGTCATGGGTGCGTGACAGTGAGGTAAATCGTGGGGTTTACGTGAACAGAGCAACCCTAGATCACGGATAGCAGGATATTTGGCCAGAGATATGAGTTACTTCGATCTAAAAGTTTTCGTACATCCAACAATACGGTAAAACAAGGAATTTTCCAGAATATTTCAAAATTATAATTTTTTAATTCCTTTTGATTTTAAATTAAATTTTTATATTTTTGTGTACAAATTTTTTTAACTTAATTCTTATTTATTTTATTTTTTTTTTACATTTTCTAGCTTTCCTAAATTTAAATTTTCCGCTCAAAAACACAGGCGTTATCGTACTGGTCAAACAAGTATGGGCTCAAATTCGTTTTTGCCCAACAATAGGGAACATAGTAGTTATGTTGGATGATGAGGGTAGACCCATCTCCACATTTATCCTAAACAAGTACTACAAGGCGGGGCCTAGCAAGTTCAGGGTGAACATATATGCTGAGGAACGGGCATAAAAAACAAATAAATACAGAATCCCAAAATCAATGTCAATTCCTAATATGCAGATCATTCAAATCCCAGCAGAGCAAATCAATATTCGATCTATCCCCGACAAATCTATTCCTGGTGTATCAAAAAATGACAATTATTAAGTATAACAATTTGATTTGAATATTTTAATTTGAACAATCAATTTTTATATGTTATTTGAACAATCAATTTTTATATGTTTTTATTATTTTTGGGTAGACCTATTATTTTATTATCCTGTGTGGAATTGGAACAATTAATTCTTATTTTTATTATAATTTTTATCTTGGTTACGCTGTATTATTATAATTAAATCTTTGGTTTGGGTTTTACTACTTCTAACAATATAAATTGAATTAACAAACAGAAATAAAATAAATTCATTAAATAAATAATTTTTGAAATATAACAGATTAAATAAATAAATTTTTAAAATAAATTTTAAGCAAATAATCTTTGAAACAGGAAACAGATTTTATTAAATAAATAAATAATTTTTGAAATATAAATTTTAAGCAAATAATTTTTGAAACAGGAAACAGATTTTATTAAATAAATAAATAATTTTGAAATATAACAGATTAAATAAATAAATTTTTTTCAACAAATAAATTTTAAGCAAATGCGCATGAAAAAAAAATAAAATAAATAAATTTACTATGCAAATACATATTTTTTTCAGTATAAATACTGAAGAATTTTCATTCAAATTGCCCTTAAAATTTTACCTAAAGAAGTGATCTTAAAAAGGAAATCTTTTTTGAGATCTTAAATTCGAACAGATAACGTTCTACATTATTTTTGCACGCATTCACATAACACGCACCGACATACATTTTAACAATTATACAACACGCACCCAATTTTTATTTATCAATTGCTTTAAAACAGTTTGTATCTATTTGAAAGAATTTGAATCTTGGAATATTTGGTAAATTTTATTTATTAATAAAGTATATACATATATTTGACTTTGTCTTCTGATTTATATAAGTAACCAGTGCAAGTTGAGACTCACTAAAATCGAGACCTCAACATTTGGTGCCGCGAACCGGGACTTTAAAATCAATTATTGTTATCAACAATTTGGGGGATAGGAATTGCGATCAGAGGGTTAGTGTAGAATATATCGGGAAAATATATTTATACTAAATAATATTATTGACCATAAATTAAAATCATAATTTTGTAATCAAAAAAATAGATAATCAACCTGAAATAATTTATAATTTGAGAAATAGAATCGTATATAGAATGAATAATAATCAAAATAATAATAACTTTATTAAAATTTTACCAATTGAACCTTATAGAGGAGAGCCTGAAAAGTTCGACGATTTTTTCACTGAAATCACTCAGTATGCAGACGCTTGTGGTTGGACACCTGATGAATTAAAGAGGAGAATTCCGTTGTATTTAAAAGGATATGCGTTACAGGTATATAATAATTTAGAGTGTAGAGGAAACAGTTTTGATCAACTTATTGAAAATTTGAGAGCAGAGATAGTAATTGACAGCGATTTACAAAAAATAAATGTACAAAAATTTAGAAATCGATATCAAGGATCTAGAGAATCAGTTGGAGAATACGTGTATACGATAACAGAGTTAGCAAAAAAGGCATTTGGTGCCGGAGAGCACACACCGAAATTAATTGAGGATCAGTTTGGAATGGAATCCAGAAATATTTATATAAAGCATTAATAATGGTTGAATACAGAGATTTAAATGAATTAGTTCATAAAGCGAAAAGAGTAGAGGCAATACAGAGAGATCGATTCAATGCATCTATAGATGCAGTTGAGATTCAAAGACCAACGATGGCGAAACCTAAGTTGGAAAACGATGATGATGTTCCATGGGAAGAAATGAAACAGTTATATCTAAATTTTGTAAAAAATAGACGAAAAAACAGTCCGAATTCGAGTAGAAGTCAATCATCTGAAAACAGGAAAAGATTTGACGCATTGAATTTTACAGAACAAAATCAAAATCGATTTAGAGATGATAATAAAGACAGTCGTTCTGACTATAACAGAAACAATTCGTATAGAAGCAATCGTTATTTTAATAGAGACAGTCGTTCTGACTATAACAGAAATAGTTTTAGAGATAATCGTTATAACAAAAGTAATGGAGACAATTTTTTTGGGAATAATAGAGATAATCGCTCTGAATACCGCCAGTATGATAATAGAAATAATAGAAATAGCTCAAGAGGCAGACAATCGAGTCCGTATAGACAAAATCAATATCGAGAAAGGCGAGCAAGCCCATATAATAATGATGGAAGAGATAAAGTGAATTTCAACGGACAAATCAAATGTTACAACTGCCAGAGATATGGCCATTTGGCAAAAGTATGTACTAATCAGCGAAGTGAGTCACCAAATAGAGTAAAATTTAAAAGTGAACCAGAAGTGAAACAAATAAATGGAGTAGAAATTACTAATACGAATAATGAAATAAATACTTTGAGAGAGGAATTGAAAGAGTTTAAAATTCAATATAACCGACTCATGGAGAGAAAGTCGGAGATATCACTTAATGAGTATGAGTGTTTTATAAATGAAGTTGATATTGATAATGAGGAAACTGAGAGGCAAATAAAAATGAAAGAGGAATTAAAAGCAGTTTTGAAAAAACGACCTTATGATGACAATGAAACATTGAGAGTGATAAATAAAGTTCAAATAAGCAGAATTGATCCTGAATATTTAACCAGTTTAATCCCGTTAATGGTAATGAGACAAAGAGAAACGCGAGTATTTGAATTAGAGATAGAGTTAAAAGAGATGATTAAAAGTTATGGAGAATTTGTGAGAAAAAGTCCGAAATTTTATGAACCTTTAAAAATAACATTAGATACTAAAGACGAATATTTTCTTCAAATGGTATTATCGAAAACAGAAGTACATGTGTGTACAATGGTAAACAAAATACGACAATTAGCAAGAGATAAATGGCCTCGAAAAATAGAGCCGAACGATGAAATAAAATTATACTTTAACGATATTGAGTTGAAAGATGGCGAATATCTAATTGACTATGGAGTGAATACAATAGATGAGAATACTATATCGGCAGTAATAAATAGAGAAACTAGCTCAAGATTAGCAACACCTTCGGTCGAACTGAATGAGGAAAATGATTATGATATGCTGTTTAAAATGTGGGATCAACCATCCGAAGGGAGTGCAAAGTCACCACTCGAAAAAGAGATAATTTTTCAACCACTGGATAATAAATATGGTAATTTGCAAGAGACAATAGAAAAGATCTCCAAACAGGCAATAATGCAAGATGCTGAAACAATGAAGCGAGGTAGAGGACGACCTCGGAAGTCAGAAATAGCAGAGAAATCAGATGATCGAAAAACTGCAGAACGTTTGAGAGAAATAGCAAATAAAAAGAGACATGAAAATCCAAAAGTAGCAGATAATAATAACGATTTAATCATGATAATTGAACTTCTAAAAGCAATGAACTCAAAATTATATCCAGAAACAAAACCATCAGCGTTAATCGAAAATATGATACAAAAAATCAGATTAATGGAAAAAGAGGTCAGAGAGTTGAGCGCAGAAGATGTAAATGAGGAGGTGGTCCTAAGGATACTCTTCACAACGGGTATAAATAGAGATAAAGTAATTACGGCAATGGCATATCTAATTGCGAGATATAAAAAGCTCTTAAGATCAAATCCAAAGGAGCAAATAAATGAGGTAGCTAAAATAGTATATCAGAGATTAAAGGTTGATGTGATGCCATGGATAAAACTGAAAGGAGGTTGGAAAATAATGTATGATGAAACATTACAAACAAGTAAAAGCGAAACGATAGAAAATGATGATACCGAAGAAATCGTAAAAAATCTTGTGAACAAAACAACGAAAAAGCCAAATAAAAGTGAAGGAAAATCAAGTATCTCAATAATAATAGTAATAATAACACTATTATTAGACTTAATCAAAGGAAGTAATGCGATTATAGCATATGATTGTCAGAACCCAAAATGGGGGCAAAAGTATTCATTATTAGATGTGGAAAATTGTCCAGAAGCGAATCCAACAAAATTAATCATAACCGAACCCAAGATTTTTCATGTGTATCAAGAATCTGACTTTATACACACAGAGGCAAAGGAGTGTATAATCAAGTTTTCAGAGGAAAGTTTTGTATGTAATCAAGTGGCAAGAACAATATTAACCCCCACTTGGGCGCCAGAAGCATTAATAATAACACCAAGCGAGTGTGAAGAGGCATTTAAAACGAAAAAGATTAAAACAACAGATGGAATAGAATTAAAGGCTCAAGTGGGAGCGAGAGTAAAACAATTAATAAATGTGGTTGGATGGACGTCAACCGGCGGATACTGTATGGGAGGAAAGTATAAAATATGGGGTCAAATTGCAGATAACATTGTGGTCCGGAGACAATATTATGTTGAATTGAGAAAATTTAAAGCATCATTTGATAGTTCATCAAAGAAAATGATGACACACAAGTTCTGTACGCTTGATGAATCTAGTTGTGACACGGGTGAATCGATGATCGTGTATAAAATAGATAAATACGAATGCCAATTAACAAAATTGAAGTCACTAAAATTCCGAACAATCAGAGGAAAACAGTTTACCGATGCAGAATCAAAAAGAATAAAAGATCAAAAAAGGAAAACAGTAATCGTACAAGAAAAGGATACCCCAACAATATATATGGCAGAATCAGAGACAGAAGCCATGAGATTTGTAGAAAAAGGAGAAACTATCAAATGCGGAAAAGCAGTTGTAAAGACTAATTATGAAGGTATCTATATCAGTAGCAATGAAATTAAAGACGCAAAATTGAAAATCGATAAATTTGATGTCAAACTATCTTCGTATTTCAATAATAAAATTGATTACTTCTATCATCATCAACTAGTTCAACTAGAAAAAGTATACCAAGCAACAATTACTAACGATTGTAAACTCAATAGAGAGATATTGAGAACAAAAATGGCTGTAGCGGTTACAAACCCAGATTTAATGGCACCAATATTGTTTGCGGAAAAGGGAACTTTTGCGAGGGTAGTAGGAGAAGTGTTGCAGACTTTTCAATGCAAACCGGTCAGTGTATCACTAGCAACAAATAACCAATGTACCAACGAATTACCCGTTATTTATAAAGGAGAAACAGTGTATTTACAGCCTATAACCAGAATACTAACGGATAAAACTTACATTCCAAGGAAAATCGATAAATGTACCAATTTGCTTGATCCATTATACCAGCTAAACGATGAGATGTGGATTACAATGTCTGATAGAAAAGAAGCAACCAAACCGTTTAAACTAGAATTAACAGAACTTGAGAAAAAGTTAGAATTTCAAGAGATAAATGATATGAATAACAATGGTATGTACACGCGAGATGCCATAGAAAGTGCAAGAAAGCACATGTTGTTTCCTAACGAGAAAGAGAAAATATTATCAATAATGGTGAGCAAAGTTATCGAAGGTAGCCACGGTGGTGATTTTAATTTTGATGTGTTGTTATCAAAAGAACATTTTAAAAAGGTAGTATACAAAGTATTGTATAGCATATGGGGATATTTCGCAGTTTTGGGAAATATGTTCTCAACGATACTGGGAATATATTATACAGTGGCGTTACTCAAAATGATCTGTTCATCATTAGTATCATTACGACAACTTCGACAAGTATTTGGCAACTCATATAAAATGCTGGCATGTTTATGCCCCTTCGTCGCAAAATATCTGATAACAGCAAAACACGACAAAGAAATACGATTAATTAAAAACCGGCGAGTAGAAGAGGAACAATTGATGGAAAACGATAAAAATGATGATAATCCAAGTGGAACTGAAAATGTAGAGCAACCACAAGGGGGATTGTACGACAGTCAAAACCAACAACTGAGAGAATTGAGTAATAATCTGGATAACAAAATAACAAACTGTCATTGCGTAACAAGAAAGACCTATGGATGTTACGGCATTGAAGCAAATGAGATATTACGAGAACTCAATGAAGCCAGACCAAGCATCCAAGTATTAATCGATAATATAATCATCAAAGCACTAGTAGATACCGGAGCAGCAGCCTCCATGATAAGGGAGGATCAGTTATCAGAAAATCGAAAAAAAGATATAAAAAGCACAAATGATACGATAATATCTATGTCATCGCATACTATGCAAGTGAGAGGAGATATTGAGCTCACTGTTCATTTTCCGAGTAGAACAGTTAATCATGTATTCAAAGTAATGACGGAATGCAGAAGTAAATGCATCCTAGGGATAGACATCCTTCGTAAGTTAGATAACTGCGTCATCGACTTAACTGATGGTGCAATCAAACGGAAAGCAAACTATCAGGAATCACGATTCGCGGAAGTAGTAGCATTGGAAGCCTTCGAATTAGAATATCACTGTGATCATATAATTCCAATGAAAGTTAACGTCAAAAGTGAGGACACTTTTATTTTTGAGCCGGATAAGTCAATTACAAAAAATCATAATATAATGTTAACCGACGAATGTGTTATACCAAAAAACGGAATAATTCCAATTAGAATTGCTAATTACGAGAGAAGCAATGTGAAAATTCACAAAGGAACAAGACTGGGGAAGTTGTTCAAAGGTGAATTAGAGCAAACATTCGAAATGAGTGAAACGATGGTGATGAGAGGTGACAGTGAACAAGTGGTCGAACTGAGTAAGACAAATAACGTCAAATTTTATGATAAAGTAAAAATTAATAATAATTATTTAAATGAAACCCAACAATTTCAATTACAAACTTTACTTGATGAATATAGTGACGTATTTGCAAAACATGAGTTTGATTTGGGTGATACTGACATCATTAAACACGTAATCGATACTGGGAACGCCAGACCAATAAAACAACGGCCTTATGGGGTACCTTATAAATTAAGGGAAGAGATAAAGCGACAAATAAAAGAGTTAAAAGAGGCGGGCGTAATAAAACAAAGTTTTTCACAATGGGCATCACCCATCGTACCAGTTAGGAAAAAAGATGGTGAAATTAGAATGTGCATTGACTACCGTAAATTAAATGATGTAACAATTAAAGATTCATACCCATTTCCGAAAGCACAAGAGCAATATGATAAACTAAGAGATACTAAGTATTTTACAGTCATAGACGCAAATAAGGGGTATATGCAAATTCAAATGGAAGAAGGGGATGCGGAAAAAACTGCCTTTGTCATTGAAGACGGATTGTATGAATACACGAGACTACCTTTTGGGTTAACTAATGCACCCGCAACATTCCAGCGCCTAATGAATACAATACTAGTAGATGTACAACACTGCGCAGTATATATGGATGATATATTAATTGCATCAAAAACTTTTGAGGAACATTTAAAAGATATAGCAAATGTGTTACAAAGACTAAAAAAGGCAAGGATTAAAATCAAACCGACAAAATGTAAATGGGCAGAGCCATCAGCGCTATTTTTAGGCCACATAGTCACGGTAGAGGGTATAACACCTAACCCAGATAAAATTGAAGTTGTTAAAAATTTCCCAGTCCCAACAACGTTGCAACAAGTACAAGGATTTTTGGGATTAACCGGGTATTACCGTAAATTTATACAAGATTATGCAAAAATAGCAGCACCCATGATAGAACTAACAAAAGGAGTTAAAACAAAAGGAGAGAGTAAAGGGGTATTAATAGTACAGACAATAAATGATAAAATCAATAAACCACAAAAGAAATGGACAATCGAACATCAAAAGGCATTTGACCAGTTAAAAGAGAAATTAATAACAGCACCAATATTACGATACCCAGACTTTAAGAAACAATTTATCGTCATGACGGACGCCAGCGGGAAAGCCGTAGGGGCAGTCTTAGGACAAGAAGAAGAAAAGGGTAAAGATTACGTAATAGCATATGCAAGCAAAACATTAAAAGGAGCACAACTTAGATACTCAACCATAGAAAAAGAATGCTATGCCATAGTATTTGCATTAAAACAGTTTAAGCCATACATATATGGAACAGAAGTTGTGATAAGAACAGATCATAAACCATTAGAAGGCCTTTGGAAACATAAAGATACATCAAGTAGACTCTTAAAATGGGCAATGAAAATACAAGACATGCATATCAAAATTATTTATAAACCAGGTAGGATAAACAAAAATGCAGATGCACTATCACGCATTCCTGAGCTAGGAGCATTAGAAGTTTTTGCCTTAGTGACAGAAAAGCCCATAGACATACAAGAAGAACAAAATCAAGATATGGAAATTTCTAAAATTAGAGAGGAAATTAGAAAAGGGACAAACCAAAAATATAAGATTGCAAAAAAGTTAGTTGTTATCGAAGACTTTAGTGGAAAACAATTAATAGTAGTTCCACAAAAATTAAGGCAAATTCTTTTGTTACAATATCATGATGGTGCTCTAGGGGGTCATTTGTCGAGTAGAAAAACAGCAAGCAGATTATTACAAAAATATTATTGGGATAACTTAAAAAAAGATGTTAAAAGATGGTGTAATGCATGCACAATATGCGCAACTAGAAAAAATACGGGAAAAAAAACTAAAGCACCCTTACACCCAATCCCAGCTACAACATCGCCAATGGAGCTATGTGCTATGGACTTTTTATGTAGACTACCTACCACTATTAATGGAAACAAACATATATTAGTTTTTAGCGACTATTTTACTAAATGGGCAGAGGCATTTCCAACCAAAGATGAGACAGCAGAAACAGTAGCCAAACTACTTGTAGAAAAAATTATTTTTAAAATCGGCACTCCTAGAAAACTATTAACTGATAAGGGAGCAAATTTCATGAGTGAAATAATCAAAAGGGTAGCTAATATATTTAACATACATAAAATTAATACAACAGCTTATCATCCTCAAACTGACGGATTAGTAGAAAGATTTAACGGTACACTTCTCAGTAGATTAGCGGTTTTTGTGGGAAAAAATCAAAACGATTGGGATGAATACGTAAGTCAATGCACATACATCCATAATATCACACCCAACGAGAGACCCATTGATACAGTTTTTGAACCACGAGTATCACAATATTTAGACGCACCAGATTACGTAACTTTAATGCAAGAGCGAATGCAAGAAGTATATAAGGTAGCTAACTTAAAAGTCAAATTTAGACAAGAGCAATATAAGGATGACTACGATAAAACAAGTAAACCCCATACTTTTAAAGTGGGAGATAAGGTTAGACTTATGTCTCCACAAGTGGGAAAAGGCAAAACGACAAAATTAGCAAGACCATTTAAAGGTCCATATGAAGTAGTTAAAGTAATCAACGAAAACTTACATATACAAAAACATAAAAATGAGGATCCCATAGTAGTGCATGTAAACAGGTGCAAATTGGCAGAATCAGAAATAGTAGAGGGACCCACACATAGATATAATTTATGGTCCCAGAAAGGGTTAATGATGTCAGCAATCTTCTTAACAATCATAGGAATAATTAATACAACTAATGTTAAAGAAAAATACAAAACCGAATTTATGGGAGATAGAGACATTTTAATAAATATTTCACCTCACGAAATTAACGTATTCAATCTAAATAAAAAGCCAATAAGAGATTTATACTTAAAATCAACAAATATCAAACCAAAATTTATGGAAAAAAGAGAGAAAAAACCCACTAATGAGTTCGAAAGGGGAGATAACGCTAAATTTATTAACTTAGAACCCAACACTCAATACGCTCTATGTGCTCAATGGGATACAGACTACGATACATCACAAATACAATGTAAAAGGGTAAAAACCACGCAGACAAAAAAACGCAAAATGACAAAGAAAGTAATCATAAATACAACACCGGTAATAATACAAACTAATTCAAGCCCAAACATGAATATAACAACCCGAAAACAATAACTCAAACCATAATAGATGAAGTAATAACGAAAACCTATAGAATACCAATCCAACGTAAAGAAAAGTTAATTAAATTACCTACGGGAAAACCCATTGTAATAAAAAGTTGGAACGAACTACAAGCATTTCAAAAACAGACACTAAAACCACTATGGCCTTTTTATGTAATATCAGCCAGCATTTTAGCAATAGCGATATTAGCAATAGTTAGTAGTGTACAAATCTACAAAAAGTACAAGTGGAAAAGGCAGCGGTATCGGCACCGACTGGTCAGAAGTGTACCAGGGCATTTTCACTTGGATAAATATGTACCAGGTCAATATACAATATCTACTCTCGTTTAATAAAATCAATAATCAACAATATAAAATAGTATGGTCAATAATATTAGTAAAATTTATATATTTAT
Organism: Schmidtea mediterranea; assembly: GCA_022537955.1. Lineage (NCBI taxonomy): Eukaryota > Metazoa > Platyhelminthes > Tricladida > Dugesiidae > Schmidtea > Schmidtea mediterranea. The sequence goes on along the minus strand of CM039679.1, from coordinate 200,099,186 downwards.
ATAAAAACGCGTATAAGGAAAAACCTCAAATGCGCACCAAATATGTATATTTATATTTTATTTTTAGAAAGAGAACCAATCCAAACATACAAGCCAAACTCAACCAATATCACCAAGCAAAGCAATTCAAACAAAACAATCAATCTAATCAATCCCAGTTGACAATACAACCCAATCACCAAGCAAAGCAATTCAAACAAAACAATCAATCTAATCAATCCCAGTTGACAATGCAATCCAGATCCCAAAAAGTGCAATACTATTGCCTGATAAACAAACATTATGGCAGTTTTTACAAGAACTTGCAAAATAAGATATGTTCAGATGGAACCCCTATTACTGTCCGCAGCTTCCCAAGCCAAGTATGTATTCCCAACGAAATGAAAGTGGAACTAGAAGAAAGGGAATTACACCTAATAAAGTTTAATGAGGCTCGAAGAGTTAAACTGCATGAGCTCATTGGTGCATACGACAGATTCCCGAACGCAGATGATGCAGCAAAACGAGGGAAAAAAGTTCCACATCGGATATTATTCCACATGACGAAAACAGAAGTCTCAATATGTCAACAAAAGATACCCCTCATAACGACAAGTATGTGCACAGCGGTTATCAAAACAATAAAAACCGACAGAAGCGTCCCAAATGACTTCAATGAATTAACAGTACAGATGAACAATCTACCTTGTGTCATCGCAATAGAAGTACTGTACGTTCCAACAATCCCAAACCCATTTCGATTATTACCAACAATACCGTCGAGACTGCAAATGTACGGGGAAATCATCAGAGGAAAAAAATCATTCACCCACAAGGAACTATCGGCCACCGAGAAACAAAATCTGATTATGTTTGTGGACATAAAGCTGGTGTGTGATTCAAATGATAACATGAGGCCAGTAGATGTCAACATCAGAAACGCTAAAGGGATAGCCATATACAATAAAAAAATCACACCAAGAACAAAGATCATGCATTATTACCCCGAAAAAACAATGGCCAACAGAGAAAATATCGTGGGAAATGAAGATGAATATCAAGCCCTAATCGACATTCAAAAAATATTATGTGGAAAGATAATAATAGGATTCGATATTATGAGCAAATTGAAATCACTTACCTTGGATCTAGACAACATAATGGGAGTGCGAGAAATGTCGGAAGATAACTTTATGAGCTCATTTGTGAAGAATGTCGCCCCACACAAAATCAAGCTATCAAACCTGGCGTACCACATTATAAGCCATCACAAGAAGTGGTTTAAAGACAAAATAATCAATGACCTTCTTGAAAAACCCGAACCCTTCTCCACAGCATCAACAACAATAATATTAAAAGCGATATATGGAATCGTAGAAAAACAATGGGAAGAAGTCATCAAATGGAACTAGGATAATGATGACAAGGAACAAATACTATCACAGATCCAGGAAGACAATGAAGAAGACATGTATATTGAGCCTTCCCAAATCGAATTAAAATTCAATAAAGATGGCACCCGAAGAACATTCGAAGACGAATTGCGAGATAGCGATGATGAAGTTATCTTTATAAAAGAGAACAAGAAACAAAAACTTACGGAAACAGTTAAACTAGAACCGCAAGAGCAAACAACATCCAAACAAATGGAATGTGATATGGATTCAGACGACGAGTATTTATCATGCGAAGAAGAAACAAACGAGACAGATACCATGGATACAGAAGACTCAGAGGAATTAGGCTCAGAACCCGATATCGAAATAGAAGAGCCATACTTCGTCATAGAGAAAGAAAAAGAAAAAATTACAGAAAGAGATTTGTGCCACCACTTCGGAAGGAGAATCAATGAAGGAGATGTTCTGAACCTAGCATTGGGAAAAGGGTTCAAGAGAACGAAAATGATGATTCAAGACGTAGAAGTGGAAATGGTACGGCAGAAAAAGATAATGCGGACATTATCTTAACGGCCCAGGGAGGAATGTTGGATGATGAGGGTAGACCCATCTCCACATTTATCCTAAACAAGTACTACAAGGCGGGGCCTAGCAAGTTCAGGATGAACATATATGCTGAGGAACGGGCATAAAAAACAAATAAATACAGAATCCCAAAATCAATGTCAATTCCTAATATGCAGATCATTCAAATCCCAGCAGAGCAAATCAATATTCGATCTATCCCCGACAAATCTATTCCTGGTGTATCAAAAAATGACAATTATTAAGTATAACAATTTGATTTGAATATTTTAATTTGAACAATCAATTTTTATATGTTATTTGAACAATCAATTTTTATATGTTTTTATTATTTTTGGGTAGACCTATTATTTTATTATCCTGTGTGGAATTGGAACAATTAATTCTTATTTTTATTATAATTTTTATCTTGGTTACGCTGTATTATTATAATTAAATCTTTGGTTTGGGTTTTACTACTTCTAACAATATAAATTGAATTAACAAACAGAAATAAAATAAATTCATTAAATAAATAATTTTTGAAATATAACAGATTAAATAAATAAATTTTTAAAATAAATTTTAAGCAAATAATCTTTGAAACAGGAAACAGATTTTATTAAATAAATAAATAATTTTTGAAATATAAATTTTAAGCAAATAATTTTTGAAACAGGAAACAGATTTTATTAAATAAATAAATAATTTTGAAATATAACAGATTAAATAAATAAATTTTTTTCAACAAATAAATTTTAAGCAAATGCGCATGAAAAAAAAATAAAATAAATAAATTTACTATGCAAATACATATTTTTTTCAGTATAAATACTGAAGAATTTTCATTCAAATTGCCCTTAAAATTTTACCTAAAGAAGTGATCTTAAAAAGGAAATCTTTTTTGAGATCTTAAATTCGAAAAGATAACGTTCTACATTATTTTTGCACGCATTCACATAACACGCACCGACATACATTTTAACAATTATACAACACGCACCCAATTTTTATTTATCAATTGCTTTAAAACAGTTTGTATCTATTTGAAAGAATTTGAATCTTGGAATATTTGGTAAATTTTATTTATTAATAAAGTATATACATATATTTGACTTTGTCTTCTGATTTATATAAGTAACCAGTGCAAGTTGAGACTCACTAAAATCGAGACCTCAACAGTTATTATATAGATAAGGGTAAGAGAGATACTGTGAGGATATCTAACAAAACGAATGGTGTACAGGACATAGTAAAATCAGTAATACGAACGACGTGGATGACTATGGGAATGGACATGATGATAAATGATATAACAGTACAGATTAACATTTGAAGGAGATATGAGAATAATGGGACCTTAACATCATAATCAAGCACTGGCCTTCTATCGGCAGCTCGTTGGACCCATGGATCGTACGGTGAATTATAGCATTAGCAATAGCGCCTACTTTTTTGGACCATACACCCACTCGAACACAGTTCCAACATTGCTTAGCAACGGGTGCCGAGTGGTAAGCGAAAATATTTGTATGGGGTTGTCTGAGTAACAACCATATAATTTCAAAGTCTCACCCAGAAACCCACCAGTTCTTAAATTTTTTAATAATAAAAACACATTTCTAAATTATAATTAATTAATGTATCAAACATAATATTATTGCATTGAAATGAAATGAAGATAATACAAAAAATAGTTAAAATACTCATAATATTTTATATTTAAAGATTTTTTCATTTATTGATCATCGATATTTTACCAGTTCCCAAATCTAATTTAGCGATTGTATTTACTTCTATATTCTCTAGTCATTGAAATTTTCTACTTTTTACAAACTGAATATCTATTTTTTTATATTCTTAATAAAATTGTTTAGCTTAAAAATTAATAAACTTTTTTATTAAATAAATCTTATTTAAAATCAGTATGATTTAAATTAAGAATAAATTTCTTACAGTAGATTTAAATAAATAAAAAATTTAATACCTTAAAATTCTTATTTGTTTAAACTATATATTTCATATCATAATAAACATTTAATTTCTCGAATTTAGATATTTTTTTATTGTTGATAAAACAGAAATTTTTGGTCTTTCTGAAATTTATATTCTACTAATTGAAACAACAATGAGTACTCCAACTGGCCATAAAACTCCTTTGAAAGAAGAAAATTTTTTAAACAAATTGACAACATTAAATCGTAAAAAAAAGAAGCAACAAGAAATTGAAGAATTAACACTTGAAGGAAAACAAGCTATTGAATCTCCTCTAAGTCCTTTAATACCAGACTTAGGACCAGATGGGTATCATCTAGAAGAAGGCGAAGAAAGATTTTTGATTGAACCTTTTGCCAAAGTTTTTCTAATTTTTAACATGAATTTACTAATTTTTGTTTAGGAATCACCAAAAGTTACTGCACTCGTATCAATGCTATTGGAATGGATTAATTCTGAATTCGTTGAACAAAGAATTCTAGTAAGAAATCTTGAAGAAGATCTTTATGATGGTCAGATTTTGCAAAAATTAATCGAGAAATTGTCTGGAATAAAAGTTGATCACCCTGAAGTTACGCAATCTGAAATGGGACAAAAACAACGATTAAAAGTAATTTTATTATTATTATTATTGTTTATTATTATAAAGCCTCAAGTCACATTTATTCCATTACCGGTATAAATAAAATTAAAAATGAATAGTTTGAAGCACAATTTTATTCCAAGTAATATTTATAATGTGATTTGTGCAAGGGTCATCACAGCTGAGATGTAACTTACCATGTACGCATATCACCATATCAGCTTTTTAGATGTGACACAAAATAGGTATTTTTTTAAGAAAACCATATGAAAAATGCCAAATCATCAAGTTAGATATCTGTTTTTATAATATCACTCAAATTAAGTAAAACTTTATCTTGGCCCAAAGGGAAGTTGTACACAAACTGTCGTGACTATCAGTGTATTAAACCAACATGATTTACAGCGTTTAACATGAATTTCAATTTTCTGATTTGTTGAAGTCAGGTTCCTACATGAATGCATGACAAAATCCAAATATTCAGTGAAAATGTGATATTTATATCTTTTATATTTATATCCTTGACAGGTCTGACTAGTTTTTTTCAATCTCACGAGTCTTTTTAACTTTTCTGTTACTCGCAATTTTTCGAAATTATTTGTGTTCCTGTTGTTGATTTGAGACTCCCTTATATAGGGAATCTCTCCTTAAACAACTAATCCGATTGACGGCAATTTACATTGGACTACCGAGGAACTAGTTAAACAATTTACTTTCATCTTTTGGCCGTTCGCCGAGAGAAAACTGAAATAAATCACATTAGGGAATAATTAGTTCCCTTCGTAATTAAATTTATTCAATTCGGAGAATTTCTCTAATTTAATTTTTTTGTTTTCGTCATTTTAATTAATTTGTATTTTCTTAATAACTTTTTCTATGGGTCCAAATTAATTTTATATTATTAATTTCATACTCGTCTCATCGATTGGCATCAATCGGCACATACCCATTTCACCCGGAAAATATAAATTTAATTTTTAATTAATTTTATTTTCCCAAATTTTTATTTATTACAATAATTTTTTAAAAATCACCTAACCCCAACAAGTATAAGATCGTTTCTAATTCGTGTAAGGTACGTAATATGTTTATAAATTAGCCAAAAACTTGTGTTTGATTGTGTTCTGATCTCGTTTATCAATTTACATGTAATACCACATACATTGGAGGGTCTTCATCTATGTACTCGAGTTCTAGAGTATTGTCGATTGAAGAGTTTGACCAGTATTAGTAAGCACAAGAAGCTGTAAAAGTAAAACAGGAATGTCTGATTTCAGAATTTTGTTGAAAAGTTTTAATAATTATTGGGAACGTGTTAGATGTGAGTCATTGTTTATAAAGTCATTGAATCCAAAGATTAATTTGCAAAGTACTGACTGCGAATGCGTTGAATATTTTTAAATTGTGATAAATTGATATTTGAGTATTGTTTAATAATATTTTTAAATTTTAATATTATTAAAATAATTTAATCTAACTTATAAAATATTGCATTATTATTTTAAAGATAAAAATCTATAATATTTAAATATTTATTTAAGTATTTATTTATTAGAATATTTAATTAATATAAAAAAAATAATTAATAAATTAATTCATAATATTTTTAGTTGGTTTTTTGTGCCTGGCAGTGACGGTTAAACTGTGGAAATATAGCGTACAACAAGTGTTTGAATGGCGTTTCTTTTAATTAATAATTTGCTTGATTATGTAAACTAAAATTAATGTTATTTTACGGTTGTATTTTTACAATTTAATTAACCAATAAATGTACTAATGTCATTTTAGTAAAATAATCAACGACGCGTGAATGAGACATGAACCTATTCAGAGTTCACATAACTCAACTAGCAGCAGATCCCCTTTATGTAATTTTTCGATAGAAGTGTAGCATAAGAGACCAAATAGAAAATTATAATCATTAGACATTCATTCAATGAACTTGTTCTCTTATAGTTAATAATCTTATGTTAGAAAAATTATATTTCCGAAAGTCCCTTATATTGTACAAAATGTTCTATATCAGAACACATTTTAAAAATTTATATTTCTTTAAAAGAAATATATTGTGTCATGCATGTTTTTGGAGATTATAGTATATTTGTATTATTGATGTCGGTAAATTAGATTATTATATGACCAAACAGTTATATATTATTGAAGTAAGGTATATAAAAGACCAACAGACATGGTTTTTATCATGAGATAAGCTCAGCTGGAACATTCATACTTTTTAGACCGGTAGACAGGTAAATCAGTTAAAAATAAAATCCACCCCGTTGTTTTCAGGGTTAGGGGTTAGGGTTAGGGTTTAGGTAGTTTATTTAAAATGTCGTAAATTTCATTAACTGGTAAATTTGTTTGAATTATTTAAATAGAATTAATCAATAATATTACTTTGGTCACTAGGGTAGTTTATTTATACCAGGCTAACAATTAACGTGTTAAACAAACGGAAATCAAACTTGTTTCAATGAAAACTCTAGAACCTGGATAATAATTTTTACTTTTTCCTTTTCATATTGAATACTTTAATAGAAATTGTTTTACTACACAGATTTTCAACGTATTGAGTTCTAGAAAACCTGCTAGTCAGTCTATATAAAAAGAATACTATGCTAATAACCTCAATAAAATCTTTCGTTTGGTTTCTTTGTTATAAAAGTGCAAGTTATTAATTGAGGTTCAACAAGACAAAATTCTCGGTGCACGCCTGGTTGACACTATACTATAAAAATACAATGGATATTGGAACATTCCGTTATTATCTGCTATTTTTATTAGTTTATATTGTATTTTTTATTTTGTGACATTTGAAAATTTTATAAAAATGTTATTTTCAGATTTTTTGCTAGATTCATTTTAATACCTAATTTTGTACTGTCTGCAATATTTACTCCTATTACACCTGTTGCATCGGCCTAGTTATTACGCATATAGCTATTAATAGTTAATTTTACAATTTCCTGAGTATTATTAGTCATTTAACTTGAACTATTATGCAGATAGTGATTGAATCTATTAATCAAACACTCAACGCTCACGGGTCTTTTGATACGTCAAAATGGACAGTTGAAAAAATCTATTCTAAAGATTTGGTTGCAATTCTCCGATTGCTGGTTGCATTAGCGCGGTATTATAAAGCTCCAATCAGAATGCCAGAGGGCGTTTGTATCAGTGTTTTGTTGGTTCGCAAGCTTAACGGCCAACTACATCATTGGAGACAAAATGAAATCATTACCGATGCCAGCTTTCAATTACTAAATGGTATCATTTTAGATTCCTTATTTATTATTTCTATTTTTAATTTTAGATTAATAGCTTTCTTTTTCCTTGTACTACTTATTTTTACATATGAATTATTACTCAATAAAATTGAATCTGTGCATATCATTCGTGTGCTTATAAGAACTTTTATAAATTCAGTAATTTTTTACACCATTTTAAACTAATTTCATCTTACACGGTTTTCAGATAACATGGAACATATCCTAATTTTGTTATAGCAAACGTATCATTTTAAGAGTTTTTACATGTATTTCTGAGAAGCGTATCTATCGTGTTAAAAAAGAGTTTGGCGCATGAATAACTCATAGTTAAATTTGACGGCGATCTGAATGAATCCCTTCAAGAGTGCTTGGTAATACTTTAAATATAGCAATGAGCGTTAAGTTTTAATTAATTTTTCATTGACTAAATCCAACAATTATACTCTCATTGAAACAGTTAATGCACATTCCCTACCCGAATTGTATTTAATATTTAATTACATTCAATCTCCTTTAGTGACAATAGGTACATAGAAATTTTTTGAAATTTAACATTTCAGTACAAAATACCTGTAATTGTTGAAAAAAATGCTATTTTATAAAGATATAAGAATGATTAATAAAAATATGATTGACATTAAAATACGAGAAAAAAGAAATTATTCAAATAATTTATTCATTATCCAAGACCTTTACAATAATGTCTCAAAAAAACTAACATTTTTCGGTGTTAATCGATTTTTTAATTCATCAATAATAAATGCAAAAGATGAAAAAACCTTTTCAAATGAAGCACTTGTTCCATGAATATATATATATATATAATATGTTGTCTATCTTAATAAAGCTGAAAAGGTTTTAACATTATTTCAGAAAACAAGGGATCACCACACATCAGTAAGTTAGTTAATTAATTATATCTATATGTTTCATCTATGTAGATGACTTCATCCTCATAATCGTGCTGGTATTTGCACAAACCTCCAATTCACCTTTTTGTTATCTATCTCTTGAAATTCCTTAATTAAATTTTTTATTATCCTTTTATTTTTCATTAACGATTTTAGGATATTTAAACATGGGATCAATGAAAGAACATTTACCTACCATTTCAAGCGAAGAATCATATTTCTTTAACAAATCACAAACTTCAGTCTATAAAGAGGAAAATCTCTCTTAGCTGTATTGCTGGTTTCTTTTACTGAGATGTTTTGAAGTTGGTAAATGATTAGGATGATAGAAAATGTAGTTGGTCAGCTTTTGCCAGATATTGTTGTGGTGCCCCTTTCAAGTTGTTTTAGTATATTTTCTAGGTTAAATACCATATTAAAATTATCGTAGTCTAATCCATACGAAATTTAAGTTTCTTTTGCTCGATTAGAACAGCATAACTGGGTTTATATTTTTCCAAAAACTTGACTAGTATATAGTATATTGAGTTCCAGCGTGTGGATGTAAATTTAGAGTATTTTTATTTTGTTCTATTAAACTGGTAGCAGTTGTAGTTGTACTATCCTTAAAATTTCCTATTATCTTTCAAAACTTTTAACAAGATAGTTTTTTAGCGACTTCGTTAGACGTAGTTATAAAAAATATGCGAAACATTAACGAAACAATAATTTTAAATTATTTGCAGAAGCTACCGATGAACAAGACGCATTTAGTGTATTAGTGGACTTTGCTCCTGATAAATTACAGCTTGTCCGTGAAACTCTAATAACTTTTACCAATTCCAACTTACAAAAAATTAATCTTTCAGTCACCGATCTCGATAATCAGGTATTTTATTATTTTATAAACTCTTAAATATTATAATTAATTTTTGAAAGTGCATTCTACACTTTACTCTGCTGTGATGAGTAATGCCCATGACTAAATCACTTCATTTATGCAAGCAGGAATATCATGCAAATATTGGATTCGTGTAATATATCTGTTATTCCCACTTTCTATTGACTTTGGTCATGACAAATGTTGTCAACGTAGCCGCTTCAGGATTTCATTAATACTCATATAGAATTGTTTACTGAATTCTCACCGAATCTTAAATATAAGATTAAAAAATTTTAATTTTGTAAAATTTATCTATAATTTATTTACGAAAAAAGGTAAAAAATTTATCGAAATGGTAAAAATTAAACTAAATTTTATGAATTTTTAAAAAAAATCATAAAATAATTTAAAATTTGAAAGATACAGAAATCATAAAACCATTAGTTTTTCGAAAATATTAAAAAACTATTTGCATATTGAATATTGTTTTGCCAAAAATTGTTGCAATGGGGAGGCTGGTGGTCTTGGAAAATACGTGTATGAGTTCAGACTTATACCAACTTTCTACTTAGTCTCAATTGTTTTGTTAAAAATGTAGTATTTCAAAGAATCAGTATTTTTTGTTTATTTCAATATTTATTTTTTTGTCAGATACACACCTGAATTTATTGAATAAGCCGGTGTGTTTTTCATTTCCATAGCCGCTGCATGATTGAACTGGTGTAGAATTCTTTTGTAAGTGAGTTACTTTTATTGTTGAGGTATGTGCCTAACTTGGCAGTATTATTATAAATAAAAATTTTATGAATCATAGTATAGAAACCAAGTGTTCATATACTGCACTTATTCCATTTAATTAACCATTATCATGATTAAATAATTATTTTCGAAATATCATCAAATCGTGTAACTGAAAAATAATTATCAAACAGCAAATTTGTCGGCCACTTTAAAGCTGAATGGCTGCAGTTGATTCAATTCCTATAGAAATTTCCAAATTTGGAAGGATAAATGGTATTTCTATAAAATGCCCTTTCAATAGAATGCATCACCATTCTTAATATTATTGTGACAATTTCTAATAAGGCAAAGATAAATTTATTTTGATCACGCCTTTATTTAATTAACACATGCTATTTTATAAACGTAATATATTGCGCTGAATACTGTTGCATAATAGTCTCACGGTTCAAGACTTTAATTGAACAGTGTCAAAATAGACACAAAATATTACATAATAATATTATTAAATTAATAACATTAATAAAAATTGAACCAAATTAATTTCACATTTACAATTATCCTGTTAAATTAAATTTTGCATTTTATTGTACATATTTTTAAATATTTTTCTTATTAAAATTTGATGTTTATAATATATTGTACCATTTAAAATTCCTATAAATAATATCAACATATTCCCTGTCCAAGGGTTTCACATGTTAACTGCCACGTAAAGCAAGTGTGCTTCACACTTATGGTTTTCGTATTTTGTATGAAGCATTCGCATTTTACATCAACAAAACACTTTTATAAGATAAAACTCGATTTGATGGGTGAGTAAGTGAAATAACAACTCTACTAAAAGAAAATGTCGATTTAGCGCTGGGGCCTGAGAGGCAACAAAATTTTGATTTTGATTGCTCACATTAAAAGAAATGGGATTGCATTTGCAAAGAATTATTTATTATGTCATTAAACCTTTTTACAGTTTATTCAACGTCGCTGTTTATTTGCTTTTAAATCTACCATATTTTGCATACTTATTCATAAGAAATTAACATTACAAATATAAAATTTTGGATCATCGTGTTTATAAAAACTTGGCCTGCTGAGTAGTAAATGAGCGCACCAAGTATTGAATCAAATGTAAAAGACATGTTTAAATTTTTTAATCAAACGTTTGAACATTCTAAATATATTATTAATAATAAAATTTTTCATTTAGTTTTGTGATGGTGTCTTTCTGATTCTTCTCATGGGTTTGTTAGAAGGATATTTTGTTCCTCTCTACAGCTTTCACCCAACACCTACAACAATGGATCAACGAATTAGCAATGTTCAATTAGCTTTTAGTCTTATGAAAGATGCCGGCGTCCCATCATTTACAACTCGGGCAGAAGATATGGTCAATGGAGATTTGAAGTCGATTTTAAGAGTTCTTTATATTCTATTCTCTACATACAAGGAGACCTAATTATTTATTATTATTATTATCAGTATAGTCAATGAATTTATTGCCTTTATTTTATGAAATCCTTTTCACTATTCATCCAATTGACATTCACGTCGTCAGTCATGATATGATTTGGGATTTGTGCAATGTGATGAAAATGAGTTGCTATTGACAATGATCTCTATAATTTTTTATTATTTAATATATAAATTTTTATTGGGGGTTATATATTATGCATGTGACCATAATCTTTCATATCTTTTACTTATGCTTTATGAAACTTTAAAAATTTATAATATAATTGTTTTCAAATGATATGAGCGTTTCGATTAAATCTTGAAATTGTTCTAGATTTGATATTTTGCTTTAATTTTGTACTTCAATTTGAATATTATTACAATAGAAGAATAATTTTTGTAGTTTTAATTAAATATTCGCATGTGAAGTTGTCGAATTTTGTTTCAAATTTTGATGTTTAAGGTTATCTTGGTTTCCATTTCTAGGGTTACAGTTAAAGAGTTATTAAACACTAAATGGTTACTTATTTTGTTTCAATGCTAATATTTGGAAAGCAAGTCCATGTTTTCAGTTGGTCTTGCAAAGGCGTACCAATTTTTTGAGGCATTGAAACGATCAAGTGGGCGTTTATAGCGTCGGTTGCATTTGTTGCAAAAAGTGCTCTCATTCTTTTTTCTCACCTTATACGGAGTAAATACTATATGAATTTAAATAGAGTCAATCCAGATAATTATTGTTGGACGATAGAGCGTGTTCATGTTCAATGCACTGGAAGCTGAATGTCTTGATATGCACCGAAGCAAAGTCATTCTTTATCAGAGCTACAACCAGAACTTTTTATGGTCTAAGCTAGCTAACCTTTCGGTGTCTTGGCCAAAGCATTTTGAAACTACCATGATTGTGAAATAAGGGGGACCTCTTTGAAAGTTAAATTTTGAGATTGAATGAATAGATTTTATTTTTTAAAAAAATTTTTATTTTAATTTATTAAATTTAATTTGAAAAGCATTTTAGAAATTTGTATAAATAAATATATATGCTGACTATTGAAAGAAAATATCAATCAGAGAAGAAGAGTAGAAAACGAAAGTCTAGTTAAATTTTGGTTATGAGTGATCAGGGCTGTTTATCAATCGAATTATTTCATATTTTATGAATAAACATTGCGGAAATTATTTATTTAAATTTTATATATTCACCAAAAGTTTATTTTAACACATTAAATATCTCTTTCATTTAGTGCCATATCATAACATAGAAATCGAGCGTTTTAGGAAAGACGTGGCTCGGTATCACAGTGAAGCCCTGCAACAATCACAACGAGCCGAATCATTGGTTAGGAAGTGTTGATGAATGAAAGTAACGTGGACTCGACCCACACAGGCAAAGAATATTAGTAGTTATGATTTTTCGTACTATATAAGAAGTTTGTAGATTTAATTTTTTGCTTATATTTATATATCGTAACGATATCGCGATATTTTATGAGCGGTTTGGTATTAAAACTTACCGTCAATATTTTTATTCCTATCTTATTTTTAAGGCACTTGAAATTTAGGACAACAATTTCCTTATGTTTGGATTATTATGATTTATATTCATTTTGTAATTATGTAACCTAATTTTAGGACTTTAGTCTTTTACCATTTATGGATTTTAAGTTACCGAATATATGTAATACTTGTTTAGAATAACTTAAAACGACTTAAATTGTTTAAAATAATATATAACAAGATGTTAAAAGCGAAACGTTGAAGTCCGTTGCAAGTTTATTTGTTTTTCTTTATTATCGATGTCGCGTGGAAATGTGGATAATTTTCTTTATTAGACATTGGTCAGCCAACATAATACGATAGATGTAGCTCACGAATTCGGTTTGGTCATACACAGGTGCGTTTGTGTGTATTATATGTTACAAAAGGACGGAGCTTGAAGATGGGAAAATGTTATGAATGGAAAATCGGAGTTATCTGCTATTAACCTAAAACTTGTCAGCATAAATGGGATAACCATCACGAACGACGCTAAATAAAGAACTTTTTTTTTCTGTGAATTTCTCTAATAAATATCTAGAGCATTGTATAAAGTGTGCTTAATTGAACCTCATCGAACTAGGTTCATCAAATTATTGCATCCTGCAATTTCGAACATTAAGTTCGAGACTCCGCATCAAATGATTATGTTGGGCCAGAACGTAAACGGCCTTGAGAAATGTTTTAATGGGTCAGTAACACACATGCAAACATAACAGGCAGATTTAAATAAACCTGGAAACACCAATTAAATCCTATAAAATATGAGAAAAAAAAGAGAATTAAAAATAAATAATAAACATAAAAATAAATTAAAATAATAACAAAATGCACCAAGATTCGCACGATACCTACACAAACATAACAAGAAAACACAACAAATTCGACAAAATTGGAAAAATTAATAAAAGTTCATTAAAATGAAAATTAAATCGGAAAATTTGAATTAGTAATAATTCAATAAAAATTCTAAATAAAAAATTATGAAAATAAATCAAAAAATAATAAAATTACAGAATAGAATTTACTAGAAAATAACAAGGTCGAATTTTGTTTTACTGCATCAAATTTAACATGCGAGAAAAATAGGTATAAATACTGATCCATTTTCACACTTAACTTAACCATTTAAGAACCATTTAAGAACCATTTAAAAACCATTTTTGAAATCGTTGTGAAACTATTTTAAAAACCGTATTTTAAGACTATTTGCAGATTATCTTGGAAATCTTACTTTTTAGGTGAGAAATATTTTGGTTGGAACCCTCTTTCCACGTCGCGTCCATAGCATCTCTGTAGAGCTCTGCTTGGCGACGACGTGGGAGAGAGGCATTTATGTTTTATTTTATGTTATGATATGATGGAATGGTTATGAAGGGTAATTATGTTTGTTTATAATTAATAAATATTATTTACATACATAAATTGTTTTATATTTTTTCATAAATTAAATTAAAATGTCGAAATTTTTCCGGCCCACAGCCAACACATAACGCAAGAAAGCAAAATCTACATAGTACAGATGCATGTAAGTGCGTGGAAAATCGCCAATGATATGTACCCGCGAAGACTCAGCGAGCGCAACGCAGCGGTCGTAACGTCAATATTTATCCCTATAGCTGAAGCGAGAAATAAGGAAGGAGTCTCTAGCTACTTCCTCGTTTCTCACTTCTGTAAAATCGACCTAAATTTATATTACATACGGCTCAAAATCATCACACCGAGTAGTCCAGTGGGCACTCAGTAAATATAATATAAACACAAACTGCGCCTAAGGTCTATTAAAGGGAAGGGTACTGGAATAAATTAAGATAAAATCGTTGATATAACCACAGCGAATTAAGATTTTTAAATAAATTAGCAAAAATCAATTGTGTAACTAAATTACTTTTATTTTTCCTGAATTTGTAGAAAGTATCAAATAAACAACTCAATGATTCAAATAAATTAAAGTATAAATTAAAATAACTATTTATTATAGATAAAGTAACCATTAAAGTATTTTATGACTTGAAGTTAGAGTAGTTATTGCGTAATCCATTCGTCGAATCATTAGAATTTATTAACAATAAAGTGGTTAAATTGTTATAAACCTTCGGTAAAAAGTAAAGTGACGACAAATAACTCCTTGATCAAATTAGTACAATTTCGTTTAATAAATTGAAGTAATGATTGAGTAAATGTAATTAAATTGGATTGATCCATTGATGAACGTCCGAGTAACTAGTGAGTAAAAGTAAGTCACGGTTTAAAGGATCATAACCTGTTGATTAGCAGTAGAGTAATAGTAAATAACCTCATTAATTTTAAATTGTTATACTCCGTTAAAATAAAAGTAAGGAATAATGTATTAAAAATCATTTATTGATAAAACTAAGGTAATTACTAAATGAAGTTATCCATTCCAAATAACGAAACGTGTTTATAATCTACAGACTTGAAAGTATAGAAAACTAATTCATAGATTGGGAATAATGGGGTTAAAAATGAAGAAAGTTAATTAGTTGATTAAAGCTAAGGCCATAAAGGGAAAACAGTCGTAAATAAGCCAACACTTCGCTAGGATAGACAGGTGCTAAACTCATCGATATAGGATTAAAATCGTGGTCAAAAAATTAATAAAAGAAAAATAAAATCAAAGTTACCCTGAAGTCGTTGATTAATTTCACCAAAAGATGAATTAAAATTGACTAGATAAACTTACTTTAGCAATAACATTGAATTAAAAAACCGATTAGAATCAAAAATGAGATGAAACCCAAATGGTGACTTAATATAAAACGATCATAAACTTTAAGCTCAATTAATGTAACAATAAAAATTTATTTTATACAGAAAGATCTAATCATGAAATTACAATATACAGAAAGGCTTACCGCCGCCCCCAAAAAATTCGATCATAATAATAAAATAAGTCCCAACATTCCTGACGAAACGATAAAACCAAAAAATTCCAAATAATCCGGATAATAAAGCTTCAGATGCACGAGATAACATCACAGTGTCGAGGAAGGATTCCCCGAAGTCTACAGTAAATTGCAAGTGTGTCTCCCTCAAACGTAACAATAAGAGCATTCATATGAGAGATAACATAAAAATTCCGAAATAGATTGATTAAACCGAAGCGGATATGCCAAATCATAACTCCCTACAATTAACGATGACATAAATTAAATAAACAGGATATCGCTTACTAAGATAAGATTTTCGACGTTTACCAAACCACCGGATATCCTGCCGATCACCGACGATAATATTGAAATATAACAACCCATTCAACGGAAACGCACCGTTGTAATGGCAAGTCATCATCGATTTTTCTCAAGAGAGTTTATCGACATTATTTAAATTCGCGAATTCAAAAACATCACATTATAGTTGACCTACAACATCACAATAAATAAGGACCCCGCATAAATCGACTGGTAATTAATCTTAAACCCTTAAATCAACTGTTACCAACAATATTTTCGAACCCGATAACTAAGCTCGAATACATTAAGCCAAATTGACAAGTCATTTAAATTTTCTTGTTGTTCCTCAATTAATCGCGCACAATATAAATTTGATACTTAAGCCATGATAGGTCTTGCCGATCCATGACCCAAATGCTAACCTAAGATATCGCGTGAATTCCAGTATGCTGACTGTTATAGGAAGAACCTTCAATGTCGCTCGACACCGAACTTAGCCCACTATTAATAATAAGTACACCAGTTCTTGAACCCACATAGGTGAACGCCTCACGACCGACGTGGAGAAATTCCTTCCATTAATATTAATTTTCATGGTTTATTCCCCAATCGTTTCAGATCATGTCACTCAATTGGACGACTGCACAACCTTCTAGCAAAAAACAACCGAGAAAGACTCCACCAGCCGCGGGCAATGTGGACAAACTCCGATCACGGTGGCCTTACCCTACTACTTGGAGATTACTAGGTCTCTCAACAGACCCGTGCGGGTTAGCTGGTCAACAATATCCGGTCGGAGAGACGTACGAACATGCCCGAAACCTCCTCACCCATTGGGAAAGGGTGCAGGAGCAAGTGGACCTCAATGTCATAAAAGCCCGGATGTACCTCGCAAACGTGGAGGAGGACATCCGCGCCGGGCGTATCGCGGATGCGTATCCACCTCACCCAGTCCGCGACACCCGACGGCCGTATACGGTGGCGGCTCTAAAGAAAAGTTTGAAAAGGCAATTCCCAGATGAATGACCATACAAACCACAATGCTTGTGTAGTAACTGATGAAAAATTAAATGTCGTTCGTGTTATTTTATCTTTATCAATGAACTTGTTACATAAATTTTGTTTAATAGGATAAAATATTAATTTAACTAAGTTAATAAGAAATTAAAATGTTCTCTTTGTTATAGTAATGCCTTCCCTACAAATTCTACAGAATGAACTGGTTCATGCGAGGCAGTCGAATGCGGATCTGCTCACCCAGATTATTCAGGTAACCCGCGAAATGCAACAGATGAAAGCAACATGGACGGATCCCGCAAAAACGAAAGCGATTTACCACCGACTCACGGCGGCCCAGAAAGGCTGGGAGGAAGAGCGGCAGCTCAACGAGAGCCTGCGCACTCAAATTCGGGGACTCGAAGTCGCCCTAGCGGTCTGCCGGGAGGGGGAAGCGGTAAAATATCCGCTCGTCTTCGCCCCAACCTAAATGTCGCAGAAGAACACCCAACCAGTGGAACAATCTACCCTTCCATCAAATAATCGTCGGCCGGGACGTAAGGAACGGGCCCGACGTCGAGCAAGCCAGCTGCAAAATCATTAACCCGTAAACATTGTGCGTGTTGCGAATTAAATAGAGTAGTCGTGTTCTTAATCCATTTGTTCCGTTGATATATTTATATGCCAAACATTCGCATCATTTTACCCAACCTTCGTTTCATCTCTGCGCAGGCAGATAAGAACCTAATCTTGAATGACCATGAGGGACAGAGCGAAGCGAGCATAGGTCTTCTATCGACAGCTCGTGAACCCGAGGGTTGTCCGAGCAACTACAGTACTAGCGATAATACTCAATTTTTGCGGACAATCCACCACTTGAACACATTACCAACGTTGCTTAGCAACGGGTGCCAAGTGGCGATGAGAATCTTTTTGTATGGCGTTACGAGGGCAACTAGGAGGATAAGCAAGATTCAAAACCCTGTAACCCACCATACAAATTTGGGGACTCAGCCGGGATTGAATGATTTTCTTGTACAACAAACGAGAGGGGACATGGTACAGAACTATTTTTCAAATGGAAATGTCGGGATGACATTTTGCCAAACCCCGGAGAGATGGAATCGAGTTTAAAGATCGTAAAAATCAATTGTAAAAATCGAGGAGAGAATTGAAAGATCGATGAAAAGCGATCAACCTGGCTACTAGGTACAAATTTGGGGGCTCATAGAATGATTGTCTTTGCAAAGAACCCAAGGAAATAAAAGCAAATGTTTAATTATTAAATAGAAAAATGTCGGGACGACATTTTTCCGAACCCCCGAAGAGATGAAATATAGAGTCTAAATATTGTAAAGATGATGGAAAACGAACAACCCGACTACAATTAAAACACCAAGACACTTAAGCCTGACGATACCACATAACAACGACACTCACAAGACGCATAAGTAATTAAAAGGGCAAAATCCGGTATAAAATGAAATGGGGTAAGTAAGGGGAATAACGATAAAGCAACAGAACCAAGTAGAAGAAGTAAAAGATAATAGAATAAATTACAACGAATTGGTGGGTTACAGGGTTACAAATCTTGCTTATCCTTCCAGTTACCCTCGTAACGCCATACAAAAAGATGCTAACTGCCACTTGGCACCCGTTGCTAGGCAACGTTGGTAATGTGTTCAAGTGGTGGATTGCCCGCAAAAATTGAGTGTTATTGCTAATACTATAATTGCTCGGACAATCCCTCGGGTTCACGAGCTGTCGATAGAAGACCTATGCTCGCTTTGCTTGGTCCCTTACTAGGAGGTGTGAATTAAAAATTAGACTGATTAGCGTAGATGATTTCGAGTCTAACCCACTAGGACTGAATACATAAGTGCTGATTTATTTAATGAACAAAGGACATGCATAACAATGATAAGTTAATCCGATCGACTTGACGCTTGTGCGGCTCGGCGTCGGGCACGTTCCTTACGTCCCGGCCGGCGGATGATTGGTTGAATAGCTGTTGACTTCGCGCTAGGTGGGACGCCATCAAAAGCACGTTGACTCGGTAGTTGGGAAGGGGCGAAGATGAGCGGATACGTTACCGCTTCCCCTTCCCGACAGGCTGCTAGGGCAACTTCTAAGCCCTTAATCTGTGTGCGAAGATTCTGATTGAGTAGGCGCTCCTCTGCCCAGCCCTTCTGAGCTGCAGTGAGCCGGGTATAGAGTGCCTTCATCCGTTTAGGGTCGGACCAAGTCGCTTTGACCTGCTGTACCTCGCGGGTTAATTGCAGTATCTGGCTGAGTAGTTCTGCATTTGTCTGCCTGGCACGGTCGAGTTCGCTTTGCATCAATTGTTGAACCGACATTGCTATAAAGAAAACATTCAAATTAACTTTATGAGTTTAATGAGAGCAGTTGTTATAAATATGGCTATGGAAGGAAAATCAGTTTATAAAAGTAAGACGAACGATTCATAATAATTATTATATAGACAACATCACTAGAACAGATTGTTATTTGTCTCTTGATTCGGAGATTCAGGGCTCCTCAGAAAACTTCTTGACTCCTTCTTCCGGAGTATAACCTGGGATGACTGGTACTGGGCGTCGAGTGTTGCGGACCGGTCGAGTCGGGTACGTCTCCGCGATGCGCCCGACGAGGATGTCCTCTTCAGCGTTGGCGAGGTACATCTTCGCCTTTACTACGTGCAAATCAACCTCTTCCTGGATCTTCTCCCACTGAGTAAGAAGGCTTCGCGCATGGTTGATGATCTCCTCGGCAGGGTACTGTTCTTCAGCTGGTCTGCGGGGGTCATTCTCTCGGCCTAGAATTTGCCATAGAGTTGGGCATGATCGTTTTGGGCGTGGCTCCTCGAGAGTCATTGACGGGCGTGCTCGTTTCCAGGCTCGGCGCCATTCATCGGCCTCTTGTGCTGAAATCCAATTTGGGAGCATGAGTTCTTCTAAAAAGAGTTTAATATAATATACTCTCACACTATTCACCAGGTATATGAACGTTTAATTCAATAATCATAGACTCATATAATCTTAAATCGCCGGTTAATTTCAGGGGGTACATCGATTGGTTAAGTTAACGTTCGGGGAACTTGATATCTGAACTGGAATCATAAGAATTATGGCGATGAGATGTATAGGTTTGTGTGTTCGGGCAATTTCTATGGTTTCTCCATGTTGATGAAAGGTTATAGAATCGGAATATACAATATATATATGAAGGGATTCCTAATTAGTCTGACCTTGTTAGGTTATAATTTATCCAGCAAGAGAAATCTTCTTCCACGGCTTAGCTATGTTGGAGTTAGGTCGTTCATCCTTTAAGACGTTATCGTTTCGGGAAGGAATCTATCTGCGTTTATCGTACAGAGGGGTCTTATTGATCTGTACTCGGTTCCTCTACGGTATGGTTTTAATTATCTATGATTATTTGCGCATTAATAATTTTAATTATTTGTCAAATTGAAATGGTTATTTGCGCATTTATGATTCTAATTATTTCTCAAATTGAAATGATTATTAGTGCATTTATAAATTCAATTATTAACCAAATTGGAATGATTACTCGCATCTTCATAATTTTACTATTTAGCAAAGTGAACTAACTATTGACGCTTTCGTCATCCTTTAATGCCGAACCGGATGTTCGGACATGACATCCCATCGACATTCGGAGTGATTTTGGAATCTGTGTATTCCTATGCAGTGGCGACATCCGTTCGCCCTTTGTGCCGGGGTATTTGATTGTAACTGATTTATTATGAATCACAATTCAGGTTTATTAATTTATTATTAAAATTTTTACCATCCATCTTTTCAGAGGTCGAGATTTGGAATTATCGCAAGTATGAGTTCGAATCTAGTTTGGTACATTTGGGTGGGCTTTATATTATGGGAGTTGGTGCGGCTATAGCCTGGGTTCATGGGTTACTCTATGGGGTCAGTGAGTTTTATTTTAACTATCGATCAGTTTATGATTCTACGTCAAGGCAGTTATCGCGTTTGGGAAGTTACTCGTGACAATTATTTGGATGTAATCGATCGTTGGCTGTTTTCGATGTCACACTTATATGAAATCAGATCGTGCCATGAAGATTAAACCGTTGGAATCCATATCGGTGGTTGGGCTGAAATGAAGTCAAAGAACTTAAAAACTACAATATTGTGTTAGCCGGTCGATTTATTGTTAATGGCTGGTAAATTTCTTTGGTTTCAAAGCAATAAATTTTTCTCCGTTTTATCATTGATTTTATAATTTTCAATTTTTTATTGGATTACTTAAGCCAAACTAACTTCGTGCTGGAATTAATCAATGTTTGGGTTTGGTGATGTTCGTCTCTCATTTATGCGGAGGTTGAAAAGGTATTGCTATTATTTCATTTAATAAAACGCACTGGGATTCGAGATATAAGTATATCGCATCGTTTTAATTCCTTAAATTAAATTACTGAACTTTTAACTAATAAACCACTTTATTTATTCAGCCGACATCTTGGTTTAAATCGTGGATTCACCTTACTTTCCCCGTATTTTATTTCGATTTTTTCTAGTGGATCACTTTATTATTTAGTGAAGAATTGTTTAGTTTTACCCAAAGGTTATTGAATCAATTTTACCAATCGATCATCCTGAGTTTTCCTTGCTAAGTACCTTAAATTTTACAAGGGATTTCCTTATCGTTAATTTATGTTAATCAATAAATAAGCTAATTAATTTCAATAAACTATTTTCAACTTTCGAATTGATGACTCCACGCTTTACTTCCCTTTTACATAAGAATTATGTGAGTTTAAGCAAAACTTATTTTATCCAAATTACTTTAATTCTAAATCAATGAGTTAATTTAATCCATGAATCACTTTCAATGTGTTCGGAATTTATTTTACTTAACCTAATTTAATCAAAGAGATATTTATCTTTATTGGAAAATCTTTTAAATCAATGGATAAATTCGATTTAAGGGACTCGCTGAACTGCTTACGATATTTATTATTTCATTTTCAATGACGTAAATTCAATTTAGCATATTACTAGTTAATTCGTTTCTAAACATCAATCTAATTTATTTATACCAACGATTTCAATTTATTCATCCCCGTACCCTTTCCCTTTAATAGATCCTAGGCACATTTGTGTTTACATTATATTTATTGAGTGCCAACTGGACTACTCGGTGTGATAATTTTAAGCCGTATGTAATATAATTTTAGGTCGATTTTTCAGAATTGAGAAACGAGGAAGCAGCCAGAGACTCCTTCCTTATTTCTCGCTTCTGCTATAGGGGTAAATATTGACGTTACGACCGCTGCGTTGCGCACGCTGAGTCTTCACGGGTACATATCATTGGCGATTTTCCACGCACTTACATGCATCTGCACTATGTAGATTTTGCTTTCTTGCGTTATGTGTCGGCTGTGGGCCGGAAAAATTTCGACATTTTAATTTAGTTTATGAAAACATATAAAACAATTTATGTAAATAATATTTATTAATTATAAACAAAACATAATTACCCTTCATAACCATTCCATCATGTCATAACATAAAATAAAACATAAATGCCTCTCTCCCCACGTCGACGCCGAGCAGAGCTCTACTGAGATGCAATGAACGCGACGTGGAAAGAGGGTTCCACCATGAATAATTCTCACCTAAAAATTCGAAATTGGCTTGGAGATAGATTTAAATAAATAATCGGCTAAAACTGATTTGAAAAATGGTTTTAAACAAGTTTCACAAGATGTTTTCAAAATGGTTTTAACAATTTTCAAAAATGGTTTTAAAATTGGTTAAGTTAAATGTGAAAATGGATCAGTATTTATACCTAATTTTCTCGCATGTGAAATTTGATGCAGTAAAACAAAATTCGACCTTGTTATTTTCTAGCAAATTCTATTCTTTAATTTTATTATTTTTTGGTTTATTTTTATAATTTTTTATTTAGAATTTTTATTGAATTATTGCTAATTCAAATTTTTCAATTTAAATTTCACTTTAATGAACTTTTATTAATTTTTTCAATTTTGTCGAATTTGTTGTGTTTTCTTGTTGTATTTGTGTAGGTATCGTGCGAATCTTGGTGCATTTTGTTATTATTTTTATTTATTTTTATGTTTATTAATTTATATTTAATTCTTATATTTTCTCATATTTTATATGGTTTAATTGGTGTTTTCAGGTTTATTTGAAGTGCATGTTATATTTGCGTGTGTGTTACTGATCCATTAAAACATTTTTCAAGGCCGTTTACGTTCTGACCCAACAGAATGATTAAAATAGTAGTTATTAAATCAAAATATTAAACTGGGAATCGAATGAATGAATCTAAACATTAGAATTTAATTAGTTATTTAGTATTTAAAATTAATGGGTAATTAAAAGAGATTTAATAATTTTAGAGATGGAACCAACAAAAATAATAGAAAAACTAAAGGGCATCTTAAACATCGAAAACGATAATCTTGAGGAACTAATTAATAAACAGAAATTAATTAAAAGAGCTAAAGAGGATATATCAACGATTTCAAACCTGTATTCCGACGAACATTGCATATTAATAAAATTGATCGATATTGATAAAGATGTAACAACTGAAAGAATATACGAAATTCTATCCATGAGATTAGAGATAACCAAATTTGGAAAAAGCTGGAACAAGTTAATGGAAAAGGTCAAAAACATTGAAGACGAGATTGCAACAACAATGAAAGAGCAAACTAAGGCTTATGCAGAATGTTATGCGTGCAAAACGGAGGAAGCACGAGTAATGGTGATACCTTGCGGACACCTGAGTTACTGTCACGGATGCGCACAAGAGTCGCACTGTATGTTATGCCAGCGAAAGATAAAGGAAAGACTAACTGTTTCTTTCCATGAATTGTTATGATAAAATGAAATAAATGTGTATTATGCAGTACTTGAATTATTAGTAGATGATAAGATGAATACAAAAGAAATATGCAGTGTTTATGAATAATAAAACCACCCGATAACGATAAATAAAGGTAATAGACCAAACACATGAAAGCCGAATTAAGAAAATAACTAAAAACACATGCATAGAGAAACAAATATTGGACGGAAAAATTTCGACAACCGAGTTTCCTAGTGTATGATTCTTTTTGTTTTATTGATATTATATTGAGATAGGACGAGGAAAAATGGTTAACCTGAGCTGTCAAATGACAGTACGCTCACCCAAGGGAAACCCTGATCAACCCTACTGAGAAAGGAACTGGTAGGCCAAGTCGCGTATGTCAGCAAGCAACCGGCGAGAGATTGATCACCTCTTTTGGGGAGCTTGCTGATGCGATTACCACAAATTTTGAAAGAAGGGGTGAAGAGATAGACCGAGAGGTGAGAGAAAGAGTGTACACGGAACAGAATTAATAGTTTTGATTAAAGGTACCTAGAGACGATCTTTTTTCCCTAGCTGGTGATGAGGCACCAGAGGACAGCTACGGACTGTCGTGTTCAGGTTGTTATCAGCCAAGGGACTGATGGCGCTGAGCCGTTCGATACAAAAACCCGGATCACACACCGAGTATCGAACGATTTTTTTTATTGCTGGGCGGAACTCGATACAACAACCCGGATCCCACACCGAGTATCGGGGGCCAAACGGTAGGTGAGATGTGAACTAACCGGTAAATGGTTCATACTCAAAATGTCCTACTAAGGTCAGATAAGGGCGGCCGAATTGAGCCGGGAAATCTGACGGGAGGGGCGGGCAGAGATTTGATAGTTATTGATAAAATTTTCCGCCCCATATTTAATCGCTTCCTTTTCTTTTCACTATTCGGGAAATCAAGTAAACCGCTTTTGGAACTTGATTGAACGTCTAGGCATTTCCATACTTTTATATTCTCCGAGGTACACAACCCGGATCCCACACCGAGTACTGAGGGAATGTTTTTTTATTTGCCCAGCGAGGAGTTTGGTACAATAACCCGGATCCCACACCGAGTACCAAATATCCGAATGGCGGTGAGTAAAGCGTAACCGGAAGAATGCGCGGCCAAAAGACGCCATGGCTTGAGAGTCAGTGTGAGGCCTCAAACATACCCAAAAGTCACTGATGAGCTCAAGTCCGGTGAAACAATGAGAGATAATATGAATAAGACGAATATGAATATGAGTAAAGATGAAATTGATAGAATATGATTATGATTAGATTAAACAGTAAAGATGAGAAACAGTTATGAAATAGGATATAGAAATGAGATACGATTATGACGAGATATTACAGATAGGATATGATATGATTGAATATTAAAGATGATATGAGACATGATTAAAAATGAAATATGATTATGGATAGATATTAAAGGTCACAGATGACCAGTTAAAGCCGAAGGCCGAAGAGCCAACGGAAATTATAGAGGGCATAGGGCGCCAGCGATTGAGGATTAAGTAACGAATTTTTCGGGAGACATAGGAAAAATAATTAATGGATTGAATGAGAGTATGAATATGATGATTTTATATTATTGACATTATGATATAGATAATTGATACGACTATATAGATAACTGATAAGACTATATAGATAATTGATAAGAGATTAATTGATAATTATTACGAGGTATAGATAATTAAAAATAGACTTAAAATGAGGGGGGTGAGTCGGATAAAGAAGACCACCACGATAAATGCGAACAAGGGATGATAACGTATATAGTATAGTAAACGGAGGAGAAATTAGTATAGAGTATAGAATATTGGAGTGTTATTTATTTTTAGGAATCGATAGTCAAACAAAGCAATCCAAGTCAATTCCAAAGCAAAGCAAGGGAGAAGATATTTCAGAGCAAACGACAAAGCAAAGTGATAATAAAGAAACTTGAATAAACGAGTAGAAAAGAATTTGGAATAAACGTCAGAGTAGTTATGAGCAATAAGCAACCAGAATTTCAAAGCAACCAAAGCAAGAAAAGAGAAACGAGAAAACCGGTCAAGCAGACGAATAACCGTAAACATTGATAGCATCAGCAACCATACGAGAAGCAAAAGCAAAGAGAATAACGAAAAGAGTTTATTAAAAGCGGAAGAGAAGAAAAAAGTTCGCAACAGTAGAAGTGTCAATACCAAAGTATCAACTACAGCAGCAACAGGAACGGGCACAGATAGCGGATTAACCGACGTTGAATTCAACAGTAGCGAAGAAAACGAAATAAACGATATAGAAAACCGGTTGCCAATAATAGAATCAGAGAACGAGGAAGAGAGATTAAAAAACTTAAACATTAACCCAAACATGGCAAATTCCACAAATTCCAACATGACTTCAATTACAGATGCAAATACAATGTTAAATAACAACAACGTGATGATAGGAGAATTCAGAGAAAAGTTTAGAGGAGAACCGTTCGACGGCAGTCTCAATAAATTGGATACATTTATAAAAGAATTCGAAGTGTATAAAAATATCTGCCACTGGACAGATCAAAAAGTAAAAGAGCGACTACCCTTATACCTAAAAGGGAGCGCACAAGATGTATTCGTGGAAGAAGCAAGAGACGTAACGAAATTGACAACGTGGACAGAGATTAAAGAGTTCTTAGTAAAAATATTCGGAATAGAGAAAAAGGGAAATAGGAAGATAATGGACGTCCTACATCGAAAACAAAGACGAGACGAATCAAATGCAGTATACGCATGTGAATTAAAGAAATTATGTAAAGAAGCCTTCGGAGAAGCAGATTTGCCCGAAGATAAAATGGTAGACGTCTTCATAAGAGGAATCAAAAGAGAAGACATACGAGCCAACCTTGGATGCTTGGCACCAGAGACACTAGATAAAGCAGTAGCAATCGCAAACAGATGTGAAGCCCACCTAGGACTGGAATATCAAGTGGCACGGAACCAACGGAACCAACAACACCCGACAGTCAATGCCAACAATCAAAACAACAATATCAACCCAGCTATGAATCAATTCATTCCAAGAGCACAGCAGATGTTCAAGCCACCAGCAACGAGGAATCCGGAAGATAGAGTTAATAACCAAGTAAGTTATAATAATAATTTCAGGAACAATCCAAATGCAAATGAAAAATGCTCCACATGTCAAAAAATGGGACATCGATCAGAAAATTGTTTCCGGAATCACAACTGTCAGAGATGTGGTAGACGAGGGCACACTGAGAGAATATGTCAACAACTTAATAGCAAAGCATGTTACAATTGTGGTCAACAAGGACACATCGCAAGGCGATGCAACATAAGAGGAGAATCAAATCAATCAGGACCAAATAACCTGATAAGAAATCCACAAATTAACGTGATGCAGGAAGTAGACATGTTACGAGAAACACTACAACGAATGCCCATGGAATTAAAAGAGATGATGCAACAGATGCCCACCAATATACAACAACAACGAATCAACGTAATGAGGAGCAATGAAGAGATTCAAGAGCTGAGAACTAGAGAATATCAAGAGCAACAACAAGCTGAATGGCAAAGACTACAAACAGAGGAAGCCCAGGAAATCCAGCAAAGATGGGAAAATCGAAAACAAGCCCCGAAAAGAATTAATATGATGAGAATGGAAACTCCAGATGAAATTCACACTGCCGAGCAGTGTGTTGAGAACGAAGAGGGAGGAAATATGACAACTGATAATGAGACAACAATTGAATTAAGTAAGATGGAGAAGATAGAGGCCATCAAAGAATTCGCAGAGGAGGAAAAACAAAGACGTCGACAATTAAAAGAGACGACACCGGAGAAACCGGAAGCCCAAGAGATCGAACGAACAGAAAGGATGATAACGGAGGATCAAAACGAGGAAACATTAGTGTACGAGATAGACGAACTCGAAAATGAAATTATGACACAAAAAATAGAGAGTACACTCGAGAAAATAAAGCAAGAGGAAGCTCTAGAACAAGAGGAAGATCAATTAAATGAAAAAGAAGCAATCCTGAAACAAGAGAAACAGCAACTAAGAAAGAAGGCACTAATATTAAAAATAGACGGAGCGTTAAAACATTTAGAGCAAGAACAAGCACTAGACCAAAAAATAGAAGTGCTGGCAAAGAAAGTGCTATCCCAAGAAATGGAGGAGCCAAAATTAGAACTACAAAAAGATGAGCAAGAAGCATCAACGTCACAAGAAAAAAAAAGCTAGGACCCAGTTATAAAAATAAGCCCTTATATTACCAAGGAAGGAAAATAAAGCGAGACATACATCTCGCGGATGCTCTAATAATGCCAAACGGAATAAATGTGGTAATGTTAAACAAAAATGAAACCGAAGAAACGACAGCAGAAATATGGCAGAAAATTCAAATATTGTATAACAAAGAAATAAAACCCGGATTAGACAAAGAGAGACAAAAGATAATGAGGCAAAACCAGATCAAAATGACAGAACAAGCAATAGACCAAGCCAGAAAATATATTAACCGATTATCGTTAACTAGACCGATCTCAATGAAAATGTTTGTAGAAGCTGTACGGGATACAGATATTATGAGATTTGACAACGAGAGAACAGATGAGTTGATAGCCAAATACGGAGAGCACCAAAGAGATATGAGAGGAGATGAACCAATAAAGATAAAAATAAAGCTACCAAATGACGAAATAAAAGAAATACTAGTAGATCCCGATTGTCAAATGCACGAATTATACCGACGGATAAATCGAGAAATTATCCAGCCGATAATCGAAAGTAGTGATGATGGCATGATAGAAGACGTAGCAATAATGTACCACAAACGACAAATAAGTCCGCGAGAACGAACCCCGATATACGAATTAGGTATATGGGAAGACGGACAAACTATCAATATCATAGCTATGGATGAACCAGAAAGGAAAAATACGACAAAAAAGGAACAACAAATCCAAGAATTTCAAGAGGAAATGAAAAGAAAGATGGACCAAATATTAACCATCTACTAGTTATGGAGACAAGATGCGAAGTTAAGCACAAAGTTACAACCTATAGATGATTCACGATGTCGATCAACACCATGGAAAAAGGTGTATGATGAAAAGACGAAGGAATGGAAATGGAAAACGGAGAGAGCCGAACCAAAATGGAGAAAATACGTACCAGGAGAAGCGCCAGAAGATGCAGCTAATGAAACAACCTTAGAATTATATGAAGATGAGCCATACGAAAATTTACCAGAGGAAATGATAAATGAAATGGAATGGCAACCAGAGGAAGATGAGGAAATAAATGATAGAGCTCGATTAGCCCCATACACATGGAAAATAGGTAGATGGGATGAGAAAGTAAAATCGGCTGAGGAAGAGAAAATCATCGGTATTACAAGCCATCGGTTCTATACAGAAATCGGAGGATACCGGATGAAATTGAGAGTATACCCAAACGGAGATGGGGTAGGAAAAGGAAAATATCTATCAGTGTATTTTCTATTAGCAAGAGGCAGATATGACGGAAAGTTAAAATGGCCATTTAACCGAAAAGTCACGATTTCAATCGCTAAACCCGGAAAATGGGAAGAGCGACACAGCGAAAAATTGGGAGTAGACCCAAGATCTATGATAAGCCAGAAGCCGAAATCTATTGAAAATGTTGCGGGAGGAGTACCACAATTTCTGTTGAAAAAATACGTAACACCTCAATTCGTAAAAGATGACACGATATACATTACAATCGAAGTGGAAACAGAACGAGAAATGAAATTGCGAATTCAACAAGAACAAGCGAGACCGCGAATCAGTGTACTCGAAAAACGAGTTCCAGGAACAAGATATTTGCCCACAGATATAGACGATCCTGTGGAGGAAGGATTAACAAGATTAACAGAAACGCAAAAATGTAGAGAATTAGCAGCAATATTGAGAACCGGAGCAAAGAATCAAAGACGAACTGTAACAGATTTAGCAAGATGGATAATCGATTCTTGTAACAGAGTAGAGAACCTGCGAAATATTGTAAAGGAAATAGAGGAATATCGGAGAATGTATGCGTGGTACCCAGAGCAATTCCGAGAAATCATCCGAAAATGGAAACATACCGAATGGGCAGCCGAAACGATAGAGAAGTATAGTTTAAAAATTATGACGCCAGATTTCGAACCAATTGAAAGAGAATTTTACATCACCGCCAAGGTAAGCGAAGTAAAAAAGAGAATACCATATGAACCGCCATTTCATTTACAATACGAAGGACGATCATTAGATGACGATCTCGAAATCGGAGTTACGCAAATGCAATTGGGATTAATAAATATATTAACAGTAGCAAAAATTGCAGGTAGAGAACTCAATAAAAGAGAAATCAAAACGAAAACGCCAATAGGGCGACAAGAAAGTTTAAATACGCCAGAAGTTCCACCTGCAGCAGATGAAGTAATTGTCATCACAACAGGAGATGAAGAGATACTAAACGACCTCAATGATATCGTAGACGAGGAAACAACCCGGAGAATACCAGAATCAAGAGACTTGTTCATGACAGAAAATGAAAACGATCTGATGACAGATGAACCGGACGAGCTAGTATGTGGTCAAAGACAACCAGTAGAAATAATAGAGCCAGATACCGAAGAAGAAAATAAAAAGAAAAAGAGAAGACGCCGAAGCTCGACAGGAGATGAATGGGATAACTGGATAAATGAACGAGGAACTACAACATCCAGAGAAACGGCAGACGAACAACCTAAACGAAAGGAAACAGGTACAGCAATGGAAAAGAAATCCAGAGGACGACCAAAAATTGATAAACCAGCTCCAGAAAGGAAAACTAAAGAACAAATGCAGATGGATCAATTAACAACAAAATTAAACAAGCTTAGCCAAGTAACCAAGCAGTTACAAGGAAAACTGAAAGGCCAAGAACAAGGAGCAAAATGGATCAACAGATTAATAACTGATATGCTGGGATTAGCAAATCCAGAAATAAAGAGAAATCTAAAACTTAATAATATCGGAACAGAAGCGAAACAGCTTTGGGCAGCAATAAAGCCAATAATAAATAAAATCATGGACAACAATGTACGAACTACAACTAGAGATCCAGAGGAATTGCTGTTGATAATAAATCATTTAACGAAACGATCAGACGATCCAAATAGATATTTAGTAGGAATGGCCTATCTGATGTTCAATACGATAGTAATATACAGAAAGCGAACTCCAAGGTACAACCCAAACGGATATGAATTTGCGATAACAGACATTATCAGAAAGGTAATCGAACCATTCATCTTGACTCAAGGTGGATGGCAAGCCTTTATAAATCTGGTAAGTAAAGACGATCAAACTGAGATGATGCAAACAAAGTTGAAAGAGTTATTAATGGAATTCGAAACAACAATTAATGCAAGCGATCCAAAAACAGCCAGAAAAGGAATGAATATGATAATTACTACAATACTCATATGGATGATGTGCATAAAAGGAGTAGAACCGTTTGTAGTGTATGATTGTGATAATATAAAGATTGGCGATAAATACTCATTAAAACAAACGAAAGAGTGTAAAGCTGCAAACCAGGTAAATTGCAGACAACAGCAACCGCAGTATCGTATAACGTATATCAAGAAGTAGATTTCATTAAAACGGAAATAAAGGAATGTTCGGTAACAAGGAAAATTGTGGCATTTCATTGCGGACATCACTCACATTCAACAATTATAGAAGCAGGAACGGAAACAACAGTGGTTTCAGTAACGCGGAGCGAATGTGAAGAAGGATTCACAACAGGACGCATCTCAATAGCCGGACGAGTGAATGTAGCAGCCGAGGAAGGAAAAATAAAGACTACCCGAGTATACGCTGCGTGGAGAATAACGGCTGGAGACGGAACCTGTCAAGGAGGAGAGTACACCCTATTGAATCAACTAGTCAAAGGAGTAGTAGTGATTGAAAGCTACCAAGTGAAGTTGGAGAAATATCAAGGATATTTTGATCCAGATACGCAAGCAATGAAGAAGTACCCTCAATGTTTAGCAACAGACAGATCATGCAATACGGGAATGTCAACGATCGTATATCACGCCGATACCAGAACTTGTAGACTCACCTTATTGAAAAGCGCAATATTTGATGAAGTGCAAGGACGAGTGCACAGTGAAACAGAAACTAACACGCAAAAAGCGCATTAGATGAATTACGGAGAACCGGAAGAATCGGAAAACCAACGATAACCACGACTATCGGATCAGAAGTCACGCCAACGGTAGTAATATCAACTGATACCACAATCGGAATGAGATTCATAAAAGGACGAATGGTGAGCAAATGTGACGAAATGGTAGCTAGTACA
This sequence comes from Schmidtea mediterranea, assembly GCA_022537955.1. Classification (NCBI taxonomy): domain Eukaryota; kingdom Metazoa; phylum Platyhelminthes; order Tricladida; family Dugesiidae; genus Schmidtea; species Schmidtea mediterranea. The sequence continues at coordinate 200,066,452 of CM039679.1, read as the reverse complement.
AATTATAAAAGAATATTCTTATCGCGAACGGCAATACCGAACGCAAAAGTGCAAATAGACCCCAAAGATGTGAAACTATATCTCTATATAAATAACAAGATGGATTTCCTATATCACAAAGGATTGGCGTCAACAGAGAAAATATACTACGATTTAGTTAAAAATGACTGTATCTTGAACAGAGAAATATTAAAAACAAAATTGGCAATGGCAATCACGAATCCAGATAACGCAATTCCATTACTACCACTCCAAGAAGGATATTTTGTAATAATCGTTGGAGAAGTTATGTACACGTACAAATGTGAAAAGACAATTGCAAAATTGACAGAGAATTCAACAATTCCAAGAGACAAATGAATAAACGAGTTAGAAATAATGCATAAAGGGAAAATCAGATTCGCACAGCCAGTGACAAGAATGATAAATCCAGAAAAATTCGTACCAAATATGTTCAGCTGTAGTAATGTATATGGACCATTATTCGAAATAAGAGATGGAAGTTGGTTGCAATTTCCAACTCGAGTAATAGTAGCACCACCAAAAATATTTGGACTGACAGAATTGGCCAGCGAAGCAGAATTCAAACCAATGGATATATCACAGAGCGGAATATACCAAACAAAAGATCTGGAACGAGCCAGAGAACATCTACTATTTCCAGCACAAAGGCAAGCAATATTATCCAATATCGTGACGATAACGGGAGGTAATAACTATGGAGAGAAACCCAACTACGAATTGTTACTATCACCAGATCATTTTCAGCATGCTACAGCTAACATGATGAAAGCCATGTGGGGAAGATTCTTAATCTTCGGACAAATGATGGCAGGAATTTTAGGAATAATACTCATCATCCAAATCGTAAGAGTGATTTTAACACAAATGTTAGCATGTTTCGATATTTACAAAAGAGAAAGAAAAATCAATTGGAAAATGGCAATTGGATTTCTACCGTTTTTAGCAAAGACAATGGTGCTACATGGACACTCAAAAGATATCCACAAGATAAAAAGGTTAGTAGGAATTCTAACTAAAATGAACGGTACCGATGAAGAAGTTGGACAAAAATTCAAAGCAATAATGAGATTAGAAGCCGAGAAAACCAGAATGAAGCGACAGAAAACGAGTAACTGGAGACGATGGATGAACTTCAAAGATGATAGCAGTGATAACAGCGACAACGACGAAAATCAAGGAGGAACGCAGATGCTAACTCAAGAGCAACTCAAACAATGGGAAAATCGAAAGACAAGACATAGTGGACATTATAATCATCCACCACCAGTATATGAATGTTTAAAGAAAACAACAAAATCAGTAGAGAGAAACATGCCGGTAGAAAGACACGTACCGATACCAAGACCAACAACATTACGAAACATTTATCCAGTACCATACGAACCAAATTGGGCAGACTTAGTACCAAGAACCAGTCAAAGATCGAAAAGTGTGGATCAAGATCCAGAAACACGAACTATAGCTATGTTGCAAACATTAGCTGGACCAACATTAACGGTACCCATAGAAATAAATGGGGTAGAGATAAAAGCAATGATCGATACCGGAGCAAACATCTCAGCAATAAAAATGGATAAAATCCCAGGAAGATTATGGCCATGTATAAAAGAAGCTAACATGGATGTAATAATATGCAGCAAGGAATCAGTAGCAGTCATCGGAAAAATCTGGTCGATAATCGATTATAAAAACGTGAAAATCAACACGTATTTAGCAGTTATCAGGAGATTGAGCGCAGATTGCATAATTGGAACAGATCTTATGCCAGAGCTATTAAAAGAGATAATAATAAATCTAGGATCAATGGAGTTGAGAGATAAAACCGGACGAATATGTATGTTGAAATCAGAAGTGAGATGCTCAGAGAAAATAGTAGTGCCAGGGCGCACACAAATGATTTGTTACGTAAAAGTGAATGAGGAAACCAGAGGAGAAATGATTTTCGAACCTAACCACAAATTTGAGAAAAAGAAAGAACTGCCACTAGCCAGAGAGATAGTATATGTAAACGACAATAGTAAAATTCCAATCAACATTACTAACTTCGATGAGGAAGACAAAGTCATTTACGAGAACGAAAGATTAGGAAAACTAACACCGATGATGGACATCGAACTTCCAACAACAAAAACTGAAGGAATGGAGGAGGAATTATGGACAATCGACAGTCAGCTACTAAACGAAACCGAGAAAGAACAACTACAAAAACTGCTAATGGAATTTAAAGATATATTTGCAGAATCTGACTTAGATCTCGGTACAAGCGATGTGACGCAACACACGATACCATTAACAGACGATACTCCAATAACACTACGGCCATATCGATTGGCAGAAGCTCAAAAATCAGTAGCAGAAAAAGAAGTTCAAAAGAAGTTAGACGCAGGAGTAATCGAACCAAGTTGCTCGCCATGGCAATTCCCAGTGGTTATGGTAAAGAAAAAGGACGGAACACAACGGTTCTGTATAGATTATCAACGACTCAACGCGGTAACAAAACGAGATACATTCCCGTTACCAGACATAAATTAGATGTTACAAATGTTACACGGAGCAGCTTATTTTACATCGCTAGATTTAAAAAGTGGTTATTGGCAAATAAAAGTCAAAAAAGAAGATAGAGAGAAAACTGCTTTTACTATTGGAAAAGATCTATATCAATTCAAGAAAATGCCTTTCGGATTAACTAACGCACCAGCTTCATTTCAGAGGTGTATGAACTTTGTAACTCATGGCATCAAACAGTGTATGGTATATATTGATGATTTATTAATTTATTCTAGCACCTTCGAGCAACATTTAAAAGATATACGAAATGTATTCGTTCGACTGAGACAATGGAAATTAAAATTGAAACCATAAAATGCGATTGGGCAAAGGAAAAAGTTACCTTCTTAGTACATATTGTGTCAGCAAAAGGCAAAGAACCCGATCCAAGAAACATTGAAAAGATAAAGAATTGCCCAGCACCAAAGACAGTCAGGCAAGTGCAAGAATTCTTAGGCCTATGTGGATATTACCGAAAATTCATCAAGCGTTATGCAACCATTGCGAAACCAATACAGGAATTAACCAAAAAAGATACCCCGTGGATATGCATCTGGAGCAGTCTTAGGACAATGGGATGACGAGAAAAGGGAACGAGTTATTGGATATTACAGTCGAACATTCAAGAAACATGAAAAGAACTACTCTGTGACTGAAAGAGAGGCACTAGCAATAATTCAAGCTATTAAACACTTCAAATATTTATTATGGGGTCACGAGATATATATCACTACAGACCATCAACCATTGGTATGGTTAGGCCAACACAAAGAAGCCTCGAGCAGATTGATGAGATGGGCAATGCAGCTGCAAGAATATTCACCGTATATAAAATTCAAATCAGGAAAGGCCAACGCTAACGCAGATTGTATGTCAAGATTTGTATTTGAGGAACTAATGGATCAAGATGTAAAGACGAATATGCATGATAATCGCAGAGGATATCGACTTTACAAAACTGAGAAATGAACAGAAAGAAGACGAGGAGTTAAAAACAATAATCGAATTCATGGAAACTAATGATATGAAAATCTTCGACAACAATAGTAAACTAAAAGAGCATATGGAAAAACACAGACACCGATATACTATAGAGAAGGGATGGTTATTATTAATGGACGGCGAGAAACGACTTATGTGTTTACCAGAGAGTAGACGAAAAGAGGTGCTAATGCAATATCACGATGGAAAACTTGGAGGACACATGTCAGCAAAAAAGACAGAAGCAAGACTGCGCCAAAAGTATTATTGGCCAAATATCGGAGAGGACGTAAAAGGATAGATAAAGAATTGTCTGATATGTGCAACAGAAAAAGCACAGGAAGTAAATTGAAAGCACCGCTAAAGCCAATGCCAATTCCACCAGAACCAATGACAATGATCGCAATGGATGTAGTAGAACCATTACCAGAAACCAACGATGGAAATATCTATATATTAGTAGTAACAGACTATTTATCAAAATTCCCAGAAGCATTCGCGATACCAGATCAAAAAGCTAGAACAATAGCGAGAATCCTAGTAGAGGAAATATGCTGTAGATACGGAACACCTAAACAGATCCTGACTGATCAAGGAACCAACTTTATGAGCGAAATAATAGAGGAAGTAACGAATTACTTCAGAATCGCAAAATTGAGAACATCACCATACCACCCGTAAACAAATGGTCAAACCGAACGATTCAACGGAATATTAATTGAAATGATGTCAAATTATGTCAGTAGACATCAAAAAGATTGGGATAGATATATAAATCTATGCCTTATGGCCTATAGAATGTCGATACACTCAGCGACAAAGATGAGTACCTAGAACAATAACAAGAGAACCAGAGAATCGAGGTATGCAAACCAGATCACAAACTCAACAACTAAGTATAAACGGACTAATGATGAGTCGAAAAATAGAAGCGACATCAAATAACACTGTAGAGGAACCTACCCGAACCAGATGAAGCAAAAATAACTCTAAACGCGACCCAAGATAATGTAGACAAGATGGATATAATAGTGAAAGCTATCAGAGAAATTATGCCGGAATGGGTCGAAGGAAAAGGATGGATAGAGATAGTAACAAGCAGGGAAAATCGACTATGATTTCCTAAAGAGCTATAAGTCGCCAGAATATGACGTATCAGGAAGTATACCCCATATTCCACTATGGCGAGTGAGGAAACACCTTTACAATTGCGGTACACATAGAACACTCAAGGATAATAGTTATAATCCACTATAGCATGAGAATGCGGACACGCCTCAAATATACCAAGAAGAGTGAAAAACACCATTAATTCCATCTTGCAGCAGATGCTTTCACAACAGTTCTGAGAGAACTACTAAAAACAGGATCATCGTTCAAAGAAAAAGACAATGGAGAAATAATGTACTACATTATGCCTTGAAATTAGACATGTAACGCAATAAAATTTTTAACAGTATCGACAATAAAGGAAAGAGATGATGGAGAAACAATTCAAACATTATGGAATTATCGACAGCAAACTAAGACAAGCAGCACCATCTGATGAATGTCTACGAAGTCATCACTTAAAGTATTTCACGAAACTATATGTAAGAAACATAAAAGTTCTATTAAAAGAAACAATATATGCTCACATCCATTTCAAAACATAAAACAATGTTGAAATGGGGGACTAAAATTCACCAATCTCCAATAGATTACTACGAGATAGAAGGAATGAAACTATTGTGACTTATTACACAGATGCACGAAAGCAAATAAGATTTCAAGCGAGTAAAAAGAATAAATAACATGACGATATAAAAGCAAGATAATAAGTATACGAAAAATAATTGAAGAATAATGTCGAGTACGAACTTCAAAGGAACCGGATGGGACAATATAGAGGAAGGTGATAGCCAGCAGGAAACCATGTAGTACAACAAAGGCTAGAGACGAATAATAATCCGAACACAGAGAAAAGGAACATCTACGAAGATCGTCAGGACGAGCAACAGCAATAACGAGGGAAAACGAAACAAAGGGATGATATTACTTACAACAAAGGAAAAATCAAAAACCGACCGGACCCTGCTACAAAAAATAATTGATATTAATTACGTCCATCAGTAACGAAGCTGATGAAAACACCACGAAAAATAAAACCTTCAGATAGAACAATACAACAAAGGAAGCCAAGAAGAATATGCTTACACTGACACTGAATACAAGCATAAGTGTCATTTCGACGCCAATAGGAAAACAGAAAGATGAAATCACGATCCGTAAAATCTTCATCATGTCAGACCACCAGATGTATTGAGATGATTGATACAAAGATAGAACTTAAAAATCAAGTCAAGCCAGGGATAGCAAATGCGAATAATATAAAGAATAAAACATTAAACAAGCTAAATGTATACAAAATAAATTATCGATTGTTGGAAAAGCAATATGAAAGCAGGAAGAAAATGTGAATGGCGATGTAGAGGCATGCCGAATATTATAATATGCCAACAACGATATATAATAACTGACACTAGCCAAAACTTGGGAGAGAAAATTCACAACACCAAAGAAGGCCTCTCAAGCGGAGCACGAGAATACAAAAGAATATATACAGTGAATCAGACCTCAAGAGTGGAAGGAATAGTTTCGAATATATGGCACAAGAACCCATACAAAACGTCTGTGTATTCGAAACTAAAAGAATCTGAACGATGAATGAAAAGATCAAATGTCAAACAAAATGAAGATATCAAACCAATCAAAATACCGCATCCCAACCAAAAGAAAGCGTGGAAAGTATATAGTACATGTTCAGAAAGGAAAGAGAGATTACTGGAATCATACAGGTTTACTAGGAATCAATTACGACAAGACGTCCAGAAGAAACAAGAGAAGAACCATACCAACCGCCAGATCAGAGAAAGTAAACAGTAATATAAATATAGCATCGAATTGGGCAGGAGTGAAGAGGAATGATTAATTGGAATACAGGTGAAAAGCCGGGTATCACAAGGTCTGTGGTTATGCGAACCCAGAAAGGAAACGAAACCAGTAAACAAAGAATCCAATGTGAGATAAAGCCAAAACGTATAAAGACCAAAAGCTATCGCATACCGACGCAAAAGCCCGAAACTTGCGAAAATATGTAATAAACATTCAAAAAGGAACTCCATGGGACATTTGGCGTGAGAACGATAACAAGGAAACCACTCAAGTCAAACGCGACAGATCAATCTATAACAAAACAACCTGAAGAAAACCAAAAACGAAACATGGAAAAAAGGAATGATCATGGACGACAGCCACCTTTCAATTCACGAAGCATTACAACTCAGAAAGCACTTAAGGAATGTACAACCAAAAGATAGGGAATAATGGAGACAACCAATGCAAGAGAAAATACAACCAGCAGCCGATGAAAAGATTATATGATTAAAATGATTTGGATAACAACACGTAATAAGCGATTCTATGCTGATAATATCATATAGTGGAGCCACCAAATGCGAAAGACCAGCGAAGAGAAGATATGGCCAGCAGGAGAAATTCAATTATGATATCTGAATTAGGACAATACGATGCAGAAAGAACCGAAGAATATGAAATCATAGGAAATTCTAGTACAAGCGGACTCTGGTTAAAAGAACCGCTCATTATCGAAGCACAACAATGGTCAAATAATTTGAATATATCAAAATCTCGAATAATAGATATACGGCATTGCATATAGATCCGGAGACGATAGGTGTAAACAGAAAAGCATGTATTATGTGTAAAATATTATGTTAGTAAGTTAGTAATAATATGTATTCTTATATGTAAAATCGTCAAAATGCGTTGAGACTATCAAACAGAGAGATGCCGCAGAATTAATGATGTATTAAACACAGAATGATCCGATAATGCATCACAAAATCAATGGAATCACCATTCACGTGAGCATATCAACAACCGCAGCTGCCATACCTATAGAGATGTAGAATTAACCGAAGAATTATACCAAGATCAGAATTGAGCAAGAACGACAATGCGAATTAATGACATTATAACAAACAATGCGCAAACTCAGTGGACAAATACTCATCTAGTATTAACGGAAAGTGTGAACAGAGGCCTACAACAAGCCATAAGACTAGAAGAGCACATAACTTATACAATTACAGGAAAAACAACAATAAGATCAATTAGTGGCAACTGAGAAATTAGAGATAGTAACGCAACAGTGACCAAGCAAGTGGGTGGAATGATAGCATCGATCAGATTCACCCCAGAACCGATCAACGTAGAGATAAAAAATAAAGCGTACCGTGTAAATATGTAAAAATAAAACGATAGAAGTAAAGCAACGTCGAATAATCAAAAATTTTTGTAGATATGCAGACAAACATCGAGAGAATAAGAAGAAGCGAGAATCCATCAGAAGCTACGAGACGAATAATGAAAGAAAAAATTAGAGTGGTGAACGATATAAAAGAAAGACAAAAATGTTGCAAATGTAAAGAATTACTGATTGGAGCGAGACAGACGAAATGTGGATGCAGAATATGTACGGATTGTAAACAAAATATGATATTAACAATGAAAGGACAAGAAGACTATCATAACCCAATCAGAACAGGAAATGAACCGCAGATGGGAAGACCAACAACTGACTGGAATACAGCAATTGGGACACCACGTTTTTATCCACAACAACGACTAAGAGGAGAAGGATTCTTGCGAGAAGATAATCTGTATATAAAATTAGAAGTAGAGAAGCCAGATAAGACGTTGTAAAGAGGAAAAGAAAGTGTAAATAAAATGTAAATAAAATAATAAAAATCAAATAAAAAATCAAAAAATTACAAATAATCAGAAAAATCAGAAAATCAAAAATTCAAAAATAATGACGATATTTAGATGGCAAGCGGAATCAGCGAAGAGATAACAGTACAGATGAGAGAAGGACCAGATTCGATATGGACGAGACTATGGAAAAAACCAGAGGAAGAAAAAGTTAATACACTAACAGCAGCAATAACATATTATGCGGACTTTGATGTGGAGGAAAGACCACAACAAATCAGGACAAAAGTGTACCCACCAATGAGGGTAAAAGACGAAAACATGAGAAAAGAGGAACAAAGATACCTAACGTTTAAAGATAATAAAGTATTTACCGAACGGCAAAGTCAAGAAATGGCCGCACAAGGATTTTACTTTACGGGAACGCCAGAACTACCAGACGAAGTAACGTGCATCTTTTGCCAAGGAAAACTCGCACAATGGAAAAAAGGAGAAACAGCAAAACGGGGACATCGAGAAAAACTCCCGAGATGTCCATTTGTATTAAATCTAGACGTCAGAAACCAAGCGATGAACAGATTAGAAGGACTCCGACAATCGGAATTAGACCAAGAGGAAAAGGGAGGCGAGAAAAAGATAACGGTAATAAAAAGCTTCGAAGATCCAGCAGAACTAATCTGGGAAAAAGAGACCATAAAGAGAACATTCGAGGAAAGAATTAAAACTTTCAAAGGAAATCCAAGAGCAGCAGAATTTGCGAGTCAAGGATATTGCCAAACAGCAAGAGGAATAATGTGCGAAGGATGTAAAAATCAACAGCCAATACCAGATCAGAACGTCACAAAACTAAAGCATAAAGGAAAGTGTATGTATAAACAAGAAAAAGAATCAAAGAACATAGAGTTAATAATTACAAATCAACAAGTGGAAGATATCTTAGATCGACCAAAAACGAGAACCATAATGTTATTATCAGGAGTAGATACTCAAAAGATGAGGAAAATAATCAAAGAAAGGTTAGCTAATAATTTAGAATGGTACGACTCGACACAAGCAGTAATCCGAGCAATCAAACGATACCAAGAGAAACCTAAAGAAAATCGTGACAAATCAATGATAAAAGAAGCTATTTTGGAGCAGTATCAATGCGTAACATGTTGGCAGAAACATGTCGAAATAATTTATATTCCTTGTGGACATATGGTTACATGCGAAGCATGTGGGTTAAAAGTTGATATATGTCCAGTATGTAGAAAACCGATCAACGGGCGGATCAAAGGATTCCGTTTCGCTGATCAGTAAATGAGGAACGAGAGCAACGTGTAAAAATGTAAATAAAGATAAAAATGAAAACAAAAATTGTAAAAAACTCAAAAATCACAAAAATACGGGACGATGTAAATTATGATAAAATTTTGATATGATTGAAAAGAGAGAATAATCGATTATTAATATTTAGAAAACAATTATGAATCCGAAAGAGACAGAAAAGCAATTGATAAAAGAAGTTGTAACAGAAGCTGGTGAGTCAAAACCAGCAATCAAAGATCAACCAGAGTCAATAAAAGTAACAAGTGAAGAAGTAGAATTATGGAGACAAAGAACGTTGCAATTAAAAGAAATGCTATTAAGCGCAGAAGAAGAATTAGCACAAGAGACCCTAAAAATGAAAATGATGAAAGAGAAGTGGGAAAAACAACTAGAACAAAAAATAACTTACCCAGAAGGAAAAGAGAAAACGTACCAAGAGCGAGAAGAGGAAATGATGAAGGAATTTATGCGGAACCAAACCAGAATCATAAACCAAAGGAAAGAGATACAAACCCTAGAGCAAGAGAAGCAGGATCAACAAAGTGAAATAGAAAGATTGCGAGAAGTAATAAAAGATAAAGAGGCAGAAATACGAGAAGAAGGAGAGGAGACGATAAAAATCATACAATAAATGCAGGAGGAAATTGGACAAATTAGCACTCAATACCGAATAGAGAAGACAAAGAGAACCCATATGGAACAAGCCAAAGAATGGGCAAAAAGACAAGCACGATACTGGAAAATCAAATGGACAGAAGACAGAGAACACTCAAGAAGTAACTGGGAATCACGTATTAGACACTATATGCAGCAAATAGCCGAAGAGGAAGACAGAACCAGAGCCTACAAAGCTAAATGGGAAAACGCAAAAATCGAAATCAATAAACTGAGAAATCAAGGGCCAAAACCATCAAAGAAAATTAGAGAGCCCAAAGACGATAGACAAGAAAGAATGCTGACGCAGATAACTGATCAGGCAAGAAAATGGCGAATAGAATGAAAAATATGGGAGGACGCCAACGCAAAACAATCTAACTATATAGTGAAATTAGAACAGGAAGTTGAGTATCAACAAACCAGAGTGAAAGAAATGCAAATTGAGCAGGACGAAGCTCATCGAAAAGAACAAAAACAACAATGGAGAACGGAAATCAAAGAAAAAGCAATAAAAAGAGAGGCGAGAAAATGGAAGAACCAGTACCAAGAAGCCAAGAAAGAGATAAGACTGTTACCCAAAAAGATATTAAATATGGAAGATTGGGAGTTATGGGAACAAGTCGAAGTGCAAAAGCAAACAATCGAAGAACTAAACGAACAGGTCCAGACCTTAGAATTTCGGGAGAAAATCAGGAGACACGAAAAGGAATATGAACAACAATTCAACGAAATGGACAAGAGAGCAGCAGAAACGAGAAATCAACTTACAGATGAAAAACGACAAAACCAACAATTAAACGAGAGGATAACAGAACTCCAGCAGGAGGTGAACGGACACCGAGGAGTTGCAGTATTCAAAGAAATTCAGTTGAGACATCAACACGAAGTCAACGAACAGTTGAAAGGACAAGTTAAAGCAGAAATAGAAACGATGAAGCAGGGATATGAGGAAAATGAGCAGAACTTGAGGAAAGAAATTGAAAAACTAAAAGCGTTAGAAAATACGCATCGATTGGAAACACAAGTAGAGGAATTAACCGAAAATGCGGAATATCTTGCCTATCTCTTAGACGAAGAGATACAAATATCAAACGCTTTGCGTGAAGAGATAAATATGTTACAAAACCGACCACCAATCCTGCTCATGCCGTTATATCCAACGGAGATACCAACTCAAATACCCGCTGAACCCGACGAAGGATTCGGGGAGACGGATGAAACGATAGTGTAAATTTAAAGAGAAAAATTGTAAAAAGTGTAAAAAGACAATAAAAATAATAAAAATGATAAAAACAAAAAATCGTAATCGATGTATATTTAGCATGAATTCAAATGAAAGAGAAATCCGAATGAATCTAGAAGACGGAGAATGCATACCAAGCCCAATTCAATTAGTAGAACCAATCGAGCAAGACCCACTAAGGTATTATAGTAAAAGATGGAGAGCCGAAAGAAAAGAATGGCAAAAGTTAGTGGAGGAACAAGATTCAGAAATCGCCCGGATAAATCAACAGTTAATACAGTCAAAACAGCTAGTCAATATGATGAAACGAAAATTAACATCCAGCATGGGAGAAAACAGAGACCAAAAGAGAGAAAATGAGCAATTAAGACGAGAATTAGCCGAGATAAAAACTCGTGTAATCCTGGAAGATTATTGGAAAACCGAAGCAGAACGAATGAGAGACAGCAAAAAAAGCGAACAGAGATATGTACTACAACTAGAAGAGAGTTGTAAAGAAGCCAGAGAGATAAAAGAAAATCATCAACAAGCTCAGGACGAAATTAAAACATTAACAGAACAGCTCCAGGAAGCGAGACGAAAGCTGGAAAAGCAAACAGCTAAACGAATAAATGGTAAACGTCAACTTAAAAGAAAGCAAGCGAAAGAAAGAAATCTTCAAATGAAAATCCATAATCAACAAAGAATAATTAAAGAAAACAAAGAACGATTAAAAGAACTCCCAAAAATAACCGAGCGATTAATAAAGCCAAGTCCTGATAATGAGATTCTCAGATAACAGAATTAAAGAGGAGTGCGAGAGACACTCAACCCAGAAAAGAGAAAGAATAAAAAGGGCTAAACTCCACTGTAAATAAACGAAATAATCTTGTAAATAAATATAAAAAATTGATTATGTACTCAAAAATAGAAGTCATGAACCCAAATCAGTGGATAATGATGATGATAGTGATGAGAAAGTGTAATACTAAAAACCCGTTGGAAAAATGCGAGAAATCTCAACCCTTCAGAAAAGAAGACAGCACCTGTGCTGATTTCAAAGAAATCTGCAGCAATCCTGATAATGAAGAATGTCAACAGATAAACCTACAATGTATACAATGCCCCACAAAAGAAAACAAGGACGAATTGAAACAGAATATCGAGAAAACCTAGACAATGGTACAAACCCTACTGAAAAATAATGAAGAGATAGCCAATATAAAAAATGAGAACCGAGAGATAAAGAAAACCCTAGAAACCCTCATCAGACAAATTCAAAAGAAAGCCAAAGCAAATCCCAACAACAAACCAATCCAAGAAATTCAAAGAATCGTCCTGTCAATCAAAAAGCAACAAGGAAAACAAATTAAACAGAAAAATGAACCAAGTACAACAAGTCTATCAATCGAACTTATACTACCGATTAGTATAACCTCTAACATGATACTCTTAATATGTTGTCTCATTCTCGGCCTAACCAAAAACAAACAAAGGCAAAATACCCCAATTCAAAAATTCAGAAGAATGCTCATCCAAATCCGAAAAAGCAATCAAACCAAAGAAACCTCTAGACTCTCGCAGATTTCCATCAATCACCCTTCAAGATCAACCCAGCTCGAAAGCGAAACCCAAGCCGTCAGCGATTCATTCGAAAACAAATATAACTGAGTTACAGTAACTGTTATTGATTTGAACTGATATTATAAAACTTGCACTGATATTAAAACTGAACTATCCGATTTTATTTGATTATGTACAGTAGCCGGACCTTAAGTCCATCTTTACCTTGATGATTAACCTTACTGTAAAAAATTTTTTTATGAATGTGAATGTTGAAAATGAAAATGTATGTATCATTTTGAAATCAATCGAAATTGCAGGTCGCAATTTTACGGACCCCCGAGTGTTTTATGTTGGGCCAGAACGTAAACGGCCTTGAGAAATGTTTTAATGGATCAGTAACACACATGCAAACATAACAGGCAGATTTAAATAAACCTGGAAACACCAATTAAACCCTATAAAATATGAGAAAAAAAGAGAATTAAAAATAAAATAATAAACATAAAAATAAATTAAAATAATAACAAAATGCACCAAGATTCGCACGATACCTACACAAACATAACAAGAAAACACAACAAATTCGACAAAATTGGAAAATTAATAAAAGTTCATTAAAATGAAAATTAAATCGGAAAATTTGAATTAGTAATAATTCAATAAAAATTCTAAATAAAAAATTATGAAAATAAATCAAAAAATAATAAAATTAAAGAATAGAATTTACTAGAAAATAACAAGGTCGAATTTTGTTTTACTGCATCAAATTTAACATGCGAGAAAAATAGGTATAAATACTGATCCATTTTCACACTTAACTTAACCATTTAAGAACCATTTAAGAACCATTTAAAAACCATTTTTGAAATCGTTGTGAAACTATTTTAAAAACCGTATTTTAAGACTATTTGCAGATTATCTTGGAAATCTTACTTTTTAGGTGAGAAATATTTTGGTTGGAACCCTCTTTCCACGTCGCGTCCATAGCATCTCTGTAGAGCTCTGCTTGGCGACGACGTGGGGAGAGAGGCATTTATGTTTTATTTTATGTTATGATATGATGGAATGGTTATGAAGGGTAATTATGTTTTGTTTATAATTAATAAATATTATTTACATACATAAATTGTTTTATATTTTTTCATAAATTAAATTAAAATGTCGAAATTTTTCCGGCACACAGCCAACACATAACGCAAGAAAGCAAAATCTACATAGTACAGATGCATGTAAGTGCGTGGAAAATCGCCAATGATATGTACCCGCGAAGACTCAGCGAGCGCAACGCAGCGGTCGTAACGTCAATATTTATCCCTATAGCTGAAGCGAGAAATAAGGAAGGAGTCTCTAGCTACTTCCTCGTTTCTCACTTCTGTAAAATCGACCTAAATTTATATTACATACGGCTCAAAATCATCACACCGAGTAGTCCAGTGGGCACTCAGTAAATATAATATAAACACAAACTGCGCCTAAGGTCTATTAAAGGGAAGGGTACTGGAATAAATTAAGATAAAATCGTTGATATAACCACAGCGAATTAAGATTTTTAAATAAATTAGCAAAATCAATTGTGTAACTAAATTACTTTTATTTTTCCTGAATTTGTAGAAAGTATCAAATAAACAACTCAATGATTCAAATAAATTAAAGTATAAATTAAAATAACTATTTATTATAGATAAAGTAACCATTAAAGTATTTTATGACTTGAAGTTAGAGTAGTTATTGCGTAATCCATTCGTCGAATCATTAGAATTTATTAACAATAAAGTGGTTAAATTGTTATAAACCTTCGGTAAAAGTAAAGTGACGACAAATAACTCCTTGATCAAATTAGTACAATTTCGTTTAATAAATTGAAGTAATGATTGAGTAAATGTAATTAAATTGGATTGATCCATTGATGAACGTCCGAGTAACTAGTGAGTAAAAGTAAGTCACGGTTTAAAGGATCATAACCTGTTGATTAGCAGTAGAGTAATAGTAAATAACCTCATTAATTTTAAATTGTTATACTCCGTTAAAATAAAAGTAAGGAATAATGTATTAAAAATCATTTATTGATAAAACTAAGGTAATTACTAAATGAAGTTATCCATTCCAAATAACGAAACGTGTTTATAATCTACAGACTTGAAAGTATAGAAAACTAATTCATAGATTGGGAATAATGGGGTTAAAATGAAGAAAGTTAATTAGTTGATTAAAGCTAAGGCCATAAAGGGAAACAGTCGTAAATAAGCCAACACTTCGCTAGGATAGACAGGTGCTAAACTCATCGATATAGGATTAAAATCGTGGTCAAAAATTAATAAAAGAAAAATAAAATCAAAGTTACCCTGAAGTCGTTGATTAATTTCACCAAAAGATGAATTAAAATTGACTAGATGAACTTACTTTAGCAATAACATTGAATTAAAAAACCGATTAGAATCAAAAATGAGATGAAACCCAAATGGTGACTTAATATAAAACGATCATAAAACTTTAAGCTCAATTAATGTAACAATAAAAATTTATTTTATACAGAAAGATCTAATCATGAAATTACAATATACAGAAAGGCTTACCGCCGCCCCAAAAATTCGATCATAATAATAAAATAAGTCCCAACATTCCTGACGAAACGATAAAACCAAAAAATTCCAAATAATCCGGATAATAAAGCTTCAGATGCACGAGATAACATCACAGTGTCGAGGAAGGATTCCCCGAAGTCTACAGTAAATTGCAAGTGTGTCTCCCTCAAACGTAACAATAAGAGCATTCATATGAGAGATAACATAAAAATTCCGAAATAGATTGATTAAACCGAAGCGGATATGCCAAATCATAACTCCCTACAATTAACGATGACATAAATTAAATAAACAGGATATCGCTTACTAAGATAAGATTTTCGACGTTTACCAAACCACCGGATATCCTGCCGATCACCGACGATAATATTGAAATATAACAACCCATTCAACGGAAACGCACCGTTGTAATGGCAAGTCATCATCGATTTTTCTCAAGAGAGTTTATCGACATTATTTAAATTCGCGAATTCAAAAACATCACATTATAGTTGGCCTACAACATCACAATAAATAAGGACCCCGCATAAATCGACTGGTATTAATCTTAAACCCTTAAATCAACTGTTACCAACAATATTTTCGAACCCGATAACTAAGCTCGAATACATTAAGCCAAATTGACAAGTCATTTAAATTTTCTTGTTGTTCCTCAATTAATCGCGCACAATATAAATTTGATACTTAAGCCATGATAGGTCTTGCCGATCCATGACCCAAATGCTAACCTAAGATATCGCGTGAATTCCAGTATGCTGACTGTTATAGGAAGAACCTTCAATGTCGCTCGACACCGAACTTAGCCCACTATTAATAATAAGTACACCAGTTCTTGAACCCACATAGGTGAACGCCTCACGACCGACGTGGAGAAATTCCTTCCATTAATATTAATTTTCATGGTTTATTCCCCAATCGTTTCAGATCATGTCACTCAATTGGACGACTGCACAACCTTCTAGCAAAAAACAACCGAGAAAGACTCCACCAGCCGCGGGCAATGTGGACAAACTCCGATCGCAGTGGCCTTACCCTACTACTTGGAGATTACTAGGTCTCTCAACAGACCCGTGCGGGTTAGCTGGTCAACAATATCCGGTCGGAGAGACGTACGAACATGCCCGAAACCTCCTCACCCATTGGGAAAGGGTGCAGGAGCAAGTGGACCTCAATTTCATAAAAGCCCGGATGTACCTCGCAAACGTGGAGGAGGACATCCGCGCCGGGCGTATCGCGGATGCGTATCCACCTCACCCAGTCCGCGACACCCGACGGCCGTATACGGTGGCGGCTCTAAAGAAAAGTTTGAAAAGGCAATTCCCAGATGAATGACCATACAAACCACAATGCTTGTGTAGTAACTGATGAAAAATTAAATGTCGTTCGTGTTATTTTATCTTTATCAATGAACTTGTTACATAAATTTTGTTTAATAGGATAAAATATTAATTTAACTAAGTTAATAAGAAATTAAAATGTTCTCTTTGTTATAGTAATGCCTTCCCTACAAATTCTACAGAATGAACTGGTTCATGCGAGGCAGTCGAATGCGGATCTGCTCACCCAGATTATTCAGGTAACCCGCGAAATGCAACAGATGAAAGCAACATGGACGGATCCCGCAAAAACGAAAGCGATTTACCACCGACTCACGGCGGCCCAGAAAGGCTGGGAGGAAGAGCGGCAGCTCAACGAGAGCCTGCGCACTCAAATTCGGGGACTCGAAGTCGCCCTAGCGGTCTGCCGGAAGGGGGAAGCAGTAACATATCCGCTCGTCTTCGCCCCAACCCAAATGTCGCAGAAGAACACCCAACCAGTGGAACAATCTACCCTTCCAGCAAATAATCGTCGGCCAGGACGTAAGGAACGGGCCCGACGTCGAGCAAGCCAGCTGCAAAATCATTAACCCGTAAACATTGTGCGTGTTGCGAATTAAATAGAGTAGTCGTGTTCTTAATCCATTTGTTCCGTTGATATATTTATATGCCAAACATTCGCATCATGTTACCCAACCTTCGTTTCATCTCTCCGCAGGCAGATAAGAACCTAATCTTGAATGACCATGAGGGACAGAGCAAAGCGAGCATAGGTCTTCTATCGACAGCTCGTGAACCCCGAGGGTTGTCCGAGCAGCTACAGTACTAGCGATAATACTCAATTTTTGCGGACAATCCACCACTTGAACACATTACCAACGTTGCTTAGCAACGGGTGCCAAGTGGCGATGAGAATCTTTTTGTATGGCGTTACGAGGGCAACTAGGAGGATAAGCAAGATTCGAAACCCTGTAACCCACCAATTATAATACTCCAACAATTAGATATGCCTAGTCAGGTAAAACCAGGGAGATCCGTACGTATACTGACCACTTTTATCTTTTCTCCGCTATTAGTGCTTAATTGTTTAATTTTCAAAGGAAGTTGTGCTAAGTATAACCTTATTAAGGACGCTCTGATCCGGATCTTATTCCTATCCAACTCGCCGACCGATGGAGAGAAGCGTGGAGGCAGTTCCGACAAGCCAGGTGTCTCGAGTTCCCCCACTCGAACCCCGACAAAACAATGGACAACCGGAAAATTATAACCGAAATCCCGAGGCATCGGAACAGCTGTGGGAGGAGTGGAATCCAGCTCAAGAGATCCAGGAGCACGCCCCGTCGCCTCCTCGATAGCCTTCTCAACCATCAGAGACAGGTAGACCTACAAGTGGTCCGAGCCCGTCAATGTCTGGCGAACATTGAAGAGGATATCGAAACTGGCCGGATTGCTACCGCCTATCGCCACCCACTATCGCGTAGACCAATCACAGCCGTACTAATGGGGAGACGGGTGGGAACCGGGAGGACCCTCAGATGGCCAGGACTAACCGGGTTCGTAATACGAAACGCCCGGTAATGATCTTTTCGAACTGCTCCCCGGAGGAATGGGTAGCGAGAGGATTCACGGACATCTGATGCTGATATCTTGAATTGACCTAGTTTTATTGATTTTTTTTTGGTAAAATAAATAATTAGTCCTGCTAGCAATCAACTTTGTTCTGTTTGGTGTTATAACAATTTGTCAAAGAAGCTTATGTTTAATTCCCGTTATGCTTATTAATGCTGTGATAATAACCATTTTCTTTATGTCATTAATTCCAGAAATGGATTTCCTGCAATTGTTACGAACGGAACTGGCCTTTGCACAGCAAAATAACAAGACCCTGTACGATCAGATCATCCAGCTGACTCGAGAAGTACACCAAACCCGAGCCACTTGGGTGGATCCAGCCAAAATAAAACCACTACACCAGAGATTCACAGCTGCTCAAAAGGGATGGGCAGAGGAAAAGCAGATAAATCAAAGTCTGCGAACGCAAATACGAGGACTGCAGGTTGCCCTGTCGGCCAGTCAGGAAGGAGCGGCCGTTACTTACCATCTCGTTTTTGCACCGGCTCAGTTAGCTTACCGGGAGTCGGTGGCCACTCCAACATCCGCCTCAACCCCAGTGACAACAGCAACTACTAACTATCGTCCAGGACGTAAAGAAAGAGCCAGGCGCCGAGCCGCTCGATTGTTAACTAAGCCTAAACCAAGCTCGAAGGCGGTGTAGTTTGTAATTAATACATGTCTTGTTCTATGAGTGCATTAGACTTATGTATATGGTAGTCCAAGAATCATGATAGAATCCCTGTTATTTATTATTACACTCCAATACTAAACTCGTGACATAGAGGAACCATTCATCGAAAATCGAGCAAGTGTCTTCTAACGACGGCTCGTTGAACCCAAGGGTTGTCCGGGCAATTATAGCATTAGAAATAGCGCTCACTTTTTGCGGACAATCCGCCCCGCTCGAACACATTTCCAACGTTGCCTAGCAACGGGTGCCGAGTGGTAGTCAAGGTAATATTTATATGGCGTTACCGGGTAACAATAAGATGGTTTAAATAAATAGCGAAACCCAGTAATCCACCAATAGGTTCGATTTTAAATCTGCATGTTGTATTTGTGTGTGTATTACCGATTCATTTAAACAATTTACAAGGCTGTTTGTGTTCTGGCCCAACAATAGTTTGAAAATCTTAACACCCATAAAGCCCACCAGTGGTAAGGAGTTAAATAGTGGGCGTCTCAGTGATGCAGGATAGACACTAGACAAGAAAAGCGTTGAGCAGTGGCGGCTAGTGAACCGAGTTAATCTAAACCAAAAATTGTTTTTCCGGCATATTTGTCATTCGATTCAACTACATTATCTCACTGTGGGTATTTTATCGTAATTGGAAGTCCTATATGAGCTGCCAAAATACATTGCAAAAATGTATTTTAAAAAGTGGTGTTATTATATATGAATAAATTAATGAATTTTTTAGAATTTATATGAATTCCTACTGAGTTCAATACAATTTATACATGCTCTTGAAATTAAATGTTTTTATTAATCATTAGGTTTCCTTTAATACACTTTATATATAATTTTCCATTAAATTCAAGAATTAAAAATATCACTAAATTAATTTATATATTTAACCTAGTTTTTAGCATTCTCGATATTTGGTGTATTTTTAACCTACTTTTTTTGTAATTTTTACTTTTCTAACTTATATTAATGTAATTTTATAATTTTTGATGATTGTTAACTAAAATAAAATTTTATGAATAATCGATTGCTTATTTCTGTAACACTCGCTATTGTTATTTTAAATGTTTTTATTTTAATTTTTTATAGTCCATTTTTGCAAGAATCTAATGAAAAATTTACAAATTTTATGATTTTGAACAACAGTTCTAATTTTTTAATAGCTCCAAATACTGATGAAACTTTATTCGTTAAAAATAAGAATAACTCTCATTTTGTACAGATTGTCGAACTTATTAGAAAGGAACATAATTTCATAGAAAGTTCTTTACGTTTTGGTGGCATAAATATTGTGATATTTATTTATGGGAATTACGATTATATTTCTAATCATATCCTACTTTATGGAATATGGGAAAGTAATTTGATTTATCAAATTGTAACTTACATTAAACAGAATCCAAAAATACAGTTCATTGATGTTGGTTGCAATATTGGGGTGTATACTCTTAGTGTGGCATCTATTGGAATTAATGTAATTGCTATTGATGCTAATCGCAACAACACTGATCGATTAATACAATCGGTAATAAGTAACAATTTACAGAAAAAAGTAACCATTATCTCAAATGCTATTTCAAATGTAAAAAAAAAATTCTCGATGAAGAGAGCCTGTAGCAATATTGGAGGTCAGTCAATTATCGTAAATTCAGCTGATCCATATCAAGTTAATAGTATTCTTCTGGATGATTTATTATTCCTGGTTGATGATAAAGTCGATGTAATTATGAAAATTGACATTGAACATTCCGAAATCAATGCATTTAAAACTGCTAATAATTTATTTGACAAAAGAAATATCAAATTAGTTTTAATTGAATGGAGTGGAATTAGAACTTCAACAGAAAGTGATATAGTGATTTCATTTTTTATTAGTAGAAAATACAAACCTTTTGCTAGTATATTTTCGGAAACAATTCTTGAAATATCTCAGTTTAGATCTTGGCCGGATAATGTTATTTGGCGAAATGATTTCGGATAATATATAATCGTTAGAATTACTTTTGCTTTTTTGAAATACGCGAATTAAAATATAACCTACTCGAAGTAGGTCATTATACATTATATTTGCATTTATGTTTGGTTCGTTTAAACTGTGATTCCACATTTCATTGCTAAAAATTTTTGCAATCTATTTGATTTATTGATGTCAAATTGTTTTCGAAATTTAATTTTTTACAAAATTTGACAATATATTTTTGTTATTGTTGTTAATTACTCAATGAATTAAGCAGTGATTCAAATTACGAATTTGACTATTAGTGAGTTATATAATTATTGCTACATATATGTTCTAAAATTGAAAATATTCTAATATAGATAATTTTGTAAATGGCACCACAGCCTTTCCAAATCTATTGGAAAATTGATACTTTTTCGATAATTTGATAGCGAATCAATTATTTACTTGTAAAAGGAAGGAGCATATAGCTAAATTGTGAAGACTATATTTTGACCAGAATCCCATAATTGAATTGATCATATATAAGATAAGATTGTTTTACCTGATTCATCTCAAGGAAGAACTTATTTGAATTCACGTAATTATTTTCTAGTTTTTAAAAAATTGTATTTGAATTAAATAACTTGAATGAAACTTGAATTGGTTTTCATTGACTAGCAATTAAAATTATGATATTCATTAACCAATTAATTACTTGAATTTCATAAGTGTTGGGCTAGGAGGAGGTCACTCTGAAATTTATTTAGGCAGATCAACAAAGCACGAAGACAAGCAACAAGACGATTTAAAACATCAATTAAGCACTTAAAACTCTGAGGAGAAAAACAAATAAATATAAAATAGAGAAACATAAAATTGTTGGGCAAAAATTGATTCGAGCCCTAAATTTCGTTTGTCCAGCATGATAACGCCTATATAATTTTAAGTGGTAAAATAAATATTGTTGGGAGTACTAGATTTTGTTTGAATGAATTGGAAATAGCATGCAAATATAACGTACAGATTTCAAATCAGACCCCTAAACATCAATTCAACAACCTTAAAATGTGAGAAAGATATAATTAAAATATAAAATCAAAAACATAAAAATAAATTAAAATAATAACAACATTCACCAAGATTTGAATGAAACTAACAAAAATAATAATATAACATAAATATTTGACCGAAAAATGACAATTTACGTAAAAGCAAAGAATTAATGGAGAAATTGAATCAAAATAAAATAATTTTAATTGGAAAGAATTCAATTAAAAATTTAAGAAAGAAATTGTCAGATTAAATCAAGAAAAAATAATAAAAATTAAAGTTAGATAACATAATTTCAAGGTGAAATTTTGTTTTATCACACTAATATTAACACACAAGTTTAGGGTCACAGAACAGGTATATATACTAATTCATTTTCACAGAATTTTTATCAAAGCTTAACTTTTGAAAAAGTGTGCAACCTTTTATGAGCAAATTCAAGCAGACAATTATCGATAATTTTTCCATACTGCGTTTCAAGCAATCTTAAGTAAGCTCTACTTGAACGCATGTATGGAAAAATATTTTATAAATGATGATGTGTACTATGATACTGTTGGGTTTCTGGGTGTTGATATTTTGAAACTATATGGTTGTTACCCAGACAACCCCATACAAATATCTTTTGCTTACCACTCGGCACCCGTTGCTAAGCAACGTTGGAACTGTGTTCAAGTGGGTAGGTCGTTCGAGAAAAGTGAGCGCTATTGCTAATGCTATAATTGACCGAACGAACCATGGGTCCAACGAGCTGCCGATAGAAGGCCTGTGCTCGATTTCGATTTTTAGGTACCCTTATTTTCCTATCTCCTTCAAATGTTAACCTATACTCTCATATCATTTATCTTTATGTCCATTCGTCTAGTCCTTCTCATCGTTGTCTGCGTTGATGATTTTTTTATGGCCTGTAAACCCTCTGTTATGTTAAATAAACACAGTAAATCTCTTACCCTTGTTGGATGTACGGAAAACTTAATTACTAGCTAGCTCCTACTCATGATCGATATCCATCTTACCTGTAATTCTAGGGTTGTCTTTCCTACGTACACCGCACGATTTGAATGTACTGCTACGTACCCATGACCGAAATCATGTTGGTACTGTACGCAACAGCCGAATGCCATTCGAGCAGGTGAGCGCTATTTCTAGTACTACTCCTCGAAGGACCTTCGTTTTCCCCGGTTCTTGGCTGCGTTAGAAGGATTTACGCTATTTATCTAGAAATCACACGTGCTTGGAATACCTTGGACCCATTAGTATATTACCCTTGGAATTGTGAGAACCGGAATATATTTTAGCCTAGTCGTGTATCGTTAGTCGATAAACCGTTTTCTCGTGGTGAACACGTCCCTTTTGATCAACTGTTAATTTAACACTATTTTATTACCATTTATCCAATTATTTGCTAATAATCCTAAGAGAGAGTCTCTATTACAAACATTTTATTTCTATACATATACATATAGTCCAAGTACATACACATAAAAGATAAAGACCGTTCGCGTAATTATCATGCAATTTGAATGATAAATACATAACTATAATATAGGTTAAACATTTGGGAAGATTAATAATGGATGATGTCTCCTTATTATCGAGTATAATGGTGTCGCAAAGGAAGAAGCAAATCATCGTGATAGATCTCGTCTGGTATGACTTAGTTGTCTGAGTCGATATCTACCGGCAGACATCGGCGTTTTGGTTGTCGATAGAGAGGGGGTTATTATTTGAACTTGATCCCCTTTGGGTTGAGGTTCCGGGGTCGTTGGTAGGAGTACGACTTGCCGGAACATTCCCGATTAGAATGGAGATTTCTTCCACATTGAGGCTAATATTTCCAAGGCCTGATCGACTGTTGGAGCTTCCGGTATGTCTTCTACCAAATCAATATAGACGGATGGCGGTGGATGGGGAATCACTGCCATTGGGGCATAGATTATATCCGGGTCAAACTCCGGAAACTCAAACTCCTGATAGGCAGGAGGTGGACCGCTTATTCCACTGATTGTTCCTACGGTTTCAATGGACTTGAGTAGGGTGGCCTCTGCCCGACGCCGTTCGTGGCGCCGGCGATTTCGATTCGGCCGCCGTCGAGATACCCCGGGCGTCGAATCTACAGTTATGCTCTGAGAAGGTTCGTTTGGTAGAGACGGAGTTGGGTTTGATGGAAGATGCTGGGCCGGTATGATATTTAGACTTTGGGCCAAGCTGCATCCCGGTAGGCGGGCTCTTAGCTCGGTCTCTGTAAATATTTGGCTGAGAGTGATGCTCTGCTGCGCGATTCAATTATCAACTCGTCTCTAGCTCGAGACAAGCGAGCTATTTTTTGAAATAACTTCCTTGTAGATTCGGGCGAGCTCCATGTCCCCTTTACCTTTTGATATTTGGTTTGTAAGACTGCAAAGTCCTTTTCCAATTGTTCTAGCCTCTGACGGGTTGCGATGATTGAAAGGGATAGTCGTGGAATTTTGGGCAGCTCTGTCATATTCGTTATTCGGTGAGGATCTATGGGTAAATGAAGACAGTATAATATTAGTTTATCCAAAAATCACGTCGAGACCCCAGTGAGGCGGTCGTAAGTTAAGTCGTAAACACGACGACAGTGGGGTAGAGTCAAGATCAGTAGTGGTAGGGGCCTTCTGGATGATTCCATCACGATGCTAGCAAATCAGGGGGAGTGAATTGGTACTGATGACATGCATGAGTCTGGTAGATTGGTGACAACGTCAAGGGTTGTCGTAGTAGTTGAATTAATCGAGATTTAAATGGAGCCAGTGTAATTACGTTGAAGCTTATCGATTAGGCATGTTCACTATTAGTAGGCAATTAAAATGGTGATAATGAATTTAATAGGGTCACTCTAATATTCATAATGGTGCATACTGAAGTTCTCATGGCCCTAGCATCATTAATAATTAAAATCGTAATGGGGCAATGGTAATGCTGTGAGCGGTAATCACACTAACACTAAGGTTGAAAATAACGATAGTAGGGACATTAATTATCACGATAATACCTGTGATGATAATAATAAGGATATTAATAGTGGTAATGTTAATAATAATTATAAAAATAGCAATAATGATAGGAACAATAATAATAATAATGATAATAATGATAATAATTATATTAATACTGATGAAAATAATAAACCTAGGAATAGTAATAATTATAATAATTATGAGAGCAATAATAATGGTGTCAAATATTAATAATAGTAAATATAATCCCAGTAATAATAATACGCATGTTAGTTACCATAGTAATAATGATGACAGTAGATGTTCACAACAAAACCATTGGTTGGCGGCAGCAATATTAGAAATTAAACTCCTATGAACGATATCCATTAATCGTGAAATTTGGGAAATGACTCTATCTCAAAAAATTCTAACAACGGGGAATGATTTTTACAGACCGGCAATTTTGATGTCAATACACTTCTGTGATTGGGTGTTGCATGTTTGGCTATCGAGGGAAGAAAGAAAATCAGAAGCGTCGGCATAGTAACTCGGAGTGAAATGAAGTGAATTTTTTCCTCTCCCTACTGATGGTGATGAATTTATGGAATTCTATTATCAGGAATATTTTACGAAAAAAATCGATAGTGACGGACAATTATTTGGGTGATACTTTCGGGATCGTCTAAGTTTATTTTCCGAATAAATTAAACGTGGAAAAATCCGGACATTCAGTTCCTCTCAGAGGATCTACCAACTTCTTGTAATTATCGTCTTAATCGTGGCATGTTGGAAATTTGTTGGTATTCGTTCTCAATCTCGATTCTAGGCCGAAAACATAGTTTTGGGAGTACTGTTTCACCTTGTCTATTCTGTAATTTGTGTTAATTATTGCTGTCGTAATGCTATCGGGATTTCATTATGTTTTGTTTAAATGTGCTGGGAATTATAATTGATTGTGGTAGTTCAATTTTTATTGTCTAAAACTTAGTACATCGTTGTAGTAATGGTGTCTGACACTTTCCTGGGGCTTTTGTTTCCCTCTTATATTATTGAAAATTTCCATTCCTTTCATTGCCTATCACTTCTACCGGGTTAACTCGTTTTCGAGGTTTTCAGAAAATAGTCCTGAAATGATCGCTGTACGATCTTTTCTATTTCCCTTACCGAGATTCCGAAACAGGCGCGACCCACAATCACAACTAGGGAACTCAATCCACCAGCCGGACCGGGATCTGCCTGATCGAGGACTATTACGATACATTACGTATAAATATGAGTTTATTAGGGACCTCGTATATATAATTAATATGAATTTAAAATCATAAATATAAACATTATTTTCATATAAAATTACATTAACTTAAAAAATATAAAAACAAAATACAGGAAAACTTCCTTAATTTCAAAATTTTCAGAAATTGCAAAGTCAAAGTTTTAAAGTTTTTAAAGTTGAAATTGTAAAAGAGATGAAATAATGAAATTGGTCACTGCTTATATACTATGTTTGTGTCTGTGTGCGACCAATGTGCGATTTTTTTCCATTTTTAGGGCTTTCTAATTATTTTATTAATTTCAAATTATTTTTATTATTTTTTATATATTTTTTCTTATTTTTTGATATCTTGATATTTTATTGTTTTATTATTATTTTCTTACAATATTATTTTTTAACCATCATATTTTGTTTTCTGGTCGCCTCTTCTGCCTGTGTTTTTTCTAAACCTTATTTTGCAAGGTTTTGGCAGTTTATTTCATTTTGCATCTGTAGGCATTTTTCCGAATTTTAATTAATTATTTGTTTTATTTAATTTTGTTATATTTTTAATTTGTTTTAATTAATATGTTTTTTCTATTTTTGGTCTCTTCTTGCGGTGCATGCGTATGTGCAGTGACCATTTCTTCATTCATATTTTTTGTTTTAATCTATTCATACTTTTGTTTTAATTTTGGCTCTAAGCCCAACACCCTTATCCCTATTTTAACTACAATGTTCCCTATTATTATTACTAGCATTATCATTGTTACTATTATACGTATTATTATAATCCATGTTCACTAATATTGTTATTATTATAAATCTCATTATTTCCATTACCATTATATTTATTATTATTATTGTTATTATTATTTTATATTTATTATTATTATTATTATTATTATTATTATTAACATTATTATTACTATTATAATTACCATTATCCTTACTATTATCATTATTATTATCGAGATTTTAGTAGGGATTATTCTTTATTCCTCAGCTTTATAAAATGTTTTTCTTATATAAAAGTTTAGCCGTAATCCATCTGTATTTTTGAGTTTTCGATAAAGTATTTTTGTTAATTCGAAAAATTTTAGCAGAGTTCCACCCTTATTTTACGGTTTTATCCTTATTCTACAATTTTCAATAAAGTATTTTCATTGATTCGGGAAATTTGACCAGCGTTCCGCCCTTATCCTACAGTTTATAAGAAAATTATACTAATAATTGAATAACATTCAACCTTTACTTTACTATTTTCGATAAATATTTTAATTAATTCGGAAAATTTGAGCAGCGTTCCGCCCTTATTTTGCAGTTTTATGATAAATGTTTTAAGTATTTCCGGAAATTTGCGCAGCGTTCTGCCCATATTTCCCGCTTCAATTCAACATAATTTATTTAATTCTTATATATCATTTAAAACATTATTTTTTTCTGATTTTAGTCGTTCGGATTAATCTTTTTCCGATGGCTATTCATTTTAACTGTTGCAATGATTTCGCAATTTTACCCACTACCCTTTCTCTCTCTTTGTCCTTAAGATCTATGTATGTTCATGTTATATTTAATGAGTGCCCACTGGACTACTCGGTGTTAGTGATTTTTAGACGAATGTTGTTAAAATGTTTATGTCGATTTTATCGAAATTAAGTGCAAGAAAGTTGAGCCAAAAGACCCACTCTCAAGCTACTCTCTTTCGCTATTTAATTCAATGATTTGACGTTTGGAACCTTCACGGGAAAGACTGTTGGCGGACGGGTTTCTTCTTTTTGGTTATCGATTAGAGCTATTTGTTTTTGATTTTCGGTTCTTTTCTGTTATTTTGTAGGGTTTCTTAAGAGCATCCATGATTATTTGAATATGATTTCCTTGATGGGTGTTTCCTTTTCTATTGACTTTCGGATTTTATTTTCTAGAGTTCTGAGGGTTTGAACGATCTGTCTAAGTTTGGGCTTTGTTCACTTTGATTATTAGTATATTGTTTTAAGCTTTAGGACATTGGGTATATTAGAAGTTGGTCCGTCGGTAATTGGTATTCCTGGAGTTCCTGCATATCTCGTCATATTTGTTACAGGTAATTTTGCATCGTTTGATTGATTGTAGGGTTTTTCAACATCTTTCTAAGGGATGCTAGGTTGTATATATGAGTTTATTGCTGCTATCTTCCTTTTTATCGCCAATATCATGCTTTCCTTGTTTTTGTAACAATTATGGGTTTGTGATGATTATTTACAATTGCTTGACTATTTACAACAAATCTCGAGCTATTTTAATAGGATTCGTTATCATTCCTCTTGAATTTAGGTAGTTGTTTGACTTTCTGTTTTTCTTTCTTCTTTATCTCTGTTGCTTTTATTATTACATCTGGTTTCTCGTTTCTGTGATTGGTATTAACTTTATTTTGGTATTGCATATCCTCTTTGTTTGGCTTTACTACAATTTGCAAGATTCTTTTGAAACTACATTTTAATTGAGTGCCTTTTGTAGTTCAGTCTCCTCATCTTTTGTCATTGCTTGGCATTGTATTTTGCAATCTCTCATTACTGATTCGATTTGTTTTTCTTGTTATCTGGTTTTTGATTGTTGAGTTGTTTTTGATTTGTCTCTGGTCCTATCTTTATTCATATCTGGTGTTGAACTTCAGTCTTGTTTGGAATTGCCATTCCGTGATATTCATTTTTGTCTCGTTTGGCTGCATCTAGTTTCACTTTCAGTTGGTTGTTTTTCTTTCTCTATTCCTTGAATTGATTTTTGAGTCTCTTCCACCCCTTTGCTAGTTCTATTTCATTGTCCTTTTCGTTTTTTCGTTTAACTCTATCACTACAGATTTCGTTTCTCAGTTATCTACCCTTTGTTGTTATTCGTCAATTTCACATTAACTGATTCAGTCGTTCCATATAATATTTATACACTACTTTTATACATTACTATATAAACATATTTATTATATACATTATATGCACACTCCTGACTATTTCTTACTTCATCGTCTCCAAAGAGTCTACGCACAAAGGGCGTATCCCTCCTCATCCCTCGTCAGTTACTTGATATATACCGATCTCGATTGGCCACTTGAGTGGTGCTATTAATGGCGGTGGTTGTCTTCTTTCGTTGTATATTACTGAATTTTGCTTTTTATTACTATCTCGGTTTTCTCCCTCTTCGTTATCATCTTCCTTTTTCCTGTCTTTGTACTCATCGTCCTTTTTGTCCTGCTCTTTATTACATTGAGCGTTCTCAATCCTGTTGTCCTCGACATTTATTTATTGGGTTATATCCTCATACATCTTGATTATCATTTTCCTTCCATTTCTGATGTCATCAATTTCTTGTTTTCTACCGCTAGATTTTCGTTGTATCAGGTGCCATTCTCCTACTAATGTTTCTAATTTTTTCTTTTCTGGACCCTTTTCTCTCAGGCCCTCTTTTATTGTCCGTGAATTTTATTTCTCCTCTCTTTAACAGGGCTTTTATCGTCTTTGGTACAGTCCAGGTAATTGTCCAGATACTTTCTTCGTTCGTTGTGGTTTTCCTAGTTTTGTTTTGATGTGCATATCCATACCATATTGTAATTTTCCTTTCCACATGGGTTATTTTGCTGAATTCATCAATTACATCTTCTTTTGTCTCAATTATCAATTCACTGACAGTTTTTGATCTGTCTTGCATATTCAGATTTCTCGTTTGTTGCTTTTGGATTAGTTCTCCCTCTGAAATCTTTTTAACCATTAACATATCTATTACCTCTTGTTCGATTGACGTCACTCCTATTCCTATATTGTCCCCTGTTGTTGGTATAGATTTTGACTCCAATACTTTACTTTCTACGTTTATTTAAAGTTCCTTTTTCTTGACCTTTTCATTATTGTTTATCCCTTGTTGTAACATGTCTATTTTCACTTTCCTTATCGGTTCTCTTTTCATTTTTTGTAGTAGTAGCCTCTGATTTTGATATTTTGTTTTTTGTTTTTATGATATCTTTTTATCTCTGTTGCTTTTTTGTCTTCTGTCGTTTTCTTCTATGGTGAACTCTTGTATTATCTTTATTTTTTCTTTGCTGCTCAATTCTTGCTCTGATTTTATTTTGTCTTCCTGAGTTTCATCTTTCTTAATTACTTCATTTTCTTTATCGTTATTGATTGCTATATCATCCTCACTGTTGACAACACACTGCTCCGCAGTGTGGATTTCTTTTGTATTGACTATTCTCGACATATTGCTTCTACTTGATATTTGGTTTCTGTTCATCCGTCTTTGTCGAATTTCCTGGATTTCCTCTCTCTGTAATCTCTGCCATTCAATTTGTTGTTGTTCCGGATATTTTCTGGACCATTGATATCCAACATTATTCATGTTTCTCCTCGTACTACTTTGTTGTATTTGATTGTTTGCGGCTATTCATTGAATCATACCTCCTAATTGCTCAATTTCTTGATTTGATCGTTTTGTGTACTTTGGCTATAGTTGTTCGGTTTTGGTTGTCTCGATTTTCTCTCTATTGGACAATTTGCAGCTATATGTCCGTTTAGGTTGCAGTTGTAACAGGTTCTACTCTTGAATCTTGTGGTTGTCCTCATTATCGTCATTTCTCTTAAATGTCTAATCTCTCGTGTTGGGTTATTTTGTAGACTTCCGGAATTGGTATGGTTTTTGTTGACTTTGCAATCTTCTCATTCGACAATTCTTTCACATATGACCAGTTTGATCGCAATTAAAACAGATTATCATTCTCCTTCTCCTACGTTTCGTGTAGGGTTCATTACTATTGATTGTCTGTTGATACTTTTTGTGCAAAATCTTCTATCACATCCTTGGCAATTCTTTAATTGATAATCTCGGTCAGTTTGGCATCCTTCTTTTGAACAGATATTACATACTGGATTGTAGCTCACGTTGTTAATCCTGAAATAATTATTATAATTTATAAATTTAGCTCTACTGTCTTAAATCCTCTTAACTGGCATATCGCGAATTCGTGATGGTTTTTTAATATCTTTCGTTTGTCTCGTTGTTTCTATTGTTACTTTTATTGGTTCTGATACTTGATCGTTTAACTCGATTTGATCATTTTTTCTTTTGACTCTTTCTTCCATTGGGGTTAATATTTTCTGTTCTCGTATGATTTCAGTTTTCCATGTTTCTGCTACATTTGTCTCAACGGTTTTCTCTTTCCGAATTTCCAGTTTCCTTTTTGTCCTTTAAATCTTCTTCGTTGCATTTTCTTTCTGAATGCATCTTCTGTACATTCCTCTTTAAACTCGAATATATTGGTTCTCGTCTCTTCATTTCTAGTTCATCGCGTGTAGTAGGTAGTTAAGGGCTTTCTGCGCCCACACACCATTGCATAATAAAATAGGGGGAGGGGGGGTTATTTACAGATTATTTTCGGATTATCTTGATTACGTAATGATGTAATCAAGTTAATTAATTTTGTGTGTATTTTAATTAATTTTTGTGTGTATTTTTTTTCCAAATTTTTCCAAATTTTTTATGTGTATTTTTTTAGTAAAATTTCTAATTTATTTTCGAATTTACTTTCAATTTTTGAAATATAATTTTTTAAGTATTTCTAATTAAATTTTTTTTAGTAAATTTCTAATTAAAATTTTTTCAGTTGTATATGATTTTATCAATGTAGTTTTTATATATGATTTTAAAAATATGATTTTTATATATAAGTTTAATTTTTTAATTTAAATTATATATGATTTCTAAGTAGATTTTTCAGTAGAATTTTATCGATGAATTTTTATAAATGATTTTTTAAGATGAAGTTTTTAGTATTATTTTTAATATACATAATTTAAAATATAATTTTTTCAAAGTAATAAATTTTTAACATAATTATATATTGAAATTTTTTATACAAGATTTCAGCATGTTTTCAGTATAATTTTATCGATGAATTTTTTATATACGATTTTTTAAGATAAAATTTTTAGCATAATTTTTACAATGAAATTTTTATACATTTTGATTACGATCAAAGAAATTTTGCGTTATCAAAATAATAATAATAATAATAATAATAATAATAATAATAATAATAATAATAATAATAATAATAATAATAATAATAATAATAATAATAATATAATAATAATAATAATAATAATTCCACCAATTTAAATCTTTATAAAAAACTATTAAAACTATAAACACATAAAATAAACTCGTAAAAGATCAAAATCTCTATAAAAACTATAAACACATAAAATAAACCGACAAAGTATGTAATAAAAATTAATCAACAAATAAAAACACACTAATTTATACTGTAATGTTTATTTAGTAAAAATCTTCATCTTCATCATCGTCAGAGAACTGCAAATCCTCAAAGTTAGGTTGCTGAATTTCATCTGTTGTAATTTCGTCACCTGCTACAATTTCTCCAATAATTTCATCATCAGCGACAATTTCTTCATCAGCGTCAATTTCTTCAGATATATTTATGTGCCCGTATGCTAAACATTTATTTTTACTCACCAAAACCCTTTTATCATCTCTATTTGTATGTGCTATTTTACTATTTTTAAAACTATAAAGTTGATGATTTTTTGTTCCTTTTCTAAATTGTGCTACTGAAAACACTGAGTTTTTCTCATAACACTCTTTTTAAGATTTATGAGTTAGATCGGTATCCTTTAATGATATACCCTTAGCTTTTAGACAAGAAGATTTACCTAACAAACTGTAACATTTTGGTCGAAGGAAAACCCATTCGTCATAACCTTCTCCCTTACTTTCGTGCTTAAATTTTTCAATGACCGAATCAAGTTTTTTAGAATAAAGTGGATGAGTAGAAGGGTAATTAGATGTATCCAAAAGATTATCCTTAACCATTTCAGACAAAAGAACATCTAGTTTACAATTTTTAATCTCCAAGAAGAAAGAGTTTGTATCTCCAGCAACTATATTGATCTCACAATTTAATTGTTGTCGATATTTTTCCAAGTCCTTTTACTGAAGCTCATACATTCTAAGTTTCAATAAGTCAAGCACTGATTGTCCTATATAGCTTGGTCGATCTAAACATATCGAATCTAGATTTAACAACACAGCTATAAGATCATTGTCAATTTTTATTGATTTTTTAAAGGTAGGTTTTGAAGTATAAGTGACTAGTTTTTTATCAGTTGTACAAAGACGCAAATTCATTCTCTTTTTCAGATTTTCAACAGTTTTTCCATATAAACTGTTATTTAACAACTTATAATAATTTTTATCAAGTGTATTTGTACTTTTAGCTCGAAGTTCAGTGTTTATGTCAATATACTTTTTAAAAATATTAGACTGTTTGAATCTTACTCCGCGATAAACATGTGTCACTTTAACACCGAGAGACATGTATAATTTTAATAATCGCCAATGAATTACATAGTTATATTTAGGATAATGAGTCAGCAAAATTTTTCAACCTTTGAACCCTCAGGTTTCATTTTCTCAGCTGCAATTGGAAAATCATCTAACTTAACATGAAGCTCAGAAGGAATCTCAAGATCAACTTCAAGAGTATACCCATATGACAAAGATTCAAGATTCAAAGTCAAATAATCAGATAATATTGTATCAAATCCATCAAATATCCAATTAAATTCACTACAGGGTAATGGTTGACTTAAAGCCCAACCATATAAATTATTAATATCAACATATAGTAATTTTGTGTTTTCGTCGGTTTTAACATAGTGTTTATTAACAAAAGTAAGACCACCTCTAATACCTCCCTCATAAAAGCTAAACATTTCATTTTCAGTAATTAATTCTATAGGTTCATCCAATGACATTAAAGCAGAAGACCACGACATTCCAGGAATTCCAAAATAATTTAAAGGTTCTAATCTATTGTGTGCTATCGATTTCGCTCGAAATTGTTGAAAAAAGTCTGCCAAAAGAAAACAATCTAGTTTCAGGTAAACTTTCGTGTAATCAAGTAAAGTCCTACAATTAGTTTCATCCCAAATAATCAGAGCTTTTACATATTCAGCCTCAGTGACACCTTTCCAAATCGGGGGTAATTCATAAGTATCGTGAAGAACATCTAAACTAGTTGCAAAATTGTACGGAAAGATCCCCTTTTCATCAACTATAGTCCCTGTAAAAACAGATCGAGTCAAAGGTAAAGTTGTAAAGGTTTTTACCGCTTTTGCTAAAGAATCATTTACAAATTGATAAGAATCAATAAATCTCACACTAATTTTTCCCAAGTGAGCAATTAATGAAATAAACTTTTCAGATGTTAATGGAATACATCCTAAAGCCCAATTTTTAAATTTACTCAATCCATATTTTAATATATGATGCATATCATATCCCTTTAAGTTATGGAAAATAATTGGTAAAACTTTGTTTATTTTTCTATTAATATTACAGTCATTTCAAGCAGCACCCAAGTATTCCCCAGTAAAATGATCATGATCTCTCACTGGATCCACAGTATCTTTCAAACAAAGATAGCATTTTATACATGTATCAAATTGAAACTGTTGTAAGTTTGTTAAATCCTTAATTGTTTGATTTCCCATTTTATAATAATACGGTAATACAGTATATTTTGCTATTTTTTCAACTGTTTTTAAAAATTGTTCCACACAATCTTCACCTATAAATTCTTTATATATTGTACTCCCATCAAAATTATTTATTAACAAAAGTCCTGCCGAAATGGGTAAATGTATTTGATGGTGTACGTCATCCTTTGGCAAAACAGATTCGAAATCTGCATATATAACATATGGTGGGGTTACAGTTTTGGACCAATCAATGAATTTAATAAACTTATTTTCCCGGAAAGTATATAAAGTTGTCCCTAACTGATTTCTGATACATAATATCTCATGTTTGTCCAATGCTTTCTTATATCTAAATCCGTTCAGACATCTATGACACCATAATGATTGAATTTTTTCTATATTTTTATCTTGACAATTCAATAACCTATTGAGTGATGTAATTCCAACATAATGATATTGTTCTCCTTTATTTAATAGCAATAAATTAATAATTGTTCCTTCAGTAATTTTGGACCTATGAATTATGTTTAAAAATGGACGTTTTAAAAAAAAGTCGTCGTGTTCGGGTTTAACTGTTTCGTCATAACTAAATATATTAATTATTAGTCCTTCGTTATTTGACTCAAATTTTCGAATACCATTTAATTTCATGGGCATATCATTTGGGTCATAATTTAATTCATTTAGATACTTAGTGTAACTATAACTATCATTCCTATGACTACTAACAATCTCATCTTTTTTAAGTATCGACAATATGCTATAGATAAAACATAAATTATCAATATTTTTTACATTTATTATACAGTTTTTGTTAGCCAATTGTTTTGGTTTTTTATATAACTTCTACCACTTAACCTACTGATATTACTTATTTTTGTTACTATAAAGTAAATTTCAGTTATTTTTCTAATAACCCAAATACTCCCTAACTCTGTTATTGAAGATATCTTTTCATTTATCTTTTGTATGACATCGTCAAAGAATGATTGGGTAAGTGGTCTTGCGCTGTTGCTAATATTATTTAATTTTATATCACCATCTTTCTCGAATTCAATTTCTATTCCAAATTGAATTTTTACATATCTAAGTTCATCTATTATCTCTCTTAACTTGTTAATTATCTCTATAGGAAAAATAATTTCCTTAATGTCCAAGTTGGTTGTATCTATACTAATTATTTTATGTGTACCTCGTAAGTCACTTTGGATTATAGGTCACCAGTCCAATATCTTCATTTAGGTATTCCAAAATACTATTTATAGAATCTGTTGTATGTTCACTAATGGGTTCGCTTCTAGGGGTAATTTGGATTGCTCCTGGTCTTTTAAATAATTTAATTTTTTTATCATGAAACTGTCGCAAATGATTTTTATGATGGTCATAAAAGTCTAAATAGGGAATGGGTTGGGAATTTATGCATACGGGACATATAAAATAAATTGAATTATGGTATTTTTTACCATAATACTCTTCCAATTTTTTGTGACATTCTTTTTTATTATGAACTGTTAATTGACAAAAATTGGGGTATAATTTACCTAGTAATAAAAAAAAATTAATTAAATTATTAAAATAAATGTGCAAGTATGCAACCAATAAAAATCGCTTATTTACTATAAATAAAAATATTTTTGATGAAAAAGCAAGAATGTCGAAAGTATTTGAAATACTCCTAGAAGAAAACAGTACAGCTGTTATTGGGATGACATTTAAGCCTCCTGTTCAATACCTTCAATACAGTATGAACTATTTAAATTTCCCTATTACATATATATTCAAAGTAATGTTTATTTTAATTTAATTTGATTAATTATTTTTTAGGAATCTGTTAATTTAACAGCTTATGATTACAATATTATGATTGGAAATATTGAAGATGAAGATCGAAAAAATATTTCAGATATTCTTCATTTGTTGAATAACGAAATGATTTTTAATGAAAAATTTTCATATATTAATTGTGAAAGCCAATTGAAGGATCAAGTACAAGATAATAAAAAATATAAAATTCAGATAATTATTAAAGGAGTCAAGATTAACAAATCTATTATCAAACCTATTTGGAAAATCCTAAATGTTGTTGAATAAATTTTTTATCTTTTGTAAAGTTGAGTTTTGTTGATTTTTATAATTTGTAACTAATAGTAAACTAAACACGTCATTTAAAAAAAAACCAAAAGTTTACCTCGAGTATCTATTATTTTAATAAAAAAAAAATTTTGAGCAGGGATAATTATTGACAAATTATATGCAAAAACTTGTTCTCTTATATAATAAAATATTGTGGTCAGTCCTTCTTTAAATATAATATATATATATATATATATATATATATATATATATATATATATATATGTCTTAAAAAATATAAAAATCAAAAGGTCTGACCTTATTTTCGATTAATAATAAATGGGCGTCAGTCCTTCATTTTTAATTAAATAAAGATATATATATATATATATATATAACATGAGAATTAAAAAACAATAATCGAGTGATCTGCCCTTATTTTCGATTAATAATAAAGGGGCGCCAGTCCTTCATTTTAAATTAAATAAAAATATATATAACATGAGAATTAAAAAAAATCAAGGGGTCTGCCCTTATTTTCGATTAATAATAAAGGGGCGTCAGTCCTTCTTTTCATATAAATATATATATATATATATATATATATATATATATATGTCTTAAAAAAATATAAAAATCAAGGGGTCTGCCCTTATTTTCGATTAATAATAAAGGGGCGTCAGTCCTTCTTTTCATATAAATATATATATATATATATATATATATATGTCTTAAAAAATATAAAAATCAAGGGGTCTGCCCTTATTTTCGATTAATAATAAAGGGGCGTCAGTCCTTCATTTTAAATTAAATAAAAATATATATAACATGAGAATTAAAAAAAAAATCAAGGGGTCTGCCCTTATTTTCGATTAATAATAAAGGGACGTCAGTCCTTCTTTTCATATAAATATATATATATATATATATATATATATGTGTCTTAAAAAGTATAAAAATCAAGGGGTCTGCCATTATTTTGATAAAAAAAACAAAACAATTAAAACATATATTTTCGTTGATTAATTTCATCACCCTCTTCGAAATCCGAGATTGGTAAATTTCTTTCTAAATCTATAAATATATTAAATTTATTGATAAATTAAAATTAATACTTGATTCGCTATTTATATGTATAGTGTTTGTTTGATAATTTTCTGCATAGCCTTGTTGAATTTTTTGAATATAACCTAAAAGTAAATAAAATGATTTAATAAAAATGAAAACCTTACTTAAATTTGAATTTTGATAATTATATCCTCCAACATTTTGGGCATGACTTTGAATATTTTATGGGTAATTGAGATAACCTAGTAATAAATTAAAATAAATATAATAAAAATACTAATGTTACTTAAATTTGAATTTTGATAATTATATCCTCCAACGTTTTGGGCATGACTTTGAATATTTTGTGGGTGATTGAAATAACCTAATAATAAATTAAAATAAATTTAATAAAAATTAAAATCTTACTTGGTTCATTCCCTCCATAGGTTTGAGGATGATAAAATTGCTGGTTTAATATATCTAAAGAAATTTTAAAACTTATTTATTAAAAATTAAAATATAACTTGGTTCATTTCCACCATAGTTTTGAGGATAAAATTGTTGAATATAATCTAAAAATAATGTTAAAAATGATTTAATAAAAATAAAAGATCTTACTTGGTTCATTTTCTTCGTAGATTTGAGGTTGATAAAATTATTGGTTTATTGTATCTAAAGAAATATTAAATAAATTTATTAAAAAATTAAAATCATACTTGGTTCATTCCAAACCATAATTTGATCTCCTCCATTGATTTGATGATAGAATTGTTGGTTCATTATATCTATAGGAATATTAAATCTATTTAGTAAAAATTAAAATCTTACGTGAATTTTGATAATTATTTCACCCATTTACAATTTGAGGATAATTTTGTTGATAATATTCAACATAAGTTTGGGGATAAAATCCATTATGTTGTGGAAATAATAAATTATCTAAAATATAAGGTAAATTCGTATTACAATATAAATTAAAAATTACTTGATTCATATTTGTTATTATAGTTATTAAAGTTGTTCATTTTCTAAAATTGAATAATAATAATTAAAAATTAAAAAGAAAATTAAACTGTTTTGTAATTATGACAAACTATAAAAATGTTTTTTGATATATTCAAATGTGTGTATTTATTTTTGACCAATCAAAATCACACATCTGCACTTGTATTAATCAACACACATTACCAATCTACACAAAACCATATTAGGAAATAAACACAATGATACAAAATTTATTTAGTGAACATTGATTTTAACCACGCTAAGCAATGTTGGCCAAAAGTTTTTGTCAACGGATTCTGATAACGAATTCGATTGTTTTCAATTGGCATCAACATTGATTTTAGTTTTGATATCAATAAAGAGGGATAATAGAATCCCATTGGATCAAATACATGTATTTTATCTGGTTTCATGTAAATAGCAAGCCAATGTTCTCCACTGAGATTAGCTGATTGAGTATTTACAATCAAAGCTTTGTTGATATTGATATATGGAATTTTGTCCAATGGAAAAACACCAATAAAATTTTTCCCAATTAGTTTTTTTAGCAATAGTTTGTATCTGAATAAAACTAAAATTAATTAAATTAACTAATTAATTAAATTACTTACTTCATTTTTAACCATAACTAATATTACTTTGGTTTATAGTGTGTTCAACAATGTTTGTCAAACAAGTACTGTACGGCTTGATGTGATTTGAATTTCTTTTTCAAATACTCCGTATACAAGTACTGATACAGATTCGGTTAATGAATTTTCAAATTTTATATCCAATCGTAAATTTCCACTTTGAGGTAACTGACTTTGATTAAGATCAAAATCAGGTGCCAATACAAATGTAAAATAGGGATATTTATTTTTAAAGTCTGACAAGGTAATACCACAATTCATATTTTTATTAAGATAACCCATATTCCTAACAATACTTTGCATATAACTAGAACTATAATTATCATTGGCAAAATCTTGACTATATTTTTCACGATAATCATTTCCTTTACTTAATGATAAAGACTTGACATTAAAGTGTTCAAATATTGAAAATGTTTCCAAATACGATCCTCCATATCTTTTATTCCCTTGGAAAGCAACAAGAATAAAATTTGGTATTCGTCTATCACCAAATACTTGCTCCTTATAAAATGAAGATGAGCCCATTGGCAATGAAAATTGAACAACTTCCTTACTTTTCATTGGATAAATTGCATTTTTATTAGCAAGCCCAATTTGGTGACCAGCTAAAACTGACGGTTCAACACGAACTCTTCTAACCATCAACTTTGCATCTAATAATATTATTTGTGGAATTATTTTTGTACATGTTAAACTTCTTTCAGTATTGAATCTTGTTAATTTAATTTGAACACTAATACCAGGTAATAAATATTTTGGTTGATCAAAGAAATCTAATTGAAGTGGGGAACAAACACTGATTGGTTTTGATTTTGAAATCCAAATTTTTCTTTTTGAGTCATTTTCATCATAACCCATTCCACCTAAACAAGTATGTTTTGTATCGTGATTCTAATTAATAATAGTTTCAATCATTGCCTTGAGTGTGAATACATCATTACTTCCTTCAATTTTAGTAGAATTAAAAATTACTTCAACATCTTTAAAAAGTGTTTGGAAAAAGAAATTGTTTGCAGTAACATCTGATTCATTAGATAAATTTTCCCCGTTGCTATTTACAACTTTCATTTGAATGTAGAGTAATGTATCGTTCAAATCCAAGTATTCGGTTTGAGAGCTATTAATGTAAAATTGAATTGCGGTGTTTCCTGGATCTGTAATTGAATTCACTGGATATCTTCAAAAGAACCATTTTCAATTACTGCTTGAGGAGATGGTGTATCAAAGATGCATAATTCTGATTTTGCACTAATCATGACTGGAATATAGTTCCGTATCCTTTCATTCTTTTGTTTATATGTTTCTTGATAATTTTTCGACGTTTAATTGTTCCACCTTTTTGATCTTTATTAAATACATCAGAAACTTTGTTAATAACAGAAGGTAAGTGTTCCATTACAGAGAGTATAGAATCTTTAATTTCAGATATTGCATTTGATTTTAGAGCAGGTAAGATTTGTGCATTATTATTTATTACGTCATTAGCAGTTTTCACACCAAAATTTCCAATACGTTTAAGAATAGGTAGTGCGAATCGCCCAATTGTTTTTAACTAACCAGATCCATACTGTTTACCTACAAAATAAGGTAAATCCCCACCATTTTGATGAGTGCTATAAAAGTTTACAATGTCTGGATTACTCATTTATTTTACGGAAATGTAATGTCAAGTAAGTTTTGTCTAGTTTACCAAATATATATTTTCCACTGTTATCACGAATATTGATTTCTATATTGTTTATATACGAAGATGATACTGGTAAATACATTGGATTTTTCTCAATGAATTGAACAAGGTCGTCTTTTTTATGTTTTTCTATCCAAACACATTTAAGTAGGGGAAGACTTAATTCACCCACATGAATTGGTTCAATAATATTTGTATAAATCATCATTTGTATATTTCTTTGCATTATAGTTGGTAAACTAGATCCAACAATGATCTTTTCATTATAAGATTCATCAATTAATCTCAAACTATGAGCCAACAGTATACTAAATTTAACACTTCTAACATCATCTTCCAATTCAATTTTAACAAGTTGATCTTGTTTAATTTCACAAGACTTGAAAGGATGGGGATAAGATGTCATCAACTGATCAGTGACTTGTGAAAGTTCAGTAATGAATAAATTTTCTTTAAATGTCTCAGTATACTCTACATCATAATAATAAGTTATAGTTAATCGTATAGTATCAAATTTTGATTTCTTATTTGGTATACGTATCTGATTCAATTCATCATTAAAATCTACTTCTTTTTTATTAAATCCCAAGTAATTAGCTTTTTCAATACTGTCAAATGTTACTTTGAATGGAAAATATTTACAATTAATGTTCAAAATTTTATTGTCAATATATATCAGATAAAATGTAGAGTTGTGACTAATTGTATAGTTTCCTTCAATAAAATAAAAATATTCATAACTATTATGTAATGTACTCTTGGTATATTTGATATAAGAGTTGTTATAAAATGAAAAATTATTGTACACCAAAGTGAATTCAGTTAAAGCAACTTCCCATTCACCCTCAAAGTAAATCTGATTTGGAAATTCTACATTAAACTTTTCAGCTTCATTATTTGGAAATGTAAGTGGACAACTTTTAAATGTAACGATAAATATCTTTTGGTATCTTTGCTAAATTTTATTAATTTCCCACTATCATCTCGAATATTTATTTCAATGATGTTTATAGTTGAATACGATACTGGAAGATACATTGGATTCATCATTTCTAATTGTACAATTTCTCTTTGATCATATTTTTTAATCCAAATTGATTTTAATATTGGAACTCTAACATCACCAACATTTATTGGTTCGATAATATTTGAATAAATGAACATTTGTTGATGATGATGTAATAATTTCGAAATTTAAGTGCCTAGTATAGTGCCTGTAAAGTTTGAATATTTTAATTCCAAAGATTCAGCTAAATTTGTGTCAAAAGATATATTTGTAATGTCATCTGCAAGTGTTATTTTGACCAATAAATTATCTTGAATTATCAATTCTTTAAAAGGAGAAGGATTAAATGACAAAAAATGACTATGTAATTCTGATAAAGTGTTTATGAATAAATTATCTTCAAAATATTTTTCAAATTTTGATTTTTCTTCGTAACTTATAATTATCCCAAATTGTTCCATAACACCATCATCAGTAAATTTTGGTAATTTTATTCGACAATGATCAACTTCACAAATGATTGATGTAGATTTTAGTCCAAAACTAAACGCATGCTGAATATAGGGGAATGTTACTTTAAATGGAACATGCGGACAGACAATAACCAAATTCTCATAATTTTCAATAAATATGTCAACATCTGGAGTATATTTTGGATTAAGTAATTCATAAGTATGATTTTGA
The DNA here is from genome assembly GCA_022537955.1 of Schmidtea mediterranea. NCBI lineage: Eukaryota > Metazoa > Platyhelminthes > Tricladida > Dugesiidae > Schmidtea > Schmidtea mediterranea. The sequence goes on along the minus strand of CM039679.1, from coordinate 200,023,299 downwards.
TTATTTATTTTCAAATACTTTATTTCACTACCACTCTTTACCGATTCATAACGTAGACAAGAATTACTATAATACAGAAAAGGATTATACACAAAAGTGAAATCAATCAATGCAACTTCCCATTCACCATCCAAGTAGACAGAATTTACTTGTATATTAAAATTACTAGATTCGTTATTTGGATAAATAAGTGGACAACTATTACTAGGTAAAATCATATAAAACTAGTTTTCTTTCATAATATTTATTTAATCAATTGAGATGAGGATATCCAAGTTGGAGTTTCGTATCCATGCCACTTAACGTAGTATTGTTTTTCTATTTACCAACATTTTTGGTTTTTAAAATCTTTTGAATTCTAAATATTGTTGGAATTGGAATGACTTGAAGTTCTTGTTCGTAGAATTTTCCACTAATTTCTTTATTCTCATGATCTGCTATTAAATACATTACAAGATTCTGTTTTGTATCTATATTCTTTATTACATATACTTCATCGCTCCAATTGTTGTCAAAATATTTGATGAAAGGAGAAGTACTGATTTTACTAATTCTTAAATGATCACCAACCTTGTATTTTGGCTTATCGATTTTTTCTTTCTTTAATCTTTGGTTTCTGTTGGTGTCTATAATGTCAACAGGTCTGAGACCATTTAATCCTTTATATGGCGAATGATTGTAACTAAAAATAATTTTAGGTAAAACATGTATCCAAGTTTTAATACCTTGATGTACAAAGTATTTTTTCAATCTTTCTCTCAAAATTCGATTAAATCTTTCCACATAACAAGCTTTGAATTGTAAGAATATAGAGTAATGATTGGCTTCGATAACTTCTTTTACTTTGCTATTATAAAATTCTTTACCTAAAATACATTAAAATAAATAATTAATTAAATTTATTACCCAAATCAGTCTGTAGATTGTGAGGTTGTCCGTCTTTAAATAATTTTTTAATTGCAATGGCCATTTCATTAGCAGATTTAGGTTTTGTTGGAATAGCACGGGCATATCTACTGAAAACATCAATACAAGTTAAAATATATTTGTACCCCTTGTTGAGGCATCATTTCCATCAAGTCCATTTGCCACAAATCATTGATTCCTCTTGTTTTGTATGGTCTGGTTGGGAATCGTTTCAACATTGGTTTATTTAAACTATATGCTAGTTGGTTCGATAACAATTTTTGAGTCTCTTTTTTAGAATTAATCACTCTTTTTGTTAATTTTTCTACACCACCAAAACCATCTGGATCTTTTGGGTTTGTCCATATTGTTTTGAGTGGATTTTTGGTTATAGGTTCCTTCATTATTACAACAAGATGTTAAAATATTTAAATCAACTTTATCTGGTTTAGAGTGTTGTAAAGCATTAAGATCTTAGGGATGAAATTGCACTAATTGCCAATAAAACTATAGGAATTAATGTACCCAAGAACCCTCCCTTTTGTTTATACATTATTCTTTTCATTAAACGTCTATTTTTAGTGTTTACCAATGATAAAAGGGATCTCTTATGTCTTTGTAATACCACTCCTTTAGCTTTACTAATATTGACATTACCTTGAACTATATTTACAATAACTTAAAGCAAATCGTCAATAACAAATGAAGGAAAAGCTTGTAAAATTGCTATTCTTTTATTATTTTGAGCCTTTACCAATGCATTAAAATATGGTAGACTACGTTCAAATTTCATGTTTACTATTTACAATTAATTATTATTGTTTATAAATTGATCCACTTCTTTTTTAGATTCTTATTCTTTTTTAGATTCTTCTTTACTTTTGATTTGGTTTTACGAATAACTTTTTTGGGTTGAATTTCGTTTTTGACAAGTACTTTTTTTAAAGGACATGATTGATAATCATTTATTGTTTTCAATTTTGTTTATAAATCGTAACACCTTTTTCATTAAAAATATCTGTTCGGATACGTAAATCGTCACTACATTGTTGTGTAAAGTCAAAGAATAAATATCCGTGTGGAACGCTTGTAGCATCTTGGAATGATTCAATTAAAAATTTTCTATTGTTTGGATAAGCTTGCCTGGCTAAGAAATCGATAATCGTTTGATCGCGAGGATTTTTGAAAATAACTAGGTATTGAACATTTAAATTACGAGTTCGATGACTTCCTCCTTGATGAAATAAATTTTGAGTTATGAAAATAGCAGTAACTCCACAATGTCTTCTGATTTTTGTGAACAAGTTATTGAAATCTTTTTCGTTATTTGCTTCTTGATACAAATCATCTATGATTATTACATCGCCTTGACGTAACCTAGACGACCAGTTTTTATCAAATCCCTTAACTATTGTCATTTTCAATTTACAAAACTGATTTTGTGTCAATCCATGTTCTTCGTCTGCACCCCTATGCCAATATATTTTAATGAATTTTGATTTGAACATGTTTGACTGCAATAAATTACATACAAATAGAGTTTTTCCGCTCCCACTAGGCCCTACAATTTGATATACTGCATCATTTCTTAATTCCATTTAATTTAATTTAATTTAATTTAATTTGTTTATAATTTGATATACTGAATCATTTATTTTGATAACAGAAAATGATTAGTAATATTAATCATAGAGGAAGATGTGAAGTAACTGGAATGAAGTTCCCGACTGGAAAACCTCAACATGTAGTGGATAGAAATGGAAAATCTCCAATCTTATTCTTCAAGAGCGGAGAATGCAGAATAATGGGTTGCAAGAGACCATTACATGAAGATGATTTCAAATATCAGATTCAAGATTTACAAATACAATCATTATCATTGAATATTGACATGGGTTGTCGAATCAACTTGTATGATTTGTCCACAAAAACAGAAAACATTTACGAACCGGAACTGTTTCCTGCATTAAGACTTGTCAAGTATAATCCACTTTGTGTGAATGTATTTGCAAGCGGAAAAGTCGTTGTCATGGGGATAAAAACATTGGAATACAACAGTCTAGTACAAGAAATATTTAACTTTATAAAACTTTTAATTAATAATTTTAATACCGACGAAGAAATACTAGATTATTTATTAAGCACTGATTGTGTTTAAATAGATTGAATTTTGACGATTGTAAAAATTAATAATGATCGACGAGCAAAAAGCATAAGTATTCGAATCAGTTCTGATAAAAATGGAAGAACTGTTTCCGAATATGAAAAACAAACTTTCCTATTGTGCTCCTGAATACTTGGCTACACGGATCTACCAAATGACAGGAATCAACATTGAAGAAATTGTATGGATGCACTACGAATCAGTTCAAGCATCTGGTTTGAAATGTTTAGATGACTGCATTGTTTGTGCAGATCCCTCAATGTTGACTTGTCCATTTAGATGTAGATGCTGCAGGGACTACAAGAAGAAGGAAGCTGTATATATTTTGTTGGCTGAGCTAAGAAGAGCTTATTATAAGCAGATTTGTGATGCTGTAAATAAATTTTGATCTTTTACGAGTTTATTTTATGTGTTTATAGTTTTTATAGTTTTTTATAAAGATTTTAATTGGTGGAATTATTATTATTATTTTGATAACGCTAAATTTCTTTGATTGTAATCAAAATGTATAAAAATTTCATTGTAAAAATTATCCTAAAAATTTTATCTTAAAAAATCGTATATAAAAAAAATTCATCGATAAAATTGTACTGAAAACAAGCTAAACCTTGTATAAAAAATTTCAATATATAATTATGTTAAAAATTTTATCATTTAAAAATATGTATAAAAATAGTTCGATAAAACTATACTAAAAATTCTAATTAGAAATCATATATAATTTTAATTAAAAAATTAAACTTATATATAAAAATCATATATAAAAACTACATTGATAAAATCATATACAACTGAAAAAATTTTAATTAGAAATTTTACTAAAAAATTTAATTAGAAATACTTAAAAAATTATATTTTTTAAATTTCAAAAATTGAAAATAAATTCGAAATTTTACTAAAAAATACACACATAAAAAATTTGGAAAAAATTCGAAAAAAAATTAATTAAAATACACACAAAATTAATTAACTTGATTACATCATTATGTAATGAGGATAATCGGAAAATAATCTGTAAATAACCCCCCCTCCCACTATTTTATTATGCAATTTTTTATGTTACAGTGTGCTACTAACTACCTACTGCGTGTGATTTCGTACATTGTTGATTCTCTCAAATATATTTCTGTTTCATACGTATTTTTACTTTGCAACTCTTGGTTCATTTCCTCTCGAAGTTTTTCCATCTCTTTACTCGTACTTGTTTTCAACTGAATTGTAATTTTTGGTTCGGGTGATTTCGCGTTATTTCCTTTGTCAGTTAACTTTTCATTTAATTTATCATATTCTTCAGCTTCTGTTTCCAAGCTTTCTAATCTTGTTGTAATCATTGGTTCTGCTGTCGCTACTGTAATAAATTTTCTATCTGTTGCTGCTTTTCACTTTCTCTGACTTCCAATAAAATGGTCTATTTCTTTATCCTTGTTCCCCATTCGTTTCGGTATATTCTCAGTTTCTTTGCTCAATAGTTTCTTTGATTCTGGTTTCTCGTTGCTCGCTTTCTTGATTCTATCTTGGCTCTATTATTCGTCGTTTACTTGATCTCTTTATTCCTTGGGTTTACTTGATCTCTTTATTCATTGCCAATTATCTAAAAATAAATAACACTTCTAGTACATATTATTCTCATGGCTTCTCCTTATTTTAATTCTTTTCGCTACGTCAACTTCTTTATCTTTTTAATTTTTTGTATTTTGATTTTTTAAGTTTATTTTGAATTATCTATAACTCGTATCAAATATCTATTTGCTATGTATAAATTATCTTTATAGTTGCATCAATTATCTATATGGTCGTATCAATTAACCATTTTTATCAATTAAATCATCACAATCATATCAACAATAGTCTCAATTATTATTTCTTTATCTCTTCATAATTTGTCCAAAAAAAAGTTTCTTAATCTCTATGCGCTGGTCCTCTTTGGGCCTTTTTAATTAAATCCTCTAGTCCTTTTCTTAAACTTTATCCGCTGTCGTTCTATGGGCCTTTTAATTAAATCATCTTGTCGTTTACCTTAAACTTTATCCACTGTGATCATTTTCCTTTTGATTCGCCCCGCTTTCATTTTAAATCCATTTTAACTTATCTATTCCTCTTATCAGTTATCTATCATACTCATATTAATCTCGTATCAATTATCTATATCTTCTTACCAATTATCTATGTAGTCGCATCAATTATCTATACTTTATCAAATAAAATCATTGCAATCATAGTATCATTCAATTTGTTAATAATTTTTCCTAAGTCTCCCTGATCTAAAAATCGTTTGCTTAATCCTTAATCGCTGGACCTCTATGGGCCTTTATCTTAATCTTATTATCTTTTTACTGGCACGTTATGGCCTTAAATTTCTCGTCTCATCTGGCACTCTATGGGCCTCTATAACTTATCCTCTTTATTGGCTATCAATAGCCTTCTCTATTTAATCGGAGTTGAGTTTCATCAGTGACTTGTCGGGTGACTTGTCCGATGGACAAGCTTGAGGCCTCACACTGACTCTCAATCCATGGCGACTTTTGAATAGCGCATTTGTTCGGTTACGCTTGCCTCACCGACACTCGGATATCCGGTACTCGGTGTGGGATCCGGGTTATTGTACCGAACTCCTCGCTGGGTTAATACTAAAAAAACATTCCCTCAGTACTCAGTGTGGGATCCGGGTTGTGTACCTCGGAGAATATAAAAGAATGGAAATGCCTAGACGTTCGACCAAGTTCCAAAAGCGGTTTACTTAATTTCCCGAATAGTGAAAAGAAAAGGAAAGAATTGGGCGCTGTAAATCCTAATATCTCTATCTACTGCCAGTTCGCCCCGAGTCAGATTTACAGCTCTTCTTGGCTGCCTCAATCTGATCCTTAGTAGGACCTTTCGAGTATGAACCATTTACCGGTTAGTTCACATCTCACCTACCGCTTGGTGCCCTCGATACTCGGTGTGGGATCCGGGTTGTGTATCGAGTCCCTACCCAGCATAAAAATTCTCGGTCGATACTCGGTGTGGTATCCTGGTTGTGTATCGAGCGGTCCAGCGTCAACCGTCCTTTGACTGGTAACATCCTGAACTTGACAGTCCGCCGATGTTCTCTGGTGCCTCACAACCAGCTAAGGAAAAAATGTTTCTAGGTACCTCTACGAGACCTTTTAGCTCTCTCACCTTCGGCGTCTAAATCATGCGCATTTTTTTAATTTTAATTTTAATTTTCGGTTTCCCCCTCACTTTCCCAATTCAAAAATTGTAGTAATCGCGTTGGTTTGCTCCCCAGAGAGGTGATCAATCTCTCGCCAGAAACTCTCCAACATTTGAGACGGATCCTACTATCTTCCTCTCCTCGGGTTGATCAGGGTTCCCCATCGGAATAAGCGTACTATCGTTATGATAGCTCGGTTTGAAATCTTACTTTCCAGTCTTATTTCCCACATAATATAATATAAATAACATTACAAAATACTCTAAGAAATTAAAAGGCATTGAAACTTTTACCGTACCTTACGTGTGATTTTTCAGCTTTCACTGTTTAAGTTTTGTTTTACTTGTCCAATCAAAATTTATTTAACGGCTTTCAAGACATTTTCGGCTTTTTCCTTATGTTTTACACCTTTCGGTTGATATTGTTGTCTTATTTATTATTATTATTTATCTCAACTTATCATACTTGTTTTCAATCATCTATTTCCTCTGGTTGTTGACTATTATTTTCGTAATTCATTATTACTTACTCCAAATCCTTTATTTTCATTTATAACAAGCATCATCATTCTATTCATCTACGCTCATTGCTAACTATTCGTTTCATTTACACCAGAACATTCTTTGGAAAAATGTTCTCCCGACATTTTCTGTTTTTTGCATCTTGTATCCTCGGGTCACTTTCTGTTGTTTCCTAACTTTATTGCTTTGATTCTTTCCATTAAAGAAGCTAATTATTACTATTATAATTACCATTATCCTTACTATTATCATTATTATTATCGAGTTTTAGTAGGGATCCTTCTTTATTCCTCAGCTTTATAAAATGTTTTTCTTATATAAAAATTTAGCCGTAATCCATCTGTATTTCTTGAGTTTTCGATAAAGTATTTTTGTTAATTCGAAAAATTTTAGCAGAGTTCCACCCTTATTTTACGTTTTTATCCTTATTCTACAATTTTCGATAAAGTATTTTCATTGATTCGGGAAATTTGACCAGCGTTCCACCCTTATCCTACAGTTTATAAGAAAATTATACTAACAATTGAATAACATTCAACCTTTACTTTACTATTTTCGATAAATATTTTAATTAATTCGGAAAATTTGAGCAGCGTTCCGCCCTTATTTTGCAGTTTTATGATAAATGTTTTAAGTATTTCCGGAAATTTGCGCAGCGTTCTGCCCATATTTCCCGCTTCAATTCAACATAATTTATTTAATTCTTGTATATCATTTAAAACATTATTTTTTTCTGATTTTAGTCGTTCGGATTAATCTTTTTCCGATGGCTATTCATTTTAACTGTTGCAATGATTTCGCAATTTTACCCACTACCATTTCTCTCTCTTTGTCCTTAAGATCTATGTATGTTCATGTTATATTTAATGAGTGCCCACTGGACTACTCGGTGTTAGTGATTTTTAGCCGAATGTTGTTAAAATGTTTATGTCGATTTTATCGAAATTAAGTGCAAGAAAGTTGAGCCAAAAGACCCACTCTCAAGCTACTCTCTTTCGCTATTTAATTCAATGATTTGACGTTTGGAACCTTCACGGGAAAGACTGTTGGCGGACTTACACCGCACTTACACAGTCGATAGTTATGTGTAATTTTACTAACTTGTAATATGTTTAGGCTGTGGGCCGAAAAATAAATAAATAAACTTTACCATAGTAGTTGAAATAAAAGCTTCGATGCACAAATGTGGTTGGTTGAAAATATTTATTCAGCATATTACATCGTCCACGTTAAATTCGTTCGGCGAAATACGACAATTGACAATTCATAAAAGCATTGTGAGTATTTCATAAATAACATTCGTAAAATCATTGTGCACATTCCATAAATTCAAGTCGTAAAATCATTATGCACGTCCCATAAATTCAAGTCGTAAAATCGAATCAATAATCATACACTAGCCGAGAGTTGTCGTGTTCAGGCAAAACACTTCCAGTGCTAATTGACTGAATGCACGGCTCTCAACTAATTATACACACCAACTAATTTTTTGAAAAACTAAGACTGTAAGTAAGAATGAAATTTTTTCTCCAAAAAATAAGACTGAAATTGGTCAAAACACATCAGTATATATACCTATAATTTGGCCTTAACCTTGCGTGTTATTTTCATTGCGAGTAAACAAATTTGACCTTGAAATTATTTTTGTTATCTAAATTAAATTTTTTTATTATTTTCTTAATTTAAATTGGTAATTTATTTTTAACATTTTTAATTAAATTTATTCAGCCAAAAATATTTTATTTTTATTCATTTAATTCATTAATTTTTACTTTTATATAAATGGTCATTTATATGGTCATAGTATTTATTTTATTTTACTTTTATGTTTTTGATTTTATATTTATTTATATTCTCTCAGATTTTAAAGTGTTTAGTTGGTGTTGTATATTGTATTTTAAGTTATCTTGGTGCTGGGTTTTGTGCTGTATTACTGATGCATTTAAACAATTTTCAAGGCCGTTTGTGTTCTGGCCCAACAATACAAACAAAGTCGTGTGAAATATATAAATTGACAGAAAGCGTTTTACTATGTCGAAATATTTCCGGCCCACAGCCGAAATATCACCCGTAGTCAGTAATATCTATATACCTATTGAGATGTGTAAGTGCAGTCCATCCGCCAATATCTCGTGCCCGTGAAGGTTCCGGCGCGCGTAACGCAGGAACCCAAATGTCAATAAATACCGTTATAAGGGAAGATGGAACCTGGATGGCTAGTCATTTGGCTACTTCTTCGTCATCCATCTCCCGAAAACACGAGCTAAAATCACGTTAGTCATCGGCTCAAAATCATATACACCGAGTAGTCCAGTGGGCACTCGTAATATCATAATATCAACATGTCTAACCCTAAAATTAAATAAGATAGGTGAGTGTGGGAAACGAGCAGAGAATAGTTGCTACGTCGAAAATCAGTTATCGAAATGAATAATTTAAAAATTGAAACTCCTAATTAAAAGCCTTAATATCGATAATGTTAACGTTAAAAATCAATCATAAAATTGAATAATCGAAAATAAAACTCCTAATTAAAAGCATTAAAATCGATAACGTTAACATTGAAAATGAATCTTAAAAGTAAATAATAAAAATGAATAATACTCTGAATTAAAGACCTTAATAACGATACCGTTAACATAAAATGAATAATCTGACATAACGACCCGAGTTATCAGCCTGTTATAAGGTAGGAACACTCAACGACGAAAAAATTCAGGTAGATGAATCACTAAAACCCCAAATAACGCTAAGTAATAAATTAGATAAAGGTATTGTTTAAAGATCTCAATTGGTGGTGTGAGGGTCTTGTAATTAATTAAATAACCAAAACTTTGGCGTACATATTATTATGATGCGAGTCTGAATAAAGAGACGAGCTAAATGAAATGAGTTAGTGAAATAAGGTAACAGTAATCTACAAAATATTAGTAAGGGAACCTAACCGAATAACATTCAAAAGTAAAATTAATCTAAGGCGAAAATAAAAATAATAATACAAAACTTTGAAGGTAATAGAATAGCGGTGATAATAATGTAAATATGGTAAATTAAGATGGCACCATACAATACCAATCATACCCGTATGAGTGAGATTCCATAAATTCAGCGATCCATTAATTTTACAAGATAATAGAAATACCATTGTATTAAATTTTTTTGAGAGTCATACATAAATACAGATCATGGTAATAATGAAGGAATTAATAATAGAGAGCACACTTTTCATTGTACATAATTAATAAAAATAGATCTAAAAATCATTCATAAAAATAATTGAGTCAAGAATAAAAGCAGAACTGTGACATAATATCTCGTAAATAAGCGACTGGTATAATACATTTAATCCCAAATACCGGATATTTTTCTTCTATAACTCTGTGAGGAGGCATAAATTTGCTACGTATCACTTTGTAATGACCATTGATAACCTTCGAGTAACTCGATTACATGGACGTCTTATTAGGAATAGAATTGTAGAGAGTCACGGCATCCAATGGACTTGGAATCTAGTAGACATAAGTGATTGAGAGAATATGAAAAGAATTCTTACTGGAGTTTTCAACAGGTAGAACAACCAGGAAAACGAAATATATCAACTAAATAAAAATTGTTCCAATATGACTGAATAAGAATAAAATCACCGATGGTTACGCTCCATCTTACGGAGTGTCATAGGAATTGGATGATCCCGCTCTGGCAGATCCTACACGGCCATGAACGTAATGATGCCCAGAATATTGTTACCAGGAAACATGCAGGACTCTGACGACAGTCCTACGAGACGGCAAGAGCACTTTTATGCTCGGGATCGGTCCAGATTCGGTTCGAACTCATATCGCAGAAACCAGCCGAGAAGATAAGAAGCTTGTAATATAAAATAAATCTTAATTAGAACCTCTTAGTTCTATGATTATCAATTATATGTATAATTTTAAATTCTGGAAAACGGACGAAAAATGGTGAATTACTACAGTTTAGATAGTACATTTAGATAGAGACCCAGTAGAGTTTTGAGTAGCCCAACCTAGACAAATAATAATGTACCGATATATTGATGATCAATGAGAATTTCTTAATCAAAGCTGTGAAATTGTTGATGAATAATTTAATTGTAGATACGGGTTCTCTAAGGACTCTAAACAAAGAGTTAATAAAATCACGAAGGGAGAACGCGGAGCTCCACAGTCAGTTACTTCAAATGACCCGTGAGATTCAGGAGATCCGTGCATCGTGGGTGGAGCCCACAAAAGTAAAAGAAATCTATCAGCGATTGACCACCGCACATCGTGGATGGGCGGAGGAAAAACAACTAAGACAAACCCAGAAAACGCACATACGCAGTTTAGAAGTGACGCTGTCGGCTTGCCAAGAAGGCAACGCAGTGACATACCCACTGGTGTTCGCACCAGCCCAACTAGCGTACAGAGAAACGGCAAGCACCACTAGACCTGCAGTAGCTAAGCGTAAACAAATCGGAGACCAACATTGAAATTTGGCTGGTTTAACAATATATTTGTGTGATAATAAATAAATTATTCTTGTCATTATTTTAAAAGTTAAATAATTAATTTGGTAAATAAAGCAGTTCAATTGAAATTATTGTTAGGCCAACACACAATTTTGTTTGAATGAACCGAAAATAACACGCAAACACAACACGCAGATTTAAACTCAGACCCATTAAACATCAATTAATCACGTTAAAATACGAGAAAGAAATAATTAAAATATAAAATCGAAAACATAAAAATAAATTAAAATAATAACAAGGGTGCAACACCGAAATAAGATGAGAACACGAAAATTTGACCAAAATTAGAGTTAGAATATACAAGAAATCACAAGGTAAAATTTTGTTTTACCACATCAAATTTAACACGCAAGGTTAGGGTCGCACAATAGGTGTATATACCGATTCATTTTCACAGAATTTTAATCAGTTTTTTGAATTAAAAATTCGAAACACTCGTTTTTGACGGAACAAACCTTTTGACTCGTTTTAACAAAAGACTCGATCCACGATTTTACGCTGTAAGTGAACGAGAGTCCGAAAACTTTCGCCACGTTGCGCACAAACAACCTCAAATGAGCTCTGTTTTGGGCGTCGGCGTGGGGAAAGCTTTGTAATGAAATTTTATAATGTTGTAATGATGTGAATTATACTACTGTACTATGTCAATTATAATTGAAGTAAACCTTTAAAACAAAAGAAAATTATGTCGAAATGTTTCCGGCCCACAGCTGACCCAACACCGCAAGCCATTAAAATCCACACACCCCAATCGAACTGTGTAAGTGCGGTGTAAGTCCGCCAATAGTTCGTGCCCGTGAAGGCTACGGCGTGAGAACGCAGGAGCTGAAACGTCAATATTACCCTTTATAGGGAAGATTGGTTGAAGAGGGAATAATCTTTTGGCTGTTCCATCATCACCTATCTCCCGAAAACTCGACCTAACTTATAATGATACAAATCGGCTTAAAATCAAAACACTGAGTAGTCCAGTGGGCACTCATAATCTCTTAATATCAACAAAATTAATTCCTAAGGTCAAATAAGGAAAGGTGACTGGAGAAAATGCCGTAAATCGTTGCTATGCAAACATTATCTAATAAATTATGGTGATAAAAATTTTTAAATGTCATTTGGATAACCTATCAGCGCTATAATAAGTACTCAAAGCGACAAAACCTACTAATTAAAATGTTAAGGGGTACTGTAGTGGAGATATAATCGAGAACTACCATAAATAAAAATGTATCCACGTACCATAATGTTAACCGGTCATAAATGATCTAAAAATCCAAATATCAACCGAAATCGACAGATATATCTGAATAAAAAGAGATCCACGGAAATAAGAACCCCAATTAAAAGCATTGAAACCAATATGAATATTAAATGGTCAGGATAATTAAGAAACCTAAAAAGCAAATCCCATAATCTAACTTTAACGTACATTACTTTACGTCCATAGTCTCTGCGATGAGCATGTAATACTTTTTGTTGTTAATCAAATTTTAATAAATAAGTACTGACATCTATAGTTATAATGGGAAGTGTAATTAAAATAGGGATGAGCTAAAACCAGGCAAATGGTGAATAAATTCATAAAAATTCTCGGACAGAAACCATTCTCAACCGACTCTTGGAAACACTTTTAATAGAAATTGGCGAGGTATTTACTACACACGATAGAGATTGCTACCAACGAGGACGATTCAACAGACATCAAACACAATAATTAAAGGCTTAAATTGAATTAAGTACAACGAACAAAAAACAATAAATTTCTGTCGGCAGATAGATCATAATAATAAATGTTCCGAGCCTTGGAAAATAATGTCACAAAAAATTGGAATCGGAATTCACCCCTAGAGAGGTTACCAACATCATACGGTTTGAAAGGACGATGAGGAAGAGGCGAACGTAACCGCGTCCAGTTGCGGTAATAGATATCTAAAGGGCAGTCGAGTCATGACGTAGTAATCAAATGAAATACTTAATAGCTTTGCTAACCAAGGCGTAATCCGGAATAGGAGTGACAACCGATTGTCCGAAGTGATAAAGGAAAGCAAACCCTATCTCTAAGCACATAGAAAAATCGGAGATAGTGAATTTAAGAAAATAAACATAACTAAATCGACTCCAAAAATTAGATTACTAAAGGAATACCTTAAATTTAACTTGACAAAGTGGAAAATGAAGGCTTAATAATTAAATAAATAAATAACACCACCAATCCACTCATTGAATAAACGTGAGCTTACCTTTGAACGAAATGCGAGCATACAACCGAATCACCAATTGTAAATGTCAACTCGCCTGTGCACAAAAAATTTTAAATTGACGAAATCAACATCGATCGGCAAGCGCATCTAAATAAATTCTATACCGGGCAACAAGGATTTCGAGAAATCCAATTCAACATACCACCCACCACACGACGCGACATTACACCAGCACACCTATATAACTAGACGACTAACTTAACACAGTCATTTCTGTTTCAGTCAAACATGCCATTCAATTCTAGATACTCAACGAACGAATCAACGGGCAGTTTTCAAAAAGCCAACGTCAATGGGATAGTGATGGAACAAAAATCCATACCTCAAGAGGGTAAGTTCATCTTCCATTTTTATTACCTTTATTACTACAAATTTTGAGACCTAGACCACTCAATGGCATAGATCCCAGACTTAAATCTCCTATTCTCGTCCAAACTACAATCACCACAAAGCCAACCATAATGAAACGCAGATAATAGATGTGTCTTATGTCATGCTTTTGCTCGTAAATATAATGATTCGTTTCCCTCGATTTTCTCTAATTTCTTGTGATGTAGCCAACGAACGAAACCGATGGGGCCATGAAACCTCACTCGGAAATTTCAAAAGGTTACAACATAAAAGCAGCTGTATTTTCACCAATGATGTTCCCATTCCCGCGAATCAAAATAGAATAAATATAACATACAAACGTGAATGAATCCATCGCACCCTTGAATTAAAATGCTTAAAAAAAGTAAATTACTAAATCAAGCAACCGAAATGACGAAGTAGATAAAATAAACCATATCATAAAATGAAACGTTCACGATGGCGATTTAGACGAATTCCAACATTATTTTCCCTCTCAAAAACATGCATAACCAATTGTCCTGACGAGCCATGGAGAGATGCTCGAACAATCGTCGCGACCAAGGTTACTCCAGATCAGCACGTTGTTAATTGTCATATAATAAATACTTAGGCTTGAATTTTTGTTGGTTTTGTTGTCAATCTATAAAGTAATAAATAAGAAAATTATAGTACGCCTAATAGTAAGCCGTGAAATAAAGTTATAAGTAAAACGAGAAAATTGGTGATAAAACATAAACCTGATGATTATTTTTATTATTGTAGACATGGGGTCATGCCGAATCTTACAACGGGAATTAGACCAGGCCCGTACAGTAAATAAAGAGCTACGCCAACAACTCGTGCAACTAACCAAAGAAATCCAACAGGTAAAAGCAACCTGGATAGAACCAGGAAAAGTAAAAACGCTTTACCAGAAAATGACCGCCGCACAATGAGAGTGGGCTGAGGAGAAGCAGCTCACCCAGACTCAGAAAGTTCAGATACGCGGCCTAGAGGTAGCGTTATCGGCGTGCCAAGAGGGCAACGCGGTAACCTACCCGTTGGTGTTTGCGCCGGCACAACTGACCTATCAAGAGGCGACAGATGCCACGAAGCGAGCGACCAGACCCATCAAATATCGCCCCGGAAAAGCAGAGCGAGCCAAACGACGGGCCGCAAAGATGAAAGAATAATATACTTGGAAGTAATGTTCAATAAATGTTTTTCTCTTAAATTGAATTGATTGTACTAATAGATGTAATAATTGCAATATTTAATTAAATCAAGTCTCGAGTGGTTCGGAAATAGTTCCAAGGAAACGTGGTATTGAGCAAGTAAGTAGGGGACTAGAATAAGAAAAGCATAAGTGAACCTCCTATCGGTAGTGTGTTGAACCCAACTTGAGATCGGGTCAGAGTAGTTCTTTCGTAGCGCTCACCTTTGGCGATCTCAAAACCTTGAAAATTGTTTAAATGCATCAGAAATACAGCGCGAAAACCCAGCACCAAGATAACTTAAAATACAATATACAACACCAACTAAACACTTTAAAATCTGAGAGAATATAAATAAATATAAAATCAAGAAACATAAAAGTTAAATAAAATAAATACAAAATGCATCAAGAACCGCACGAAATTTACATAAAAAATAACATCATAACAAGAAAATTTCACCGAAAAACGACAAGTGATATAAAAGTAAAAAATTAATGAATTAAATGAATAAAAATGAAATATTTTTGGCTGAATAAATTCAATTAAAAATGTTAAAAATAAATTACCAATTTAAATTAAAAAATTAATAACAATTTAATTTAGATAACACAAATAATTTCAAGGTCAAATTTGTTTTATCGCAATAAAAATAACAAGGTTAAGTTCAAATTATAGGTATATATACTAATGTGTTTTGACAAATTTTCAGTCTTATTTTTCAGAAAACATTTCAGTCTAAATTGAGTTGGTGTGCATTGCAACTGTTAGCCGTGCATTCAGACAATTAACACTGGTAAGTGTTTTGTCTGAACACGATAACTTTCAGTTGCTGTACATCGACACTTGAAGCTATATGAATGAATGATTTACGAATTTATTGACCAAGTGATCAAATGCTTTTTGATAAAGCAATGAAAGATGTTTATGCCCTCATTTATGATCAATGAATTATGATGCTATATGTATATTTACGAACTTCCGATAATTATATGAATAAACGGTTTTATGCATTAGAGACTTTTACCCGATTGGTACGGTAACATTTATTTATTTTTTGGTCCACAGCCAAAACATTTGCAAGACAGTAAAATTACACATAACTATCGAACTGTTTAAGTGCGGTGTAGTCCGCCAATAGTTCGTGCCAGTGAAGGTTCCGCGTGAGGACGCAGGAGCCCAAACGTAATATTATGCGTTAATAGGTGAAATTGGAAGGTAAGGGGATAGTCTTTTAGCTGCTCCTTCGCCATCCGTTTCCTGAAAAATCGACATAAAATTTTGAACCACAATCGCCTTAAAATCACTAACACTGAGTAATCCAGTGGGCACTAATAAAATATAACATGAAAATACATAGATCTTAAGGACAAAGAGAGGGAAAGGGTAGCGGGGAAAATTGCGAAATCGTTGCAACAGTTAAAATGAATAGCCATCGGAAAAAGAATAATCCGAACGAATAAAATCATGAAAAATAATGTTTTTAAGTAATATATAAAAATTAAATAAATTATGTTGAATTGTGATGGAAAATATGGGCAGAACGCTGCGCAAATTTTCGGAAATAATTAAAACATTTATCATAAAACTTAAAAATAAGGGCAGAACGCTGCTTAAAATTTCCGAATTAATTAAAACACTTATCAAAAATAGTAAAGTAAAAGTGGAATGTTGTTCAATTGTTAGTATTCTTATAAAACTGTAAAATAAGGGCTGCTCAAATTTTCCGAATTAATTAAAATACTTCTCAAAAACAGCAAAGTAAAAGTTGAATACGGCTCAATCATTGATAGGATATCCAGATAAAACCGTAAAATAATGATAAATGAGTAAACAGTATGGATTAACATTTAAAGGAGATAGTAGAACAATGGGACCTAAAAATCGAAATCGAGCACAGGCCTTCTATCGATAGCTCGTTGGACCCAGGGGATCGTTCTGTCAATTATAGCATTAGTAATAACGCTTACTTTTCGCGAACGACCTACCCACTAGAACACAGTTCCAACGTTGCTTAGCAACGGGTGCCGAGTGGTAAGCGAAAAATATTTGTATGGGGTTGTCTGGGTAACAACCATATAGTTTCAAAACATCAACACCCAGAAATCCACTTAAGGTAACAAAATAAATCAAACCCCTAGAATAAATAAGTTAAATCTCAATTACCGAATTTAACGAGTAAAAACATCAAAGTTAAGAAAAAATAAAATAATTAAAAATAAAATTCAATTTTATTACCCATTGGGCCAGAACACAAATTGCCTTGAAAACTGTGTAAATGTATCAGTAATACAGCACGAAAACCCAGCACCAAGATAACCTACAATACAACATTTAACATCAACTAAACACTCTAAAATTTGAAAGAACATAAATAAATATAAAATCAAAAAACACAAAAGTAAAATAAAATAAATACAAAATACATCAAGAACCGCACGAAATTTACATCAAAATAACATAATAGCAAGAAAATTTGACCGAAAAAACACAATTTATATAAAAGTAGAAAATTAATGAGTTAAATGAGTTAAAATAAAATATTTTTGGTTGAATAAATCCAATTAAAAATTTTAGAAATAACTTGCCAATTTAAATTAAGAAAATAATAAAAATTTAATTTAGATAACACAAATAATTTCAAGATCAAATTTTGTTTTATCGCAATAAAAATAACAAGCAAGGTTAAGGTCAAATTATAGGTATATATACTAATGTGTTTTGACAAATTTTCAGTCTTACTTTGCACACTTAAATTGCAGTCTTATTTTCAGTCTGATTATTTTAGTTGCAGTGCGTTACAACTGTGAGCCGTGGATTCAGGCAATTAACACTAGTAAGTGTTTTGTCTAGACACGATAACTCTCAGTTATTGTGCCTTGACTTATGATTTAAAAATGAATGTGTCCCTGCTATATGAATGATTTCACTATGAATTTATAGATCAATAATGCTTAAATGACTTGTGATGAAGCGAGTGAATAATGTTTATGCTAATGAAATTCCGACTACTATGTGATATGTGACATGCCGAATAAACAATTTTTATGCATCGGAGCTTTTATTCAGTTTATATGGTAATATTTATTTATTTTTCGACCCACAGCCAAAACATATCGCAAGGTAGTAAAATCAGACACACTACCGAACTGTGTAAGTGCGCTTTCCCCGCTTAAAGTCGTGCCCGTGAGGGTCCAGTCGTGCGTCACGACGTACTCGAACGTCAAATCATTTTTTACCTATAGGGGCCGTGGGAATATAGGGAACTAGTCTTTTGACTGACTCCCTTTCACCTATCTCCCGAAAATTCGACCTAAAATTCAGACCACATATCGGCTAAATTTATTACACTGAGTAATCTATTGGACACTCATAAAATCTAACATCAACATATGTATTCCTTAAGGCCAAATTTTGGATAAAGGGAAAGGGACATTCCAGATCGATGCAACGGTCAAAATAGTTATTAATACTTTTAAATCTGAAGTAAATCTATAATCACGATAGGACCACTTCAATTTAATACCGATAAAAATTAGAGGACTTAAATTCAATAAATATGTTAGGTTGAATCGCAAGAAGTCCTAATAATGAAGTTTAATTAAGATAGATTCCCAAAAAAATAAATCAATTTATTATATAATCATCGACACTATTTGTGAATAAAATAATAAGCCTCCATCAAAGAATAAATATAAATCAATTGAATAAGTACGGTAGTTATCGAGATTTTTCGGAAGAATTAATTAATAGATTGGAACCTGAGTAAAAATTCTAATTCAATCAACAAGTAAAAGGATTACTAAAATTATCTAAAGAATTAAATAATAGTTTAACGAGAAAATAAATTCAACAATCAATTTAGTTGCTACCGTCAATTTTCTTAACTTCAATTAATAAATTAGTGCTTCAACCCGAACTGAATGCAAATGAAAAAATCAACCCTTAAACTATCAAATTAATTATATAATAATTTAATAAAGCCAACAAAATCAATTTATTAACTAAAATGCTGACCAAAATTATCATAAATTCAAAGTAAATTAACCTTCCACAAAAATTAAATCGAGTAAAACTCAACCTGAAATTATACTGGAAAATGTTGAACAAATCAATTAGGAGAAGCCGAAGAGAGAGCAAACTTTATTAAAAATAACTCCAATATCACAGGGCAGACGGCCGAGTTTTCATCGAAGCAGATATTGTGGCCAAGTGCTTGAAAACATTCACGCTCGATATGCCCAAATTGACTAGTAGACAAACGATTAAATCTAAAATAAAAATAAGATTAATTACCAAGCCAATAATTATATTTCCATACTCAAATGATAATTAACACTGCTATATCCAAATCACGCGTGTCTCTGATGATTTTCGAAAACTGGATACAGATGGTTTCTCCAGCTTGTCTGAATTAGGTTCAGGGATGAATTGTCGAAGAGGATTATCGACAAACAAATCTACTTGACGATACGGAATCTAGAAGTCAAATATAAACGAATACAGTTAATAAACTTAACCAACCACTTAATCCTATTCGTCTAATAGAATGGCCTTTGCACTGTAAGTACCGACGGAAATTATAATTGGATAAGCACCGATTTCGTTCGATAGTAAATATGACAATTACTGTTAAGAATATACACCCCTGACATCTCAGTCACGTAATAGAATAACTATGACATTATGCGTGTAGCTGAAAATTATCAGAAAAAAATAATTATCTGATTTATCAAACATTACTTAAGATCATCGTTGAGTGAATTTTCTTATTGGTTATGGTATACATTCAACCATCATCATGTTAGTAAATGGTATAAATAAGTACCAGTGTTATAACTGTCTAACATACTTTCGAAATTACCAGAAGAAGGAACCCGAAGCGAAACAAAGTTGATCGACCTATAGTGGAAGCCGACCAGGATTACAATGGCGTGGACCACGAACAAAGTAATTGACGTTGTTTTCGTTTTATGAAGTCATCACTGGATAGTTATTTAAATAAAAATGGCAAAATATTTATTTAATATGGTTCATAATAGGCGAATCTTCATTAATGTGTTTGCAATAATATTATCACCTACGATCAAATTCAATACCAATCGATTGGTCAGACGACTGTTGAACGACTTTGACAGTCCCAAGCCGGTTAGCAGGTCGTTATCGCCAAGCCCTCTGGGATCGTGGTTATACGCTGTCCATCTATGGCAGCAAAGAGTGGCCTTATCGAAACGCACACCAGGACGAGGAAGTGGAGCTGACAAATCTTGCTATAAAGCGAGAACCGGGTTGGAATCCCGCTAGAGAAATCCGCCACCAGACAGAAGTTGCCCTGCAGCAGTTCAAATACATTGAGCGTAAATTTCGATGGAATGCCAATATGCAAAGAAGACAACTAGCACGAATAAATGCCGAAATAACAAGTGGCCGAATTCCCAGCTTCGATGGATATACTCCAGAGTATGGGGTATCATTTAATCTAGATGATCTGGCTCTACTAGAAATCGAAGCTCCAATACATCTAGCATTGCCGAGCCGCATAATTCAGCACGACCATGCCTATTCCCGACGACCTCTATTACAGAAACCCACTAGTGTGAAGTTCAGCAATAATCCGTGAACTAGATTCGGATCTAACGCATGAATTTATTAGAAAAATAAATGATTCGTGCTTTGCTTAATTTTGGTTTTCTGTTTTATATTAAATGTAATTGTAAAATCAGTTAATTATCGTATTAAAGTACTCAAAATGTTTTTAGTTATAAAGATTATTATTAATTAAATGAGTTTCTTAGTGTAGTACAACTAAGATAGTAGAAATTAGTGAAGTAATTATTTAACTCATTTTATGGTAATAGATTATAAAAATTTTAAATAAAGTTTAATGAATATAAAATGAAATGAAAGTGGTAATCAGATTGATAGTATGACAAAGTAGAACATAATTTTAGCCATAGACGTCTGGTAAGAAACGCTAGAGGTTTTTATGTAATATTATTATCTCAACCCATAACTCGAATTATTGGTCACATAACTGTTTAATATATTTTCATTTAAATTTAGCGATGGAAGTGATTCAATCAATCGGCAAGGAGTTGAAAAAACTGTGCCAGGAAAATGCAGATCTTCAACAACAGCGATTACAACTATGCCGAGAACTCCAACGAGCTAAAGCCACCTGTGTCGAACCATCACAGGTGAAGAAAATCTATCAACGCCTTACCGCGGCCCAATGGAGAAAGAGGAGAAAGTGCTGAATAAAGCCCAACGAACTCAGATCCGAGGACTGGAGGTCGCATAGTCAGCAAGCCAGGATGGAAGTGCGGTAACAAACCCCTTGGTATTTGCTCCGGCACAACTCGCCTATCGGGACCAGGTCCGTCCCGAAGAACCGAAGAGAAAATAACAACCTCATTCCAGGCCAGATAGGGCAGAAAGGGAGAGCAGGCTACTACAACAGACCAAACCTAAAAATGAAGTGTAACAAATCTACTAGTAGCAGGTGATATTATAATAAATGTTTAGTTTTAAAAGATTTATTGTTTTGAAGTAATTCATTGAAATATACAAAATATGCTAAATAATTAATGATGAAAAGAAAGTTAAGGGACCAGAAAATTAATAAGGCGGGCAGAAGCCTTCTAACGGCAGTTCGTTGAACCCAATATGAGGCCAGGCCTTAGCAGTTCTGTAGTCAGAGCTCACCTTTGGCGGTCTCATAACCAAGGGTTGCAGTTACAACGTTGCCTAGCAACGGGTAACCATTGGCGGGCAAAGAAAGCTTTTGTGTAAAGGGGTCAAGAAACCGTTGATCCCACAGTGGTTCCCTGGGAGAGGTGTAGAAATTACTGATTATTCTTTAGACAAAAATGTGGAAAAATTTGAAAAATTAAACAACTTGAGAATAAATATTTATAATCATGAAAATCCCAATTCTCGAAACATTAACCCCTTATACATTTCTTAAATGAGTCATGGTCTAGAAGCCATCAATCTTTTAATAATCAAAGGAAAGAATTTACAAAAACAAGATGTTCATCATTATGGATGTTTAAAAAATTTTCAAGGATTCATTAAATCACAACTTTCAAAATCTCATAATAAAAATATTCATGTTTGTGAAAGATGTTTTAATATTACAATAACACCATAGATGAAAATAAAACATGAACGACTTTGTATTCACAACAAACCAGCAAGGATTAAAATGCCCACCCTTATAAATAGTAAAACATCATTTAAAAGATGGTCAAGTTTATTAAAACCTTTCGCAATTATTTATGGAGATTTCGAAGCAATATATGATCCAATGAATACAGTTGACCAAATTGAAAAGATTTTAATCAAAGAAAATTGCCAAAATTATAATTATGTTAGTAGTAAATACGAAACCGATATTATGAAAAAGAAGAATTTCTTTTTTAAAGTTTTCTCATAAAATTAATCTTTCACATCAAAATCCATCAGCATATAGACTTTATGTAAAAAGTAATTATCCTGAAATATTTGAATCTTGTGAATTTAGTTTTAGAGGAAAAGATGTTTTGAAAGTATTTACAAAAACAATAAATGAATTGGAACATGTATTTCATCAAATTCTTAAGAAAACCAATTTCAAGTTAAACATATCCCCAAAACAAGAATTAGAATTTCAACAAGCTAGTAAATGTTGGATGTGTAAAGAATCTTTTGGAGCGCAAGCGACTGCCTTTGGAACGTCAGCGACAATTACTGAACAAGTTGAACAAGTTGATCAAGATGATCAGGATGAACAAGATGATCAAAATGAACAAGATGAGAATGAACAAGATCAAGATGAACAAGATCAGGATGATCAAGTTGAATTTAAAAAAATTAAAGTTAGAGATCATGATCACTTCATTGTGATTTTAAGCATTTTCGGCTGAACCACCCTACCCGAGAATTTGTTAAAAAAATAATTTGCAAATCTATCAACCCCCTAATAAAAATTTTCTTAAAATAAAATTTTGTCAACGTGTTAAAAAAATTGATCAATTTCGTCAACTTGATAAAATGCAATGCTATCAAAATAACATTTATTCATTAGGGGATTTCGCCAAAAATGCTTAAAGGACATTACTTAACATGGAATGATAAAAATAAATTTCTTAAATTTTATAATTTTCATAATTTTTACAAAAAAATGTTATATAAAATTTTATGTAAACTTTGAATTTAGAATAAAATTTTTTATATAAAATTTTTAAAGTTAAATTAGTGTTTAAATATTCTAATTTAACTTAAATATAAATTTAAGAAATTTAATTTATTTCCTTTTAGGAAATAATTATTATTTTTAGGTAAATGAATTTAACATCCACCCAGCATGGGGGTATTACTATATTTATTAATATAGTTTTATCTTCAAGCAATATCATAGGTGGAATCATCTTCATGAACTCAATACAATTGTAAGTTTTTATTGTTATTTATATATGTAATTTTTTAAAGTTAAATAAAAAATAATAATTAAATAATAAATTTTAATATAAATTAAGTTATATTAATATTAAAATAACAATTAAGTTAACAAATTAAATTATTTCATTAGATAATTTCAATTTTTTTTATTTGAAAAAATTTGCAAAGATTGCATTCTTTGCCGAAAATCTCGAGAAACTCTGCCTTATCATGTATTTTATTGGGGGGAGGGGTTTACAATAATTTTTTTAATATCTGAAAATATTTCAATTATTGGGAAATTACGAATAAATAAAAAGATTTTCAAGATAAAAAAATGAAAGTAACTAAATATAGATATTTTTTATTCAAGATTTATAAGTATTTTTCTCCTTAATAGTTTAATTTTAAATATATAAAAGAAAAATTAATTACTTAAATAAAAATAAATAAAGACATAAAATTAATTTATTTAATTTTAATACATCATCCACCAATAAATAAATATCTCTCTGTTGCTTTACTATAGATTTAGGATTACGGCGTAAGCCACTTTTTATTGGATATTTTTTGTTTAAAAAGAATATTATATATGTATTTTTTATTAGTTTCATCAAGCGGAAGAGTTGTAATTCCATCATTCATAATCCATCTTTTATCATCACAATAATCCAATGTTGTTTTTAAAGATTTCTCAAGATAAATTTCATGACTTTTTGATCTAAGATTATGAATTATTTCAACTGGTTTATCACTTTTATTCTCAATACAATTTTTAAAATCATTAATTTTTATTTTTTTACTTACAGCTTTTTTAACCCCTTTATTTTTATTTTCTTCACCTTTAACCATTTTAATTCATATTGTTTTGATCTGATGGCAACAACACTTAATATTGGATTTCCAGGTGTT
Source organism: Schmidtea mediterranea (assembly GCA_022537955.1). NCBI lineage: Eukaryota > Metazoa > Platyhelminthes > Tricladida > Dugesiidae > Schmidtea > Schmidtea mediterranea. The sequence goes on along the minus strand of CM039679.1, from coordinate 199,998,843 downwards.
TCATCTTTATAAGTAAATAATTCACCAGATTCATTTATTAAATTATTTAATTTTACATTTTTTTTAATTTCATCAAATAAATCTTCATAATCTTCATCTCTTTTAATTTCTGAAAACACTGAATCTGTATCCATTATATGTAAAGAAATTCTATCTTGGAAACCTCCGGTTGACAATGGTGTTCGAAAATGTGGTTGTAATATGTCATAATACATTTCATACATTTGTAATTTTCATAATTCTAGAATACTGAATCCAACATACATTGGTTTATTATAAGTTTTTACATAATTTCAAATTTCAGTAGAAACCAATTCATTTGAAAATCTTTCACAATTTTTAAATGGTGGTCTTGAAACCATTTTAGAATATTTTATTAAATCTTTGAGGACTATTTGTTAACAAAGTTATATTTATATATTTATCAATATTTCCATTGTTTTTCCAAAGATTGAATTATTTGATAATTTATACAACATTTTTCCAAATTCATCCTTGTTTGATGTTGGTTCTTTTCTATTTTTAAGATTATCTTCAATAAAACTTTTCATAAATAGTTTCTGTTCAAAACTAATAATATTATAAACTTTTTTAAATTTAATTACATGTAGAAGATAAAATTGTAAATTTCTGTAATGACAAATATTTTTCTTTATCATGTTGAGTGCATAATAATTTAATAGCTGAATCTTTTTTTTCTAAATTTTGTAATTTTTGCCATGGTGATAATTCTTCATATTTTATTTTTGTTTTTATTGGTGCTTAAGGAAAATACATTGTTTTATCATGAATTTCTTTAGGATATTCCAAATCAACTTCTAAAAAATATCCACTTGATGAATCTTTCGGAGTTGATAATATTTTATCTAGGAGCCCTTCAGATTGACTAGAGATCTCCAGGTTTTCTTCAACATCCACCCATTTAAAATTACCAACCGGTAAATATTGTGTCATGATTCCAGAATATAATGCAGTTGCATCAATATAAATTAAATCAGATTTATCATTTAAACATTTCAACACTTGTTCATATTCATCATCTTTAATTTCTGTTACGGGTTCAGGATATTTATCATAAAGATATTTTTCATTCCAAGTAATCAATCTATTTCCCATCACAGAACTAACAACTCCTCCACGAATATTATTCTTTATAATATTAAACATGTTAACATCTGTTAATAAATCTAAAACAACACCACTTTTTTCAACATTAAATCCCAAGATAATGAAGGTGTTAAAATATAATTACAAGAATTCAACTCAAATTTCTTTATAAAATTTTCAAAACAATCAGTTAAAATAAAAGTATCAAGTCTAAATATAAATCTGTATATTCTCCTAAATTTTTACATTGAAATTATTGATACATTTCTAAATATCTTGAATATTCTTCATCACTAATACCACAATCATTTAAAATTGAATAAAAGTCATCTTTTTCAATAATATCTCTTGATTCATATTTTTCAAAGGAATCAATATAACCATATGGATAGATTCCTTTTTGTAAACAATTTTTATATTTTTCACTTGGAATATTTTGAGATATTAATACATTTTCCATTGTATATTTTAAATCTTCAAGTTTTAAAGCTTTGGATATTTGATCTAAACTTTCACTACGGAAATTTAATGAATCAATAACTTTCAAACATCCATATTTAACACATTTATATTTTTCTTTAGTTTTTCCTATAATTTTAAAAGAATTTTTATTATCGATTGCTAAACTTTTTATAAATAAATGTATATCATAATTGAATAAATTATGAAATATAACTGGAATCTTTGATGATTTTTTGAGTTTATCATTACAAGATTTATGAGCTGCACCACGATAATTATTAAACTCTATAAAATGATCATGACCTCGAACAGAATTATCTCCAAAGATTTCATTTTTACAAATCCAACAAATTTCAGTTGTTTCAAATTCTAATTCTTGTTCTTCTGACATGTTTAATTCATACTTTGATTTTTTTATTGTTTTAAATAATAGATTTTCAATCTTGTTAATATATTCAACAAATGTTTTCAAAGCCTGTTCAGGATTATTTCCTCGATGAAACATTTCTTCTGATTCAATAATTTCAGGATAATTACTTTTTAAATATAAACAAAATTCTGATGGTTTTTGATTTTTAAGGGGAACCTCGAATGATTTCTTTACTGAAATTAAAAGGTTTTTAATCTTTTCACATTCATCACAGTCTTCTTTATAAACATAATTATATTCATCATACAAATCTATCAAATCATATTTCTCTAAGATTTTAAAATATTCTTGTTTTAAATCTTGTTTTATATTAACAGCTTCAAAATCTCCATATATAATAGGTAATTGTCTTTTTTATTTTTTCAATTAGAATATTTTTTATATAATTAAAAACATTTTGTTCATTCAAAGATAAAGAAATCTTTCTTTCTTGAAAAGTAGGAAAACTTATTTCTTCATTAATCTCTCTTTGTTCCGAAGGCAGTCGCGTGTGCTCCATTTTTAATTCTCTATTTTGACGGCTTCTATATATTTATATATAAAATATTCTAAATATTTAAATTTCTTACCAGAAAGTATTGGATTTGATCCTGTGGTTAAAAAAAATCATCTAATTTTATATTATCCATACTTACTAATTTCCTATATATAAATTCTATTTTTTCAAATTCCATATAACCTTGATTTATAATAAGATCTAGAATTATTACACTCCCGCCAATAGTTAATTTAGACATTGGTTCAGAGACTGAAAATGAATTGTTTCTAAAATGTAAATTTTTTCGTTTGTTTCCAATTATAGCTCTAATAAATGATCCTTTTGAACCCATTATTCTAATTTTATTAATTTCAATATTTTGACCATTATAAGCAAACATAACAAAGAAATCATCATGGTGGTGGAATAAATTTAAAGTATGATCATTATCATTAAAAAGCGTAGTTGGATTATTTTTTATTATAAAAGAAATCATGGATGAATGTTCTCCAATAATAATCAAACGCTTTTTTACTATATTTTATATCCTTGAGGTTTGTTGTTTGTATATTTTTAGCAACATCTTTTTTGAATGTTTCGAAAGTATTCAACAGTTATAAAGATTCAATTTTATAATGACTTATTTCATTCTTGAGAGTATCAATTACCTTCATTCGGTCATTAATTGCACTCAAAGTGTTTTTAGTTGAAGATATTTCATCATCAGTTAGGTTTTGCTTGCTTTTCATCTTGGATAATTGGTTATTCATTCCACTCATTTCAAAATGTATTCTACTAATACTAGTAGTTAATTCATTAATTTTTTTATTATATAATGTTTCTAAAAGCATAGTATATCTTTTAATTTCTTCATCTAAACGTTCACCAATTTTATTAATTTGAACAATTTGTTTTTGTATTTGATTCTCGATTCAATTCCTTTAAAAAATGTTGTAACTGCATCTAAATCATTTTGAGGATATGAAAGATTTGAAATTGAATTATTATTCATGTTTAATTCTTCTCTAATCTTACCACCATTTTCATTTACAAATTTACTTTCAACTTGTTCCAAAATTGCCTTATTATTTAATGCCAATGTTCCACCAGCAATATTTTCAGGAATTACAATACTCATTTTTAAATTTTATTTTATTATTAAAGATCAAGAATAATTTTTTTAAAAGACAATCCTCTTTTTAAATTCAACAAAATAAAAATACATAATTGTCCACATATTTTTGTATTCTCTTTTTGAACTTGCAAAGTATTATGAATATAACTATCCGTTAAATATAATTTCATTTATTTGAATAATTCCATATGAATCAAAATAAATTTTATATTTCTTAGAACAAATAACCCAATGAGATCCATGTTCTTTTGTTGTTTGAAGATTAAAAACAATATTATCAGAATTTAAATAATTTTTAATTTCATCTCTCATAATTATTTTACATTTAAGATTTAAATCTTTCAAAATATCCCGGAGATAAAAATTAGTTGTAGTATCACAATCATATTTATCTAGGAATTTATTTAATTCAACACATAATTTTTAAATAATTAAAGAATTAAAGAAATAAAGATTGCGTTCATGCCTGACGGAGGTTTAAACAAAAAGAAATATTTTCTTTATTAAAATTTATTAATTCATCATTTTGATTTACAATTTTAAAATTTATATTTGAAATAATTTTTTTATTCAATGGAAAATATCTTGGTTTTGATACTCGTTCTAAAATTCTACTGTTAGATGGAATTGTTTTATATGGAAAACTATGTATGCGATTTGAAATATTTCCATTGTGATAGGTTCCTTCTATTAAATCACATAATAAATTTATAGAGGTTTTATTTGAAATATTTACAAATTTTTCAGCAATAAATTCTTTTGGACATGTTTTCGATCCATAATATTGATTGGTAAATCCTAAAAATTTACCAACGTTAGTTGATATTTTTGAACCTATGGTTTTATTCAAGTTAAAATCAATACCATAATTTTCTTTAACCACTATGCTTACTTTTCCTGTTAAACTATTTAATGAAAAAGTAACAATATCTTCTTCATTATAACACATCTCTTTAACCAATTTATGTATTAAATTAAATAGATTATCCAATTCATATTGACCAGGTGAAATTGTTACCATAATCGTTCATTTTTTCAAAAATTTCATCCATTTTAATATAAAAAATTTAAAGAATTAGACCTGTCTTAAATCTCTTGCGCTCAAACCTGTCGTAAGTGTAAACAAAAAGAAATATTTTCATTATTAAAATTAATTAAATTATCATTTTGATCAACAATTTTAAAATTTATACTTGAAATTGTTTTTGTAATCAGTAGTAAGATGTGTGCCCGTCAGATACAACCCCCATTGACTTACGTAATTATTACATAATATCTGACCTCTGCCCACGCTGTTGCTACCTGGAGATTGACTTCTGTACACTCAGTTGCTACCTAGTAATTGACCTTTGTCCACTGACCTCATGATTATGTTACGTGACCACTGGTCAGTCACTACCCTGAAGACACACTTATTACCTAACCCTTATTATGTCACGTAGTTGTGGACCAACACACCTACCTTCTAAAACCTTTCATACACCTACCAACTTCCACACACCTACCTTCTAGAACCTTCCGTTCTTAAACCATTCACACACACACAAATCAACGATCCGCACTGATCAACGCCGATCATCACCCATAATCACACATCAGCACCAATCATCGCCTAACACGCCTAAGACTACGTCGTAGACTTAACAAAATCACTCACTATTACTATTCATATTATTATTATACTACTTACTTCATATAAACGTAATCATTAAACATAATAAATTAACATCAAACTCGTCTTAAAATAAATATTCAATCCTAAATTATTTAGCTTACTGGCTATTTTGTTAGTAGTATATTATATAATAATTCTATCAAAATAATAATAAAACTTTAATAGTTTTCATGAAAATTTAAGTTTACAACAATTATAGTATATTGATAGTTTATTTAATTAAAAATAAGTCACTCAAAACTTAAATTTGAACACTGGATTTACAAAATTCAATATTTTAAGAAAATAATTCACAAAGTTTAAAATTTCAACTTAACTAAATGTAAAAAATTAAATTATACAAGATTTACTTTACCAATTTCTATAAAATTTGAAATTTACAGCAAATAAAATATACAGATTTATATTCTATTAAAAAATTTAATTTTTAAAATAAAAAATAATTCGCCCACGATAGGAGTTGAACCCCTGACTCAACGAATTATTACTGACACCAGACTGTTACAAGTCTCATTTTATTACCCAAATTTCTAATAATAATAATTATTATTATTATTATAAAACAATAGAATAAAAAGAAAAACACATTATAAAACAACATTTATTTAAATAAAAGCTTCAATATCTTCGATATCAGTGGCATTGATACCTAAATAATGTCCGAATGCAAAACTTTTGTTTTTACCTACCCATTGACGTTTATCATCGTTGTTACTTAAAGAAATTTTACAATTTTTAAAAGTAAACAACTGATGATTTCTCGTCCCTATTCTCGTTTGAGGAACAGAAAAAATTGTATCGTTTCTATAACAATCAAGATAAGAAAGATGCTTTATTTCAGTTCCTTCCAAAGTAATTCCCTTTGCTTTATTACTTTCAGTTTCACTTAAAAGACTATATCATTCTGGTCGTAAGAAAACCTATTCCTTATATCCAAGTCCCATACTCTTATCTTTGAATTTACCTATTACTGAGTCAAGTTTTCTTGAATACAAAGGATGACCAATTCGAAGTGTACAAAAGATTATCCGAAACCATTGCAGGTAAAAGAGTACTTAATTTACAAATTCATTCAAGTTCATCTGACTCTATAAATTATTAGCGATACCATCAACTAAATTCGTTTGTAACAACTATTTTAGATTTAGTGTTTTTATTAAAATAAGTCACTGGGTTCACAAATAAAAGTCACTATGCTCACTTTATAAATTGATAAAGAATAATCGATCCATGAGTTTTTTATCAATATTTTTTAAAAAGTCACGCATACTGGATTAATTAATGCTAACAAAATTCACACAATTAATAATATTGCTATTATAATAATAATTTAACTTTCACAATAAAAAAGACAAACAATTGTTCACACGTAAATTTATTATAAACGTGTATTTCTTAAACATTATCAATATAAGTCAAGTGGATACTAATGATATCTAAAAAAACTTTTGTTTTTAATAAGAACTTTGAAAATATCTAAATACTAATTAAATGTTAATACCAAAACGTGTAAAATTAGATTTACATTCATTAACAACATGCTAATTAACCGATAATTTCGGATATTAAAGCTTTATGTAACCAAAAATTGATTAAATAACCATTAAAGATTCATCAGGCCTTATGCGATACCTATTAAATATTTCAATAATTTATGATTCAAACTAGGTATATTATAATACTTTTCGATAAATTTATGAATAAACTATTACATGATTTGTTATAAAGTTATTTAAAACGTTAAGAATTTTAACCCTATGTGAAGAAATAGGTAATAAATTTAACCCTAAATAATGAAAGAAGTAACAATTTTGACCCAAAGTAATGAAAGAAGTAATAATTTTAACCCTATGTGATTAAAAGTTATAACCTTATGTAAACCAATAATTAGTAAATACAAAGTATATTATAACACATGTCTTTAATAAAGAGTAGTTGCTTAATTGGTAAAAAACATACATATATTTTAAAATCGTTGACAATTTTTAAGTACCAGTTAAAAATGGTTTGAAAATAATTAGATTAATAATTAGATTAAAAAGTATACAAATTTGTTAATCATCGATGTAAATAAACTCGTAAAATTATTGATTGATTAAATGCAATTGTTAATTAGAAATATTAATTGGAATATTATTGACTGAACTTATTTTTCAATAGAAAGCTATTCTTGAAGCAACATAAAAATCATATTTCAATAAATTTTCTTTAAATTAATTTTGAAAAAGTAGAAACCACATACTTGATTTTGATTGGCTGTTACTAATGCTACTGACGACACTATTTTTTGATAGATTTAATCGCTAAACTCAAAATACCAATAAATTTATCAATATATTAAAATTATTACAGTTTTCTTGAAAATAATTTGAAAACGTACAAACTATTTTTCAATAAAACTATTATTAAACTAAAAATAGATGAATAGATTTATCGATATATTTATTGTAATTTTTCTTGAAAATAATTTGAAAACGTACAAACTATTTTTCAATAAACTTATTATTTAACTAAAACCGGTTGTTGAAAATACTAATAAATTTATCAATTAAAATAATTACAGTTTTCATAAAAATAATAATTTGAAAATGAAATTATAGAATACTTGATTTTAATTGGTTAATTCTAATTATTACCAATGACAACGACTCAAATTAATTCAAATTTTAATGTTCTAAAACAGTACTTTATCAATTCAAATTATTTTTTAAATATTATTGGTACCGCATTGATTAGTTGATAGGAAATCATACTATTCAATCGAACATAATTTCATTAATCTTTTTAAATAAATCAACAAAAATCATTTAAAATTATTATGATGTTGAACTTGTTGCTAATCACCGACTTATTTTATTTAAAACTTCTCCGGATCTAATTATATGCATTGTAAAACGCTACAATTACCATAATTCATTACTCTAAAGTTTCCTTATAAAGAATACTTCAATAATGTTTCCAAATTTTTACATATAAAAGTTGTAATTTTAACGATTCAAGCAAAATCAAATAGATAGACTAGAAAATTTTCATGTACAACAAATATTGGTTAAATTGACTATCAAATGTCGTAATTTATGGTTACCGTACAATAAGAATTTGCCTCTATAAAAATATACTAATTATCCATATTAAAAGTTTAACAATTTGTTGAACTGCACATACATTTCTTCAATACAAAATGAATTTAACAGAATAATAAAAACAATATTTGTTAGCATATTGATAAAAATTAATATACTTTAATATCCACATAGATATCCAACCACATTAAAATCTTCAATAAAATTTTAATGAATCTCTATTATAGTAGCAATAAACACCACAAACCATTGACAAAAAAGGATAAATCTACTCGATCCTTGAATTAATTTTCGATTCACCTAAAAACTATAATTACTATCATGTTACCAGTAAAGATTGCATTAATAAGCTACAATTTACTGACAATAATTCCATAAATAAAGCTAAATTATTGATTTCTCTACACATACTTTACATTGGATTTAACACCTAAAGTGACTGTAATTTAATGAATTACCACATTGAAATTTGTTTACATAAATCCTGCAATAGCTAGATTTATTAAAATGCAGTAAGAATTTTTAATGAATTTCTCTTACATGCAATATTTGATGATTGATGAGTGCTGATATCCCAACAAATATTTGATTAAGACTTCTCAATCGTAACCAATTATTAAACTTTTCACCTATATTTGGTAACTTTCCGATCATTTCACGTAAAACTCCACTTTTATCTGTACATACTTGATATTTAATCATAATATCCTCCTTAAAATTGATATATTTCTGATCATTTCATGTAAAACTCTACATTTATCTGCGCGTACTCAATATTTAGCAAATATATCTACTTTAAATCGATATATTACTGATCATTTTCATTAAAAATCCTATATTTATCTGCACATACTCAATATTTAGCCATAATTTATTCCTTAAAATTGATATATTACTGATCATTTTCATTAAAAACCCTATATTTATCGGCACAAACTCAATATTTAGCGAAAATATGTCACTTAAAAATTGATATATTACTGATCATTTTCATTAAAAACCCTATATTTATCTGCACATACTCAATATTTAGCCATAATTTATTCCTTAAAATTGATATATTACTGATAATTTTCATGTAATTCTAACATTAAATCATCACACTGTATAATATGAAATTACTCATACTGATATCCAAATTATTATTACATCATAATTGATCGATTAAATTTCTCACTCAATATTTCCCCTATTAATTTACTACATCTAAACTCGATATTCCAACTTGTAAAGCATACTAGAATTGATCAAAATCCCAACCCATAGTGATAAATCTAATCTTTCTATTATATCTAAAACTCTGAAATATTCATACTTGGAATACTTTCTCTAAAATAGATACAATTCTCTTAAAAGTTTACATCAAATTCTCAATAAATTCTTTAGTAATATCAGTTGACATTCAATTAGATATAAAATTCATGAAAACTATATCGAGAATCCTAAATTTAAACTAAAATATTTAACAGTCTCTATATTATACTAAGTGGACATACATGATAAATTAATATACTAGCTATTATTCAATACCTTATTACAAGTTTTAGTCTAATTAAACACAATTTCCATATTGATAAAAGACAACTAAATAGAGCCATTTAACGATGTATGCGATAAAAAATATTTAATCGAATATCAAAAGTTGACAACTAACTCTTAAAAAACCAAAGACGTAGTATTTTTTAATAACCATATATCTGATGCTGAAATTAAAAGTATAAATAATTCTGAATTAACGAGATCTCAGTTTCATGGGTTGCTTATATCCTTTCCAGAATTACACGAGTTATGTTTTGACGAAATAATTAAAATAATAAATGAATTAAAATTAAATAAAAACTTTCCTGATGAAATCTCATTTGTGGGTGGAAAATTTTTAATTCTTAATAAAATAAATACTTCGAAAATCCAAATTTTGAAAATTCGTCCGATATAATGTTTAATCTTGGTTTGCTTAATTTTCTCGAGATGTCAAAAGATGACACGGAATTTAGAACTTTGCTTAATAAACCGAACACTTCTGAAAAAGTAATTGATATAATATTTTATCTCAACTACTTAAATTTAAAAAAATAATTTTAATTATAAAACGAATGGAACTTATGGTGATTACGCTCTAAACTATATTAGAAATTGTTTACTTATGTATTCAATTGTTGACATTGAAAGTACTTCTTCACTTGATTCTGATAATAATGAAACACTTATTTCTGAAATGATTGATATGATTCCATCTTTATCTTATTACAACTCTAGTTGCCGTGAACGACTCTTAAGGCTCAGACAGTGGAAACTGTTAGATGAAATAGATAGAATTCACAACATCATTTCTCCGCCAACAATAAACAGCGTGAATAGTTTCTTTGATTTCTTAGACAAAACCTTTACTGAAAAGTCTAACCAGATACAGTTACTATGAGAAATAAGTAATAAAATCAATAATTGGAATACTGACTCTAGCAATGTAGATGAGATAAAAGCAAAACGCTTGATTTACTTCGCTATTAGAGACAAGAGGAAATTTCTCTCTTCAAAGAAACAATCATATCGAATACCTCAAACTTGTCGGAAAATCTGCACAAGTAAAATGAGTGGATTCATTTCTCAAATTATAGACTCACTTGTGTTGTTTATTCAAGAAAAAGCAGACGTTAACCATGTAGAACAATTTACAACTATAAATCTACAAACTTCAAATGAATCTACGGCTCCTGTTGTACAAACCTCGTTCTACTTTATTAATGAAAGTAAAAACTTAATTGTTGAAACGCCTATAGTAAATATAGATAATAAAGTTACTGAGACAACAAATAATCTAACTACTGATATTGATGAGGAACCTTCACATACTTTAACAATAAAAAATATAGATCTTAAAAAGATGACGACACGAAAGGATGTAAAGCTGTTAAAGACAACATCTAAATGAAGGTATGTGCCTGCACCAGTTTCAACACCTGCTGCACTGTCTAATGAGACTGATGAAGATTGCACTTTTGAAAATTTTGATTTTAAATTCTGGTTTACTGATGATGACATAGATTATTATTTTGAAAGCCACATCAGAAATCCAAAATTCGCTTTCCTTAAATGTTTTGTTGTGAGTTTTTTATGCTCAAATAATTCCAAAGATATTTTTCCAATTCCTAGAAATATATATGAGGCTCGAGTTATCTTATGTCTAATTAACATTAACAACTGCTACTGGATTTTATTTGTATACTGTAAAGTCTCTTGTAACTCTTACTTTATTGACCCTATTTTTAAAAATAAGAGAACGTTTGAAAATAATGAAAGAGCTCATATAATTAATTCTGAATTAAATAATAAATTTGATCTTCAAAATAAAATAATTGATCAACCCCATAAAAATCTGCAATATCAAAATAATAATTTTGATTGTGGACCTTAAATTTACGCTTATGCGATGATTGTGTGTAAAGAATGGTACTATTTTCCCGTTGATTTCATTTTGAATATTAGGAAAGAGATTTACGAAATTCAAAGTTTTCATTTATTTCATAATACAAAACTATCGGGGGGTGGAATTTCTAAAGATCACTTTCTATATAAAATTAACTTTAAAAAAGCATTAGCACTTAAAAATAAAAACCCAACCCTCAAAGCGATAGAAACTATAACGCTAACTCAAGAAAAAGCTTGTGTTTCGACTCTCTTAAAAAATGGTTTGAAAATAATCTTGAGGTGATGGTTCTTTCTCCAGAGCTAACAATTAACTTGATTGCTCAAAACAATATTTATATAGTCGATCATGTTGCTTTTAAACAATTTAAGAGCATTAAAATAATCATTGGTATTATCTCCAACGATAATTATTGGTGTCTATTTCTTTGTTCAGTTTGTCTTGGCTTCAGTTACATCTTTGACGTTCGATCTTCTCAAAATATCAACGGAACGCTGTTGGGAATAGGAGAGAATATAACAGGTTACTTGAATAAATTTATTCTTGAAAAACAATTATATTTAAGAAATCTCATACTCTATTTCGCTTTGCAATGTTCTCTGGTTACCCTATACATCACGCTACTACTTTTATACTATTTTTAGAAGAATTTATTTCTGGAAATGTTGTCAATAGAGATAAAGTAATTGAAAAGCTTGTAAATGAAGTTGTAGTAAATTTGAATTTAATAAATTGTAAGATTACAGGAAACATTTTAACAAACTTTTTCATCAATTTGAACTTATACGAAAATTTCATTTTTTTAAAATATACAATGACCACATCAATACTGGATGATTGCACTCAATACTTAAATGAATTTGTAAATATTGAAAATTTAATGAAAGCAAAAACTGTATTTGCCATTATTGCTCTTCCTAAAACTCGGCAAATATTGATGATCATCGACTACAACTCTGATGAACATTATCTACTTAATCCTTCATCTTTACTTCCAAACTTTCCTTATCTTTGTACAGCAAACTCTTTATTGACTAAAATCAATGAAATCAAAGAAACTCCGGAACTTTGTAAACTACTTGGTAACTGTCCTCATAATATTCGTGGCTCTGGTCTTGTTAGTAGGATTCTCATATGTGCATTTATCAAACACTATGCCTTAGATTTGTCTTTGGAAAATATTAATCTCCGTGATATTGGAAATGTCATAAAGTCTTTATTACCGACTGTACAAGACATTATAAAGGATTCGATAAAGAATTTACCTGATAATAAAACAAATGTAAAGCTAAAATTAGATCAACGCATACTTTTGAGAAATGAGAATTTGTTGACCTTACAAAACGCATGTGTAAACGAAATCAGTAACCTTATTATTAATGAAATAAGTATTCGTAAAGAAACAAGTGTAACTAAAATCAGTAGACCATATTTAGGAAATAAAATCAGTAAAGTTCCACCACCAAAAACTAACTTCAAATCATCATTTAATCAAAATATGAAAACGACGGTATAGAACATTTTAATTAACGATGAAATAAACGAGAGGCCAACAAATTAAGATCACATTAGTAATTTTAGCCATCAAGATCCGCTAATTAAAAGTTATGATAATGTTTTAAACTTTGCTCTAAAATCTCAAAATACTCTTTTACTTCAACCAATTATAGATAAAGAGATTATTTTTGAACTGAAAAGAGCTGATAATGCATCTCCTAGAATCGATGAAATTAAATGTAACGATCTTGCTATTCTTGACTCATAAGGTAAATTGTTGACTATTCTTTACAACAAAATCATCACGGAAAATACTATGCCTGACGTTTGAAAATCTTTTATAACTCTAATGATTCCTAAACCTGATGAAGGTGATAAATATAATCTGATCTCTTCTTAGTGACCAATTGCTTTGTTATCCGTTGTTTATGAAATATTTGCGTCAATATTAGGTAGACGCTTACCATCGTGGGTAAATCGAAACAATCTACTTCATATGTGACAAAAAAGGGGTTCTGTGCATGATGGTTGTGTAGAACACAATTCTATACTTTCATCTTGTCTTGAGCACTCGAAATATAGTAAAGATACACCTATCATAATTGCATTTCTTGACATCAAAGACGCTTTTGGCAGTGTATCCCATGATTACATGTGGAAGATTTTACGACACATTGGAGTTGGTGAAAAATTTACAAACACTTTGAAGTTTCTGTACACTGAAACTAGGTCATACTATACATGTGGTCCAATTGTTACTCCGAATATTACTATAAAGCAGGGCGTCAAACAAGGATTCCCTCTTTCAATGATTTTGTTTGCCATTGCAATAAATCCTGCCCTTCAAGAAGTTTCTCTTTCTAAAGTAAAACCTTTCAAAATTGATGAATCTTCAATCCAAGTTCTTGCTTATGCTGATGATATCGCTCTTATTGCTAATAATAATCATGATTTGCAAAATATCTTAAACATTGCTTTTGATGTAGCTCGTGAAATTAGATTTGAATATGGACCTGAAAAGTGTGCATATATTCAACTGCCAAATGTCGACACGATTAGTGAAATTTCAATTAATAATATAAAAATAAAGAAATTATTGAGTAAAGAATTTTATCAATATCTTGGAGTTCCAATAGGTGAGCAACCTCACCAAAGTCCTTATGAAATCTTGAATAAGGTTGTCAATGATGCGAAGAAGCTAGCGGATTCCGATTTGTGCGGTTGTCAAAACTTGAAAGCTTATAAGACCTTCCTTCACTCTCGCCTAACTTTCCCATTTAGAACGAGAGAAATTAAAATTAGTGCTCTTTCTGCAAATGTTTGTAATAATACTACAAAACTTCGTAGTCATTTGAGAAAAATGATGAGTTTACCTAACAATTCTGAAATCAGTTACTTTTATAACTCGATTGAAAAGGGAGGCGCATCTTGCACTGATCTTTTGGATGAATATCACACGCAAACTATAAGCCACTTTTTTAGACTTTTTACTGCTAATTGTGAATTTACAAAACGTATTAATATAGATTCTTTAAGATTTGTCACTGGACCTAGGCTTGGGAATAATAACCCATCACTCCAAGACAGTTTCAATTAGATTAATAAAGCTGACATTATTCAAAAGCACTCTGGGAAAAACTCGTTTCTTTCGACCTAGAACAGCGATTCGGATTTTTGAAAAAACCATAATATTACAATATCATTTGAAGTGTTGGATGATAAGCCGATTCTTCGCCTGACAACAGCTTTGAAAGGAACAATAATATTGACTGAGTTCGATAGTCGTTTTGTTTCGAAAGTTCTTCATCTTGCTCTTTATGATTCATAGTTTACTAAATGGAAAAACAGTATCATCAACATTTTATCTGTCCCCTAATATTAATAGAGCAATATTTAAAGGAGAATTACTAGAGGGTCATTGGAAATTTATTCATCATGCCCGAACAAACACATTGGCTAATTTTGCAAAACCATATATAAAAGGTGAGAATAAATTGTGTAGGCGTTGCCATTACCAAGATGAAACGCTGCCACATGTTTTGCAAAATTGCAAGGTTCATGTTACTCATGCACTTAATCGTCACAACGATTTCCTTCAACAAATAGTACATCATTTGAAAAGTTCTTCACTGATTGTTGTTGTGGACCACACTTGTTTCTTGGTATCCAACTCTAAAAAACGAGTCGATTTGATCATAACTAATAATGAGAAAAAGGCAATTCTTATGGTTGATATTAAATGTCCTTTTGATTCTTTGGTCACGTTTGAAATTCTGAATAAGGAAAATTTGGCAAAACATGATTCCTTAAAAAAACAAATACAGACTGCCAAACCTAGCTTTACTGTTGAAATCTTTACTTGTATAATCGGTTCTATGGGAAAAAGTCGCTGGTCTGATAAAAGCATGCGAAATGAGTAATATCGCAAATTCTTCGAGAAAATGGCATTATAATGTCACTGGCATTCTAAAAAGCCAATAAATTGACTTGTGATTTCATTTAAAATTATTTTTATAATATTCAATTAAAGTTTTATTATGAATAATTTCAAATTCAAAATAAAACAATCGAAAAGTTTTATTTTGTTTTAAAAATATTATGTTTAAAATAAAATGAAAAAAAACTATTTCAAATGATGCTCTTTTGAGCCAATTAGATTCGCTGGAGAAACATTTCGATTTTCAGCAATCGAGTTGTAAAAGATTGATGGATCTTTTCAAATCCCAAATTGTCTCCTCTGAAGCAATTATGACTTTATTTCAAATATCTGTCAATCTGCTCATTATGTCAAACCCTCGAATATGACTTTTAACGCAAAGCCGGATCAGATAACCGATGAAAATCAGTAAAGCCAGAATAATTTCGAGGAGTGGAACTTTATTGAGACAAATCTTTTCTCAAAATTAAATGATAATAAACCGAAAATTTTGTCTCGATCGTTCAACCTCCTCGATTGACTGATTCCAAGCAGAATCATTTCAATTCATATGAATCAAGAACTTGTTGTATTAATAAAATTTTTAATAGTACTAGTGAGTGATTTTGTTAAGTCTACGACGTACTAAGGCGTGTTAGGCGATGATGGGTGATGATGGGCGATGATGGGTGATGATTGGTGCTGATGGGTGATGATGGGTGATGATGGGTATGGATATGTATGGATCGGTGCGGATCAGTGGGGATCGGTGTGGATCGGTGATTTGTGTGTGTGTGTGTGAACGGTTTAAGAACAGAAGGTTGTAGAAGGTAGGTGCGTGGAAGTTAGTAGGTGTATGGAAGGTTGTAGAAGGAACGTGTGTAGAAGGTTCTAGAAGGCGGGTGTGTTGGTTCACAACTGCGTGACATAACAACAGTTAGGAAATATGTGTGTCTCATGGTAGTGACTGACCAGTGGTCACGTGACATAACAATGGTTAGGTAATAAGTGTGTCTCCGGGTAGTGACTGACCAGTGGTCACATAATCTACTGTGATCAATGGAAAATATCTTGGTGTTGATATTTATTGTATAATTATATATCCACGAGGAACAGTTTTATATGGGAAACTATATATACAATTTTTTCTTCTTCCATTGTGATATGTTCGATCAACCAAATCACATAATAAACTTATTGAGGTTATGTTTTAAATATCTACAATCTTTTCAGCAATAAATAATTGATCAGTTGTATTATTTTCATAAATTTTACCAGTGAATCCTAAAAATTTACCAAATTTAATATTATCAAGAAATGAAATACTACATCCTTTTTTAATCAACATGTTTAGTTTTGCGTTTGAAATATTTATTGAAAAAGTAACAATATTTTATTCAGCATATCATTTTTTAATCAATTCAATTATTAATTTAAATAAAAATTCTAATTCACATGCTCCAGGTGGAATAGTTATCTAACCACATCCATTAACAAAACCCATAGTATTTGGTTTTCTATTACAAAATTCATTATTATCTTTTGTAATATTAAAAATTGTATTAAATGTTGTAAACCATGATAATCCAACTTCATAATTATAATTTTGATTTAATTCTAAAAGAATTGGAAAATTAGTAGAAAATTCTGATTCTTTAAAATCAAAACTTAAATCTGTTAAATATTTTGTAAATAAAATATTAATCATTTTTTCTAAACATTTCTCTATTTTAGAATAAAAAAATTTAGTTTGAAGAACCGAAAAAAAAATAATTTGGTGGAACAACTACAAAACCCGAACCTTCTTTTACAACACTCGAAACGTTAGTGACTGCCTTCGGAGAAGTTTTAAAAGCTTTTTATATAAATATATTATTTCTTTATACTCGGGAGTTCCTGAAATCAAAATTATTGTTTTTGGTTTTGATAATTCCAATAATTCTTCTGAGATATGTACTGAATCAGCATCATTTGAATCCTCTTTTGATATACCCTGTACTTTTTCATTTGATGCCGGTTGGATTTCATCTAGAAATGGTTAAGTAGAGGTCTGCAGAAAAATTTAAAATTTGATTTCAATTTATCCATAACTATTTTAAACATGATAATTTATATTATTTTATATTTATATTATATTTATCATCTTTCCACTACCTATTTCAATATTTAATTCTTTTTCAACCAAAACACAACAAAAACATTTCCCTTTAAATCCATCATCTTCTGTCATTTCTATTGTTACACTTACTCCATTAATTGCTAGTTTATCATCCTGTTCACTAACATCAACACAAAATATAGAATATAAATTTTTAAAATCTGAAAACTTTAATTGTGGTTCAACTAAAAATTCATGACACATTAAAATATAACTTTTATATAGCATTGGTGGATAATTTTTGCATTTCAAATGCTATAGGTTTTCCTGAAAAAATAACTTGAATTTAATTGAACTCTTAAAGATTTTAATTGTTTATCATTACCGCTTGATTGAATAAATTTTTAATTATTAGTTGTACAATTAATTGTTGAATCTTTAACTCCAATTAAAATAAATCGAGGTCTTGTATTTAACATTATTGGTTTCCATCAAAATGTACTTCCTTCTAAAATATCTACACAACCTGGAATTCTTTGAAGAAGATTTACATTGATACGCTTTGAAATCATTTTTAATTTTTCAAGAATTTGAGTTTCCAAATGTGGGTTACAAGTTATTGATGGAACCATCAACATCCTTCTTTCAAATTTTATTTCTGGTTAGGATTCTGGTTTTAAAGCTTTTCCATAGAAGCATTTTTTATAATCTTCATTCCTTTCCATTTTCAATTTAAATGGCATTAAATAAATTATTTTATTATATTGTTGAAAGATACCAACTATATTTTTTAAAGGATATATTCCATCAAATGTTTTGGTTGAATAAAAACTTTTTCTAATTTATATCCTTCATTTTTTTCATTACCAGTACCAGTATCAGGAATCCATCCACTTGATTGACCATGTTGATTTTTAAAATTAGCATCAGTCAAAACAAATTGTAATAATGAACTCATTTCACCAGGATATCTTATGTTCTCAACTTCTGTTGATCCTAAAGTTATTGATAATTGAAGAAATAAATTTATAAACCAATTATGTTCAAGAGTTTCATCATCAATACCAGTAATTTCAATTTTATAATATAACCATGAATTACAAATATCAAGTGGATTTGATGATATTTGAATTTGAAACAATAAATTTCCATTTTGATTTAATGATTCTGCAGATGAACTTGATCATAAGACTTTTAAATAATCTTTCGTTTTAATAGATGATTAAATTTACTATTTTTATCCAAATTGAAAATCGACATTCTATTTATTATTCAAAAATTTAAGATATTATTTTTTAAATATTATTTATTTAAAAATCTAAGATATTGTTTTTTATCAATCAATTTCTTGTTAAATAATCTTGACAAAATTTCATTTATGTGATTTTCACAATTATTATTTAGTGCTTTTCTAGAAGCTAAATATTTTCTTAATTCATAAAATAATTCACAAGGATTATCGGATAAAAAATAGAATTTAGGATCGCATCGAGCTTTGCCCTCAACAAATCAACCAGAGTTCACTAATCCTTCACCTTTTTTTTCATGCATTGGAGCGTCAGCGTCTGCCTTTGGAATTGAAATTGATTTCTTGATTAGTTTTTCTTTAGCTATTTATTTATCTAAATTTTCTTTTAGTTCATCACTGAGTTTCTGAGTGTATTCATCATCAAAATCTTTAACATTTTTATCTTAAACTTTTTGTTTATCATCTTTGTGATGAATCTCTTTTTCATATGATGGTGGATTTTTGAACTAATAATTTTATTTTTATATAATATTTATTTAATGAAATAGATTTAATATCTTTTGTTATATTCTCATATGTTTCAATATCACTTATTGGAACATTTATTTCTCCTTCAGCATCAAATGCATTTCTTTCAATTGTTTTTTACAATCTATCTGTAAGAATTATTTTCGAGTTATTATTTGATTTCATGCATATGTTCTTCCCTTCTTTGATTAACTCAAAAGATTTACCACCAATAGTTAATATAATTGTTTCATTTTTATTTTCAGAAATCTTTACATTACTAAGAAAAGATATAATTGATTCACCTTTCAAAACTTTAGTATTTACTTTCAATTCTAATTTTATTGGATAGATTTCTTAATTAAACTGTGTTTCTTCATCCATAAAAAGTATTTCATCCTTAATTGGTCAACCGGAGGTCTCAAAAAGTTGTCTATATTGATAAACATCTTCATCCCATAAAAGACTTATATTTTTTAAAGATTTTCTTCTTGGAAAGTGTTTGCTTCCTGAAAGATGTTTAATTCTCTAGAAGGTTTATTTTTATTTGAAATTAATTCAGTCTTTGCTTCTTTAATAACATCAATTATTGGTTTTTCAATTTTTGTAGCCATGAAATTAAAATTTTGATCTTGAAGTTTTCTAACATTAAATTCTCATTCCAAATATTTTGTTGAATATTTAATAATTTACAATCTTGAATATATTTATTAATATTAAAAGTTTTTACATTTCTAACCATTTTTATTCAAGAAAATTAAATAATTCTCTAACTAAATAATTCTAATTAACTAAATAATTATTTTTTCATATACTTGATTTTCTTCTTTATCCAATGCAATATAAATATATTTTATAGATAGGTGATTTTCAAAACTATTAAATTTTTCCTTGTCTAAAGTATCACTAATTTAAAGAATATGAAAAAATTAGAATTACCACGAATACTTCTAAATGGTAAATCATAATAATTTTGAGCTAAATAAATTACATTACAATTATTATGTCTACCTCGAGTAAAATAAGATTCCATAATTTCTTGATTTTTCATGTTGACACAATCATCAAAATTTATTAAATTCTTCGTTGTTCGATCTAATTTTTCACATGAATTATTTAATGATATGTATTAATCATTGATACACCAATTTTTTGAGAAGATGAAATAGCAGCATGGCCTCTAACTCTGGTTCAACGCCTCCCGATGGTATTCTGAGATATCTCTTCGGAACTTTTCCATCATTCTTCGGTTTGACTCCACTAAAAGAAATTAATTTTAACATCCCTAACTTTATGAATGATTGGTTATGAAAATTGAAATTACAGACAACATTATTTAATATCCATTATGGTGGTTACTGAGTAGCGATATTTAAACTATATGGTTGTTACCCAGACAACCCCATATAAATATTCTTTCGCTTACCACTCGGCACCCGTTGCTAAGCAACGTTGGAACTGTGTTCGAGTGGGTAGATCGTCGGCAAAAAGTGAGCGCTATTACTAATGCTGTAATTGACCGAACGATCTCTGGGTCCAACGAGCTGTCGATAGAAGACCTGTGCCCGCTTTTGATTTTTAGGTCCCCTTATGTCGTTAATGTCATCATTTGTATTCATAATTCTCGTGTAAACTTCTCATTCGTGCAGTGCAATATCCTCATACTACCTCTACGAATTAAAACTTAAATAATAGCAATTATATTTTGTAAAAGAAACAACACATTTCGACTCGTCAATTACGGATTGTTTAATAATCGAGCGGCTCGGCGCTTAGCCTGCTCTTTACGTCCGGGTCGATAACCACTAGCCTTTGGTGTAGTCTTCGAATCTGTCGTTGTCTCTTGGTAGGCTAGTTGGGCAGGAGCAAAAACGAGGGGATATGTCACTGCCGCTCCTTCTTGGCAGACTGACAATGCTACTTCCAGCCCTTTTATCTGGGTCCTCAGGCTTTGATTTAATTGCCTTTCTTCCGTCCAGCCCTTTTGTGCTGCCGTGAGCCTTTGATAAAGCAACTTCGCTTTCTTTGGTTCCACCCAGGTGGCTTTTGTTTGTTGGATTTCTTTTGACATCTGAATAATCTGCTCGTAGAAATTCTTGTTAATATTACGTGCGTGTTCCAACTCCTTTTGTAGAATTGTTAGTGATTCTATATCTGTAAATAACGAGAATTAATTCTGGTCTACAAATCTCCAGGTATTTAATTGATCATCCAAATGTTAATAATATTGAACCAATAAAAAATGAAAATAACAACAATAGAAAATCAACTAAATATTTATTCGGAATCTAATTTTAATTTCACTAATGTTATTGTAATTCCGTATTCGAGTCATTAACGGAATTGAGGACTTAGATGATGCCTCTCAACACATTCGTCAGGGACCGGCTGAGCGTAAGAGCGCCCATGATACACAAAGACCGGTCGTTTTGTGTTTCGGATACGGCTGGCACGGAGCATCGGAGGAACGACAACATTAGGTTTCATTCGTTCCTCAGCATGATTGAAAATGGGGCTGGCCTGCGGTGTGTATTCGTCGGTATCCGCAATTCTGCCGGTCGCTATGTCCTCCTCCACATTTGAAAGATATAGCCTGGCCCTGGCTACTTGGAGATTGACCTGGCGTTGGTGATCCTCAAGCCGAGAGAGGAGAGACCGGGCCTGTTCGTGCATTTCCTGGGCCGGATTTCGGCCACATTTTCGTCTGCCTACTACGAACGGTAGCTCATCATCTTCTATAGGTCGCAAGGCATTCCATCGGGGCTCTCTCGGTTGGGGCACAGTGAAGCCCGCGTTCCACATGGCTTGTCGCCATTGATCAGCAGCCTGCATGGGGACACGAATAAAGGCTCTCGATGCATCTACAATTCGATTACGTGAATAGAGTCTCCGTATGTTTGTTGAAATAGTTACGACGTTGTCCAAAGGTCACGACTGTTTATGGGGTTTTCACACTTATGATTATTTTATAATACGAATTTAAATGCGGGTTTGTAATTCATCTATCGGGTCCGCCTACTCATAATCTAACTTAAAGTACGTAACTAAATTAATGCTGTGAATGTAGAGTAACTCGATTTAGACTACGGTAAATTTGAATTAAACGTCAGCCATATGCGGATATCGGTCATACTGTTATTCGGGCTAATAAATATAATATATTAATTGCAAACCGATTTGTATCCGACTTTGTTTAAATTAACTAATTATTTGCCTTATCGTATCCTAGAAGATGAAGTCGCCGTCATCAAAGTTGAGCAAAGATTTACCCTACCCTTAATTACTTAGTAATTAATCTTTATGGTAAATACCGTTCCTGAGTAGTTAATTATGATAAACGTTATATTCTATTTATTTATTATGTTACCTTCTGGTTAAATGTCATTTAGATTGTTACGTGCGGAACTTAATTATTTAAAATTAATCTATCGGGTAATGATCAAGGTTCTTAGGAATTAAATGAATTTAAAATAACCATTAACGTTCATAGGGATGTCAACTTAAACGAACGCGGTAATCGAAATAGTAATTAACATTCGTTGATTGAAATTAAATCAATAATTATTGTTTCTAGAATTCGCCGAATTGAACGAAATCAAAATACTAATTGCCGTTCATCGAAATAATTAATTGATATTAAAGTAATAATTATTGTTTATAGAAACGTCAAAGTAAACGAAACCAAAATCAAAATAAGTTAATATTCCAAAAATAAGTCAATTAATTTAGTGTATTTTAAGTATCTAGTTTAAAGCAAAAAAAAATTTACACTACAAGTAACGGGTAGTTCATCGCTGAGGTACAGCTGAATTTCGGTATTTGAATTATTTGTTTTCATGAACAAAAAATATCCTCTCGTAAAGTCGTGTTATCGGTTGGATAGTCCCTCCTAGGTCAATGGATCTTGTGGGAATTTTTTAGAGATCTCAAATTGCAGACTACGGCAGTCGTAAACGGGAATGACATCATTCGTATTCATGAGCTGGCTACAGGGTACTTGGGCTATATTGGTGGGAGTTTGGCTCAACAAGAATTCATCCAGCTAAAATAATGATCACAGCAATATCATATCTATAATATTTAATTCTGTTCTGCCATGGCATCTATAGTCCGAAAATTAACATTGGGAGTGGTGCTACGGGATTCCTGCGGGAACTCATACATATTAATTATGAAATTTAGAAAAATAAAAGTCACCTAAAGATTGGGCCTTCGAGTTTAAAATTAGGTCATCGTCGGAAATCTGAACTACCGGATTTTCATTCATTTTGTTCGTTTTCAGTTCCCGTAATTGTCCTATTAATCCCAGTTCGTTGACATTTCTTATATAGTTCGGGTGTCGATTGAAGAGAAACATGTAGGTGTGTCTACTCGCACTGCTGGGTAGAATCAGCTGGTACTGTGAGGTGTCTTGCAGGTATGTCATTATAACATGCATGTGATGTATTGATTATATTTATTACTGCCAGAATCGTGATGCCTAAGAAATCCTCTGTAGGACGAGTGTGGGCGTATATGTCAAGATAAAAGTCATAGCAGATGTGTATGGCGAGCCTTTGATTTTCACTGATTTTATCGCGTTAATTATTTCCTATAATTTTAGGCTCGCTGGCAGTTCATCGATAATTTACTCCGAATAGATCGTATTAACTACAAGTATTATTTGAAATTTAATTTCTACAAATTTAAATTCTTATTCTTTCAGGGGTTTAACTTTTAATATTGAGCTAATATTACGTCATACGCAAGGGATGGGCTGTATTGATTTTCGGAGAATTAGATGTCGTATCCTAGTATCTGGTAGGCATTTTAATCTGCACGTAACCGTTATTTTTATTGATTTCCTTTATAGATTTACGCCAACTTGGTTTGAATCAGTGGTTTAGTCTGGTGGAGGAACATTGGAAGTGGTATAAGCGGATTCTTTTTGTTTTAATGATTTTTTATCCTATCAGGGCCGACTCGCAGTGAACTGGTTGTGCCAAATATATATTTTCGAGCTGTTATTGGCAGTCGACTTAATAAATGGTAGAAATTTTGTGTCATGGAGGGTGGAGTATCTTATTCTTTCTTTTTATTCTAGGCAAGGGAATGTTGTTGAGAATCACCAGTAAGCAAATTGATGGATACTTATTGTCATGATCGTCTATGAAAAGATTGCCGGTCGTGTCTATCATATCTCTATTCGGTGGACATGGGTGTTACTATAAGATCCTTATTGCTTCACAAAATATGGTTCTCAATATTATGAAAAGGTCATTTTTATTGCTGATGCTCACAAAAGATCTCTTTTCAGTGGTTCAAGGTTAATTTGTTAGAGAATATTACGGTTGATGCTAGCATAATTCGGGGCTTCTATAAAATCCTTGGTTATATCAAAATCTTTGTACTTGGAATTTAATGGGAAGTTTATGAGGCTCAACATGTAATAAAATGGTTTATTCCTCGTCTTTATTTGATTACCTGATTGTTTATCGAGAGGGTTACTATTGATTGAAGTATCCGAGTGAGAGTGAACCTGAGGTTATTCATCATCTAATTTAATTATGTTTTATTAATGTTGGGTGTTACATCGGAAAACTCTGACGTACCCGTATTGATTCATCATATGATGGAATGTTATGGGTTCTTTATCAACATTTTGGGCGTCTATGATATTTAAATCGACTGATTTCCTATTAGGGATTTTATAGATTTTAAGATATTAAATTATATTGGTTCCAAACATTACATCGAGAGTTTTTTGTTATTAAATTTTATTTTATTTCCTCTCTTTTGAATCTATTTTAATCGGTATCGCGGAGTTGAAATGACTTCCATATTTAAGAGACCTTTATTGTCTTTTACATGAAAATTTTTAATTTACAACAATTATATTATTGTATCTTTTCATTTCCGACCTTAACCTAGAAATCAATAAGTGTTTACGACGACCGCATTAAATTTACGCTTACTCAAGAAACTTTTATTGACTCTCAATATACTGTTAGGACCTTACAACAATCGCAATAGGGTTACGTTTACTTAAGTAATTTTATTGATTCTCATTTTGATGTTAGGAGTTTATAACGATGAGAGTTTATGACCACGACTTTATTAGCTTTGGGGCGAAATAACATTTCGAATTTTTAATTATCCGTCATTTTTACTAAACATATGCATATTAAGTTCATAACAACGATTTCATTTTTTCTATTTCCCCGTTACCTTTCCCTTGATTGACCTTAGGCGCATTAGTTCATATTATAGTTAATGATTGCTCACTGGACTACTCGTGTAGTGATTTTAAGCCGTATGTAAATATAGTTTAGGTCGAGTTTATGGAAACTTGGAGACGGGGAAACAGTCAAAAGGCTGTTTCCCTTTCCCCCTCTTCCACTATACGGAATGATATTGACGTTCCAGCTCCTGCTTTTCGCACGCCGGGGCCTTCACGGGCACGAATCATTGGCGGTATTCCACGCACTTACACGAATTCGAATAGTATGTTGGATTTTAATGATTTGTAGTGTGTTTCGGCTGTGGGCCGGAAAAATTTCGACAATATAAAACAAAGTTGAATGCTATTTAAATATTTATTAAAAATAAAAATATAATTTACCCGACACATTCAACAAAATATCATAAATATACCGCTCCCCCCACACCGACACCCAAGCAGAGCTCCATTGAGGTTGCGAGGATGCGACGTGGAGAGAGCTTTCAAATAAAAACTCTCATTTACATCTTGAAAATAACGTTCAAGTTTTGAAAACTGTAAAAACGGTTTCAAGTTTTTGAAAAACTGATTAGAACTGTGTAAAAATGAATCGGTATATATACCTATTGTACGACCCTAACCTTGCGTGTTCTTTTTGATTTAGTAAAACAAAATTTGACCTTGGAATTTTCTGGTATATTCTAATCTTTAATTTTATTATTTTGAGATTTTATTTGACAATTTTTCTTTTTAAATTCTAAATTGAATTATTTCTAATTCAATTATTTGATTTTTATTTCATTTTCATGAAATTTTGTATTCTTTGATAATTTGTCAAATTTTCGGTCAAATTGTGGGTTTTCATGTTATGTTTGTATTTATTTCGTGCGGATCTTGTTGCACTTTGTTATTATTTTAATTTATTTTGTATTTTATAATTTTATATTTGATTGTTTTCTTTCTCGCAATTTAATAGGGTTAATTGATGTTTATAGGTTTGTGTTTAAATCTGCATGTTATATTTGCATGTGTGTTACCGATTCATTTAAACATTTACAAGGCCGTTTGTGTTCTGGCCCAACAATTATATTCCCACGGCAACACTCTCCTTAGGGGTGAAATTATACTACCTGGATGAGGGGAGGATGGGGCAAGCGCATTTTATTTGTCCTATAACTTCAGGAAGAGCATCTACAACAGTGCTCATAGACGTGGCACCGGCCAACGCAATATGCACACTGTTGAGGACACTCTAGGCCACCTTCTATTCCAGCAAAGTTAATATGTTATCAAGGACCCTAGTAATGCGGTTATCTATTACCGAAAACTTGAATCTAAAATTCGTATCTACAGCAATAAAATAAAAATAATATTAACAATAATAATAATAACAATAATAATTATTTTCATACTATTTATAACTACATTAACAATAATGATATTAATAATATTAAAATTTTTATTTCTAAAATGTTAAAAATTCATTCCTAATTTTCTTAATAAGAAATTTGCTAGAAACCCTAAAATTTTAATTTAATAAAATTATTTAATTTAAATTACTAATTTATAAAATTTTTAGTTTATATAATGAAATTAATCTTACTATAAGTAAAATGTCTTATTGTATGTTACCTGTCATCATTCTGATCCTTAAAACTCAATGGTTTAGGAGGAATTTCGTCATATACCATTTTACCTATATATATCCCATCCTGCTTGTCACATATTGCCATGGCAACTTAATCAACGATTCCCAATTCCTATATTATAAGTAAGTATCGATTTTTAGATACTTTTAACTACCACTTTACGCCACCCTAGACCCAACAAACTCCCGGCACCCCACGAAATAAGAATTCGCCAACGTGGATTAAATTTTTAATTTTGAATAATAAATAAAAGAAATTTTTACTAACGGGTTTGTCTTGTTATTCTGTAATTTTCCTTGTATAACTATTAACGTATTAACGATACCACTAATAAGGTTAACAGTAATATAATAATAAGAATAATAATAGTATTAGATTAAGAATAGTAATGATAAAGTTAACAACAACGATAATATTAACCATAATAATAATAACTAAAATAGTAATAATAGATAGATAATAATATAATATTAATGTCATTAATAATAACAATAATCATAACGATAAGGATAATAGTTATAATAATTCTAAGTTAATAATAATAAAAGTAACGTTGAAATGATAATAATAATGATAACATTACTGGGTTAATACTAATACCAATATTGCTACTAATAATAGTAATAATAATAATAATAATAATAATAATAATAATGTTGGGTTTTGGATTATTTCAAGTCGGTTCTCTCTGACTCCTGGTGTTCTTTAAATTAAAACAATGAACGACCCAACGTATATTGAAACAACAGGTTCACAATTTATTATCACGCTACAATGACCAATCAAAGTTTATACGATTCTCTGCTCGGCGTTGATGCTTTGCAAACAAACAATATTCACCTTTTGATTCTTTAATTCTGTTGACTCTCGTTTTCCTCGGTTTCTGTTTGGTTTGATCCCTTTTCGCCTTTCCGTATTCTTAATTCTATTTCTTCTTTTCCCTACTTCCCTAATTCGTTTATCCCTTTTCCTATCGTCTGATTCTTCGAACCCTAGCTGAGGCAGAATGCCGATTTTCTCTGATTTTCCCTTTGCTTATATACTCCTCGAAATCAAGATGACAAATGGTTATTGCCGAGCCAATCTTTCGTTTGACATTTTCTCCTACGTGTTTGCTTCGGCTGTCATCCATAATGGTCCAACGAATCTAGATAATTAATGGCCCTACCGGTCTTCCTACGCGCGCTATCTTCTCCTTACTCTTTTCCCATTAATCATTATGTCAAGCTAATGGGCCCAAATCTTCCTTTTGTTTGCCTTTCTTCTTGTTTACCCAGCTCGGGTTTCCTTCATCTCTCGGGTTCTCCATTGGCTCGGGTTTCCCATTAGCTCGGGTTTTCCATTAGCCAATTAATTAATTAATTAACGTTTTCTGTTTTCATACATTTGAATGTTTTTCAACCCTTTCTAACCCTTTTCTGATAAATCCCTAACCGTCATCTTGTTGACCATTAGCTAATCTATAACTGTCCCGTTTTTCCCATTCGATTTCGATGATTTTTCCATTTATTGATTTTTCTCGGATTTCCGGATTCTCGCCTTTCGTAATTGCTTTTTGCATTTTCTAATACTGTTTCCATCGCACTTTCATTTACTATTAATTCTGTGCACGATCCCGCTTTTATTTGCCTTTTTTCTTCGCTTACTTTCCATTTGAATTATTATCCTAAATTTTATTTAAATTTTTAATTTTAATTTACAGACCTCAACATATCTCCCCCCTTAAAAAAATTTTTTCGTCCTCGAAATCTATGTTTTGCTGTGATTATGTATTATTATCACTATTATTATTATAATTTTGATGGCGCATAGCGTATCAATAAATTTTAATCTTTTCAAGACCAAATGAAATGAAGGCTTAAGTTTGACTCATATCTGTTTTAATTTTTGACAATTTTCAAACTTTAATGTAGAAAAATTATCCAATATTTTGTTACTCTAAAATTGTTTTGTTAATTAAAAATTAACTTAAAATTGATGTTTTATGAATCGAAAACCGAAGTTTAAAGTTTTTTATAGTGCAAAATTTTTAATATCTAGCTGATCATGTTTAATATCAGATAATTGAGTTGTTTTTATTGATTTCATTTTCATGCATGAACCATCTATCTTGTAAAAGGTAAAATGTTTTATAAATTTAATATAATAAATCCAGTAAGCCAATGCAAATGGAATTCTTTTTACCTTTAATGGAAACTTAAACCCCGCTATTATCGTTGGCAATATGGAGTTGAGTGGAAATCGGTAGAGAATATCAAGCATATATCACGTCATCACCATTCATAAGCATCATCTGGCAGTCAAAAACCTTCCAGAAATAAATATTAAACCGTCTGTGATTACAAGATTGCAAAGTCAGAGCAGAATTAAAGAATTTTTGTTTGAAAGGAATAAAATTCAAACTGATAGCAAAATGAAATACTCATATATAAATACATTGTTTATAGGCAGTGATTTGTTGTCCTTAAATTGAGAGTTCAGTGAATAGTAGCAGCAGCGGCGGCAGCAGTGGCAGCACGTGACGACGACGACGACGACGACATCGGCAGTGGAACACGTGAGTTGGTGTATATATACACACATATATATATATATATACGTGTGTGTGTGTATGTATGTGTGTATTTGTATTGGATAAATTGAGAGCTGTTCTACAGCATATTACTACTACTAGATTAATTCATAAATAGTAGTAGTTGATGTCTAGCATCGCATCATATCATATAATAATAATAATAATAATAACAATAACAATAACAATAATAATAATAATAACAATAACAATAACAATAATAATATTAATAATAATAATAATAATAATAATAATAATAATAATAATAATAATAATAATAATAATAATAATAATAATAATAATAACAATAATAATAATAATAATAATGGAATAAGCAGCTCACTAAATGCTAATGCACATGGAACTAGATGCCATTCCATCCATTTTGTTCATTCATCAATACACATGCACATTTATTGTGAACCAGCATACCAAATTGTTGTGCGTGTGCACGCGCACACACACAGGTTGAGCCGACAATAAGCAAATCGATCGATTAGAACTGAGATGGATGAATATACACAAATATTTGTGTGTGTGTGTGAATATGTGTGTATGATGGAGAGAAATATTTAGCTAGACATTGTGAGAGAATAACCTATTTTCAGATTCCCAGTGATAATGGTAGAAAATGATTGGTGAAAATAAATACACGCTGCAGAATATTTCCTACCTAAATATGGCTGTGATATTTGTAAATAAATACAAGCTGCAGAATATTTCCTACCTAATTATGGCTGTGATATTTTTCATTCTCATCTCAGTCGAATAAAATTGTGGATAATAATTTTTTCAATTAGCTGCAGAATATTTCCTACCTAATCATGGCTGTGATATTTTTCCTTCTCATCTCAGTCGAATAAAATTGTGGATAATAAATTTTTCAATATGAACTTATGCCGTCGTGCAATGAAATCTATTCTCGATAACTGAGCTGAAACAGACTCATATTCTCAAACAGTTAGTTCAGGTCGCGTAATCCGTCGGATATTATACAGTATCGCCAGGACGAAAATATTATTAATTGGATTTTCTTTGTAACAAGGTGTTGGTTTTTATTTCACTTTATCTACTGGGACAAGTTATGCACAGGGTAGGAAATCAAATCCCTGATTGGATCATAACTAGGTCGGCATGTAATAAAAGGCAAAGACTATTTAAGGAAATTTGTTCGATTCGTGGCCATTTTGTACGGTTTTAAAGTTAGAACGAATTTTTTAACAAATTATTAATAATGGTGGTAATTTATATGATTAATTTTTTTTTTTTTTTTTTTTTAAATGTTATCTAGAGAGAATGCATTAGCATACGTGTGGGTCAAGCTGGAGTTCAAATGGGTAATGCTTGCTGGGAGTTGTATTGTCTGGAACACGGTATACAACCAGATGGACAGATGCCTAGTGATAAAACTGTTGGAGGAGGTGATGATTCTTTTAACACTTTCTTCAGTGAAACAGGGACTGGGAAGCACGTCCCACGCGCGGTTTTCATTGATCTAGAACCTACAGTAGTTGGTAAAGTTATTCTTAAATGTATTAAACTAACTCACAGTTTCAAATTTAACTTGTTAATATGGTCCGGGAAGTGGAAAAGGAAGGTGTGCGGTTGCTATGTGCTGCTATGTGTTGCTATAGTCGTGTTGTAAAGACGATCAATTAATTGATTTTTAAAAATAAATCTCGTTAATATTAATCAAATCTAGGTGGTCCGGGAAGTGGAAAAGGAACCCAATGTGAAAAAAATAGTTAATAAATATGGTTTTAATCATTTGTCCAGCGGTGACTTATTACGAGACGAAGTAGAATCAGGCTCAGAAAGAGGAAATAAACTTAAAGAAATAATGGAAAAAGGAGAACTTGTTTCATTAGTGAGATATTTAATTTAATTTATGATTCTTAATGGAAAAAGGAGAACTTGTTTCATTAGTAAGATATTTAATTTAATTTATGATTCTAACTTATTGTATTAATTCTAATAAATTACGGAGAACTTGTTTCATTAGTAAGATATTTAATTTAATTTATGATTCTAACTTATTGTATTAATTCTAATAAATTACAATTTAAGTCTTGTGTATTATTCGCTGCAATATTAGTTTAAATTCTTTACTTTTAGAAATTTCAGCTTAGATTTTGTTCAGTTTTTTTTTTAAATATTTTTTTTTTGGACGATTTAAAACATTTATAAACAATGTATATTGTACGGTAATACTTTAAACTGAAAATGTCAGTTACTTTGTCGTTAGTGGCATACCTAGAGTAAATGACGCCTATGGCAAACACCGATCTTGCGCCCTCTCCGATGATAGGTATTACCATTATTATTAATATTTAAAAATAATTTTCGTTATTAATAACTTATTAGTTTATTTCGCTCGCAGCATGGTAAAAAGGTAATCTCCCCCGCACCGACCGACTCATGATATTACTTTGTTTACTCAGCCTGATAAGGTGAACATTAATATTCCGAATGAATTTTTTACTCGTCCTGCGGTTTTTGACGTAGCTGATACTGATAGGCTCTATAATTAATTACCCTGTGGTTTCTTGACGTAGCCCGTGCTGATAAGCTTTCTAATTAATTACCCTGTGGTTTCTTAACGTAGCCCGTGCTGATAAGCTTTCTAATTAATTACCCTGTGGTTTGTTAACGTAGCCTGTACTGATAAGCGTTCTATATAAGTGTCTGCTTTACCACTTTTCGTTAGTTTTGTCTTGCCAATCTTGAAGTAAGCATTTTGTATTTTATTTTTTTCATATATTTTTTTTTTTTTTTGAATTTTAGTAACGCCATCCCTCAATTACTATGGACGTAAGTGATTACTTGTTTTTTGTTTTTGTGACCATGCTGTCCTCAACTACCCTCATAGTAACCGAACACTTGCAATCGCTGTCCAGGGTAGCCAAACCCCGGTGATTGCAAGTGCTCGTGTTGCTTATTAAATTAACTTATTGATACTTATTAAATTAACTTATTTACTGTTTAATTTTAGGTCGTTAATTTGTTTATGCAACTACCTATACCACACTCATGTGTTGGGTCATATATTTTTGATTTTCTGATTTTGTATTTATACTAAAAGCAAACCTCTAATTACAGCTACTCGTATTTTTCTGACAATTTTAGCCGTATTTATACTTATTAATTTATTATGTAATTCTTAAAATCAATTACTTGCCTGCACTAATTATTTGTCGAGGGCGCCATGGTACGGAATTTTACACAGTATTTATTTCATTTTTCTTTTCAACCCTTACTATTTTAGGTCCCAGAACCTAAGTTTGAGCATCTCGATGTTATGCAATGGTTATTTGACTGCCATACTACCAGGTTTTTTTAATTTCTTTTTCAGGGTCCCTTTGCCACCGCGCCGAAAGGGATTGAAACGTACCTTTGCCTGTGTGGATACAGGCAGTAGGTTTGAAGGACGCCCGCCTTGCAATGTACGCAGGGAATGGGACTGTGGCATCCAAAGTCCCGTTCTGTTGGACTCTGATGATGAATAAAAACGAATAAAACTTTGAATAAATGTTCAGCATACCTTTGTTTTTAATTTATGCTAGAAAGTGTGGGGTAATTGTGTCCCTCTTCGCGATTAGTCTTTGTTACTACTAATGTGAAATTATTCCTTACTTATTTATAATTTTGTTCTCTCGCCCCAGTAGGTTACCCATTGTTATATAGTTATGCTAATTCATTCATTACTACTCAGCCCTTTAATATTATTTATTTCTACTGTTCATTTAAGGTATCATTTCATTATTTGCAACATTTATTTGAGTTATTCTATTTGCTTTTGTTCATTTTTTTTATCTATTATTCATTTATTTAATTTATCACTTTTTTAATTATTTATTCATATCAATTTGTTTATTTATTTGATTATTTGTTAATTTACTTATATTTATTTACTATTATTTTTTTTCCGAGGACGAAAAAAACACTAACTGGGTCCGTTTAAATAATTTATTTTTTTAGTCTAATTGATTTATCTCACCATCGTCTTCCGATTCCTCTATTTCTTCTACTCTCATTCGAAACATCGCGAAATCGGCCTCGTGTTGAAACAATAAGATTTCCAAACGGTCCAACCGCCTTTTCAGACGGAAGTTTTCTTCCTCCAAATCTGTTATTCTGCCCTGCATGCTACGAAACTTTTGCTTTAGTTCTTGCGTACTTGTTTTACACTCTTTGCATGACATCTCCGAGGCTTCTTGCATTCTCTGAAATTAAATGATAGTAATTTTTTTTTTTTTTGTATCACTCTCTATTCGCAAAGCATCAACACCTCGCTTCGAATCTCAAACAAATTACACCGTTCATCCTATGGTACTTATAAAACATGCACATTGTTAATATAAATGTAATATATTTTTATACTCTATTCATGCAGATCACAATTTATAGTCTTGTCTCATAATATGAATATGATGGTGGTTGAAGGATAGTTAGTTGTCTCTTCTTTACACATATCAAAATGGTGATGATTATGAATGTTATTGATAAGATGAGAAAACCTGTTATTAAAATGTAAATGAGATATTCACAATAGTTGACTGTCAAATCCGAATTCATCATCATTAGTTTATTTGAGTTAGGTTTTGTCGTCTCTTGGGTCGGTAATTGGAAAGGTGATGTGGTTGTATCTGATTTTCGTTTCGATTCATTGATTGTCTTGACTTCCACGAAAACTGTTTGCCATCCGCCTGGTTTGGTTATCCATCGCTGATATTTAACTGTTAATTCCCATGCTGTCTCTAAATCAGAAGTGTAAAGTGTAAAAAAATGATTACCGGCATCTAATATAGTCAGGGTTTTTTGTTTGTAGATAATAACAACTCTTTCATCATTTCCTGATTTTCTATATATCGTTACCGGTCCATTTCCAACACTCAGGGTTATACGATTTGACTCGTCTCTGAGATAGATAGACTGGGTCTCACTCTTAAATCGTGACCATTGGTTTCTCACTACCGTTCCATTTTCGAGGCATATGTTCTCGTAGTAGTTTGCATTAACTGAATAATTTTGATTCATTTTCAATTTCTCGTAGCGGATAACTGATTTTCGCGAGTTAAGGGTGTCGACATTTAACCCTTGAAATGTGATTCGCACTTTCACCAAATCCACTGGCTTCCAATATATATTGATTCCATTTATCTCTGGTTCTATTTCGATCAAGTTTCGCATCTCTTTTGTGTGCACTTCTATCGGAATTTGCGTGTACCAC
The DNA here is from genome assembly GCA_022537955.1 of Schmidtea mediterranea. NCBI lineage: Eukaryota > Metazoa > Platyhelminthes > Tricladida > Dugesiidae > Schmidtea > Schmidtea mediterranea. The sequence goes on along the minus strand of CM039679.1, from coordinate 199,963,632 downwards.
TTTGACATGTTCTGTCTCAACAGCCATTGGTATTTGAAATTTGGCTTTAACTTTCGTACCGCAAATATATCTTTATCATAATTCAGTTCTACCACTGGTGCCGTATTGTCTAGTAAATCAATAATTTCTATTTGGTCTGCGATCTCGCATTTACAGCTCCATACTATATTTGTTAGAGTGGAATATATATGTATTTTCTCCATTCCTCGGATTTTGCTTACCGCATATGGTAAGTCAATCTTTTTGCCGCTCGCAACTGTTACTAACATCAGCATTATTGCTACATATAATATCTTATTGAGGTAGCTGACTGGTGTTGGATTTTTCGTGAATTTCTGTTTCAATTTTGTTTGACCCGTTACTTTATTCTGCTTGGACCTTAAGGGGTATCTAGATTCATCTTCCTCTGGCACTAGTTTGCATCGATTTGCATGCACAATCATCGGGTTAGCCTTTTTGCTCCTGAATGGTAATAACTTCAAATTGGTTTCGGTGGTGTCGCACACTTTGTAGGGTCCTTTAAATGGTCTTTGCAATTTAGGCGATAAACCTTTGAGAGGTTCCGGCCTGTTCAGATACACTAGATCTCCAATCTTTATGCCATGCGCATGTGCTTTTTTATCGTAGGTTTCTTTATATTTCTCTTGGTTATGCTTTATTGTCAAACCGGCTTTAGTCCATACTGACTGCATTTTTTCTTGCATCAGTGCTTTATAATCGGGTATCTCCATATATTGAGAAATTGGTGGTTGGAATTTGAGATCAATCGGCATATTATTTTTCCTTAGATACATCAAGTAAAAAGGGTCTCTCCTGTACTTTGATTTACTGCATTTCTGTAGGCAAATAGACACGGCTTTATGAAGTCGTCCCAATCTTTCTGTTTTCGATTCACATATGACGAGATCATATTTATCAGTGTCCCATTAAATCGTTCCACTAATCCATCAGTTTGTGGATGATATGGTGACGTATTTAATTTCCAAATTCCAAATAGGTCTGTGATTGATTTGAACATTTCGCTTTGAAAGTTCTTTCCTTGATCAGTTAACAATTTCTTTGGAGTACCATAGCGAAATATTATGTTTTCCACAAATATTCTAGCAATCGTGTCTGCTTTTTGGTTTGGAATAGCGTATGCTTCTGGCCATTTGGTAAAATAGTCACAAAAAACAACAATGTATTTGTTTCCTTTTGTTGTTTCCGGTAATGGTCCCAGAATATCCATTGCCGTCATCTCCATTGGTGCTGCGGGTACTGGCATCGGTTTTAATGGTACTTTAATCTTTTTACCAGTATTTCTGCGGGTGATGCATACTTTGCAACTGTTACACCAATTTTTCACGTCTTGTTCCATTGTTGGCCAAAAGTATTTCAATTTTAATCTCGATAGCGTCTTACGCGTTGACAAATGACCTCCCAACGCTCCATCATGATACTGCATCAGTAATGCGTCTCTATGCTTGGCTGGTATAATAATTAATGCTTCCCCATTTTTCCAAAATTTAAGTATTCCATTATGAATTACATATTTGCTGTTTGCATCTGTAAGTCGTTTCCAGTCTTGTTCTTTTCTTATTTTGACCGCTTGTTCCATAAATTGTTTTAATTCACTATCGTTTTCCTGATCATTTTGAAGTTCAGACATATTATTAACAGCTTTGATTGCAACGAATATAGTACCTTCCACTTTTTCAGGTGTCCCCTCACTATTATTTTCTGGGATTCTTGACATTGCATCTGCGTTCGCGTTAGCTTTACCTGTCCGATATTTAATCTCAAAGTCGTATTCTTGGAGGGCAATCGACCATCGTATTAATTTACTGGCTGAATCTCTGTGTTTCATTAACCACTGTAATGGATTATGATCTGTATAAACAGTAAATTTTCTGCCCAATAAATATTGTCTAAAAGTAGTAATTCCATACACTAACGCTAACGTTTCCTTTTCAATCGTTGAGTAGTTTTTCTCGTGCGGCCTCAGTGATCGGCTTGCATAGGCTATTACGTGGTCCTTTTCACCTTCAAATTTTTGTCCTAACACCGCACCCAATGCAACGTTGCTTGCATCCGTCATCAAGATAAATTGTTTTGTAAAATCTGGACATCTTAATATAGGAGTTGTTACTAATTTCTCTTTTAATGTATTGAAAGCGTTTTGTTGCATTTGTCCCCAAATAAATTTATTGTTTTTCTTTAGTAACGTATTCAATGGTTGTGCGATGTGAGAGAAATCTTTTATAAATTTTCTGTAATAGCTCGCCAAACCTAAAAATTGTCTAACCTCATCGCATCTTTTGGTACTGGGTACTCTTCCACTTTTTTGATGTTATCTGGATTAGTTTGTAACCCTCGCCGTGATATTATATGTCCTACATAAATCACTTCTGCTTTGCCCCATTCACATTTCGATGGTTTGATTTTTAATTTTGCACTTTTGAGCCGTTTAAATACAGTTTCTACATCTTTCAAGTGTTCTTCGAAATCATTTGAAAATATTATTATATCGTCGATATATACCAATGCATGTCGAATACCTCGTAACACATAATTCATTCCTCGTTGGAATGTAGCTGGGGCTCCTGTTAATCCAAATGGTAACACATTGAACTCATACAGTCCTTTGCCATCCGAGAACGCCGTCTTTCCTCTATCTTCCTCTTTTACCCTAAATTGATTGTACCCTTTGTTTAAATCAATAACTGTGAAATATCGTGCCTCTCCCATTTGATCGAACATTTCTTGGGGTACTGGAATTGGATAAGTATCTTTCCTCGTAACTTGATTTAGCTTCCGATAATCTACGCAAAATCGTAAGTCTCCATCTTTTTTCTTAACTATCACTATTGATGAGGAGAATGGTGACGCACTATCTCGAATTATTCCAAATTCCTTCATTGCTGTAATCTGTCTATCACTTTCATCTTGATGAACGTAGGGGATTCTGTATGGCTTTATTTTTATTGGAGTTTCGTCTAATAACGGTATTTCATGCTCAATTACATTGGTTAGACCTAAATCATATTCGTGTTTGGCAAAGATATCTCGGTATTTTCTCAGCAGTTTTGTGAATTCCTTTTTCTGCATCTCATTTAAATCATTGCTTACCACTTCAGGCTCCTTGTACACCTTGACGTTTCTTGGTATTTTACAATTTGTTTCAACAGACATTTTCGATAATTTTCCCAATTTTGTTTTTGGGTGTAGCTGAACCGGTTTCTTACTGCTATTCGTTATATGGACTGGTACTATCTGATTTTCCACTTTGACAACTTCGTCACATATCGGTAAATCATATTTTTCGACTAGCGTTTGATTTGGTTCGAATATAAAATCACCATTATCCACACTCATGGTATTTGCACAATATACCATCTCCGATTGTGGTGGTATCGTCAATGTCTGATTCACGAACACTTCACCGGCCCTGTGAATTATTTTTCCTGTTTCTCCTGCTATCAAATTACCAGTCTTTAAATCAAGTGAGACTCCGTCCAGCTGCTCTAATATATCCATACCGATCAGACATTGTACTGGGCTTCCCTTCATTATGAGTGCATTGTGCGCTATTATTCGGTCTCCAATATGGAATATGACGTTAAGTTGTCCAATTATGTTTAATTCATTTTTTGATAATGACCTCACTATTTCGTCGGTAGGCTTTATTTGCATTTTCTCCTTCACGTTTAATACATTTTCCGATATTATTGTGTGACTAGATCCCGAATCAACCAAAGCTTCTACTTTATGTTTGTTCATTTGTATAAATATTCGGGGTTGCTTTCCTCTTTTGTTAATGTCATCATTGAGTAGTTGCATGGTAAGCCTAACATATTCTTTCTCTCGATCTCTGCGCTAGAAGGCTCGATTCTCTCTCCTACCATTCCTTCACATTGTAATGCGATATTTTCTACTGGTTTCATCTCTCGTAATCGATCAACTGGATATACTGGTGCTGGTTGCATAAACGATTTTGGTATACACAATTTTGTAAACGTGTCTACGCTACTCGCATTTAACAGTGGCTCTTTTAAGATTTGATAGGTTCTCAACGCTTCTTTATTCATTCCACTTAGTTCTTGATTGTCAACATATAACGGTGCACTATCACCCTCGTTGTCATTGTCATTATTCTCGTCCCTTGAAGGGGTTGTACTAGCGTAGCTCACCTTTTTCTTCTTTAATATTCGCGCTTTGAGTATCTCCAACTCCTGATATTGATGATGAGTAATGAAGAATCTAGCCAATAATGGTATGCAACCAATTACTAATTTCCACGACCAACCTGTGATCGCGTATAATCTGTGTGTTGATAGGACCTGCGATATTATTACTTTGATTACAACACATATTACATAAATTCCAATCAATCCGGCACACGCTTGTCCAATGAACATAAACTTTCCCCAGATCTTTTTCATTGTATTATACGTCGCTTTCTTGTAATGATCTGGAGTTAACAAATACTCGTAATTTACCTTCCCACTTCCGCTTGGGAGAATTGTATCTACCATCTCCATTATTACTCTTTCTTTCTTTGATGGAAATAACAAGTTTCTGCGGGCTTCCTCAATGTCTTCGTTCGAGTAAATTCCACTTTGCGATAATTTCTCTAATGACGTAAAATTTACCAGATATTGTAATTCTGTCAATTCTAAGTTTTCCGGTGTCTTTACTTCTCGATGATCTGGTAATGCAATCCAAGATTCTGGTGTTAGTCTGTATAATGGTGCCAACAATCTATTACACTGTAATACTTTCGGTTTCACGTCCTCTTCCAGTAAGATTCGTGTTACAGGCTCCATAAATCGCAACTTTCCATTTAAATTCACTGGTAACTCGTTGGTGCATTGGTCATACTTTGTCAGTTTAACTGGTACCGCTTTACATTTATAGCTATATAGTGCTTCACCGAAAATTCTGGCAAACACCCCATTTTCTGCAATTAACATTGGTGCTACCAAATTAGGATTGGTTATAGCCATTGCCATCCGATTTCGGAGTATTTCTTTGTTGAGATTGCAATCATTTATAATAACTTCTCGGTACACATTTTCAACAGTATTTTGACCAAAGTGAAATAAATAATCTATTTTGTTATTAAAGTAATTTGTCAACTTGATATCTCCGGCATGTATGTTTGTTTGGGCCTCTATAATCATTTTCTGAGATACATATATACCTTTATAATTTGTCTCATAGACATTTTGTCCACACTTTGTTTTAGTTTCTTTTCTCAGGAATCGCATCCCGTCTTCCTCTGAGGTTGACATTAACACTGTTGGAGTATCTTTCATCCGTAGATGTGTGATTCTTGTTGTTGTACTCGTTGCTGGATCCATTCTTATTTCTCGGGCTTTTCCCTGATCTGTTCTCCCGTTATTTCTTTAAAACTCATTGTCTTCAATTGCACTAAATTGCACTTTTTGGTATCGACATCGTACACCAAAATTGATTCTCCTGTCTGACAGCTAGATTGTTTCATGTTGCAGAATGGATGTGTTTGTAGTTTACCAGTATCATCATCAAATGATCCATCAAATTCTCTTAATTCTGACATGTACTCTTCTACAACCACGGCTTTGTCAATTATAGCATCGTCTACTTTGTATGGCTCTCCTTGGCAATCACCATTCGACTTTATTATCCCTCGCACGGTTACAGTCTCACGGATTTTGTGGTTAAGCTTTGCTTGTAGTTTGATATCTGCATTAATTTTCAACTGTCCTGTTTGAAAGGCTGCCAAACAATTCTCCGGAATTATTTCTATCGGTCTAGGTATCGATTGCATTTTCACCATCGATGAGTGGCTCCATTTTCCACAATAAAATACAAAAGTAGTTCGTTTCACTGTACACTCTCTCACCTTTGATCTTCGAAACCCCGATTCTTGATATACATGATATTTTACTGGATTTGTCACTTTAAATTTTACTGGATATGCATCCGAACACTCTGCTACGTTTACCAACGAGTATACTCTTCCCATTTCAGTTTGGGAGCAGTCATATGCCACCAATGAATTCGTCGTATTTATTATTCCCAATAACATAATAATAGAAATCATCAACCATGGAAATGCAAGTTTTCCCTTTTTCCTCACTGTCTCTGTTTTTGGGCTCTCAGCCTTTTGTATTAACTCTTCCCATCCGCCATTGTTTGCGATCCACTTCATCAAATATTTATTCGTCATTTCAGTAGCTTTCTTTATCAATGATTTTGAATTGTCACTTTCCAGATACCATAAGTACCAATCTCCAATATTATATAGGCTAGCACTGTCAATATTACATCTCGATCTAACTCAGTTCGTGTTAAGTCCTCAATTACTGCTTCCTCACAAAATTCCTTTTCTTCATAATTTCTTTTAATTATCGACGGTAATCTCCTCTTTAATTCCGTTGCCAATCTTTTTACAACTCTTTTCTCCCCCTTCGAAATATCATCTTCTGTTTCAGTTTCATCTAACAAATACAATTCCGTTACTAAACTTTTTAATATTCGCTCAGTTTCGCTTGATTCATCTAAACGCTCAGTTTCGCTTGATTCCTCTAAACTCACAGATTCAATTTCCGCATCATTCTGTTTTATCCCACATATCGCAATGTCATTTTTCGTCTCAACAAAGTTCTCTTCACTTTTCATCTCATCTATGCTCGGTAGTATCCTATTATCGGTGCTCCTTTCCTCAACATCCCTTGTAACTTCATTTTCTGATCTCATTTCCTCATTTTCCATTGTTTCTAATCTCTGCAATTCATTAATTTCTTGATCAATTTCTCCTGGGTCATCTACAACTTCAGTTTTAATCTCTACATTATCATTGTCCACTTCCTCATACAGAGGCCAAAACGGTACTATTACTGCATCTTCTTCCATTTCACCACTTTGTTTTGTTGCGTACACATTATTAATACAATTTGGGTTACATCCGTAGTTTAACAAATATTCGTCATCATCCAATTCTCGTCCTTTGAACGTCAACACGATAATTCCGTCATTACCTAATATCTCCGCTGCTTTTTGTCGTATTTTCTTTGCTTTTACACTCCAATGTTCCTGATAATATTCAATCCTTTGATCCGCAATATTTAACGCTATTATCAAAGACTTCGCACTATCGTCTGCCGCCTCATAATCATGTCCTAGTTTTCGAATTACTTCTTTTAACTTTGCCTGATAACTCGTCGGTTTATTCGTATACGGTACGATGCATTCAACCAACCCTTCTTTCATGTCTCGATCCATTTCGATGCTCATTATGAAGTCGATACTCGCATTAATTTTATCTCTATTCCCTGCATACAGGGTATCCTGTAAATCTGCTAGAATCTTTTCCCAATTTTGTCTGTCTGAATTCAAAGTATTAACAGCATTAACAACTTTTACTTTATTTTTCCAGCCTGGTATCAGACCGCAATCTACTAAGTACTCCTCGTCTTCCAGACATCGATTCTCAAATTTTAGTTGCACTTGCCATCCACTGTATTGACGCAGTATTCGCTCCTTTAGGTCTTTGATTTGTCCGTAGGCCTTTACACGGAATTGGCACTTCACATTATCAAGTCCCGTCGTTTCCACTATGATATCATCTAAATCCCTTGTTGACCGCAAAGCCTTGCCGAACTTTTGCATTTGCTTAAGTATCTCATCATCTCTGTTTCCTTTGAATAACTTTGCACATAAATTTATGGCTCTCTTTAGTTCGCTTTGGGTTAGTGACATCACACTGAGTTCTGCGATCCATCGTTTCAACTGGGAGTTGTCAGTTTCCATTTTCTCAAGCAATTTTTCAACTCGGGCTAACAGTGCAGTCGGATTCTCATCTGATGCGATCTTTCGCACTTTCGGGGCAGGTTTTCCCTCACCTTCTGACACGGTTCTAATTATCATATGAGATTCAGTTTCTTCATCTGATTCGAATTTAGCCACTAGTTTGTTCAGCTTCTGTCGCATTTCTCGAAATTCCTTTTCCATTTTGTCTTGAAATTCCTCTCTCTGAGCATATGTCATGTTACTGGTGTTTGGCATATCTTCTTGGAATCTGATTGATTTCTTTAAAATAGGTCTGCTGAATCTCTCTGAGTTCCTTGGGCATGATCGCGCCATGTGGCCGTATCCCTTGCACGAATGACATTTTATCTGTCCATTTGTATTCACTTTGTCCCTTTGTGGTGAAGGTGACGCTGACGATGATCTTGATCTGGTAAAACAGTTTCTGCTAATATGCCCTTTCTTTCCGCATCGATAGCATTCGACATCACTGCTGATCCTTTTGTTTCTGTGAATCTCTTGTTGGGGCTGGGATTTTTCCCATATTTGAACCAACATTGATTTGAGTAGTGTCCAGACTTTTTGCAATGTTCGCATTGAGGATTATTTACCTGTCCATTTGATTGTACACTCATCGCTGATCTACCGGCTTGAAATCTAGTATTTGGTCTTAAAATTGGACTACTGATTTGATTTATTTTCTTTTCATCCCATGGTGCTCTCACAGGCGTAATTGACCGCTCACGTCTCTCCACATTAACTCCAAAAGCATCTGATCTTTTTGCACTTTTTAAATTCAGCTCTATCTTCATGGCTTTCTTCACGAGCTCATCGAAATTGGAAAAATCCACATAACATAGGGCCTTTTTGATTTCGGAGTGGACTCCGGTTATAAACTGATCTTCTAACAGCTCTTTAACCTGCTTGGCCATATCTACTTGATCGGGTTTGACTTCGAAGGCTTTATCTGCTAAAGTGGTCAGATGATAAGCAAACTCACTGACCGATTCATCTGGACCTTGAACTCGATTATAAAATTTCTGTCGCATGATTCTTTTGATATCTCCACCAACCAGTTTCAGTGCCATTGCATCCTTCAATTTTGTCCAATCATTGCCAACATTTCGTTTGTCGACTTGCTGCCAGGCTTCTCTTGCCGAACCCTTCAGATAGAGTGGGAATCTCTGAACCATAATGGCTTGTGTCCATCCGTATGCTGAGGCGTACATATAATAATCTCCCATGAAATCTGCAAATTCAACAGGGTCTCCCCCATATTGATTGACGGGTAATTTCTGACAACTTGCGAAATCAATCATCTCTCTATTGAGAGGCATAACAGCATTATCATTTGCCATTTGGACTTGTTTGTGACTTCTGAGGTTGTATCGGTTCACTTTGAGCTAAACTTCAAGCGTTAAACAATAATTTAAAATTACTTTTCAACTTCTTTTAAATCTCCCAATAATAGCCTTTATAATCTCGTTAACACTATTTTCAAACTTCTAAGCCGACTTTCACTCACGTCAGTACTAATTCTTTTTATAATTCCTTTTTCACTAGCTTCCAATAATTTCCCTCCGACTTTCTATCACGTCGGTACTATTTTTTTCAATAATTATTTTTCCACTAACTTTCAATAATTTTCCGCCGACTTTCTATCACGTCGGTACTATTTTTTTCAATAATTATTTTTTTCACTAACTTTCAATAATTTTCCGCCGACTTTCAATCACGTCGGTACTATTTTTTCCAATAATTATTTTTCCACTAACTTTCAATAATTTTCCGCCGACTTGCAATCACGTCGGGCTCACCAGAATATATGTTGGGTTTTGGATTATTTCAAGTCGGTTCTCTCTGACTCCTGGTGTTCTTTAAATTAAAACAATGAACGACCCAACGTATATTGAAACAACAGGTTCACAATTTATTATCACGCTACAATGACCAATCAAAGTTTATACGATTCTCTGCTCGGCGTTGATGCTTTGCAAACAAACAATATTCACCTTTTGATTCTTTAATTCTGTTGACTCTCGTTTTCCTCGGTTTCTGTTTGGTTTGATCCCTTTTCGCCTTTCCGTATTCTTAATTCTATTTCTTCTTTTCCCTACTTCCCTAATTCGTTTATCCCTTTTCCTATCGTCTGATTCTTCGAACCCTAGCTGAGGCAGAATGCCGATTTTCTCTGATTTTCCCTTTGCTTATATACTCCTCGAAATCAAGATGACAAATGGTTATTGCCGAGCCAATCTTTCGTTTGACATTTTCTCCTACGTGTTTGCTTCGGCTGTCATCCATAATGGTCCAACGAATCTAGATAATTAATGGCCCTACCGGTCTTCCTACGCGCGCTATCTTCTCCTTACTCTTTTCCCATTAATCATTATGTCAAGCTAATGGGCCCAAATCTTCCTTTTGTTTGCCTTTCTTCTTGTTTACCCAGCTCGGGTTTCCTTCATCTCTCGGGTTCTCCATTGGCTCGGGTTTCCCATTAGCTCGGGTTTTCCATTAGCCAATTAATTAATTAATTAACGTTTTCTGTTTTCATACATTTGAATGTTTTTCAACCCTTTCTAACCCTTTTCTGATAAATCCCTAACCGTCATCTTGTTGACCATTAGCTAATCTATAACTGTCCCGTTTTTCCCATTCGATTTCGATGATTTTTCCATTTATTGATTTTTCTCGGATTTCCGGATTCTCGCCTTTCGTAATTGCTTTTTGCATTTTCTAATACTGTTTCCATCGCACTTTCATTTACTATTAATTCTGTGCACGATCCCGCTTTTATTTGCCTTTTTTCTTCGCTTACTTTCCATTTGAATTATTATCCTAAATTTTATTTAAATTTTTAATTTTAATTTACAGACCTCAACAATAATAATAATAATAATAATAATAATAATAATAATAATAATAATAATAATAATAATAATAATAATAATAATAATTACATTAATAGTAATAATAATGATAATAGTAATGGATTAGTAATAATAATATTATATTAATAATAATACTAATACTAATAATAATAATATTAATCAGGATAACATCAGACAAATCATAATAATAATCATAGTAATAATAATAATAATAATAATAATAATAATAATAATAATAATAATAATAATAATAATAATAATAATCTTAAATTAATAATAATAACGATAGTAATAATGATAAAAATTATATTCCGATCAGTTGGGGTCGTAGAATTAATTTTTGTAAAAATGTACGGTATTGTGTTGATATCAAAATAAGGTGGTCTAATTGATAGGGTAAACGTGGAATTTCGAGTTTAATGTTGATTTTAGTCATTTAGGGTGTCAAGGTCAAAAATATTGGTAATAATACAATTAATGATAATATAAAAGTCTGATTAAAAATATAATTGAATGTAAATTCCTACTTTAAGCCGATCTTTATCAGATATAGTTCGTTGTGGTCAATACTTTCAATTTCACAATTTTTCGATTATTTCTGCAACTTAATTTCATGTAAACTAGAGAGTGACGTTTTGTGTTAAAGTTCGCTCTATCGTTGAATTCTTGGTTGTTTCGCCTACATGCAATTCTGTATGTGTTTTTGATAGTACGATGTTAATCTTTATATTTAAACCTTTCCCAGGACCTCAACACTACTCTTTCGAGAGTTGGGCGATAGGATTTAGGAAGGGAGAATACTGAGCGGCACCAGCTACTGCCTTCACTGCGGGTTCCCCGCTAACACACCGGTGTGATCCGGGGTAACAGAAATATCATTTTATTAACTTGCGTGCATGTAGGTTATGGTGTGTATGACCAATTAACGTTCAAGCACAGCAAGAAATTAATTTTAAGTTAAATCCTCATGATGGAGGTTCGATAATAAGAGGGTTTCATTAAAAATTACAAAAAATTATTTTGATTTAAAACTTTATTTTCCAAAATAAATAAATGTCACGCAAAAAAAATAATTTTTTATACCTTATCATAAACTTTTGCAAACATCAATGATAACAATTAAAAATAAAACATAAATATAAATATAAAAAAAATTAATATTTACTTTTGTCTTCTTCCAAAATAATAAATTAACAAGATAACGCAATAATAAAATTGAAAATAAGAGTGAGAGTTTTTTGAGAATCTGTGAGAGGGTTTTTTGCTCAACTAGCATCACCTTATATACCCACGATTGTTCGTGTGTGTGTTTTGATACGGTAAAACAAGGAGTTTTTCCGAATATTCCAAAATTAAAATTTTTTAATTACTTTTGATTTAAAATTAAATTTTTATATTTTTGTGTATAGAAATTTTTATTTGATTTTTATTTATTTGATTTTTCTTCAATTTTTCCATTTTTCTAAATTAAAGTTTTCGTTCAAAAACACACAGGCGTTATTGTGCTGTTTAAACAAATATGGGCTTAATCAATTTTTGCCCAACACAACCGTCCGCACATCTTCTTTACCTCCTGAGTACTACGTTCCGTAGTTAAACACCACCCATATTCGGTCATAAAATAATTTGTAATTTAATTTAAGATTTCACTCTGTTGAGATGGAGTTCCATCACAGACGTTTTATTTGTCAAATTCGTTAGAATAGTCTATTATAAAAAAATTAAAAATAAAAAACAAAATAAAATTTGAATAAAAACTCTACAATGACCATTAAAATTTTGATTCAGATAAAATGATGGTATGAGTGCTATCATTAAAAATAAAATTTATATATCATAAAAGAATTACAATGGCATAATACATAAACAAAATTTTTACTCTTGTTGATTGAATATGAGTTTTCCCAAGATTAACAGATTTTAAAAAAATATTAATTGGATTTGATAATAATAATAAATAATTAAACAAATTTTTGAAAAACCTACTGAATTTTGTTTGTTCAGCACTGCCTTATATACCACGATTTTCCGTGTGTGTATTTTGATGTGGTAAAACAAGAAATTTTAATTTTTTAAATTATTTGTTCTAATTTTTTGATTTTATTATTAATTTTTCAAGTTTTTATGTATTAATTTTTTAATTATTTTATTTTCCTTTTAAATTTTTCGTTTTTCTTTAATACTTAGTTTTACCGCTCAAAAGTATGTAGGCATTATCGTGCTGGCCAAATAAAATTAAGGGTATTCGGCAAAGACTGGATTTTGTTTAAATGAATTGGAAATAGCATGCAAATATAGCAATGCAGATTTAAAATCAGACCCATAAACATCAAATAAACAACCTTAAAATATGAGAAAAATGCAATTAAATATAAAATCAAAAACATAAAAATAAATCAAATTAATAACAGATAGGCACCAAAATCAGCACGAAATTAACATAAAAATAACAAGATAACAAGATAATAATAAGATAATAAGATAATAATAATAATAAATAATAAGATAACAAAATAACAAGACCAAAAAATGGATAACTCATAAAAGTTAACAAATAAAATAGAATATTTTCAATAAGAAATATCCTATTAAAAAATTAAATAAAATAAATTGTTAATTTAATATAGAAATTGACAAAATATGAATTAGATATTACAATTAAAAACAAGGTCACATTTTGTTTAAATGCATAAAATAGAACACGCAAGGTTAGGGTCACAAAACAGGTATATATATCGATTCATTTTCACAGAATTTTAATGATTGCACTTAGTGAGCAAAGTCATTTTTTTCGCAAAAGCTGTTTAGTCAAAACTATCAAGAAGATCAACTATAGGTGATAACTTTTTCATAATACTAACTCAAGCACTCTTATAAGTAAGCACTACTTGAGCGTATGTATGGGAAAGGATTGTTGCGTATGTTAACAAATGCTGGAAGATAAATGCTATGTACTGATTATGTAATGACTCAAAATATATGCTTCAATGAAAAGAATTATATCTGTCGAAAATTTTCGGGTCCACAGCCACACACTATGCAAACTATTAAAATACGACATAACTATCAAGCTGTGTAAGTGCGCTTCATCCGCCTATAGCTTGTGCCGTGAGAGTCTAGTCGTGCGTAACGACAGGCTCGAACGTCAAATCATCTTATTTATAGTGGCAATGGGAAGATCAGGAACTAGTCTTTTGACTAGCCCCCTTTCACCTGTCGCCCGAAAATTCGACCTAAAATCTATAATACAAATCGGCTAAAATTCTCACACCGAGCAGTTTAGCGGGCACTCTTAAAATCTTAATGTTAACACATATTCCTTAAGATAAAATTCAAGGGAACGAGAAGTGGAAACTCGGAGTCGGTGCAACTGATTTAAATAAACTCGTGAATAACATTCTATACTAGGATCAAACTACCTAAAACGAAAATAAGGAGATGTATATCAAATTAACCCTAATTCCAATAACTGTATAATTTTATTAGAACGATAGTCAGCCATAGTCAATTATTTATTATAGAGCTATTTTAATGAAAATCTTATAAATTTCTGACCTAGATAATAATTAAGAAATCAATTATATTAGATACTAGTATAATAATACCCTTTAAAAAAAGGATATCGACGAGTGATTTATTAAAGAGAATAACGATAACAGAACACTAATAACAAAATAGGTCTAATATTCTCACCAAAAACAGAATTACAACAATAAATTAATCGAAATAATTTGAATTACTGTCTCCTATCATTTATAACAACAAGATAATAACCCTTCCCCATAAATAAAATTATTAAAAATAAAAATCATATTTACTATGAACAGCTAAATTACAATCATAATAAAAACCACCGAGAAAGATAAATAAACTAAAATTCCTTAATGCACACCATTTTATTACATCAAAAATCAGCCTCTGTCGAAGGCGCTGTACCACAAAACTCATTGATTGACCAACCATGAAGAATGCGCATTGATCTTCTGAACATCCACAGGCAACAACAAATTCAGCAGGAAATTGAGGAAGAAGTAACTCCACCAACAAATGACATAATAATCCCATAGTTAGTTGGAATAATGTGACCCAAGATTATCAGACGTTTTGATATCAGGTTTCCGAGACTACAAACAGTACGGCGGGTAAAATAAATTGCCAATCAAGAGAGGAGGAATGATGAGGAAATCATATTTCATAAATCAACTGCGATAAGTAGGGTAACTCAGCGTCAGGCTCGAATGAACCAATTGAGGATGATCCAAGGAGAGCAGAATCCACTATACCATTATAATTCAAAGAAAAAATAACTAATTCCAAAAATGAATAACTCCAAAAAATGTTGAGAATCGATTGAGATCAGATAATATCCAGACCAAAAATCACAATAAATTAATCTTAGTTGAAGATCAGATAAGATTAACTAATATATAATAAAAACAAAACAACTACATAAAACTTTTATTATAAAGAAATAATTTTATTATTATTATTATTTTTATTATTATTATTATCATTACTTAACAAAAAACTTATTTTTAAAAATATTTATTTAAAGCAATCAGACAACAACACGTCGTCAATATCAATGTTCTCATTGTTAAAACTGGGACTTAAACCACCGAACAGCTGCCCATCATCATCTTCACTGAATACTGTTGAGTGATCAAAACTGGGGCTCGAATCACCGAAAAGCGGCTCATCTAATAAATCTTGTCTATTAACTATTACTTTGTCACTATCTATGGCAGAAACCCAAAATTAATGCCCAAATGAGATACTGGTATTTTTTCCCACCCATAATCGCTTATCATCGTTATTACTCAAAGCGATTTTACTATTTCTAAATGTATACAGCTGGTGGTTCCGCGTCCCTATCCTTCTTTGAGGCACTGTGAATACTACGTTCTTATTGTAGCAATTCAAATATTACTGATGTTTGATTCCTGTCCCCAACAACTTCACCCCCTTAGCCCTCATTGTGTCGGATTTACCTAATAAACTATAGCACTTGGGTCTTAAGAAAACCCACTCCTTATACCCGAGACCTTTACTTTCGTCTTTAAATTTTCCTATCACTGAATCTAGTTTCCTTAAGTATAAGGGATGTGCAGGGTCGTAATTCGATGTATCTAAAAGGCTGTCTCTTATCATTGCCGGCAAAAGAATGTCAAGCTTACAGTGCTTAACCTCAAGGAAAAACGAATCAGTGTCGCCGGCAACGATATTAATATCACAGTCAAATTCGGATCTATATTTTGCCAATTCATTATATTGTAATTGGTACATCCGCAGCTTAGACAGGTCTAGCACTGATTGGCCGATGTAGCTAGACCTGTCTAAACATATAGAGTCTTTGTTCAGATGAGCAGCAATCAAATCATCCACTATTTTAATGGACTTTTTGAAAGTCGGTTTTAAGGCATATACAATCATCTTTTCAACTGAATCGCATAGCCTCAAATTCATCCGTTTTTTCAAATTCTCAACGGACTTCCCATATAAGATATTATTAAATGATTTGTATTAATCTCTATGAAGCTCGCAATTTGAGTTTGAGCGTAAATCTGTATTTCTCTGAATATAATCTTTAAAAATAGGTGCTTGCTTAAATTTAATTGTTCTATGAATACACTCAACTTTCGCACCCAATTCTATATACATCTTGATAAGTCTCCAGTGAAGAACATGGTTCTTCTTACAGTAATGCGTGAGCATTAATTTCTCAACTTTTGAATTGGGTGGACACATTTTTTCCGGAGCAAGCGGAAAGTCATTCAAATACTGATGCACACGCTCAGGGATATTGATGTCAACTTCCATTGTATAGCCATACGGAACGAATTCAATATTCGAATTCACACATTCACTCAGCACATCATTCAGATTATCATGCACACAAACAAAATCACCATAGGAAAGGTTTTGGCTAAGTCCCCAACCATATAAATTATTAATTTCAATATACAAGAGTTCTGTATCTTCAGAACTTGCAACATAATGTTTGTTAACAAATGTTAACTCACCCCGTATTCCACCCTCATAGAAATTAAACATTTCCATGTCCTGCAGAAGTTCTATGGGTTCCTTTAATGTCATGAGAGCGGACGCCCATGACATACCAGGAATTCCATAAAAATTCAGAGGTTCTAAACCATTGTAAGCAATAGCCTTTGCGCGAAATTGCTAAAAAATAGTCTGCAAGAAGGAATACGTCTAATTTTAGGTAAGTTAACATATAATTTAACATTGTAGTGCAATTTTGCTGTGTCCAAATTAGTTGGGCGGTAGCGTATTCATCATCAGATACAGAATCCCATTTTGGAGGTAGTTCGTAAGTCGATTCAAGGACATCTAGTGATATTGCAAAATCATAAGGAAAGATACCCTTTGCTTAACAATAAGACCATCAAAAGCAGAACAAGTTAGAGGTAGATCAGTTAGAGTTTTCACAGCCTTATCTAAAGAGCAATTTACAAATGGCATACTATCTATAAATCTAACAGCCAATTTCTTTATATTTACAATTAAAACAAGATGAATTTCTCAATGGTGGTAGGAATGATATTTAATTTCCAAGATGGAAATTCATTCAAAGCATACTTTAAAATGTGATGAAGGTCAAATTATGAAAGACAATGGGTAACTGCTTACTTATTTTCCTATTAATATTACAGTTACGACAGGCAGCAACAAGATACTGACCTGTAAAATGATCATGGTCCTTAACCTTATTTCTAATAAAATGTTTACAAAAATAGCAAGCTCTACATGCGATCAACTGCTGTTCCTCATTAGAAGTAAGATTATTCATAGGTTTTTTACCATGATATTTATAATACGGTAGGACAATTGTGACAGCAATTTGCTCTACTTTCTTTAAAAATTCCAAAACACATTGCAAGCCTATAAAATTGAAATATTGAGTTGATTAATAATAAGCCTGCTGATATCGGTATGTGTATTTTGTGATATTCTATATCTTTAGGCAAAACAGCCTCAAAATCCGCGTAAATTACGAATGGCGGGTAATCATTATAGAGTAGTTTTTAAATTTCAAGTTTTATATTCAGGGAGCGTGTATAGGGTTGTTCCTATTTGATTTTTAGTGCACAAATCAACATGTGCCTTAAATGTTTTATCATAACAAAAACCATTTAAACAATTGGGACATCATTTTACGCGAATTCTGGTGTTACATTCACTACTAGAATATCAATTCATTAGTTTATTCAAATTAAAAATGGTGGTATAATGATAATTATCACCGTCTTGTAATAATAAAAGATTGATTGGGTTACCGCCGATAACCTTTGTTCGATGAATTAAAACGAGGTGAGTATGGTGAGATAAGTAATCAATATCATTCAATTGCTTAGAAAGGGTGGTGTTATATTCAAAAACATTGATTGGCAAATTTAACTCGCTATTGTTTCTCTCAAATTTCAGGATGCTACAGAGTCTCATTGGACAATCAGTAATTGGATCGTAATTTAATTCATCCATAAAAGTAGTGTAAGAAGAAACACGCTCCATATTCGTTAAAACTATATCACGCTTTAAAATCGCTAAAACACTATATATAAAGCATGAATGATCTGTGTTTTTAACCTTTACAATAGCATTTTTACCTACTAGAGATTCAGGTGTAGGGATAAAACTATGTTCAGCTAATCGGCTTATCGGATAATATGTGGTTAAAATAAAATGGATTTCACGAATCTTAACTACGCGCCACCCACTTCCCAAATACGTGAATTTTTCGATTTTTTCATTTAATCGACTCACCTCATCAGCAAGAAAACTATCGAAGAAGATACTCGCGCTATTAGAAAAGAAATTATCCTTTATTTCCCCATCTTTTTCGAATTGAATGAGAGCTGAAAACGGAACTTTTACAGATCCCATTTTCTTTATTTCATTTTTTAATTTATTTATAAGTTTATCTGTTAGGGCGATTTGAACAAGGTTTTGATTTTCTAAATCAAATCGAATATTTTTACGGGAACCCCTTAAGTCAACCTCTATTTCAGGTTCATTGTTTACATTTATTTCATTATTTACCGAACCCTTATTTGATTATTTTCAGATTCGTCATCACTAATAACAATAGTTTCAATTTCTTTTTAGCAGGGATACACGGCACGATTTTATCAGCAGGTCTTTTTGATTTTTTATTATTTGTTTTAATATTTGTGTTATTATTTATGTTTTTAGTAACATTTGTATTATTATTTGTATTATTTGTGTTATTGTTATTATTATTGTTATTATTATTATTATTATTATTATTATTATTATTATATTAACATTTTAAATAATTTATTTTTATTAATTTTAAATTGATTTAAATGGGTAAAGTGTTCATTATAAAACTCTAGATATTCAATATCATGGTCGGTATCGCATTTAGGGCGAATAAAAAAGTCAGTGCCATAGAATCTATGACCGTAGTAACGTTTTAAAGTCTTGTGGGGTTATGGTCTTTGACAACCTTGACCCCAGATGAAAGTTAACTTTCTTATTCCCAGTGGTTACCCGTTACAAGGCAACTTTGGTAATGTAACCATGGGTTTTGAGGTCGCCAAAGGTGAGCGCCACGCGGGAACTGCTCTGGCTCGACCTCAAACTGGGTCCAATGCACTACCGTTAGAAGGTCTATGTGCGGTTTGTCATTTTCGTCCTCTCCCGATGATAGGTAATTGTAACCGTGATTACGACTGGCTGACTGAGTGACTTCATTGCCTAACTATATAATTTCAAATCTTTAACACCCAGAAACCTTTATTATTCAAATACGACATGCACAAACTTTTACTCAATAAGTAAGAAACATTTAACACAGAATTCACGTCTTTGAGTCTTTTATTCGGGCGGCTCGTCTTTTGGCCCGTTCAGCTCTACCCGGCGGTATTTAGTTGGCTTGTCTGCAGACTTCGTAGTGGAATTAGCCTCACGATAAGCTAATTGAGCCGGGGCAAAAACCAGGGGGTAGGTCACTGCTGCCCCTTCTTGACACGCAGACAGCGCCACCTCTAGACCCTTGATTTGTGTCTTCAAGCTTTGGTTGAGCTGTCTCTCATCAGCCCAACCCTTTTGCATGGATGTTAGTTTCTGGTATAGGTGCTTGGCCTTGTTTGGTTCCATCCATGTGCTTTTTGTTAGTGAACCTCGCCGTCAGTTGCAGGATTTGTCGGTGGAGATCTTTGGTGATCAGCTGGGCCTTGGATAATTCGTGGTGTAGGATATTGTGGGAATTCATTTCTACAATAAGGGAAAATTAATTTCTTCAGTAAAAAGAGGTACTTAGATTTATAACGGGACTTATATCTTATTGCGTCAGATTATAATTAAGACTGCTCGTTTTTGTTAAGTAATTTATTCATAACACTACAATAAGAAATAAGCTAACTAAATATTTATTTGGATGCACATACGAAAAAATCATAGTAACAGGCTTAATTGTTCACTGATGCCGATCGTAGTGGGCTCGTGACGGCCCTCGAGCATATGGGTGCTCGCGATGGACGTTCGGTTCTTCGTTCGTACGCCCTCCCTTTCCTGTCCATAATTTGAGCGGGACTACTACATTGATGGCGTCCATCGGCCGATTTACTCTGGGGTCGTCCAAATTGAACGACGTGTTGTACGGCGAAACGTACCCGTCCGTACTCGGGATCAATCCGGCCGCGATGTCTCGATTAATCTTATCCAAGTGTTGTTGCGCCTTTTGGATCTGCCGCGCCGTTTGTTTTTGGTGTTCCTCCAAGCGTGCGAGGAGGTGCTCCGCCTGGCCTCTTATTTCCCGCGCCGGATTTCTGCCGGGTTCCCGTTTAATAGCCACGTAAGGCAGATCCAAGTCTTCCCCAGGTTGTCGATCTTCTCCGCGGAATTTTCTAACCGGTGAGATTGAGAATCCCGCATCCCACATCGCCTGCCGGCACCGTGCAGCTGAATGTGCCGGAAAACGAAGTGTGACCCGGGACGCGTCAATCCACGAGTCCTCTGGAATTAACAAATAATTTATTACCGGGTACAATATCGTTACTTAAATATGGGCGATAAAGTTGGTGGTCGCGTGAAGGTCGGAGTGGTTGATTTAAGGTAGGGTCATGCGGGTAGAGTCAGTTCATGGGTTCTACGAGGTACATCCCTTATTCAAAGATGAGAAAACCTACTAAGGCGGTGTCCATACATCTTGGTAATCGACGGATAAAACTTCCCGTCACGAATTTCGAGATTTTCTATAAAGTACCTGAATCATTTTATTCGATTGCAAAGGATGATTATCCAGCCAAGTCACGTTTTTAACGCCATTTATTTGTTTGGCTAACCTTTGAGAAAGTTTAAACTTACAGGGGGAAATTCTAAATATATATTCATAATTTATATATTGTTTTTATAGTCCTATTTATATAAACGGAGATAAAGGATTAGTTGAAATATGATTAAAAGTTAGTTATTTAAAGTATTAATTGAAACCTGATTACTAGCTAATTATCTAAAAAATATTACTTGAAACATGAGCAAAATTAGTTAGTTAAAATATTAACTGAAACATGATTAAGAGTTAGTTATTTAAAATGTTCGTTGAAACCTGATTAAAGTTCTTTATTTAAAATATCAGCTAAAACCCGGTTTAAAGTTATTTAGTTAAGGTATAAACTAAAAACTGATTAAAAGTTATTTATCTAAAATATGACCTAAAATCTGATTAAAAGTTATTTATCTAAAATACAAACTAAGATATTTATCCATCGAAATTTACTTGGGATTAACCAACCTTTGGTAACTTTATTCCGACTAACCTATTTACCCTTATTATTCATTTACTAAACTTTTAGCTTTGGAGAAACAATCTGATATCGGTATTTCGCAGGTAAACGGCGGTGTCTCTCGGAGTGTAGTTTACTTATAACTAGCAATGACATAGTAGATTGAGTGTTAAGCTAACCCAGTTTATCTATTGTTCCAGTTAACTTGGTGTTAACGGCTATCAGTTGATACTAGTATCATTAAATTTACATTTATGCGACTACATGAATCATTATACAAAATTTTATTTATTTATTAAAGCTAATAAATCCACAAAATATTAATGACTAAACATTTATCATTTGTTGCCGGCTCCGTAAAGTCGTTACGATATAACAGTAATTACTTTCATCGTCTTCCCTCTTCCTCGTCGGACCTCAAAGAAAGCGGAAAAATTACTCATCGAATCCCAAGCCCAGATCATTACGTTTTAGTTTTACTGAGGATCCACTCGAAAAGGAACAAAAAATTATCAACCTTTATCAATGAAATGCATGTTTTCTTTAGCGTGCTCCTTAAAAGCGAAATTTGGGCATGGTTGGCATTTAATTCATGAGTTACTCTATTTTATTAGATGATTGTTGATTTTTTGGGGTAAATTCGGTTTAATAAATCTGTACTGGTTAATTGGATTGACCTAACTTTTTATTCGCTCGTTATACTAACTGGTTAATTTGGGTATCCGTTGTGAAATTTCGGTACTTTTATGCCTATAGTTTCTTCAAGAGCTCTATGATTTTTTGGTTAAATAATCACATGCGGCATGTCGGGTGGATTCTTGGGCAACTCGTTACAAATTTAGGGACAAGCTAACCGCCTATTCTAACTATAATATTAGTTTGGTGGACAATATCCCAAATAATTTCTTCAGATCTGCTAAATACTTTAGTAGTAGTCTCTTTGATTTATAATCGTTTCCTAAGCTTACGATGATCTAGCGTAGTTTTTTAGGTTGATAACCGATAGAAAATTCGTTATAGCGCTTTAATTCAATAGTGGTTAAACGGATTTCATATTGCATTTCAGTTGATAACTATCAGCGAAAAATTTTAATAATACTTCTAGTTTATTTAACTAGTTCTTTAATGGACTTTAAAAGGAATTTTCTTTTATATTCTCGCCTAATATTTTAGTTTCATTAGTAAATTCCATCATACTTTTAATAGAAAATAGTTTAGAACTTAGCATTGCAACGATTTTATCATTAAGGATCCCGTCACCTTCCCTAAATTGATCCTAGGCGCATCTGTGTTTATATTATAGTTAGTGAGTGCCCACTGGACTACTCGATGTCTGAAATTTTGAGCCGTATGTGAGAAATAATTTTAGGTCGAGTTTATAGGAAACGAGTGCCGACGAAACAGCCAAAAGACTATTCCCCCTTCACCCTTTTCCCCTATACGGAATAATATTGACGTTTCAGCTCCTGCGTTTATCACGCCGGAGCCTTCACGGGCACGAAATCATTGGCGATAATACACGCACTTACACGATTTACGATAGTGTGTTCGATTTTAAAACTTGCAGTATGTATCGGCTGTGGGCCGGAAAAATTTTTAAAGAAGGATTGACGGAAAAATTGTGTGTTCATTTTTAAAACTATATTTGCATTATAATACAGCATAATGGTTCATAAATTTTGTACACATCATATCATATCATGCCTTTTCCCCACGCCGAAATCCAAGCAGAGCTCATTTGAGGTTGCGAGGATACGACGTGGAGAGAGTACATCGAACAATCTCTCACTCACATCAATTTAGAGATCTTCACTGGTAAACTGGTTAGACGATGATTCAAAACTGCTTTCAAGTTTATGAAAAACTGATTCTGGTTAAAAACCGATTGAAATTGTGTAAAAGTGAATCGGTATATATATCTATTGTACGACCCTAACCTTGCGTGTTCTTTTTGATTCAGTAAAACAAAATTTGACCTTGTTATTTTCTAGTATATTCTATTCTTTATTTTTATCATTTTGAAATTTTATTTGACAATTTTTCTTTTGAATTTTTAGTTGAATTATTTCTAATTCAAATTATTTCATTTTTATTTCATTTTCATGAAATTTTACATTTTTTTGTTAAATTGTCAAATTTCGGTCAAATTGTTAGGTTTTCATGTTATGTTTATGTTTATTTCGTGCGGATCTTGTTGCACTTGTAATTATTTTTAATTTATTTTTGTGTTTTATAATTTTATATTTAATTGTTCCTTTTCTCGCATTTTGATAGGGTTACTTGGTGTTTTAATAGGTTTGTGTTTAAATCTGCATGTTATATTTGTATGTGTGTTACCGATTCATTTAAATATTTACAAGGCCGTTTGTGTTCTGGCCCAACAGTCTTATGGCATTTCGAGTTATGCACAATTGCAGATTGGCAATATTTGTTTTATAATTGACATGAGGAATATGTAAATTATTATCAAATGTTTATTATTATTTAAATCATATATGAATCAAATAATAATATATAAATGATGATAATTATTAACTATTTGAATATTTTAATAAAAATTAATATTTCAATTTTTAAAGCATATCATAAAAATAATTAATTAAATCAGATATTTCAATTCAATAAAATCAGATATTTTAAATCAGTAGATATCGTAAAATAATTCAATTCATAAAAATAATTCAATAAAATCAAATATTTCAAATCAATAGATATCGTAAAATAATTCGATAGATTTCTTTAAATAATTCAATTCATAAAAAATAATTCAATAAAATCAAATATTTCAAATCAATAGATATCATAAAAAATAATTCAATAAAATCAGATATTTCAATAGATCTAGTAATATTTTTATTCTTATTATAAATTAATGATATTTAAAGTATTATATTAATTATATTATAATACTTTACATATTATTAACTTATATCTTAATATAGTCATTAAAAATATTTTTAAAAAATAATGAAAATCTTACATTTTTCATAAGATATCTTGTCATGCTTATTAGCCACAGAGCTACGGGTATTAATAGAATCCATAACTAAAACACGTTTATTATCAAAACACAAACAAATATTATTAAAACAAATTATATCGTTAATTTGTTTGAGGAGTTTCTAAAAAATAATAATTAATGAATAAGTAAGGATTTCAACATACAATCAAACATGCCCAACATCATACCATTATTTAAATACAAATTACAAAACGCCTCACATCCCCCCCTTTTTGAAAACCTTTAACCACTCAATATTTCTCGTGACGGAACTTCCATTTTCCAATTTTATTTCATAACTTCGATCATGAATCTTTTTAGTAATCACACCTGGACCCATGTATCTGTTATCACCTTTATTTCGAACATTTACTTTGATCAATACGCAATCTCCAATTTGAAATTCGCGATTTGTCGGCTGATTGATTTTTTCTTCTTCCACAATCTCTGAGAACCATTCACTATAAATCTTTTTCCCAAACACCATTTCAGCTGGAGTCTTCCTAATAGTTTTTTGAAAAGTTGAATTCAACATAAACTGAACTTCGGGAAGAATATCTACCCATGATTTATGTCTTTTATCTTTGAGTGTTATCTGTATTGCATCTCTGATTGTACGGAATTGTCTCTCAATCTGTCCATTTGCTGAGTGATGATATGGACTTGAATAATTAATTTCAATATTGTGGAATTCTGCAAAATCTTTCATTAGCTTTGATTCAAATGATTTACCTCTGTCACAGTTTATTATCCTTGGTGCTCCATACTTCATTATCCACTCTTCTTTCAGTAATCTTACCACTGTTTTTTCATCTTGTGATTTCACTGCATGTAAAGAAATAAACTTACTATGATGATCTATAATCCCAAGAATATATCTTTCTCCTTTCATTGCAAGTTGTAATGGACCACAGAAATCTACATATATTGTTTCAAATAATTTCGAATCACTTTTGCAAATTATTTCTTCTTTTGTTTTAGTTGTATCAACCTTTCTTTTCTGACAGTTTTCACAGGATTGTACAACATTACGAATAGATTGCTCCAAATCTTTCATATCAAAATTGTTTGATACATACATTTTACTTTATTAGCACCCGCGTGACAGAGCTTTTTATGATATTCTATGATGAATTCAGACTTGTTTTCTTCTGGAATCCAAATTTTATTATTATTTGTCATAATCACTCCGTTGACATATTTATAAAATGTTTTATCTGGCATCAAACTAATATTTTCTTTTATATTTTCAATTTCTTTCGAGTTCTTTACCATATATTTTCAATATTATCAGTCATCAGTGTCAACAATCTTGTTTTTAATTTACCCATTTTAGGATTTTCATGAATCATTTGACATTGAACACATGTTTCACATTCTTTTCTAGATAAAGCGTCGGCATTATTGTGGTTATCACCTTTTCTGTATTGAATCTCCATGTCCAGACCACTAAGATGGTTAATCCAAGTTTGAAATTGTGGGGTAATAGCTTTCTTTGTCTTCATCATAAATGTAATGGCTTTGTGATCCGTCCTCAAAATAAACTTTTTACCATATAGATAATGCTTAAAATGACCAGTAAAATAAAATATAGATAGTAATTCCTTTCTTGTTATACAATAACCCAACTCGTGTTTATTCATAGCTCGGGATCCATATGCGATTACTCTTTCTTTACCTCCATCTTTTTGAGACAGAACAGCACCAATGCGGTCAAAACTTGCATCTGTATCCAAAATGAATGGCTTAGAAAAATCTGGGAACTTCAATACAGGTGTAGACGTCAATTTCAGTTTTAAATTTTTAAATGAAGTTTCACACTCATCAGTCCACATAAGCTTCTTTTGTTTACTTCCACATAACGCTTCTAATACTTTGGAATCTTTGGTGTAATTTTCTATAAATTTGCGATAGTAATTTGCCAAGCCTAAAAATCCTCTCAAACTTTTTACGCATTTAGGTCTTTCAAAATTTTTAATAGTTTCAATCTTGCTTTCATCCGTACGTATTCCATCTTCACCAATGATATGACCCAAAAATTTTACTTCTTTCCTTTTGAATTGACATTTTGCTGGACTTATTTTAAGATTTGCTAATTTAATCTTTTGAAAAACCTTTTCAATGGTACTATAATGTTCATTCAATGTCTTTGAAAATATAAGGATATCATCCAGATATACAATTGTTCCATTCCAATTTAATTCTCCAAGAACCAAATTCATAAGTCTTTGAAATGTAGCTGGTGCGGCTGCTATTCCAAATGGCATTCTGTTAAAGTAATATTGCTTGCTTTTTGTCGAAAATGCTGTTTTCAATTTTGATGCATCATCGAGTTCTACTTGATAATAAGCATTGCCTAAATCAATTGTCGAGAAAAACTTTGCTCCGTCAAGAATATCTAATAATTCATCAGTATTTGGAATGGGAAAAATCGGTCTTTCGGTTATATTATTTAATGCACGGTAGTCCAAGCATATTCTTATATCACTACTGTTTTTCTTTTTAACACATACTAACGGAGAATTAAGGGGATGTACATTCTGATATAATGCCATATTTCAACATTTCTTGAATATTTTCTTCAATTTTTTCTATTAAATGTATAGGTTGTCGTCTTGGGTTTATTACAATCGGACTACCTTTAGTAAGTATTTCATGCTTTAATAGTTCGGTTTTCCCAACATCCCATTTATGTTTCATAAAAATACCGTCAAACGTGGAAATTAAATTATTTATAATCTTATCTTCACTTATGTGGTTCTTAAATGAATTTTCCATAATTGTATTTATTTCGTCTGTACGGTTTTCTATTTGCAATTGCATTCCAAATCTTTCGAGAAAATCTATACCTCCTATTAACTTTGGGTTTATATCTTTGGCTACAACGAATTCTACTTTTTAATATCAGAAATTTTATCAACTTTTACATTTAATAAAGTTTTACCGCAAATTTCAATCGGGCTATCATTCGCACATCTTAATTTTAAATTACTTGTAGTCATATTCAAATTTCCAAGTTTTTTAAAAATATTATAATCAATCACACTTATTTTAGCTCCAGTATCTAATAGGCATACTAATTTTACATTATTAATCATTACGGTAACACTGGGTCTTCCCTGCATTTTATCGTATACTATTATATCCTTCCGTTTATCACGATTAAGAACATTTAGTTCATTAGACGTTAGGGGTGGGTCTTTAAAAACTTCATCCATACAAAATTTATTAATGTATATATTAATATAATTTCTATAATCAAAAATACCATCACAACAGTTATCATTCAAACTATCACAATCATTCAAAATCATACAACCCTTACTCATATCATTAATTACCTTTAATTTATTGCTCCGATCACCTCCTCGTGTGGTGGAGCATTCCCATTTGGGTACTCAAAATCAGCCTCTGGATCCTCGTCACCGAATGCAGCCACTGATTTATGGAATTTTCGACGTCTGCCTGGAAATAACTCATGGCACTGATGTTTGAAATGTCCAGATCTTTTACAATGGGCACATTGAATATTGGAGCATTCAGATCTTCTATGACCTTCTTCGTGGCACGCCCAACATCGCAAAATTTGATTTGTTCGGACATGATCTCGCGAATGAAATTCCCTGGTATTATAAGGCTTACTCCTATTCATAGGTCTCCATCCATTTGAAATAGCATATCGATGTTCTCTGGTAAGATCGCCTTTGAATCTTGGATTATGTTGAGGTTCTCTTGTATATTCATCTTTGAATCTGGGGTTAGCTTCTCGTTCTCGAATTGATCTGTTATCATAATTATATCTTGGTAAGCTCTTCTTAACAGCATCAGCATAGCGTTGTGTTTTATTCATTGAAGCTACATCAGCATGAAATACATTAATTTCTTTTGAAACTTGATCGTGTCTCTTTAATCTTTCTTTCATTTCATCAAATGATTTTAAATCTTGCATTTTGAGATCTTTTTTAACTTCTTTATCTTCAAGCGAATTGAATAGCAAAAATTTCTTTAGTTCTTCTTCATCAAGTTTATGCTTCAAAATATTTTTTGCAAGTTTCTCAATTTTTGAGCAGAATTCTTCGGCAGCCTCATTTCCTTGACGATAATTTAGCGCTTCGTTGAGATCATCGATAAGACTTCTGTTCTTAGAAAAAGCGTTTCTTAATCTTTCTGTATAATGCAGAGTTTCATTAGTCAACTCATATTTCTTCGTTGAATTGATTGATAGAAAAGCTTTGACGAATTTGCTTCTGTATTCATCGACAATATTTGTCATCTCGAAGAATCGTTCCGTTTCTAAGATAAAATCTTCCACGTCTGAATCCATGTCATATGTTTCTGGTGGCTTGATAAAATTTGCAATCGTGGTCGCCATATTAGCCACAGAGCTACGGGTATTAATAGAATCCATAACTAAAACACGTTTATTATCAAAACACAAACAAATATTATTAAAACAAATTATATCGTTAATTTGTTTGAGGAGTTTCTAAAAAATAATAATTAATGAATAAGTAAGGATTTCAACATACAATCAAACATGCCCAACATCATACCATTATTTAAATACAAATTACAAAACGCCTCACAATGCTCATTCACCAGCATATCTTCCCCAGAAACGGGGCATCCACAGAAATGTGGGCATCAGTGTCAGTCCCAGAAATGTATGTATCATCCAAATCTACTGTATTATCTAAAACGTTTTTTATTATATTGAAAAATAAAATTAAAATTTACCGATATCAGTAACTTCATTATTAAAATCATTTGAATTGTTTCATCATCCTCAATAATAATGATTTCATTTTCAAAAATAATTGTTAAATAAATCAAAATTAATTTAAAATTTACCTATATCATTATCGATAATTATAACTTCATTTGCAACATCTAACTGATCTTGCAATTCAGTTATCAAAAACCAATCTAAAATAATAAAAGAATTTAAAAAAATAAAATTAAAAAATAATTTACCTGTCTCATTCATCAAAAGAGCTCTTAAAATATTATTTTATCCTGCCATTTTAAAATTTTTGAATTAATTGTGACCAATTTGGAAATTTTCAATGTTTATAAAGAGAATAATGTTTTCAGGATTTAGCCAATCACATTTAAGAAATACACACATATAGGTGAAAGATTTTTACGCAAGCAGCCTATATTGTGTAGGTATGTTTTCTTTGTAAATCACATACAAACAAAAGTATGTATGTGATTTCATTGTTAATTACGTACAGTCTAGAGTGTGTATGCATGTTACTAATCACGCATTTATCATGCACTGGCTTTGTATATCATGTGATGATCATACAATGTCTTTGTAAATCATGTAATGATCATGCACTGTCTTTGTTACCATTAATTAAACATTAATTAACCACATAATAATAATAATAATATTAATAATAATAATAATAATAATAATAATAATAATAATAATAATAATAAAACATAACAATAAAACATAAAACAAACATTAATACATTTATTATACATCAAATCGCTTGGATAATAACCAGACTAAACAATGTTGACCACATGTTAAGGTCCGTGGTTTTTGATACATAGTTTTATTATAAACAATAGGTTTACCAATTGTTTGCAGTTTCGAAACCATTAAAGCCGGATTATAGAAACCCATAGGATCAAATACAAATATCTTGTTAAGTTTCATATATATTGCTAACCAATGTTCTCCACCGAGATGAGACGATTGAGTATTGACAATTATAGCTTGATTATTACGTAAATATGGAATTTTATCAAGAGGAAATACCCCTAAAAATTCATGTCCTAGTATTTATTTTCCAATTCAATAGACCTTCACAGAACTACATCAATAATATTAATAATACATGAAAAACTTACTCCATGACAAATTATCATAAATTATCTATACATTTATACCATTCAAATCAACATTTTCAAACCAATAAGGTTCTGTTTGCAGTTATTTGAACCTCATTTTCAAATACTCCATATATTACAACATGTACCGATTCAATCGTAGCTTTAGCAAACTTTATATCTAATAGCAAATTTCCATTTTGAGGTAATTAACTCTGATTTAAATCAAAATCGGGTGCAAAAACAACTGTAAAGAATGGATATTTGTTTTTAAAATCATCAAGAGTAATACCACAATTAAGGTTTTTATCCAAATAACCCATATTTCTCACTATACTCTGCATATATGTAACATAATAATTATCATTTTCGAAATCTTGAGTATATGTTTCCCAATAATCACTATTTTTCGATAAAGTTAGCAATGTTACTCCAAAACTTTTGAAAATTGAGCTCGATGTTAAGTATGATCCATTATATTGAGATTCACTTTGAAATGTTACCAATATAAAGTTGGGCATTCTTCTATCTCCAAATATTTGTTCCTTATAGAAAGAAGCTGAACCTTTTGCAATAGCAAATTGAACAATTTCCTTTGTTTTCAATGGATATATTGCATGTTTAGAAAAAAAGCCCCAGTTGATGACCGGCTAATACAGAGGGCTCAACACGATGTACTGTAACCACCCTCAACCTTGATATTATTAGATCCGAGTACTGCATTTTTAAAAAGTATATGAAACAAGAAATGTTTTGGTATTACATCACTAGGTTCACCCAACGGTTTTCTATCCTTATCTACAACTTTGATCTGAACAGTTAACAATGTATCGTTCAAATCTAAAATTCCGTTTGGGAACCATCAATATAAAATTCAATATCAGTTCTACTATCCATAATAGAATTCATCGGGAATACGTCTTCAAAGGCCCCCATTTCAATTACCGTCTGAGGTGATGGTCTATCAAATTAACACAATTCAGATTTACCACAAATCATTTTTGAAATTTAGTTCCATGGTTTTTCATTCGTTTGTTTATATGTTTATGATGTCTTTTACGTTTTTGAGCCTGTTCTGGTTCCTGTTTTTAAAACATACCTGCAACATTAGGTAGAACTTTCCCTAACTCGTATAAGGCATTTGATTTCAGAGATGGTAATATTTTCTGCTCATTCATTATCACATCTTTAGCGGTTTTCATACCAAAACTACCAAAGCATTTAAGAATAGGAAGTGCAAATCTACCAATTGTTCTCAACCATCCTGATCCATACTGTTTACCAATAAAATATGGTAATTCGCCACCACTTTGGCTACCACTATACTTACTAATAATATCGTTATTGGCCATCTAATTTACGAAAATGTAATGTCAAATGAGTTTTTGTATCTTTACTAAATTCAATAAATTTACCGCTGTCATCACGAATATTTATTTCTATATTGTTTATACATGATGTTGATACCGGTACGTACATGGGATTATCTATAAATACATTGAATACTTCATCCTGGTCATGTTTATCAACCCAAACAGATTTCAATAGAGGAACCAAAGAATTACCAACAATTATAGGATCGATGATGTTAGTATATATGAACATTTGTCTATGAAGTTTTATTATTTTTGGTTTGCGTACACCAAAAGCACTTGCCATATATGTTTGATTATCTAATCCCAATGTATTAGCCAAATTTTTATCAAATGTAACTTCACAAATGTTATTATTCAAACTGAATTTGCAGAATAAATCTTTAACAAATTCAATAGTTTTATATATATGTAAACAATTGAATGAAATATATTTATGTAATTCTTCAAATGTTTCAATATATAAATCTTTAGTAAATGTAAATGTATCTTCAACTTCATTAATATATGATACAGATATTTTGATTTCTTCTGTCATTACACTGTTTTCTTCAAAAGCATTGAAGCGTAATAGGTATTCCTTCCCAGTAACAACAATGTTAAGCTTATCACTGCCCATTCGCTTGGCATCATTAATATTTTTAAATATTATTGTACAGGGAGAAAAATCACAACTAATATTTTATCCATCTCTGTAAAACATTTGACAATGTTCAACTAACAATTGATTCGGGATATGACAATATCGTTCAAAATTATTGATTGAGAAAATGCCTCTACTGGTTTTGCGAACATTCCTCTTGTAACCAATTTTACAATGACTATAAAATGGGAATGCATTGTACACAAATGTAAAGTCTTGCAAAGCAACTTCCCAATTTCCATGTAAATAAATGGATTATTGTGATAAATGGTTTATTGATAAAATGGTTTATTGTGATAATAATGATATTGCTAATGGTAACATTGTTTCGATAAAACCACCTTGTTGTTTATATATGATTTTTCTCATTTGCTGACGATTTTTATTATTTACAAGCGATGACAAAGGTTTTCGATGTTTATTCAATACTAGTTTTTTAGATTTACTGATTTTAATTTTACCTTTGACTACTTTTAGTAGAATTTTGAGTAAATCATCGACAACAAAATTTGGAAATGATTGTAAAATAGACATTCTTTTCATACTCGAAGCCTTTAACAATGCATTAAAATATGGGAAATTCTTATGATTTTTTACAATTTTAACAACTTTATTTTTAATCCTTTTAATAATGTTTTTCGAAATTAGATTCATTGCGGGAAAATTTTCGGTTATTAGTTTTTTAGATTGTGTATAACTAGTCTTTGGTGAACTGTGTTCTTTATTTTCTTTTTAATACTCTGTCTAAGTTTTCAGACATTTTTAAGTTTGGATTCCATAAACATTTTTACATGTTAATGTTTTCAACTTTGTTTATAAACCATGGCACCTTCTTTATTGAAAATATCTGTTTTCACGCGTAAATCGTCATTGCATTGTTGTGTGAAATCAAGAAATATACATCCATGTGGTGATTTTGTAGCATCTTGAAATGGCTAATGAGAAAATTACGATTATTAGGGTATGCTTGTCGAGCAAGGAAATCAATAACTGTTGCATCTCTAGGATTCTTGGAAATAACTAAATAATGAACATTTAAATTACTTGTTCGATGTGCGCCATCCTGATGAAATAGATTTTGAGTAATAAAGATCACAGTAACACCAACATCTCGACTGATTTTTGAGAATAAATTATTAAAATCCTTTTCTTTACTAGCTTTCTGAAACAAATCATCGATAATGATGACATCACCTTTCCTTAAACGACTTGACCAGTTTTTATCGAAACCCTTTACTATTTTCATGTTTTTCAATTTACAGAAATTATCTTGAGTTAATCCATGTTCTTCATCTGCACCCCTGTGCCAATAAATCTTGTTGAATTTTGTTTGGAATAAATTAGATTTCAGTAATTTACACACAAACATAGTTTTACAGCTACTACTTGGGCCGACGATTTGATATACCGCATCATTTCTTAATTCCATTATTAATTTATATAATTATAAGTTTTTGTTTATATTATATAATTTAATGAACTCTTTCTAAATATCATATATATATAGATTAACAATTCTTTATTGTTTAATTATGTTATCAAATATAAATTATAAATGAACTTTCGACGTGTCAAAAATGACGTTTCCGAATGGTTAATCCCAGCAAATTGTTGATAGGAGTGGAAAATACCCTATAATATTTTTCAAATCCGGCAAATTCAGAATCATGGGATACAAGAAACCTTTAGATGTCAATAAATTACAATATAGAATAAAGGATATTAAAATACAGTCAATTACGGTGAATTAAGATTACCATGGATATGGGACTATCTATCAATCTATACAACATTTCAACAAGATGTCTTTGTATGTTCGAGCCAGAATTATTTCCTGCACTGAGGCTTTTAAAATACAGCCCAATGTGTGTTAACGTGGTGTTTGCCAGTGGGAAAATAGTCATATTAGGGTTGCGAAATCTAGAGTACAAAAATATTGTTACAGACATACAAAATGAAATCACGGGATTGGTCGACATCTGATTGGCTAATGATTGATTAAAACAACTTGCTTGTTCATTTTATTTCATTTTTAAAATGGAAAATACTATGCCGTTGACAGGCTCAATATATTCAAAGAACGAAATTGAAAATTATAGTAAATTTATTATTTATTATTATTATCATTGTTTACAGATAAATACCAAGAAGTAATTTTAGAGCGTTTGTTCTTCTTTTACCCTCAACTGCGAACAATTCCATGTGGTAATGGATGTCATTGTTGCGCTGCCCGATATCGGAAGTATGTGGAATGGGCTTTGAATAAAGCTCTTCGACAATATTACTTTAGTCGAATTATTTCTTTTTAATAAAAGTTTTTGTTGTATATGACTTTGTTTTTTATTATATATTAATAAGTGTATAATAATAAAAAAATAATAATAATAATAATAAAAATAAAAAAATAATAATAGGTAAACATTACTTAAAAAAATAATTAATAGAATAAAAATTAAAATTAAAAAATATTAATAATTAAAACACTACTGATTTTTATAAGTAGTAATTTTTTATTTAAAAATTTTTAAAAGTAATATGACCTTGAGAAATTTTGAATGACCTTGAAAAATATGATGACTTGTCCAATGACCTTGACCTACTTTTTAATGACTTTGAAAAATACGATGAGTCATCCAATGACCTTGACCTACTTTTTAATAACCTTGAAAAATATGATGGGTCATCCAATAACCTTGAAATACTTTAGAATAACCTTGAAGAATTTTTGATGCGTCATGGTCTTTGTTTAAATGACATTGAGAAAATATGATGACTTACATAATGACCTTGAATGATTCATGGTCTTTGTTTAAATTACCTTGAGAAATTATTATGACTCACCAAATGACCTTAAATGAGTCATGGTCTTTGTTTAAATGACCTTTTAAATTTTTGATGAGTCATTGTCTTTGTCCTACAAAAATTTTGGTCTTTGTCATACAAAATTTTGTACTTTTTAACTTAGAAGAAAAAAATTGGCCGGGGGGAGTGGGTATATATCTTTGTCCCAGTGGGCCACTGGCTTAGCGGGCCACAATCCCACTACTAGAACGACTCTAATATTCATGACCTATACGACTCAGACTTGACATTTACAATTCGATTTTCTTCAATAAGTTCAAATTAATAATTATTTAGATCATAGTGGTCCGAACTACGGATAATCAGATGGCTCCAGAATCACGTTACAGGTACCCGCGTACTCGGCTGCCAGATATCGTCAGATGTTATGGGACCACTGATACTCGTTAGCAATCTACGGATAAAGTGATTGGCCAAATCGACCCGAGAATCGGGATAACGAGGTTGAACTGCCCACCATCGCTTTAAAGAGAGAACCGGGCAGGAACCCAATACGAAAAGCCCACCAGTGGGCAGAATTCAGCCTATATCTCTTAAAAAACCTGGAAAGAAAGTTCCATTAGCGCGCAAATATGGCCCGAAGATATCGCGGACATTGCCAGCGTATTGATTCCCAACATGAATGGTTTCGCTCCGGAATATGGATTTTCTTATGAATTGAACGACCCAAAGCTAATGGACATGGAGGCTCCAACCAGCTTGATTTTACCGGATCGACTGATACATCCGGCGCTATTAAAATGAATCAGATCACGACAGCCGGGGGATCATACTTATGCTCCCGGACATCCCAAATGGAGACGTATCAACTATACACTCAGGAAAAATCAACCTAATGACCTATGAATCCAGAATCTAAATTGTGTATGAATTTCAATGAATTTAAAATAAATGTGTTAATATTGGTGGGTTTCTTGGTGTTGAGATTGTTACCCAGTAAACTCCATACAAATATCTTTCGCTTACCACTCGGCACCGATTGCTAAGCAACGTTGAAACTGTGTTCGAGTGGGTGGATCGTCCGCAATAAGTGAGCGCTATTGCTAATGCTATAATTGACCGAACGATCCATGGGTCCAAAGAGCTGCCGATAGAAATCCTGTTCTCGATTTCGATTTTTCGATCCCTTTGTTCTCCTATCTCCTTCAAATGTTAATCCAAACAGTTGTACCATTTATCATTACGTCTATTCCCATAGTCATTCTTATCGTTGTTCGTATTATCGACTTTTACCATGGCCTGTACACCTTTTTTATGTTAAATATCATAACAGTATCTATTTTACCCTCATCCCTATTATAACTACTATGTTCCCTATCATTGTTTCTAGCATTATCATGGTTACTATTATATGTATTCTTCTAATCCATTGTCACTGTTACTACTATTATTATTATTCTTATTACTACCATTAACATTATATTTATTATTATTATTATTATTATTATTATTATTATTATTATTATTATTATTATTATTATTATTATTATTATTATTATTATTATTATTATTATTATTATTATTATTATCATTATTCTTATTGTTATGATTAATATTATATAATTACCATTATCCTTACCATTGTTGGGCCAGAACGTAAACGGCCTTCAAAATGTTTAAATGGATCAGAAACACACACGCAAACACAACACGCAATTTAAATAAAACCCCAAAACACCAATTAAACCATATAAAATCTGAGAAATAAAAGAATTAAATATAAATTAAGAAACCTAAAAATAAATTAAAATAATAACAAAATGCACCAAGATCCGCACGATACCTACACAAACACAACAAGAAAACACGACAAATTCGACGAAATTGGAAAAATCAATTAAAGTTCATTAAAGCAAGATTTAAATCGGAAAATTTGAATTAGTAATAATTCAAATAAAATTCTAAATAAAAAATTATAAAAATAAATCGAAAAATAATAAAAATAAATAATAGAATTTGCCAGAAAACAACAAGGTCGAATTTTGTTTTACTACATCAAATTTCACACGTCACACAAATAGGTATATATACTGATCCATTTTCACATTAAAAAAAAACCATTTTTAAGCACAAGAACCATTTTGAAATTTGTTTAAAAACCTATTTTGAAAACGAATCGTTTTTGTACAAAACTATCTTTGATAATTATTAAAGTTTTAAAAGTCTTAAACGTTCTAAACGATCTTCGAAGTTACAGTTGGTTTTCAGTTATTATTTAGGTGAGGATCATTGATTTTGGAACCCCTTTCCACGCCCCGTACCTTGCATCTCTGTAGAGCTCTGCTCGGACGTCGGCGTGGGAAGAGAGGCATTTGGTTTATTATATGAATGTATGCTATTTTTATGAATTGGAAGGGTAACTTGTTATATTTTCTTATAATTAATAAATATTACTATGCATAAATTGTTTCATATATATATAATTTGTTAACTAAATCTGTCGAAATTTTTCCGGCCCACAGCCGACACATCACGCAAGAAAGCAAAATATACATAGTGCAGATGCATGTAAGAGCGTGGACAATCGCCAATGATATGCACCCGTGAAGACTCAGCGTGCGCAACGCAGCGGTCGTAACGTAAATATTTATCCCTATAGCTGAAGCGAGAAATAAGGAAGAAGTCTCTGGCTGCTTCCTCGTTTCTCAATGCAGAAAAATCGACCTAAAATCACAGTACACACGGCTTAAACTTATCACACCGAGTAGTCCAGTGGGCACTCAATAAATATAATGTAAACACAAGTACGCCTAGGATCTATTAAAGGGAAAAGGTACGGGGATAAACTAAACTAAAATCGTTGATAGAATTAACCTGAATTTGCAATTTGAATCAATTTGATCATTTGGTGTACTAAATTGAATTTATTTTTCGAAACAATTATCCTTAACTTAAATCACCTTATGGATTAAAAACAAAGTAAATTGATTAGAATTAAACTAAAATTATGGGCTTAAAAATAAATTAACTTCAATCATCTCATAGTGTAAAGCAAGTTAAGTTACGGATAAAGATAAAACTAGTTACAAATAAATTTTTGATAATAGAGCAAAAGTAAACTACTTATAAATATATCATTCGGTGAATTGAACTAATACTGGAAAATAATCTAATTAGTAGTACGTTAAATTACATTTAAAAATAAATATTGTAAGTAACTCAGTGAGTCCCTTAAACTGATTTTAGCTATCAAGTTAAAAGGTTTTCATTAAAAGTAAATGTTTCTTTAATTCAGTTGAATTTAAATAAAATGATGGCTAGAGAATTTACGTGACTCATGGGTTTAACTTAGATCAAGTCCTTGATTAAAAATTAGAGCAGATTGTATAGTAATAAAATAAACTTGTATGTAAGGGAAGGTAAAACTTAGAGTTATTAAGTCAGATGTTAGAAATAGTTCATTGAAATTGCCTAATCTATTTATTGATTAACCTAAGTTAACGATAAGAAAAATCTCTAAGGTAATTAGTAAGGAAAACTCAGGATGATCGATCGTAAAATTTGATCCAATAAATTTCGAGAAAATTAAACTAAATAGTAAAGTAATCCATCAATAAAAGTCAAAATCGATTAGGGGAAAGTAAGATGAAGTCACGTTTTAAACTAAGATGTTGGCTGAATTAATGAGATGCTCCGTTAGTCAGACGTTTAGTAGTTTAAGTTAAAGAATTAAAACAATGAAATCTGTATTTTTACTTCTAATCGAAATAATTGTAATACCTTTAAAATCTCCACATAAATATGATACAAATATCATCAAACATCGGTAAATTCCAGCACGAAGTAATCCAACAAAAATGAAGGTTCATAAAATCAACAATAAAACGGAGAACATTTATTGCCTTGAACTAAAGAGAAATTTTTTCCAACCATTAAATCGACCGACTAACACAATACTATAGTTTTGCAATTCCGCAATTTCATTCTAGCCAACCCTCAACATGAATTCCAACGGTTAATTTTCCCGGTACAATTTAAGTTATGAATAACATCGAGAACCATCAACGATTGACCACATCCGAAAATTTGTCGTAAGCAGCCAGCATAGTTCCTCAAAACCATGGACAATTAAATTAATCAGTAAGAAAATAAAAACAGATTACCTAAACACAAAACCCCGATAAGACAGTACCGACGGCTTAAACGAACGCACAAACTAGACCCAGATTAATGTCAACGTCAACCATTAGAGTAATAGACAAAGTGGATTTCGATTAGTAGATTCGCACAACTGAATTACGACGAACTATCAACCATTAAAACACGGACGGATGTCGTGATCGGATGAGAATCAAGCATTCCCAACATCCGTTCCGACAATTGACCATCGCGAGAAACATCCGTTCCGACAATTGACCATCGCGAGAAACATCCGTTCCGACAACTGACCATCGCGAGAAACATCCGTTCCGACAATTGACCATCGCGAGAAACATCCGTTCCGATAATTTACCACCGAGAGAAAGGATGAAATATAAATAATCATTTCCGTTGGAGGAATGAATAGACGAGTCAAGTATCAATAATTACGACAATGTCGATAGGCATTAATGATTACAATAACTATTGATAATTTCGTTAAACCTTAATAAATACAATAACTATTGATAATTTCGTTAAACATTAATAAATACAATAACTATTAGTAGTTACGATGAGCATTTAAAATTGCAATAACCGTTATTAATTACGTTAAACCGATGCGAGTATGTTTTCCCCCCCAACAGTAGTAACGTTAAATGAATTGAATCCCAAATAACTAAGTCACATAGACATACATTACATATTCTGCCCCCATCACCTTTCTTCAGCATGAAAGAACTATGGAAATTACCAGAACATGAACCCAGACATTTCAGCACAATAATCCTTACAATTCCAGCTCGACTATCAAGTTCACTGAACGCAAATTTAACCAGTCAATGTATCCCCTAGAATTACCGGATGATTTAAGATTGCATGAACTCGAGATTGTAGATTTAATATTCACATAAATTAGTAAGAGAATATATGACGTTTACTTATTTCAGCAGAATTTATGTTGCCGAATCTGATTTCGAAACAAGAGGCAGATGAATGGCGCCGAGCCTGGAAACGAGCGCGCCCATCGATGACTCTCGACGAGCCACGCCCGAAACGATCGTGCCCGTCGCTATGGCAAGCACTGGGCAGAGGAAATGACCCACACCGACCAGAGGAGGAACAGTATCCTGCCGAGGAGATTGTTGACCATGCTCGAAGCCTGCTGGCTCAGTGGGAGAAGATCCAAGAAGAGGTCGACCTACAGGTGGTGAAGGCGAGGATGTACCTCGCCAACGTTGAAGAGGACGTCCTCGTCGGACGTATCGCAGAAACGTACCCAGCCCGACCGGCACGCAACCTCCGACGACCAGTGCCCATTATTCCCGGTTACACCCCGGAGGAAGGAGTCAGGAAATTTCTCGAAGAGTCCTGAGCCTCCAGACACAAGCATGACTAACATTTGTATCTTATTGATGTTATGAATAATGAATTATAATGAATTATCATCTTAGAAATTTTTGTTTTAAATAAGTTTTCTGCTACGATTATGTTTGAAATAATTAGAGTTCTCCATATTAGACAAAATTAATATTTTTCTTCATAGAAATGTCGGCCCTGAAACTAATGGAAAATGAGCTAGCCCGCGCTAGACAGGCAAACGCGGAGCTACTCAGCCAGATACTACAGTTGACTCGCGAAGTACAACAGGTCAAGGCGACCTGTTTAGACCCCAAACGGACGAAACTACTCTACCAACGTCTCTCCGCAGCTCAAAAAGGCTGGGCCGAAGAACGCCAGCTCAATCGGAGTCTGCGCACACAGATCAGGGCTTAGAAGTTGCCCTAGCAGCCTGTCGGGAAGGGGAAGCGGTAACGTATCCGCTCATCTTCGCCCCTTCCCAACTATCAAGTCAACGCGTCATTGATGAAGCCGCACCAGGCCAAAAACCGACAGCTACCCAATCAACCATCCGCCGGCCGGGACGCAAGGAACGGGCCCGACGCCGAGCCGCACAAGCGTCAAGTCAATCAACTTAACTTATTATGCATGTCCTTTGTTCATTAAATAAATCATCTCTTATATCCGGTCATGATGGGTTAGACTCGAATTCACCTACACCAATCAGTCTATAATTAAGGGGACCAATGTAAAGCGAGCATAGGTCTTCTATCGACAGCTCGTGAACCCGAGGATTGTCCGAGCAACTATAGTACTAGCATATGGTACTCAATTTTTGCGGGCATTCCACCACTTGAACACATTACCAACGTTGCCTAGCAACGGGTGCCAAGTGGCGATCAGCAACTTTTTGTATGGCGTTACTAGGGTCACCCGAAGGATAAGCAAGATTTGAAACCCTGTAACCCACCATACAAATTTGGGGGCTCAGCCGGGATTGAATGATTTTCGTGTGCAACAACCAGGGGACATGATACAGAATTACTTTTCAAATAAAAATGTCGGGACGACATTTTACCAAACCCCGGAGAGACGACAAATGAAAAAGAGATACAGAAAGATAAAAAACGATTAACCCGACTACAAAATGAGAAAATATGTTGATGAAACGAATGGCTTGCCCACCAAGTACAAATTTGGGGGCTCAGCCGGGATTCAGAATGATTTTCTTGTACAACAAGCGAGGGGACATAAAGCATAACTATCTTTTTAACAGAAAATGTCGGGACGACATTTTGCCGAACCCCAGAGAGATGAAACATGTGGAACTTTAAAATGTAAAGACCGATTGCAAAGATGGATGAGAAATTGTAAAGATCGATGAAAAGCGATCAACCCGACTACGAGATACAAATTTGGGGGCTCATAAAATGACTGGTTTTACAAAGAACCCAAGGAATACAAGCAAAATAGAAATATTGAGACGACATATTACAAAACCCCAGAGAAATGAGAACGTCATGAAACAAAACCCCAGAGAATAACTGATGAAAAACGAACAACCCGACTACAAGATAACGATATAAACAATGAAAAACAACCACGCTGACTACAATAAAACAACCAACCCATTAATACAACGATTGTTTTGCAAAACCCCAAGGAACCAAACGGACATTAAAGTTACATAGACAGCAACGCCAAAGCATTCAACATCCATCAATACTTGACGACACAACACCCTTGTAAGATACCAACAACACGACAAGACGCATAAGCAAACAACATATAATTAAAAGGGCAAAATGCGGGATAAAATGAAAAGGGGTAAGTAAGGGGAATAACGACAAACGGGAAAAAAAAACAATAAAACGATAATAAAATAAATTACAACGGGTAATTATAATAATTAAAGTAATAGCTTATTAAAACAAAATATTAAACTAAGAGTTGAATGAATAACATACAATTTAGTTAATTAGTAATTAAATAGATTAATGGTAATTAAAAGAGATTTAATAATTTTAGATGGAACCAACAAAAATTATAGAAAAACTAAAGGGTATCCTAAACATCGAAAACGATAACTTAGAGGAACTAATCAACAAACAAAAATTAATTAAACGAGCTAAAGAGGAGATATCAACGATTTCCAACCTGTACTCCGACGAACATTGCATATTAATAAAATTGCTCGATATTGATAAAGATGTAACAACCGAAAGGATATATGAAATCCTATCCATGAGATTGGAAATAACCAAATTTGGGAAAAGCTGGAACAAGTTAATGAAAAAGGTCGAAAATATTGAGGACGAGATACAACAACAATGAAAGAACAAACTAAGGCTTATGTGGAGTGTTATGCGTGCAAAACAGAGGAAGCACGAGTAATGGTGATACCTTGCGGACACCTGAGTTATTGTTATGGATGCGCACAAGAGTCGCACTGTATGTTATGCCAGCGAAAGATAAAGGAAAGATTAACTGTTTACTTCCCATGAATTGTTATGATATGAAATAAACGTGTACTGTCCATTATTCGAATTATTATCAGATGGTGAAATAAATGAGTTTGTGAAAAAATAACGTAAAAATAAATATGCAGTGTTCGTAGATAAAATAATAACCTGACAACGATAAATAAAGGTAATAGACCAAATACATGAAAGCCGAATTAGGGAAATAATTAAAACACATGCACAGAGACACAAATAATTGGACGGAAAAATTTCGACAACCAACTTCCTAGAGTATAATTCTTTTGTTTTATTGATATTATATTTATCGATACTATATAGAGATAGGACGAGGAAAAAATGGTTAACCTGAGCTATCTAGTGATAGTACGCTCACCCAAGGGAAACCCTGATCAACCCTACTGAGAAAGGAACTGGTAGGCCAAGTCGCGTATGTCAGCAAGTAACCGGCGAGAGATTGATCACCTCTTTTGGGGAACTTGCTGATGCGATTACCACAAATTTTGAAGGGGGGAGTGAATAGATAGACCGAGAGGTGAGAGAAAGAGTGTACACGGAACGGAATTAATAGTTTTGATTAAAGGTACCTAGAGACGACTTCTTTTTTCCCTAGCTGGTGGTGAGGCACCAGAGGACAGCTACGGACTGTCGTGTTCAGGTTGTTATCAGCCAAGGGACTGATGGCGCTGAGCCGTTCGATACAAAAACCCGGATCACACACCGAGTATCGAACGATTTTTTTTATTGCTGGGAGGAACTTGATACAACAACCCGGATCCCACACCGAGTATCGGGGGCCAAACGGTAGGTGAGAGGTGAACTAACCGGTAAATGGTTCATACTCAAAATGTCCTACTAAGGTCGGATAAGGGCGGCCGAATTGAGCCGGGAAATCCGACAGGTCAGATAAGGGCGGCCGAATTGAGCCGGGAAATCTGATTGCAGAGGCGGGCAGGGATTAGAAATTTTCCGCGCCTATATTTAATCGCTTCCTTTTCTTTTCACTATTCGGGAAAGCAAGTAAACCGCTTTTGGAACTTGATTGAACGTCTAGGCATTTCCATACTTTTATATTCTTCGAGGTACACAACCCGGATCCCACACCGAGTACCAAGGGAATGTTTTTTTTTTTGCCCAGCGAGGAGTTTGGTACAATAACCCGGATCCCACACCGAGTACCAAATATCCGAATGGCGGTGAGTAAAGCGTAACCGGAAGAATGCGCGGCCAAAAGACGCCATGGCTTGAGAGTCAGTGTGAGGCCTCAAACATACCCGAAAGTCACTGATGAGCTCAAGTCCGGTGAAACAATGAGAGATAATATGAATAAGATGAATATGAATATGAGTAAAGATGAAATCGATAGGATATGACTATGATTAGATTAAACAGTAAAGATGAGATATGATTACGATTAGATATTAGAGGCCATAGAGTGCCAGATGAGATACAATTATGATTAGATATTAGAGGCCATAGAGTGCCAGATGAGATACAATTATGATTAGATATTAGAGGCCATAGAGTGCCAGATGAGATACAATTATGATTAGATATTAGAGGCCATAGAGTGCCAGATGAGATATAACTATGATTAGAGGCCATAAAGTGCCAGATAAGATATGATATGAATAAAGATGAAATATGAATAGGAATAGATATTAAGGTCACAGATGACCAGTAAACAAGTTAAAGCCGAAGGCCGAAGAGCCAACGGAAATTATAGAGGGCATAGAGCGCCAGCGATTGAGGATTAAGTAAATAAATTTTGGGAGACATAGGAAAAATAATTAATGGATTGACTGAGAGTGTGAATATGATGATTTTATTATTGATATTATGATATAGATAATTGATACGACTATATAGATAATTGATAAGACCATATAGATAATTGATACGAGATTAATAGATAATTAT
This sequence comes from Schmidtea mediterranea, assembly GCA_022537955.1. Lineage (NCBI taxonomy): Eukaryota > Metazoa > Platyhelminthes > Tricladida > Dugesiidae > Schmidtea > Schmidtea mediterranea. The sequence goes on along the minus strand of CM039679.1, from coordinate 199,918,649 downwards.
TACGAGACATAGATAATTAAAAATAGACTTAAAATGAGGGGGGTGAGTCAGATAAAGAAGACCACCACGATAAATGCGAACAAGGGATAATAACGTATATAGTATAGTAAATGGAGGAGAAATTGGTATAGAGTATAGAATATTGGAGTGTTATTTATTTTTAGGAATCAATAGTCAAACAAAGCAATCCAAGCCAAGTGCAAAGCAAAGCAAAAGAGAAAATATTTCAGAGCAAACGACAAAGCAAGTGATAATAAAGAAACTTGAACAAACGAGTAGAAAAGAATTTGAAAAACGTCAGAGTAGCTACGAGCAAAAAGCCACCAGAATTGCAAAGCAGCCAAAGCAAGCAAAGAGAAACGGGAAAACCAGTCAAGCAAACGAATAACCGTAAACATTGATAGCATCAGCAACCACACGAGAAGCAAAAGCCAAGAGAATAGAGAAAAAAGTTTATTAAAAGCGGAAGAAAAGAAAAAAGTTCGCAACAGTAGAAGCGTTAATACTAAAGTATCAACTGCAACCGGAACCGGCACAGATAGCGGATTGACCGATTTTGAATTTAATAGCAGCGAAGAGAACGAATTACGTAATATCGAAAACCAGTTGACAACGATAGAATCAGTAAACGAAGAAGATCTGGACAGCAATCCAAACATGACGACCTTAATAAACTCTTCAATTCCGGATGCAAATACAATGTTGAATAACAATAATGTGATGATAGGAGAATTCAGAGAAAAGTTTAGAGGAGAACCGTTTGACGGGAGTCTCAACAAATTGGATACATTTATAAAAGAATTCGAAGTGTATAAAAATATCTGTCACTGGACAGACCAAAAAGTAAAAGAGCGACTACCCTTGTATTTGAAAGGGAGCGCACAAGATGTATTCGTAGAGGAAGCGAGAGATATAACGAAACTGACAACGTGGACAGAGATTAAAGAGTTCTTAATAAAAATATTCGGAATAGAGAAAAAGGGAAATAGGAAGATATTAGACTTCCTGCATCGAAAACAAAGACGAGACGAATCAAATGCAGTATACGCATGCGAATTAAAGAAATTGTGTAAAGAAGCCTTCGGAGAAACAGATTTGCCCGAAGATAAAATGGTAGACGTCTTCATAAGAGGAATCAAAAGGGAAGACATACGAGCTAACCTTGGATGCTTGGCACCAGAGACATTAGATAAAGCAGTAGCAATCGCCAATAGATGTGAAGCCCATCTGGGACTGGGATATCAAGTGGCGGTCTTGGCCACAGAACCAACAACACCCACAGTCAACGCCAACAATCAAAACAACAATATCAATCCAGCTATGAATCAATTCATTCCAAGAGCACAGCAGATGTTCAAACCACCAACAACAAGAAATCCAGAAGATAGAGGTAATAACCAAGTAAGCTATAATAATAATTTCAGGAACAAACCAAACGCAAACGAACAATGCTCCACATGTCAAAAAATGGGACATCGATCAGAAAATTGTTTCCGGAATTACAACTGCCAGATATGTGGTAAACGAGGGCATACTGAGAGAATATGTCAACAACTTAACAGCAAAGCGTGCTATAATTGTGGTCAACAAGGGCACATCGCAAGGCGATGCAACATAAGAGGAGAGTCAAACCAATCAAGACCAAACAATAATCCTACAAGAAATCCACAAATTAACGTGACTACAAGAAATAGATATCGTACGGGAAACACTACAACGAATGCCCAAGAATTAAAAGAGAGGATGAACACGAGCCACGCCAATATACCAGGCAACAAACGAATCAATGTAATGAGAAGCACATGAGGAATTCAAGAGCTGCGAACTAGAGAATATTCAAGAAGCAACAACAAGCTGAATGCAAGACTACAAATAGAGGAAAGCCCAGGAAAACACACAACGATGGGAAAATCGAAAACAAAACCCCGAAAAGAATTAATACTGATGAGCGATGGAAATTCCAGATGAAATTCCACTGCGGAGCAGTGTGTGCAGACGAAAGGGGAGGAATGATAACGATAATGCAGAAAACAGTCGAATATTGATACGAACATGGAGAAAAATGAGGCCTGATCAAAGAATTACAGAGGAGGAAAACAGGAGACGTCAGACAAATTAACAAGAAATGAACAACTTGAGAAATCAGCACGAACAGAACTCAAGAGAGGTAATCGCAGCAGAGATGATGGGTAACGAGAAGAGCAAAACGAGGAAACCACTAATGTAGAGATAGGAATGGAACTCGAAAATGAAATTATGACACAAAACAATAGAAAGTACACTTGAGAAAATAAAGCAAGAGAACTTTAGAACGAAGAGGAGGATCAATTAAAAGAACAAAGACCAGCAATCCATAAACCAAGCAGAACAGCGGAACTAAAAAGAAGGCCACTAATATTAAAAAAGACCGGAGCGTTAAAACATTGTAGAACAAGAGGCAAGCACCTAAGATCAAAAAAATAGAAGATTTGATGGCAAAGAAATGACTATCGCAAGAAATGAAAGAGCCAGAGTTGAGAGAGATGGAAACAGGAAGCATCAACGTACACAGAAAAAGAAAAGATATCAGAACCAATAAAAACAAAAAATCGAATTCAGAGGATTAACTTGCTACAAAAAATAGAAACAAGAATTCAGAAAAGAAAAGCCCACGTGGAGTGAAGCCTCATCGAGAACAGAATAAAGCAGATGATGTGTTCCAAAAAAGGCACCCAACAAAGATAATGAAAGAGCAGAACAACCACCATATTAAATGCTGAGGACGCAATACCAGGACGAATCAAACAGATGAGGATGAAGATGAATAAGCAGTCTGGCGGATGAAATATTTCAACATTGTGAAGAAAACAAAACCGAAATAAGATGAATCAAAAATCCGAAACTAGAGGGAATTGGAAAAAACTTTTTATAAAAAATTGTGCCAAGGGAACAACCGAGATATTAAAATGAAATAAAGAAATTGTAGAAGAAGTAGATCGACAATCAAATGCTTCTTAAAACCTCAGAGATACAACCGCATACAGCAGAATAATGTGATAAACTGATTGCGAAAGGATACCAACAAGATAAACGGTACATTTCACCAGGCATCATGCGAAGACATGATAAAAAAGTCCAAGAGAATCTTGACAAGAATAATGAATAGAGAAGAGTATCAGGTAATTATTGATTTCCAGAGATACCAAGACAAGAAATTGCCACAAGAGGCAGAGACACAAAACGAGTTATACGAATTGAGTAGTGAAACTAGAGCCCGAGTTATAAAAATAACCCTTCTATATTATCAAGAAGGAAAATAAGCGGAATATCACACCTACGGGAATGCCTCTATTTGGCCAAAAGGACGATAAATGTGTAACGTTAAACAAAAATGAAGCGAAGAAAACGACTCAGCAGAAATATGGCAGAAAACTTCAGTTATATGCCCAAAGAAATAAAACGACTGGATTAAGTCAGAAAAACAGAGAGACAAAAATAATGAGGCAAAACCAGAATCAACAATGATCAGCAACAATGCAAATGACCAGGCTAGAAAACATAATTAATCGAGCTATCTTCGAACAGAGACCGAATTTTCCATGGAAACTAAGTTGTAGAAGCTGTACGAGGAACGAACAGATATAAATGAGATCGAACAAACGACGAAGAACCCAGATGAGGTTCTAATAGCCAAATATGGAGAACATCAAAAGATATGAAAGGAGATGAACCAATAAAGATAAAGAATAAAATTACCAAATGACGAAAATAAAGAAATACATTGATAGAATCCCCAGGCATGCCTAAACTGCCGCTAGCCCCACCGATTCATACGCGACGATAAATCGAGTAAATTATACGACCGATAATCGAAAGTAGTGACGATGGCATGGTAGAGGACGTAGCAAATAAATGTACCACAAACGGCAAATAAGTCCACGAGAACGAAATCCCGATATACAAATTAAGGTATATGGGAAGACGGAACAAACCATTAATATCATAGCCAATGGATGAAACCAGAGAGAAAAATACAACAAAAGGGAACAACAGATCCAGAAATTTCAAGAGGAGCAAATGAAACAAGAAAATGGACCTAGGTTAATACAACCAGCTCTACCAAGTATGAGAGCCAATCAATAGTGCTAAGCTTTAGCAAGTTACAAAATTACACACCAAATTAGATGATTCGCTCGATGCCGTATCAACACCATGGAAAAGGTGTGATGATAAACAGACAAAAGAGTGGAAATGGAAAACGGAGATGAACGAACCAAAGATCGGAGAAAAATATATACACAGAGAAGCCGCACGGAAGACGCACGCTAACCGAAACACATTTGGAGCCTACTACGAGATGAACCATACGAAAAGTTACGCGCGACGGAGATAATAAACGATGTAGAAATTGGCAACCTAGAAGAAGACGATGGAAAAAACGATAGAGCTCGATTAGCCCCATACACAGGGAAAATCGGCTGGATGGGCCTGGAAAAAGTACAATCGGTCTGAGGAAGAAGAAAAATCATCGGTATTACAACCATCAATGCTCATACAGAGATCCGGAAGGGATACCGGTACATGGGATAATTTGGAGTAAGTATACTCCAAACCGGATGGGGTAGGAAAAAGGAAAATGCGCAATCAGTGTATTTGTCTATTAGTCAAGAGGCAGATATGACGGCCAAAATTAGCAAGTGGCCATTTAATGTGAGAGTGAGTGCAATCGCTGAATGAGCTGCCGGAAAATGGTAAGAGCGACACAGCGAAAATTGGGATTAGACCCAAATCAATATTAAAGCCAGAAGCCCAAAATCCACGAAAATGTTGCGGAGGAGTAACCAACCAATTTCTGTTTGAAAAAATATGTAACTGTAACACTCCAATTTTGTAAAAGATATTTATCGATATAACATCACAATCCGAAGTAGAAACAGAACGAGAAATGAAATTACCGAATTCAACAAGAACAAGCAGACCGCGAATTAGGCGTACTCGAGAAACGAATTCAGGAACTAAAATATTTTGCCCACAGATATAGACCGATCCTCGTGGAGAAGGATAATTAACACGAAATTAACAGAAACACAAAGATAACTTAAGAGATTAGCAAGCAATAATAGAACTGGAGTCAAAGCAATCAAGACGAAACATGTAACAGATTGGGCAATTGGATCAATCGATTCATGTTGTAATCAGACCTCAATCTGCAAACAATATAGTTAAACGGAAATAGCAAGAAGCGTAATACTATCGTGGACGCGGACGACGATGTAGTGCCGTATAAACATAAAATACATAGAAGGTCACAGCAAAGATGCACAAAATCCGAGAAATTATCGAAAAATAGAACAAACACAAACAGGAAGCAATAAACCGAAACAAAGAAAGAAGATATAAAGTTTAAAATTATGACAAAAACAGATTTCGAACAACAAATTGAAGGCGAATATTGTATATCACGCCAACGTAGTGAAGTGAAAAGAATACCGTATGAAGCCGTCATTCATTACAACTACCAAGGAAACCATATATAGAATGACACTCTGAAAACCGAGTTACCATAAAATGCGATTTGGATTAATAGAGTGCATAACTCAGTAGCAGATCGCAGCAGAAGACACTCATAAAGAGAAATCAAAACGAAAACGCCATAGGCGACAGGAATGTCAACTACAATACGCCAGAAATCCACTGCAGCAGCATGAAATAAATCGGATCTATCACAAACACGGAATGAAGACGATTCCTCTAAATCCGACCACATCTGGGACACCGAATTTTTCTATCATAATGACCACTCTTATCACGAACAATATCAAACTCGGAGAACTCACCGGAATTCAAGAGATTTGTTCATGCAGAAGATGAAAACGATCCTCTCGATACAGATGAACCAGCGAACGCTATATTCGTGAGTCAAATAAAAACGAGTTCGAAATTATAGTAGCCAGATACCGAAAGCCGAAAATAAGAAGTAAAGAGTAGAAAGACGCGAAGCTCGACAGGAACAAATGGGATAATTGGATAAATGAAACGAGGAGCTACAACAATCAGAGAAACAGCAGCCTACGAACAACCCAACGAAAGATAACAGGCGTACGGCCAATGGAATAAGAAATCCAGAGGACCACCGAAAATTAAAAAACGCACGCTCCAGAAAGGAAACTAAAAGAACAGATGCAGATTGATCAATTGACAACGAAATTAAAACAAGACTTAGCCAAGTAACGAACATTACAAAGGAAAACTAAAAGGCACAAGAACAAGGAGCAAAAATGAATCAACAGACTAATAACTGATATGCTTTCCTCTGGATTAGCGAATCCAGAAATAAGAGAAATTTGAAACTAATAAAATCGCACAGAAGCAAACACTTATGGGCAGCAATAAACCAATAAATAAATAAAATAAGGATAAATAAAGACAACCACAACAAAGCATCCAGAAGAATTACTAACTGAAAGAAATCACTAAATCAAAACGATCTGATGACCCACAATAAGTACTTTAGTTAGGAATGGCACACCTGACGTACAATACGATAGCTGAAACAGAAAACGAACCTCCAAACGCATAACAAACCCAAACGGATATGAATTGCGATTAGACAGGACATTATCAGGAAAAGAATTGAACCCATTTCATCTTGACTCAGGTGGGTATTGGCAACAGCTCATTTATAAAATGGTAAGTAAAGATGGATCAAACCGACAGATGATGCAACAAAGTCTAGAACACAAGATCGATCTAACAGGACATCTCGAACACTGACAATTAATCGCACAGCGAGCCCAAAAAGACGAGCCAGAAAGGGAACTAATGCGATAATACTACAATAACTCATTAATGGATGATGTGAGCGTAAAAGGAAGAGATAGAACCGATTTGTAGTATATGATGTGTCAACATAAAGATTGGCGAATAAATATTCACTAAAGGAAAACGGAAGAGTGCCGAACAGCAGCAAACCCCGGTAAACTACAGACAACATCAACAGCTTAAGTATCCATATAATGTATATCACAGAAGATAGATTATAAAAAGACGGAAATATAAAAGATGCTCCATTAACAAGAAAAATATGTAGCATTCATTGCGACATCGACTTCACCACCTCAACAAAATTATAGAAGCATGGAACGGAAACAACAGGTGCTTCCTCTGCTAACGCGCGAGCGAAATGTGAGAATGGATTCACCGACAGGACGTACTGCTACAAAGCCTGAGACGAGGTGAAGCGTGTAGCAGCCGAGGAAGAAAAATAAAAAACTACCGAGTATACGCTGCAGGAACGATACAATTAACACGGCTGGAGATGGAACGGTGTCCAAAGGCAGGAGGAGTTACACTTATGAATCAAACTTAGTCAAAGGAAGTAGTAGTGATTGAAACGCTATCAAAGTAAACGTTGGAAAAATATCAAGGATTACTTTTGATCACGGACACACAAGCGATTGAAAAACATCCCTCAACTGCTTGCAATAAAGATACGATGCAGTGCACATAACGGAATCGTCAACCGATTGTCAACCACGCCGATACACACGAACTTGATAGACTCAACCTTTATTGAAAAAGCGCAATAATTCGACGAAAAAGAATGACAAAAAGAAGAAAGTGCACAGTGTTGAAACAGAAAACCTAAACACGCAAAAAAACGCGCATTAGACGAAATACGGAGAACCGAAAGAATCGGAAAACCCACAATCACCCACGATCTATCGAGATCAGAGGCCACACGCCCAACAGATAGTTAAGTGATCAACATGAATACCACCGATCGGAGATGAGATTTCATTAAAAAAGGCGCAATGGTGCAGTTAAATGCTGACGAAAATGGTAGCCCCAGGTTACCAATTATAAAGGGAAGTATTCTTATCACGAACAGCAATACCAAACTGCGAAAAGCGCACATAGCATCCCAAAAGATGTAAATATTGCTATCTCGTATATACAATAACAAGATGCGATGATTTCTATATCAAAAGGAATTGGCATCAACAGAAAAATATACGATTTATAAAAATGATATGTAATCCATATAACAGAGAATATATCTAAAAACAAAATTTGGCAATGGCAATCACAAATCCGGATAATGCAATTCCATTATTACCACTCCAGAAGGATATTTGGAAGAATCGTTGTAGAAGTTATGGTATACGTAATAATGCGAAAGACGAAATGCGAAACGCCAGAGAATTCAACAATCCCAAGAGATAAATGCATAAACGATTAGAGATAATGCCATAAAGACAAAGTCAGATTCGCTCAACAGTAACAAGGATGATAAAAATCCAGAGGAATTTGTACCCAATATCTCATGTGTACATTCATCCATGGACCACTTATTTCGAAATAAGAACCGGAAGTATGCTTACAGTTCTCCAACCCGCAGTCAAATAGATAGCACGCCAAACAATATTTGGGACCATTCACACAGAACTTGGCCAGCGAAGCAGCAACATTCCAACCACCAAGCTTGATATATCACAGAGTGGAATATACAAACGAAAGATCTGGAACGAAGCAGGAGACACATTTATTCATTCCCAGCACAAAAAGCAAGCCAATACTATCCTAATATGTGCGTCCGCGCATAACTGGAGGTAACAATTATGGACGAAAAACCCAACTACGAACTGCTATTAGCCACCAGATTCATTGTTCAACATGCTACAGCAAATATTGATGAAAAGCCATGTGAGGGAAGATTCTTTAATCTTCGGACAAATGATAGCCAGGAATATTTAGAAATAATCCTCATCATTCAAATCGTAAGCAGCTATCTACATACACAATGTTAGCATGTTTCCGATATCTACAGCAGAGACGAGAAAAATCACACATGAGAAAATGGCAACTTGGATTATTTACCGTTTTTACTAAAACAATGGTGTATACATGGACACTCAAAAAGATAATCCACAAGATAAAGAGATTAGTAGAATTCTAACTAAATGAATGGTACAGATGAAGAAAGCTTGGACGGAAGATTTAAAAGCAATAATGAGATCTAGAGCATGAGAAAACCAGAATGAAGCGACAAAAAACGAGTTAACCTGGAAACGAATGGATAAATTTCAAGATCGATAGTAGTAATAACAGCGACCAATCAATGAGAACCCAAGGAGGACCGAACGCACGATATGCATATACTCAAGAGCAACTTAAACAATGGGAAAATCGCAAAGACAAGACAATGAGGGAGCATTTCAATCATCCACCACCAGTATATGAAATGTCTTACAAACAGCAGCATCATCAAGTAGAAGAGAAACGCACCAGTAGAAGAAACGTACCGTTACCGAAGACCAACAACATACGAAACTATTTATCCAGCTACCATACGAACCAAATGGGCAGACTTAGTACCAAGAACAGCCAAAGGATCAAGAGAGCGTAGATTCAAGAATCCAGAAACCCGAACTATACATGTTACAAAAATTAGCTCGACCAACAGTAACGGACCCATTAGAAATAAATGGAGGCTTTACAACTACATAAAGCA